>CM067893.1:0-1200000 GCA_034621355.1 Mycalesis mineus
TTTGTTGTTTTAACAGTTTATTTATCGAATGTTAATTTCAAATAAACTTGCTTAGTTTATTTGAAATTAACATACTGGCTACACGTAATTGGCTAACCACAGAGAGAATACGAGTACGTCGGACATACGTAATAGGGCACTAGCACCGAACGTTTGCAGCGCCTTGCCAGCCAAAGACCTATTTATTACCTCTGCAGGACGTGTAAGAGAGTCTAGCACTGAACGGTCTCAGCCACTGGCTAACAACAGACAGAATATGTCGGACATACGTAGGTAATAGGGCACTAGCACCGAACGTTTGCAGCGCCTTGCAAGCCAAGGAACTATTTATTACCTTTGCAGGACGTGTAAGAGAGTCTAGCACTGGGTGCCTAGTGTGAGTTTTCACAAAAACAAATCGAAAACTTAAAGAGAAACTCAAATGGGTGAGTGTCAGTGTCGTATAAAATTTGCGTTTACCGTTCTCGATATCGACGCGGTAAAATCTTACACTAGCCACACTGAGTGCCGAGTGTGAGTTTGTTACCGAGCGACTGCGTAAAAACGTAACGCAAATTTATATGGAATTTTAGTAGCGCCATCTAGTTATAGCGCTTTTTTTGCTATATAATTTGACGTTATGAGTGACTACGTTTTTACGCAGTCGCTCGGTGAAAAACTCACACTTTCCCCACTGAACGGTCTTAGCGACTGGCTAACAACAGACAGAATATGTCGGACATACGTAATAGCAACGAACGTTCGCAGCGGCTTGCCATCATAAAAGCAAGTACATCTACAGACTTGCTATCATCATCATAATTTTTAATTATCCCGAACTTTCCTAATAATACGCAGACCGGAGTCCGCAGGCACTGCTAGTATTAAAATAACACTTGTTGGCGTAAATCTAATATATATTTTGCAAGGCTGTTTCATATTTCAAACCACGAATAAGATAGTCGTACTGAATGGATTTTGATGAATCTTCACAATAATATAGCTTATCTACATATAAGAATAACACCTAAGCCACGGAACTACACGGGTGAGACCGCTAGCGTCCTGTAGTAATTACTAATTATAGAGTCAAGCTTAAAAATTGGAATCACTTTGGCCAATCTTATTAAAGAGAGCGTGTGATAGCGAGACCATCGAAATATGTAATTAACGCGAGTATTTTTGTTTAGTTTTTAGTTTTCCTTATTTATCGCAACATCCATGACGTCATTAGGTACGTCATGATAATTTTAATTAAGGTTCGTATAATTTAATATTTTTTTCGTGAACGCTTTTAATATTTGTGAGGAAGTGTAGTTGAATGCTGTTTTAATATAACTCGCCTATACATGTAGGTCCTACTATTTTTTTTTATTATTATAATGGTGAGGCCCGCCCTAGTGGATGCAATTCGACCCTTTTGGATCTTTTGTACTCGCCCCGCCCTTACCTCCCCTATATCAGTTCAAACACCCACTCTAAGAGTTGGGTGGTTGCTTTCAGGTTGGGGGGGCACAGAAATCCTCTCGTAGTAGATATGCCACCACCAGGAGATCAATCCGCTTTCTAGCCAGTCCGTCCGCTTTGAATGCTGTGGCAATGCTGTTGATCAGTTTGCTCTTATCGTTTAAAAATATTGAGTTTGTTAAGATGTAGAATGTTTAATTTCGTCGATGTGTCATCTGTGATCGAGGGGCTGTGCATCTAGAACTGGACAATAGCGCAGAATGCCTAACAGCAGCGCAACAATAGCAGCGCAGCGCAGTGACTCACGTCGGAAATGCATGTCATCCTGCCGCCCATGACTCGAATAAATAATTCATTTGAGCACTAGAACATAAATAATACATTTTTATACAATTAAATGATGGAACAGACAGCTGGTCTACATGATGTATTCATATTCTGAAAACGAAAGTCAGTTTATTTGTTTGTAGTTTCGGATGATGAGGTTCTAGGTAAGGCTATAAGATATTGAGCTTTTGTTTATTCAAAAAAATTCTCAGTAGCAATTAGCAACCTTGAGTTTGGATGTTGGTGTCATTATATCGTGCCTCGGTTCTCGGAGAGTACACTCTTAAGCCGTCGGTCTCGGTAATTTATGTATATTAACTTTTTTTTAATTTTTAGTTACAGAAATCGTAATAGGGTCAAATCCGAGTATCAAGTCACTAAGGAGCTCCTTAAAGTTAAACTTAAACTCACATAATTCTGGGGCTCTGATTCATCTCTCTTTTCGGTATAAGCCAGACAACTCATTTAGTGGTACTTGGATAAATTCTCGGCAGTTTTATGGAAAACACGTTAGTCAGAATTCCTAGGAATTCTAGGAATAATTAGAAGACCTCTGTAAACGTTATGTATTGTCCACAGCTGGAGGAAATCAAATCGAAGGAGCGGGTGATCATACAGCTGAAGAGGGCGGCGGGGCGGGCGGCATCCAATGAGCAGGTCAGTTTCGTCTCTACTTATTGTTTAACTCTGACTGGTGGAAAGATGAAGCTATGTGTTATTATAAGCGATTATTGCCTACAGCAAATTCCTCTTTTTTTAACCGACGAAAAAAAACGGAGGAGGTTCTCAATTCGGCACTAGTAGCCAACAGGCTACCGATACTTACACAAAAACCGAAATCGCTGCAAGTGTGCCTATAAAATTTGAAGAGTTCCTTTAATTTTCCCAGGATTCTGTAAAAAGTATCTAATGCGTGGTCATACATAATATATATATATATATATATATATATATATATATATATATATATATATATATATATATATATATATATATATATACGTGTCGAATTGAGAACCTCCTCCGTTTTTTTCGTCGGTTAAAAAAATGAAAACTATAGAAACTTCAGCTTTCTGAAGAACATTGAATTCTTTCATATTTTTGTTATAATTATTTACCGTTTTAATTTAGAAGTCTTGTTTTCATCTCTCTTAATCAGTTTATCACTTTTAACCCACAAAATACGTTGCAATTTTTACATTTTTATTATTTATAGCTTTAATTGTTAACTAGAGGTACCTCCATAATGCATTAAAGGCACAGGAAACCAGTTAGATCCTTAGGTTTTTATAGCATCCAAGGTGGGTATTTGTTATTCACGCGACGCAAGCCTCACCGTCTCATGTGGAACCTGTTACCGGTTCGGGGAACTTCTAACCAGGTTCTATGTACATATGCGGCGTAGGCTGGGTTACATCGACGACTTTATTAAAATTTACATTAGCATCTAGTGTTTAGATTGTCTTGTCCCGTCTTCAGCAAGATAAAGGCTTTCCTGGTTAAAAGGCCCGGGAATCATAATGATAGCAACTGAGTATTTTTTTAAAAAATATTTATTATTCGTTCATAATCGCCTGCCCGTTGGTGTAACAGTGGTAAGTCAATGTAGCTTCGATCACGTGCTCATTCTGAAATCATTCTGAGTCGGGAAGTTGGTGGTGTTATATAAGGTCGGTTCCGGTCACGATTAGTAACATCCAGTAATGATCATTTTAATTAAACATTGTAATCTTAACCCGGTTCCTATCATTACTCCTACAAGAAGCGAGCGGACGGAATTCGAATGTGTCAGTCTCAACGTCGTCTTTATCTCTCTCTCTGTCAAACACTACACTATAAAAAGAGATCTATAGAGACTAAGTAAAAACTCGCACTTTCGAATTTCGTTACAGAATCCGCAGGTCCTGTAGTGGACCGTTAATAAGCTGATAATGATGATGCAGAAGTTAGTTTTGAGTTTTGTTTGCCAATTCTCATTAAATTAAAACTATACTAAAAGTATGCCAAGTCAGAAAGGAAACAAACCTAATCAGTTTACAACCGACGAAAAAAAACAGAGGAGGTTCTCAATTCAACACGTATTTTTTTTTTATGTTTGACCACGCATAACTTTTTAAAGAGTTGTCCGATTTTGATAATTCTTTTTTTATTAGAAAGGGCATACTTCCAAGGTGGTCTCATTGTCATCATGTTAGGATTTGATTATGATATCCTGGGGAAATTGTACAAAACTCTTCAAATTTTGGAGGCACGCTTACGGCGATTTCGGTTTTTGTCTCGGTATCGGTAGCTTTTTGGCTTCTAGTACCATATAATATACTATGACAGTATAGTACGAGTAGATACGTTACGTGGCGATAAATCACTAAAAAGTAAGAAATAAAAATTTTTAACAAAAATAGAACCGATTCAGAACGCACTAAAAAGTAAAAAATTACTGTGTCATTTAGTTGCTTTAATTTACTTAAGCATATCTAGGAGTCGGTGCCAGCCAAGGTTTTTACTTTAAGGACGTTACCTAGAACCCACAAACTGCTTTACTACGTAAAATAAATGTTCCTTAAACTTGGCTGGCACCGACTTCATAGATATGCTTAATTAAATTAAAGCAACTAAATGACACAGTTATTTTTTACTTTTAAGTGCGTTTTGAGTCGGTTCTATATTTTGTTAAAAATTTTGTCATTTCTTTTTCAACTAAAAACTAGTTTTTCTGAATTTTCCCTTTACCTCTGTTTATTTTGTCTTTAAATGAGCTTGCTTGTAGTAAAAATTTTAAACATATAGAGACACATTCATGACGAGTCACACTGTTGTTATATAAAAAACGCAACTTCTCGCAAATTAGTGAACTTTAGAAGCATGTGTTCATTCGCAAGTAATTGCGTAAATGAATGAAGTATAAAATGTAATACAGTGTGACACGAGCTTTAGAATGAAATTGAACACCGAGTATGAGGTAACTGTACCCATGCTCGAGGCTTCCCATGATATAGGGTTCAGGGAAATCTTCGCTAAGCCTTAAATATAATTACACCCGCGATGTTCTTAGTTCATTGCTTAATGCATTGTTTTGTAGATTATGCGTTAATTAATGTATGTGATTTTATATTATTACAAAATGCCATATAATATATTTATGTTGCTATTCTTAATTAATTTCGGTTATTTTTGGTTTGTTAGTCTTAGCCAATTTATCATTTCAGTACTTAACATACTTAAGAATGGTATTAGAACTTGTAGGTATAATATTAGCTACTGTATTTCTCTTGGTTTATTTTAATATACGCAATAAAGTTATTAAAATAAATAAAATAACGTATAAAAGTTGTAATATTTATTCAAAAAATCAGTTTATTTCAAATTAAAGTAATTTATTTCAAACACGCGATTTATTATAAGACACTTTATAACCGATGAAAAAAAACGGAGGAGGTTCTCAATTCGACACGTATTTTTTTTTATGTATGACCACGCATAACTTTTTACACAGTTGTCCGATTTTGATAATTCTTTTTTTATTAGAAAGTGCATACTTCCAAGGTGGTCCCATTGTTATCATGTTAGGATCTGACGATGATATCCTGGGGAAATTGGAGGAACTCTTTAAATTTTGGAGTATCGGTAGCTTTTTGGCTACAAGTGCCGTATAATATACTATGACAATATAGAACGAGTACGTTACGTGGCGATAAAAAAAAGTAAGAAATAAAATTTTTTAACAAAAAATAGACCCGATTCAAAACGCACTAAAAAGTAAAAAATAACTGTGTCATTTAGTTGCTTTAATTTACTTAAGCATATCTAGGAGTCGGTGCCAGACAAGGGTTCTACTTTAAGGACGTTACCTAGAACCCACAAACTGCTTTATTACGTAAAATAAATGTTCCTTAAACTTGGCTGGCACCGACTTCATAGATATGCTTAAGTAAATTAAAGCAACTAAATGGCACAGTTAGTTTTTACTTTTTAGTGCGTTTTGAGTCGGTTCAATTTTTTGTTATAAATTTTGTAAAGTCAAGTCTTTCAATTCTCTGTCTCTGTCTGACTACCACCGGTCTGAAAATTATATTTAGGGTTTCAAATGCTCCACAAAAACCTCTAAGGCAGAGAAAAGCGAAACAATATTATCATCATCATTAATTAAACAAAAGAATACAGTATACACTTGTGTTATATAAATATCAAGTTTAAAATTGTAAATAATATGTATTTCGTAAATTCGTTGTACAAGTGTCATTATTCTAATTCACTTTTTTGAGTTTCTGGACGCTGAAACTAAAAAAGCATGAAAAAAGCGAATTAGAATAATGACAGTTATTATAATTCTAAGTGCTGGAGTCTGGAATGTCAAAATACGTCGGAGGAATGCCTGAGCCGTGTGAAATTGCTCCGAGGCACAATTTAAGGAGCATCCGGTGAGGAGCATGTTATTTGGAGTAATAATTATAATGCTGAGACGCAGCATCTTTTTTAGAAGTGCACATTTCATAATAATTACTATACCAAATTATTTTTTGAGTTATTTTTTTTAATACAGTCAATAATTTAGTTTGAATGGAGACTTTGAGCCAGAACAATTTGTAGTCTATAAAGAAAAGTATACACGTGACAATGACGAAACATCGTTTTTATTTATGTAGAGTTTTTAGAGTCGGACTTATAGAACTATTATTTACATAGATATAAATGTGGACCAATTGAGAAAATCTAAATCGGCCCTACCGGGAATCGAATCCAGGACTTCCGTCTTATAAATCCACTGCAAATACCATTGCGCCACATGGGCTGTCAAAAATAAACAATATTTCCTACACAAATAAGCATACGCTACACAGCGTCTTCACTGGTAATGACGAGTTCCTCGATTTGAAGACGTGGACCAGACTCACGGTAGCGGGGCCGTCAGGACTGATATACTTGAGCCAAATATCAAATCCAAACGCTCTTCTATGCCGTGATCGAATTCTTACAAGAGACGCCCTTAGTTCCGCTCAACCCCTGTTTTCTTCAACCAGTCGTCGAGACATATGGAACCTACGTCAATTGAGAGCTTAATTCTTTAAATATAATTTGAATATTTATTTATTGTAGTACGCAAGCTTATTTGTCAGTCAGCCATACACATGCGTCTCGTGGCATCTTGCTGGGATAAAGTCAGCCGAATCCACTTAATCCAGATTTGCAAGTACAAAACGGATAAGTTACGACTGTGAGTGAGCACATAAATGTTATCATCGCGCGGCCATTGCGTTCATGGCTACCTTTGTCGGTTCGAGATCGCAGTTCAGATAGCTTCTTGTTTTGTTCATGTCGGTACTTAATTTAATTGCTTTTGTATTTCTTTATTACTAGGTGTGCGTTTTCATGTTGTGTAGAATATTTCAGGTAAATAACATTTCCGATCCTTAATGACTAAATGAGGAGTTAGTTTTATAAACATTCGTTTGCTGTGCAGGCAATTGAGCTATGGAGCGCACTTCCAGTAAATATTACTAAACATTTTTTAAAGTCATAGAGTTATGTAATTCGCTGATTTTCAAATAAACGTAACACTGAAATACTTTTAAGGCAAAATCGTGTAGCACCCGACACTTGTTTTTTTTTTATCGGCTACAAGTTGGCCCTTGACTGCTATCACACCTGATGTAAATGATGATACAGTCTAAGATGGAAGCGGGCTAACTTGTTAGGAGTGGGACGAAAATCCACACCCCTTTCGGTTTCTACACGACATCGTATCTGAACGCTAAATCGCTTGGCAATACGTCTTTGTCGGTAGGGTGGTAACTGGCCACGGCGAAAGCCTCCCACCAGCCAGACCAAGACAATTAAGAAAAATCTAATCTGCCCCGCCGGGAATCGAACCCAGGACTTCCGTCTTATAAATCCACCGCGCATACCACTACGCCACGGAGGTCGTCAAACGCCCACTTTTCGACTATAAAATCGTTACTCTACCCGCTGAACTGTACTGATTTTATAAATTAGATTAACCAGCTAAAAACGGGCTGATTAAAGTTACGTTTGTTGCTAAAATATTGTTTAAAATACACAATAATATAGATTTTAGTTGTACAAATGTAACATCCGAAATGACAATAACAATTAATAAATTATCCGTTGAAACGTAGTACGAGTGAACATCGAATTTACTCTACCATGATTAACTTCGAAGAATTTGACTTTGCAACTAAGAGTCCTACAAACTGCGTAGAATTTGACTAGCGAAGCTGTTAACCACTCGTTATAATGTTAAAAATGTATTTAATAAAACTTTTACAACACAACAGGATAATAAATAGCCTATTTCCCATAACAACGGGCGTGCGGTTTTCGCACTGGCTGCATTGTTTGAAATAATTGATATACAGAGGCAGACCACAGAGTGTTATTACCACTACCATAGACAGACCGAGTCCGGTTGCCGTGGAGAGCGCACGCGCCATCTTGACGCTGACGATCATTCGCGCGTAGCGTTTGAAAATAACGTTCAGAAATTAAACTGTGTCTTAATAAACTTTTTTATTTATTTTGTATTTACATAAGCTTGTGACTGTGTTTTTAATCGTTTTTTTATTTTATATTTATTCACTCATTGTGCTGTAGGAATTAATTAGTTTTTATTTGTACTGTGTAGTGACCGTTGAGTCGTGATCTAACGTTCATTATTTGTGTATTCGAAATACGGATTTGCTTTCTATTACTGTAAGTATATACCTATATATATGTATGTTTTTATTGTTTATGTTTATCACTCATTAGTGGTGAAAGTAGAATTTGTGTTTCACCAAATCGTTGGGTGATCCCATTGGCATACTTTACGAGTACCACCAGTCAAACGAGTTGCAGGTCAATATTTAAACGAATCTCGTCACTTTGCCGTTGCCGATGCTGCCTATGGATAAATAAACTCTTTACTAAAAGCTTTTCTGAACTAGAAACATTGTGCCAAATTAAAATTTTTGAATCTAATCACCTCAGAGGAATTATTAGTTAAGTTTCTTTTTTTTTAAATCGTAATGATGACGATGAAGGTTCTATGAATTATAAATATAAAAAAATAAATGACTTAACACTGAAAGTAGGTAATTAATAAATAATTTATGTTGTTACACATCATCAATGAGAGCAACTCGTGCGTGCAATCAAAAAATCGTTCCGGAAGAGTTCTAATTTGACAGGAAATCAAATGAGACGCATGAATCAGCTTCTTGATTTTCAGTTTTTTTCTCTATATAAAGTCAAGTGTACATTGTAACAATTAAGAAACTATTTATATTAATATTAATTTACGTCTGCGAATTTGTCCAGGTGAAAATATAGTTTTTATAACCAAGATTTTTCTTCACGATGAAAATTAAAACAGGCTGCTCCTTGATTTAAGTAGCTCTTTCTCTACCCTTGAAAACCTCGTGACAATCGATCCATTTATTTATGTGTTCCAATGATGAATACCTCTACTTATTGATGGCACAAACAAGCAGTCAAAACGTTTAAAAATAACTGACTTATGGGCTTATGGGATTTCTTTTTTGTTTGACGCCCACGGTATTACCCACTTAGTTCCCATTCCCGTAAAAATATCGGGTTAAAAAGTAGGCTATGGGTTATTCTAATGTATAAACCGTATACAATAATATTAAAAGTTTCATCAAAATCCATTCAGTAGTTTTAAAGTTAAAGAATAAACATACATCCATCCATACTTACAAACTTTCGCGTTTATATTATTAATAGGATGTACCTATCCATACTGATTTGTATCTACCATAAAAGTTATTTATGACTAAAATCATAATTTAAATCTTTTTATGTTAATCCTTTGATGGTGTAGTGTAAACCTCGCGTTTACATTGTAGGCCAACGGCATTTGATCGTCTCTCACGGTTTTTGTTGACGAGTTGACACAAAAAGTGAGAAGGTTCTTTCTAATACACAGGTCGGTTATTCAAATTTCTTCTGATGTCGTAGGTATATGCGCGTCCGGTGTTTTATTTAACATAATTTATAGCTAGACGTTTAAATATTTTATTGTTAATGCAACCATTTTGAATTCAAATGGCCGTTTTATACAGAATGTCATAAACTGGTGTGTAATTCGGACATGTGTTTGTTTTTAAATTTGGAACTTAAGCGGGAGTTACACTAGACATAATTAACATAATAATTATAAACTTTATTATATTTGCCTCGGAGGAATCGTTCATTAACCTAAAGTTTTTTCGTTGTCTATGTCCAATAGGAATTAATATTTATGGAATCTATCGGTTACGCTTTCTTCTGCACACAAGACAGGATAACATAAGTCTAAAATGTAAATTATTCTTACTAATATAATAAAAGGCGAAAGTTTGTATGTATAGATGTTTATTACTTATTCACGTAAAAACTACTAGCTTACATATTGGAATTATTTACCGAAATCCTCACGGGAACGAGAATTGAAATAATATTACATTATATGGACAGTCATTTAAAAAAAATAATTGTAGTTTCTAGCCGCAAATTCTCAGCAGAAATCTCCTTTCCTAACCAATGGAAGAGTTAGTACTCACTGGCAGACTTGACAACTTAATAATACAGTTATAACTTTTTATTCCCATTTGCGCCAATTTAATTACTTTTTTAATTTATGAGAATGATTTATAAGTATAAAATAATTAGGCACTTGTTACGTTTTCAGTAAAGGAGCTTATATTACCGGAAGGTGATATTGATTGAATTGTGAAAGTGATGATATTTAAATTGTAGTTAAGATTCAGGAAATGAGTTCAGTATAAAGCTCGTTATATCCGCAATACATCGCGCAGGCCATTAGTGATCCTTTAGGTTATATTGGCGTATCTTGCTTAGCGCTCACATCGCCAGGTTGGCATATTTTGTGTAAGGACATATTTTGTGTTGACAACCTCCGTGGTGCAGTGGTATGTGCGGTGGATTTATAAGACGGGTCCTGGGTTCGATTCCCGGCGGGGCAGATTGAGATTTTTCTTAATTTGTCTTGGTCTGGATGGTGGGAGGCTTTCGCCGTGGCTAGTTACCACCCTACCGACAAAGACGTATCGACAAGCGATTTAGCATTCCAGGACGATGTCGTGTAGAAACCGAAAGGGGTGTGGATTTTCGTCCCACTCCTAACAAGTTAGCCCGCTTCCATCTTGGACTGCATCATCACTTAACATCAGGTGTGATAGCAGTCAAGGGCCAACTTGTAGTCGATAAAAAAAGGACAGTCAAGGCAAGATTGGATGTTATACAACCTATGGGGTATTTACCATATCTAAAAACCATCAATCCATGCGATGAATTATCTTTTATTATGTTTTTAGTGCTTTTTCGTACTTGGTCTTAAAGTTGAAAAGTTATGGGGCTTTAGGTCGGTTTTACCTACGTGCATAATGCTTCAGATCCGGTCAGGCCCTAAGTCAAACCCACTGTAACAACGTGGTTGTTTTAAACTCTATATCCATTCTTCGTAAGGAGGGAGGCTAATTTAGACATGAGGATTACTAACTAGTCATTCTTAAGTCACGTTGTTTCGTGTTCGCAAAATTTGTCTGTTATTATGCCTTTTCCGTGAATAATGGGATTTTCCATACGACGGAAAATGCGGTTGTCATTGATTTGTTAAATTATACTAAAGTTACAGAAAGGCAAGACTGACTGTGCATAGAGGTGTGTTGGTGCCCACACTTATGTATGGTAGTGAAAGTTGGGTATGGCAGAAGAAGCACAAAAGTAAAATAAATGCGGTAGAGATGAGAGCATTGAGGAGTATGTGCGGGTTAAAACTGTGTGACAGAGTTAAAAATAGTGTCATAAGAGAAAAGTGTGGTGTAAAAGAAGATGTAGTGACTAAAATTGAGAAAGGGATGCTTAGATGGTTTGGACATGTAGAGAGAATGGATGAAAGAAGATTAACAAAAGAGATTTACAAGGCGAGGGTGAATGGAAATGTTGGAAGGGGAAGGCCTAGGCGAATGTTCCTGGACCAAATTCAGGACATTTTAAATAAATGGCCTGGTCAAGAGTACCCTAAACCGACAAACTTGTATGAAAGGATTAATGAGAGTGGAAGAAGCTAAGGAAGTATGCAAGGACCATGGCAAATGGAGGGATGTGGTCTCTGCCTACCCTTATGGGAACAAGGCGTGATGTTTATGTATGTATGTTACAGAATACGCTTGCTGGTCCTTTTGGTCATTTTATTTAGTTTTGCGAATGAGAATGATTAACTACAGTTAATTATAGTTATAGAATTGCATGGATGGATCGCTGCAACAGATATCTCGTCTGATAATCGTCCATGCACAGCAGTTGTTCACGGCGTTTACTGCGTGTCCATCGCAGTGCAGTCCACTATAATAAATAACTGTCATTCACCCTGTCTGTTCGCTCATAACACTGTGTTTCCATTAACAAAGTATATCGAAGCTTTTGTGTACTCCAGTGTTTTGACGGCCACCGTGGCGCAGTGGTATCCACAGTGGATTTAAAAGATGGAGGCCCTGGGTTCGATTAAGATTTTTTAAATTGGTGCAGATCTGGCTGGTAGGAGGCTTCGGCAGTGACAAGTTACCACCCTACAATATCGTGCAGAACTACGATGTCGTGCAGAACTCGAATTACTCCTAACAAGTTGCCCCTACATTAGCTTAGATAGCTCTTAGATTGCACCGTCACTCACCATCAGGTGTCTTTACATCAAGGGCTAACTTGTAATGAATAAAAAAAAATAACAAACGAATAGCCTTCCATTAATATCACAACTATACCCCTTTTACATAGACGACTTTACTTGACTTGTGCACTTTCATGACGTATAAATAAATAAATAAATAAAAATTGTTTATTTTCATTTTAGTCTGAATTTACATGGGTTAGATGTAGATCAATTTGATGTTACTAGGACCAGCTTGATCTAGGTTTATGTCAAACCTGTGTTTCAGACTTTCTCAGTTTTTATTTTAAATAACATAGTACTAATGAATGTTAATTAATATAATATAATATAATACAATTTTTCTTACTAGTTAAAGTACATGAACGTATAACTTTGAAGTCGGGGGTCCAAGTTGAAGAAAATAATACACAAGCAATAACTGCCATTTGTTACACGCATAAACAGAATTAAGTTTGACGACGTACGCCCTTTGTTTCCGTCTAAATCACCGTGCTGGTGAAATGGATACTCGTAACGAACTTTCTACGGCTTTAAGTTGTAATGATTGTGGCTTTCATGCATTATCAGCGCTTTGATTCTTGGTTAATGACGATTTTAGAGTCGGCTGTTGAGTTGAACGAACCGACACAGTTGTGGTACATTGATTACTAATTATGTTGAACTAGCAGACGTTCGCAGCTAAAATCGTAATAATCAGTCTATTAACTGCACACTACAGGGCCAGGCCTCCCTCCTTATAGGAGAGGGGATGTGGAGCGTAGACCCACCACGCTGCTCCAATGTGGGTAGGGGGGTTTAGAGTGGTAATGTTTCATTTATTAACGATCACTATCAGGTGTTGATGATAGTGACCGAGACCGACTACGACCGTGTTGAAGATTTCATAGAAGAATGAAAAACTCAGAATTATCCCACCAACTTCCCGACTCCGGGCTTACAATGTACTGAAGATATCTGAAAATAAAACTCAGAATTATTCCGTGACCGACCTAGGATTCGAACCCAGGACCTCGTGATCAAAGCCACATGGCTAACCACTAGACCAACGAGCATGCGTAGATAACGATGCTTAAATTCAGTTGAGAAGACTATTATATACTGTAAAATATTTAGTAGTGACGCATATTCAATTACGTTTCAACAAGTAATTGCATCAATGTTGATAAACATTATTGAATTCGTCTCCTCGCTAATTATAACAAACACTCGAATGATTTCGATAACAATGAGCTCAGCACTCCAATCATTTGTACTCTGTCGAATACTTGCAGATATAATCAAGTAGCCACTAAAATCCAGCAATAACTTGCTCTTCAGTGTGGCCTTATCGCTTTTGACATACCTTACTATACGTACGAGTACGATGCAGCGCCAGTTCTTGAAATAGAATCAAGAAATACCCCCGGAAATATTCCGAAACGAAGGGATTTAGGGCTAGTAGTTTGAAGTGGCAGTAGGCTGGACATATCTGTCGAACGACTGGAGGTCACCCCAACTAGAGAGCGATGACATCCGGAAGGGGGCTGGCACCAATTGGTTGCAAACAACCAGCAATAGAGTGGGTTGGCGTTGCTTAAAGGAGACCTATGTCGAACAGTGGATGCATAATTACTGATTATGATGATGATATAAAGGTTGCATAAGATCGAAACTAGATTGATAACAGAAAACTAAATATAATTAAGGTATAAACATAGTAAACTCTACTTCATACTTAAAACCTGAAAGCCTAGCTCAAATACCCGCATTAAGATTGTAGCCGTACCCATTAATTTTCCTTTGGTATATAATTTGCTGTTGGGTTTCAAAAAATATTATGATGCAGCAGATATAGCAGACACTTAATAAAGAAAGAACTAATGAATAGTGAAAGTAGGCGTTGTAAAGAAGCATGTAGGCCAAAATTTCAATGAGATTGAAGCGATGATTGATGACGGGAAGCGACGAGTTCGGCCACTCGACGAAATTAAGCGATTTTTTGTTAAATCATGCAACGCAATTTGTGGCTTATTACGTCCGCATTAATAAGTGTAATGTTCTACATGTGAGATTAAACTTCATGCAGTACAAGATAAACAGATACACATTCGCGAAATATCAACTGTCATTTTATTACTTTACCACACAGAACTAATGAAAAAAAAAACAGTTAAGTTAACCGACGATAACAATTTGTAACGACGAAGACTCTTTGAATCCGCTTTTTTTTCTCCACCCAAGATGTAATAACCAAAATTGTAATTTATAATATACAAATTGTAACAGTGAATTATAAAAGAGCAACTACTGAGTTCCTTGCCAACTCTTCTCGGCAGGATCTGCCTTCCGAACAGGTGGTATAGCCACTACATACTGACAGACTTGACGCTTCTAAAGTGAAACGTCAAGTCTTTCTAAAGTGAAACGTCAAGTCTTGAAATAAATGATTTTAAATTTTTTAAAATTCATTTAGTAATTTCTTTTTCTGGACGATTAATATAAGAATTTAAGTATTGCAATATTGAAGTAATATTTTTACCAAACAAAAGTTCCTTATCTCACTGATTGAATCAAGTATAATCGAAATAAAAAAAAAAACTAAGATGTAGATAGAGTTATCAGAAGATTTGAATTTCACTTGCTTTGTTTTTGTGCGTTTCATTTACAATACTAATCTAGTATAAGTTAAATACAAAAAAAGAAGAGAATAAAATAGTGTTACATCCTTAGAGATTCTTTTAGATTAGGTTCAACAAAGTATAGGAAGAAGCTAAATTTTCACGTTGAATAGAAGCAGGCTTTTTCCGAAGTTCATTATAAATAGTTAATAATTTTGCACGGTTAGAAATAGTGACTTAGTTAAAAATTTTGTGTTTTTTGACCTTTATTAATAAAACGACCTATATCATCATCATGAACATTTGCATCGACCCATAAGAATAAATCTACCTGCCAGTCGAGAATCATTTCATGTCATCCGAACGAAGATCACGCCTTTCAATTTTAACGATGCAAATGATGAATTTAGGTCGTTTTATCAATAAAGGTCAAAAACATAAAATTTTGAATTAGTTGACTGTGTTTGTAAGGGTGCCATTTCTTTTTACTGGTATTTTCATCTAAAATTTGCAAAATAAATTAATTAATAACGAGCTAAATACGAGTTATATCAAAATAGAGCAAGTAATTAAGTCGTTTCTATTGGTTAAGGTGCACAAAATTCAAAACAAAGAAATATGGAAGAAAATAAAAATTAACTGATACCTTGCAACGAGCACAACTACTAAAGTGGAGATGGGCTGGACTCATCGCTAGGACTACCGACCAACGATGGTCCTACACAACAACGATATGGCCTGGTCCAGCAGGAAAAAGAAGTGTAGGACGTCCAAGATCACGTTGGAGGGACGATCTTATATCTATAGCGGGAAAAGAGTGGGAAATAAAGGCCAAGGATAGAAAAACGTGGGAGGAACTGGGGGAGGCCTATACCCTATGAGGGATCCTTATAATATATTTGACGACCTCCGTGGCGCAGTGGTATGCGCGGTGGATTTATACGACGGAGGTCCTGTGTTCGATTCCCGGCGGGGCAGATTGAGACTTTTCTTAATTTGTCTTGGTCTGGCTGGTGGGAGGCTTTCGCCGTGGCTAGTTACCACCCTACCGACAAAGACGTACCGCCAAGCGATTTAGCGTTCCGGTACGATGTCGTGTAGAAACCGAAAAGAGTGTGGATTTCATCCTACTCCTAACAAGTTAGCCCGCTTCCATCTTAGATTGCATCATCACTTAACATCAGGTGTGATAGCAGTCAAGGGCCAACTTGTAGTTGATAAAAAAAAAAAATTATATTCATATAGGTAGTTTCACTAACAACTAATTATAATCTTGTACTTCACTAATAAAAAGTAACATTAAGATTTTAAGATTTTGTTGTTAAGCTAACGATTAAGGATTAATAAAAAGACTTTACTATTATTATTATTAATGGTTAAGAATGAAATGACTGATAAAATGACAAATAGGGAACAGTAGCAGTAGTATTATGTGAATCGGACGTAACAATCAGGATATAAGATAAAAAGACTTCATAGCCTTATGTATAGTTAATGTAAGATTTTTTATCTTAAACGATAAGTTGATAACGTGTTAGATAAGCGTGCGCATAGATATAGATAAGGCGTGTAAGGGGCAAGTGAAACTGCAGCTGCGATAAACATGTTTGTCTATTAGCATAACATGCGTATGTATGCAGTAAATAGATCTTCATTATAGATTAGAAAATCAGCGTAATATTAATACGGCCGGCCGAGTGGCGCAGTGGGTAGTGACCCTAGCTCTGCGTCCTGGGCTGTGGGTTCGATTCCCACGTCTGGAAAAATGTTTGTGTGATGAGCATGGATATTTTCCAGTGTCTGGATGTTTATCTATATATTATAAGTATTTATGTATAATATATATAAAATATTCATCAGTTATCATAACACCCATAACACAAGCTACCTACGAGTACGCTTACTTTGGGGCTATATAGCGATGTGTGTAATTGTCCTATATTTATTTATTATTTATTTTATTATTATTATTTATTAATGAGTTAGTGATTGAGGTTTAAGGTTTTATCTAACCCTTTCTTTCTTTGTTATATACGCACGGTAATTTGATAAGTTATATAAGTAAGTATAAGTTATATAAGCTGTTATTTTCTTAATTCCATTTTTTTCTTTCTTAGATTAAACGAATTAAAAAAAGAAATTCATAAGGATTTCGTTTAGGATCATTTTTGAAAAATCTGACTTATCTGTTAGTAACTCTAATACATAGATCTGGATACATAATATTTCGTTATAAAACTGCAATAGTACTTAAAAAACAGGATTGTTCGAACTACATATTTCTTATCTTGTAATCATTGTAAGAAATAATACCGTTACGCAGAGAATGTCTATGGACTTTGTCATAATTATACACAGGTTTCTTTTATTATTAACATTTCATATGATACTACCGGATAGATGTTCATCTTGTCTGGAACGTTGACTTGCTGGTTGCAGTGAAAGATCTCGACATATTATTAAAAAGTCTTTCTTTTTGTATTAAATATTTAATAAGATTTATGAGTAATTATTTTACTTTCATGGGTTTTCATGACATTTTATTAAAAAATATATGTTGTGGGCGACAAATCCAATAAATCTAATCATTTAAATCAAGATAAAAAGCAATCTTCATTCTTGTATCATTAAATCATGAGAGAGTCCATATATTTTGGAATATAAGTCGAAATAAAACTTTGGAAATATTTTTGAAAATAAAGACAGAAAATCAGAAACATAATCCGACATCCACAGGTTCAAGACAATCAATAGGAACTCCTTCATATGCCATTCGATGCAAACAAACAATGGAATTATAAAAACAATTCATGTTTATTTCCTTTCGGCTCTCGATTGTGATGACGGTATTTAGATGAATGATCGAACAAACGAATTTGACCTCAATGTCTTACTCCCACGGTAAGAGAAACAAACATTGTCAATTATAAGTGTAATATGTTGGTATATATCGAAAAAACTTAACACAAGACATTGACAAATTGGGCAAGTAATAGATGACAAGTTGTTAAAAATTTAGTGCATTCCTCGACACTTATGAATTCTTTGTGAGAATTTTTTTTCATCATAATATGAAAACGCTGATATTATTGGATTGGCTCACCGGATATAGCTTAGAAACATTTCGAAGTCAGCCAAACAAAAACCACATTGAACAAGCGATATTCCGTAAAGTCTCTGTAGATATTTACGAACATATTTCACGCTATCTCAAATATCTTTGAATCCATATCATTTTAATAAACACCCGGAGGTAGATAGTTTATTCTGTTATTTTGACAGTCTTCGTGCCCGATGGAGGTCCTGGGATCAATTTTCAGCTAAATTATTGTTATATAGCATTAAATTGATCCACATTTGGCTAGTGGGAGGTTTTGACCATGGCCAGTTACCGCCCTACCAACAAAGACTAATGCCAAGCGATCTAGCGTTTCGGTTCGATGTCGCGTAGAAACTTAAAGGGATGTGGGTTTTATTCTACTCCTAACAATTTTTTCACATACTCATACTAAACTTCAGTTATGCTGCGTCTTTTAGATCATCTATCAATATCTACATTTCAAGACTCCAGAGAGAATAAATGTCCGAAACGAATATGCAAGATAGAAGTGGAAGAATGTAATTATATAGTTCAAGACAAAATAGAATTATTAATGAACCATAAAGATTTTAGAGTCATAGATCACTGATTCACTCACTCACTGTGGGAGACAAAACGGTCCAAACTGTACTGGCTTACATAACAGTTAAAACCAGATGCGGAATCTTTTCCACTATCATTGAAGTCAATGATCCGATGCCGTTAGCCGTTGCTCACTAGTTAGTACTTCACTGGATTCGCTCTTGTGACGCTCTCATTTATTTATATTTACCTACAAAAATATGTATAAAAATTTATAAAAAATATTTTGAGTGCTCAAGCAATCGATGTCTCCAGAATGAGAAACCTCCTCCTAATACAAGCCGTTTAAAGAACTACTGCATCCTGTGCCCGAAGCTGGTCGAAGCATTTCGCAATAAGACCATTGATTGAAAAGAAAAAATTTTAACAAAAAATAAAAACGCCTTCAAAACGCACTAAAAAGTAAAAAATAACTACGTCATTTACTTACTTTGATTTACTTTATCAAATTTATGAAGCCGGTGCCATCCAAGTTTAGGTAATGTCTTTAAAGTAGAAACTGCAGTAAATCCTCAAGGCGTTCTCTTATATGTAGATCGGCTCCATCATCAGATCGACTCCAGACTTTCATCAAATTGTCCCTACAATTTTTGAAAGTTCCCCTCGGTTCCTCAGGATTCCATCATCAGATCCAAACATCGTGATCTATTATTTGTAGCGGGTCAACCACTATCTCGGAAGGCAGGTTAAGTTTCGAGTTAAATGTCGTGTTTGAAGTTCTTACTAAGTTTTACTTTTTGCACTTTTACTCAAAACTTAAACCTTTGATAAAAATGTAATAGATATCTGGAACTTTGTCTTCGTGAAATTCCTTCTTACTTTAAAGAATAGATTTTCTTATGAAATCCTCTCACCTTCCAAATGTTGAAACTGTCATAAGTTAACCATCGTAGGTTCTTAACGAATGGACCGTTTGTGATGTGGTTTTTATGTTTGAAGTTTGATACGATCGTGATGGTTCTGAGATGAATATCTTATAACTCATTCCATTGTTCGTTTTTCTATTATAATACCTACCAGGGGCTCTCCAAAAATTTAATAGGCGAAAGTTTGTATGTATCGGTAGATATTTGTTACTCATTCACGCAAAAACTATTGAAGGGATTTTGATGAAACTTGGCAAAAATGTAGCTTACATATCAAAATAACATATGGTCTACATTTTATTCCGAAATTCCCACAGGAACGAGAACTACGCGGGTGAAGCCGCCGCCATCCTTTAGTATGCTATGTATAATCTTGTCAATATCAATTCAAAAATTCGATACAATTAGGGGCTTTACTCTAAGGTCAAAGGTAGGCTCCGAGTTTCTTTATATATATAAAATAACTTTTTATGATATCGTTTAATTATCTATTTATATATTAACTGTTATGACTATAATAAATATTTAATTAAGACGCCATTGGATTACTTTGTATTACATTTCCTTCCTGAGTCTACACGTTGGTGGGATCATTAAAATTAACGCTCGTTTTTAAAATCGATTTTATGTTCAAACTTGTTTCAAAAGATTAAAAACTGCAAAGTGGATCGTGTTGAATCGATGCCGACCATATTAATATTTAGTCTGAGAGCTGCTGACAATATTTTTTAGATTAATAAGATCTGTAGAATTACATAGTAATAAGTTAAATATAATTAAAACAATGGATAATTAAGATAAATAGAGTTTGTAAATTACAGGTGAATTTAATAAATAGAATGCAAGGCGAACAATAATTGTTTTTTCTTAGAGTCCTTATAAAGTCTTATTGAGTTTGGATTATTTTCTAATATCGGAAGCAGCCTTTTGTACCTGTTGTCCATTAATCAGGTGACGAGTGGTGACACCGTGGGGTTTAAATCGGTAAGAGTCCATCATAACCTCCTCGCCTCCCCGTGGCGAGAGGGTATCCATAAGGATCCCTTCGAAAAAAGGATAATTTTCTTGATACTTAAAAACCTTCACTTGCAAGTCTGTTCTTCCAGATTCGGTTTATTTAAGTTTTGACGACCTCCGTGGCGCAGTGGTATGCGCGGTGGATATATAAGACGGTGGTCCTGGGTTCGATTCCCGGCGGGGCAGATTGAGGTTTTTCTTAATTTGTTTAGGTCTGGCTGGTGGGAGGCTTTCGCCGTGGCTAGTTACCACCCTACCAACAAATACGTATCGCCAAGCAATTTAGCGTTCCGGTACGATGTCGTGTAGAAACCGAAAGGGGTGTGGATTTCATCCTACTCCTAACAAGTTAGCCCGCTTCCATCTTAGATTGCATCATCACTTAATATCAGGTGTGATAGCAGTCAAGGGCCAACTTGTAGTCGATAAAAACAAAATTTTTGGTTCGTTTGTTACCTATTGTCTATTGCTATTGCTGTTCTCCTAAGTCATTAAGAGACTTGATTGACCAGCTCTTGGAGTATGTTTTTCAGCATCGTAACCCAATTAGCTATCGCGTGTCGCGCGGTCGGCCTCGGCGTAGAAATCGGGCGTACGCTACGCAACGCAGACTGACTGGGTTTCCTTCACTGGATTTGTGTTTAGCTAGATGCCGCGATACTTCAGGTGGAAAACCGACTGAAATATCTTTTTTCACATGTCTTTGGTTAATATTGCCCTTTCTCCTACATAACTGCCAAAATAAAAATCGATTGAGAATGCTTGTCAACAAACAAATTTAAAATGAAGGTAGAAATCACTAGTCATTTTACATATATTTTTTTAATTAACAAGTTAATGAGGAATCCGTGACAATAAATTAGATTAGTAGTAAGCTTAAAACTAATAAATATATTCAATATCTTTTAAATAAGATTTTTTTAAATAACAAAACATAATTTTAAATGTATTAGGCATAAAATGTGTTGCATTGTCTACATTTTAAATTTGTTTGTTGATAAGCATTCTCCGTCGAGTTTGGCTTTAGTATAGTGGGGCTGCTGCTAGGTGGAGCTATGAGAAAAGACTATTATGCGGGTATTCCTAAAACTCTGTTTAGAGTACAGGACTATTGAGGCCTTAATTGTTTACTTGTTGGGTACCTGTATCCCGCACTTCTTCTTAGGCTTGCGTTTTTATGGTTTATTTAATTTATTTTGTACCAAATAATTAAATGTTACATCTTACAAGATTAAGAAAAAAGAAAGTGGATAAGGAAAAACTTATCTCTTAACAGTGGGATAAGGTTAAAGATTGTTTGTGCTTAAATCGACGTTAAGACTTTTATTCATAAATGATAATGTAAATCATATCTAATAACGCCTTGCAAATAAAATCATATTATTTGATTGATAATTAAATAACTGTTGTTAACTATTGCAATAAAAATTGTTAGTGTTCATATTGTGTTTAATTAACGAGCGGCGTCTAGTTGAGCACAAGTCCGCGGTTTCCTTCATATTGCCGACTCGTTTTTGCTCCACTATGAATATTAATCTCTCGTTTAGTGGAACGCATAACGATTTCGTATTCTGATGCAGAGATATGAAAGATTCGCCATTTATCATCGTACTGCACGATTAGCTTTCCTAGCTCCTTTTGTTGTAGTTTGTAGAGTAAAAATTTAAAGCAACTAAATGACACAGTTATTTTTAACCGACGAAAAAAAACGGAGGAGGTCCTCAACACATATATATATAATATTTATATATATATTTTTTTATGTATGACCACGCATAACTTTTTACAGAGTTGTCCGATTTTGATAATGCTTAAGTAAATTAAAGCAACTAAATGACACAGTTATTTTTTACTTTTTAGTGCGTTTTGAGTCGGTTCTATTTTTATTTAAAAATTTTTATTTCTTACTTACTTTTTTGTGATTTATCGGCACGTATCGTACTCATACTATACTGTCATAGTATATTATACGGCACTAGTAGCCAAAAAGCTACCGATACCGAGACAAAAACCAAAATCGCTGTAAGCGTGCCTCCAAAATTTGAAGAGTTTCTTCAATTTCCCCAGGATATCATCATCAGATCATAATATGATGACAATGGGACCACCTTGGAAGTATGCCCTTTCTAATAAAAAAAGAATTATCAAAATCTGACAACTCTGTAAAAAGTTATGCGTGGTCATACATAAAAAAAATATACGTGTCGAATTGAGAACCTCCTCCGTTTTTTTTCGTCGGTTTAAAATAATTATTACTCAGTGAAGTAAGAAGAAGAAAATTATTTATTATGCTTATATGAATATAGGTAGGGAAAGAAACATACCTGACTCGATGGTCCGGTAGGTAACTTGCTTAAGCTTATTTACTAACGCTGACTATCATGTGATGATAGTGATCGGGTCCGAAACCTTAACGTGTTCTTTGAGGCACAGGTGTGTAACACCACCGATTTCCCGACTCCGGGCTTAGAATTTTTCTGAAAATTTTGTAGAATAATTCCACATCACGACCTAGGCGAACCCAGGACCTCGTGATCGAAACCACATAGGGTAAACACTAGACCAACGAGCTGTCATGTAAAACAGTTTAGTACCTTCTTAAGTTGTTAGTTAGGGCCATTGTACGTTTCAGCGAGCGGGCATTCGGTGAAAGGTTTAGCGGAACTGATACTGATTTGTGTCGAGCTAATGGTCTGAGTGCAGGTTTTTGTTCGTTATGATTAGTTAGGAAGTGTCGTTAGAGTGCCGACACTACTTGACAGCGTTTAGCCTTAGACTACGACACTACACGATACACTCAGTGAAAACATTAAATGTCTCTGAATGAACGCGATTGTGCAGTTAGAGTCACTCGCGTTTGTACAGACACTAGCTCTATATACTGAGTGTACCGTGTATAGTTATTTAAAGGTATAGGTAATCTAAACATAGCATTAGAGCAACACTCGAAATCGTTTGGGTGTTCACTTCTATTCTGACTTTCGTTTTAAAACAATGCTTGTGGTCTTTCAAAGGTAAATAAATAAAATAAATAAATAAATATTATAGGACAATTACACACATCGCTATATAGCCCCAAAGTAAGCGTAAGTAGCTTCTGTTATGGGTACTATGATAACTGATGCATATTTTATATATATTATACATAAATACTTATAATATATAGATAAACACCCAGACAAAAACATCCATGCTCATCATACAAACATTTTCCATGTGGGAATTGAACCCACAGCCTAGGACGCAGAGGCAGGGTCACTACCCACTGCGCCACTCGGCCGTCGTTGAAAGGTGAAACAGTTGTTGAAGAAAACGAAACGGAAGTGCATTTTAACTTCATCATTTTATATTGTGGACTACAACAGGACGATGACAGGGACTGAGGCTTATTTTGCTCTCCAAGGCAACTGACTAAGATTTAGAGTTATTTTGGGCAAGAGAGACGAATATCTTAGCTTTAAATGGATTCACCGCGCAGGTACCGGGTTCATCGCGTGGCTGAGGGCAAATCTTCGAACGGAGCCCGAGACTTGTAACATGGGTGTAGGTTTAAAAGGAATCTCATAGTAACGCGCGTCAATTCGCATCTATTTTGTTCATGTTATTTCCAAGATTAATCTTGGAAGGAAAGCTACAGAGTAAGATAGAAAAGACGAAAAGAGTGGACGACATAAGAAGAATGAAACGACTCGACTACCCATAATAAAACGGACTGGTGGAAAATAAAAAAGCTCGCATGTTGACTACCAATTACAAAACCGAAGATGGCAGAGGGTGATAATGTAAGCAGGGCTACTATAAAGATAACTTCATTTAAATAAAAAGTGAATACATTATTTATTTTGCGATTTTCCGCGAGTAGGTATCGTAGAGCAAAGATCCGACTGGATATTCTAAATGTACATTTCAGCCCGAAAGCGGAGTTTTCAAATACCGTTTATAAAAATATATTTTAAAATAATGAAGGTATTTATTTAAGTGGGGATTTCCCCCACTAGTCAATTTTAAAGCATAAAATATTATATTGTTTGATTTTAAAAAAAGGTTGGATAATTGTACAATTGAAGTCAATTAATGCAAAGAAAAGTAATAAATCTAAAAAAGTTTTAAACTGAAATAGTAGATAGGTAAATCATTTTCATAACATTTAGCTCTTTACATAACAACACGCGAATGGATTAGTGTGTAGTGATTTCGATTGCTTTACTCGTGCACTCACTAAAGTGTTACAAGCCCAAACCTACTTGGCTCGTTTTTTTTAGTCAATTTTCACGCGAACTTCTCGATGTGCCGCGCTAATGAGGTTATGAAATTGCTTGTCATTATTGACTAATAGCGGAGGACTTGAAAAAGGCAAATAAACCAAGTGCGTTAATAACATGCCGTTATTTGTTGAATGTATAGGTAAATTTAAAGAAAGTATGGAAAAATAATTGATAATTAAAGAAAGACAGACTTGTAAACTATAAACAAAATAGTTAACTTTGACGACTTGCTTAAGTATCTGGTTCAATTTACCACTTGGGTGATGTGATTTCACTATAAAGGGTGTTTATTCTGCAAAAAGTCGTACACGGCAGGTAAACTTAAATGTAGGCATAATAAGATTTCTATTCGTACCATACCATTGTCTTCTTCCGTATCCCAATCAAGTGGGGTCGCCGCAATACGTCATTCTCTTCCATTCATTTCTGTCATACGTTAACACATCACATACTCCTTTCACACACATATCATCTTTCACACACTTCGTCCATTTCTTCTTTGGCCTCACTCTCCTCTTTTGTCCTTGCATATGGACTTTTAACATTCTGTCTTTTATCCTTCCGTATAACTTTCTCATACGAGTAGGTACCATGCTAAACTGTTACTCTACCCACCGCAGTAACTAATAAAATAATTTTAAATATAATTATTATTATAAACAAATAAAGCTTAAAATAAAAAATAAAATACAAAATGTGAAACAGTTATGTATATTAAATGATTATAATGCAAGAAAGACAAAGTTCTGAAGTCATTGTTGCCGCAGTGCGCTGCAGACAGAGAATAATGTGAGTAAAAATTAATTACTAAATCACACCAAGGTCTTTGTTTTGTGCAATCTTCAACAAACAAATTAAGAGCTAACTAACTGCTCCTTTATTAATTTTTGTAATGTTAGCGTTGGAATAAAAAACTAGTAACCAAAAATCTCATTTATTTCAAAAGAAACAAGCATAGAGTAGCTATAACCCTGACTTCCTAACAAGTATTTGTTAAAGTAACTGTTAAAAAAGTAACTGTTAAAAAAGTAACTGTTAAGCCTATATGAGATTTGATTCTTGGCAAAAATACATTGTACATCTTGTCGATCATTCCATCTTCTGATAGACTTTCAGTCCAATACGACAAAATGTTGCACAGCTGTACATTAGCTTCAATACTGACTTTTTTTAATTCGACATACACTTATTGACAGTGCGAATGTTATGCATGTCGATTCTTGAAAAAAAAACGTCTGCATTGATGTACATCTGTTGCAAAGCGGCTGTAACATAACTTCCTGAAATGCTGCATGAGGTAGATAAACTTGAAAAAAGTAATGCATTAAGAACGAAGAAGAAAAGGAAAAGTTCAAAATTAGATCAAGAAAATCACATAGTTTGTTGTGTGTATACAACACCAATTTAAACTGAAGTATAATGTTTGTAGGCTTCTGTTCTGACAAAATTCTCGCTAGCTGTTTAAGTTCTGTTAATAAATTGTCAGTAAGGTTTAATTATGAAAAAAAGTCTAAAAGTTAAATCGGTAATCGTTTTTCTCCGAAATCTAAATTCAATTTGAACATTTTGATTTCGCGTATCGCGTATCTCTTATTATATCTAATGCTTCGTGTTTGGGACGACAATGAGATGGTTTTTGCTTTTGATCTGATTCGTACAGTTGTCTGTTACGCTCGGTGCAATGAACCCAGTGAGTTTACAAGTTTTGTGTGGTCTGCAGTTGCGTATCTAATCACATGCTTAGATCGACGTTTTACACTCTGATTAAATATTGAACGGTTATTTTTTAAGCTTTCCGTAGGCAAAGTACTAAGTAGATGTTTTGTATGGGCTTTCAAATATAATGGTATACAGCAAACTGTATATATCTTTGCTTGCTTTGCGATTATTTCTAAGGTTCCAGTAACTTCTTACCCTCATTATTTCAGTTAATGGAAGTCCACTGTCAAGTTTTCTAAATATCACGGTCTAGGGTCGGTATCTATCGGCTACATGAGGCTTGTTTTTTGACGTCAGTCAACTTCAGTCAACAGTCGCCATTTTATCTTTTATCCATATACCACTTATAACCGTGTTCCTCAGATCTCCAATGTCCATTGATTTAATTCGATTAAAATTTATCCTTTGTTATTTACCTTAATAACACTTATTTATGTAAGGTTGTGATTTTCTTACTTAACATAATGTATTGACATTAAAAAATAATCAGTAACGAATATTTTAGATTGAAACTATTATTAATTGTAAATTTTATAAAGTAATTTGATAAAAAACATTCTAATCATAACAAAACTAAAACACAAAAAGCATATTTTACAGTAAGGAAGATCTCCTTGAATCTACCCACGTTGAATGCACTGAACGAATACAAAAAAATGATAATAGCCGAACAAAATTAATTCGCAAGGTAACCTCGCCAGTTTTTGTGGCATGTTTCGGTTTGCTGAACTGCTTTGTTGCGTTCCAACGTAATAGCCTAAGAATTAAGGACGAAGTAATTCATTTGAAATCACTAAAGAAATGTAACGGTGTTCAAGTTGTAAGGTAGTCATTAAGTTTTCTAAGTCACAAAATTGTAAGATTGCGCGAATGAACTCGTTGGACAAAATCTGTACCTACTTGCATGTCGATTCTATAACAAAACTTGACAGTGCGTGTCGTATCACCTTAGACAGAGGGGGATAGAAATGACGTGAAGACTCGTCATCGTGAAGACAGCCATTATGCATCCACTGTTGGACATAGGCCTTCTTAAAGCAGTGCCAACCCACTTTATTGCCGAATTTTGCCAATCGGTGTCGCTTGCCGAGATGCGGTCTCCACTTTAGGACCCTCCGACTTCAACAACCAGCAGTCATTCGACAGATATGCCCAACGTACTAGTCCTGAGAGCTATGTCGGTTACTTTGATCTTTGTCGAATCACTTCGTTCCGGATTTTATCCTTTAAAGAAATTCCAAGCATAGCTCTCTCCATAGCACGCTGAGTTTTTAGACTAGTCTCAGCATCGAGACTCGCACTGTCGAATTTTGTTACTGATTCGACATACTGTAAGAATATTAAGACACTACGGTTTCTAGTTGCATTTATCCAGCGGTTCCCTGCAATCTGTTGGATGTCGTTGGAAAAGAAATTTCTGGTGCTCGATCGCTAGCTGCACATCTTGAGACTAGTTTTGTTAGACCAATAAAGTCTCTTAATATTTTAGTATATGAAATGAATGGTAAGTCGGATTTCGACCGCTGTACGAACTAGTTGTTAATTTCGTAATCTAATTTGCAATATTTAAAACTACTGTGCGAACATTGACATTGATAGATGCGGATTGATATAATTGTGCGACTTTTAATCAGGATTAAGATGCCGATCACGATCAATCGGTATCAGGCAGGACCAACTTTGTAGTAAAGCACGTTGCATAACACTATATCTGCATGTCTGTCATTGCCCATAGACGATACTTGTATGTCCACAATTAATCTTGATGTTATATAACTTAATTATATGATATATTTTTCTGGATCCTTATAAGGCTGATAAATTTTCCGCTTTTATTAAATGTCTTGGCCAGCACAAACATTAAAAACATAAACAATTAAAAAAAATCATCATCATCATCATTATTAACGGCCCACTACAGCGCCAGACCTCCCTCCCTGTAGGAGAGGGGATTTGGAGCGTGTACTCACCACGCTGCTCCAATGCGGGTTAGCGGATTAATGTGAAATTATTGACGATTACTATCAGATATTTATGGTAGTGACCGGGACTGAAGGATTAACGTGCTCTCCGAGGCACGGGGGTGCAACACCGCCAACTTCACATCTTCGAGCCTGGAATGTACTGAAAATTTCATAGAAGAAAAAAAAAAGTCAGAATTATTCTGTGACCCGACCCAGGATTTGAACTCAGGACATCGATGCCACATAGGCTAACTACTAGACCAACGAGGTAGGCAATATTTTATTCATCCCATAAATTAGACAGCTGTCATAGATCTAGACATTTGTTAAGATTTGTATAATAAATTAAATGTTGCGCAAAATACTTTCATGTAGTTTCTTTGTAATTTTTATCTCATAAATCAACCAGGTTCAATTATTTCATAATTAACGAACTATCCCACGGAAACAATTAGATTTTAGTCTTCAAATCGCTTGTTTTGTAAACGGAACACGAGAACAATATGGAGGACAAAAACGTCTGCATTGTCTGTGGTTTCACTCGGCCACAGATAAATAAGTGTTGGACAAAACATTACTTTAAAAGACTTTTTTGTGAAATTGTGGCGAAGTTTTTTAAACATAAGAAACGACAAATCGCTTCAAATATTTATTTTTTACGCTAATGTTATATAATTTGCAACTTTTTGTGTATCCATTACTTAGTTATGTAATTTATTTGAATGTTTTTGGCGCATTGTTTTTTATTTTAGATTCTTCACCTTTCTCCGTCAATACTTTTCCCTGATAGTTGCTTAAATACGTTTGAATTCTTACTGATATTATAAACGCGAAAGTTTGCATGTGTGGACTAATATGTTAGTAAAACGTCATTATGTATCGATGGATGTTTGTTATTCTTTCACGCAAAAACTACTGAATGGATTTTAATGAAACTTTACAATTATACAGCTTATACATCAGAATAACACTTAGGCCTATGTGCACCAAGATTTCGGTTATAATACCAACGGTTAACATAAGCTAACCGTCGGTTACTATAACTTTACTGTTCACGACAACCCGTACGCCGATTAAGGACGTAAGCTCGGTTAAGATAACCACCCGGTTTACGTCCTTAACTGGCGTACGGGTTTATTATAAATTGTAAATTTATAGTAAAGTTATGTTAACCGTTGGTTATGATAACCGAAATCTTGGTGCACACAGGCCTTAGGCTACTTTTTATGACGAAATTTTTACGGGAACGGGAATTACGCGGGTGAAACTGCGAGCGTCCTCTAGTATAAACTAATGTTTCATGATTTTGTGTTGTTCATATTACTGACATTAATTTTTTCGTGTTGAAATCGTAATTCGAACTCTTTAAAAATATTTCTATGCATGCAGCACGCATTTTATTAAACTCAGGAAAAATTGGTTGTTTACAAGTCGTCGCTTAGTAAGCGATAATTACATTATTAGCAGGTATCATATGTGGTAGTGAATTTAATCCAATTATTTTGAAGTATAATAGGTATCAATTATTTCTTTTATGTTCCTACGTTATATTACACTCTATACATCATTCAATTTGATTGGATGTTATCCGCATTTTCACGAAAAGACAACTGAAATTTTACAGTAGTATAGTGTACACATTAATCATAAAAATTACACAGAATAGTCGGTTTTACAAAACTTGGCAAGGACATTGCTACTAAGTATTGTTAAAGCAACATGTCCTATACTAAAGCCAAACTCTATTGAGAATGCTTGTCAACAAACAAATTTAAAGTGAAGGTAGAAAATGCAACACATTTTAAGCCTAATAAATTTAAAATTACGTTTTGTATTTTTATAAAATCTATTATAAATGATATTGAATATATTAATTAGTTTTAAGCTTACTAATCTAATTTATTGTCATAAATTCATCGTTAACAAGTTAAGTAAAAAAATTAGGAGTTAAATAACTAGTGATTTCTACCTTCATTTTTAATTTGTTTGTTGACAAGTAGTCTCAATCGAGTTTGGCTCTAGTATAGATCTGGTGTTGTAGTGAAAAAGTGTTGAGTGTTGTGGGAAAATGCAAAAACGTCTTGTTATTACACACCTTTAAATAAATTGTGACTGAACGAGTAAGAGGATCAACTGATGTTAACTGATTACCACCGCCAATGAACATCTGCGACACCAGAACAGCCACTGAAGCGTTGCCGGCTTTTAAGATGTTTAACTTCACACAAATTGGGCGCTACGTTTATGTTTAATCCATTATAAATAATTATAAAATCATTTATATTCGAGTAGCGTGTGAACGCGTGCAAAAATATTTTTTCCATTAAAAAACATATTTCTAAATAACACTGTCAGTCAATAATTGATTAATATCTATCAAAATGTTTACACAATACAATAATCTGTTATATTATAATAAAAAAGCAATAAAAATATTTTGCAGAATCATTTGGTTTTTAGCATTCAGCGTGGCGCGCTTTCATAATTATTATGTTTCTTAGAAAGTATCTGGTCATTTGACGAGTAGATTGTGGAAAACATTTAGATACGATTGAAGCTAGTAGATCGAGAGCCGGTCGTCGCCAGAGCTTCGTCATTTTATAATAGCTGAAAGTTTGTCAACCTACCTCCTACCACAGTTAAGAACTATAGCCAACTGTGGACCTAATAGTCTTTAGGGTTTAAATGACAGTTTTAAGAAACCCTCCACTATTTTTTAATTTTTAGGATTCAAGACCCTCAACTGTACAATAAAAAATTGTAATTCTATTATAATTTCTTCAGCATAATACGAAAAATCATATCGCCTCTCTTGACTAAGAAAAGGCGATATGATTTTTAAAGGCAGCATATCGATAAACACTGTTCAAGATAAAACTTTGGGTTTTTTGCAAAGAATTGTCACGAAACTAGTACCTCATTATATTACATAACATATATAAGAAAATTACGTTTGAATTCCTACTATGGTCCTAACTTCAAAATTGCGTAGTGTACTTACTTAAGGTAACAACAGGAGCTTCCAAGAGAGATGAATATCTTAGCATTCCATGGATTCACCGTGCGGAGACAGAGAGAAAAACGCCGAACAGAGGCTAAAGGGCTTAAGGGTACCCTTTGTGACCCGTCAACGCTCGCCTTTATTTACTTTAATAAAATGACGAATGTCTGGCGAGTATAGGCTCTTAGTGTATAGTGACGTAACAATAGAAATAAAAGCAATTACGTTCAAAGACGTATCGATATCGCATGCATGTGTAGTGAAAGTGAAACGTTTGATCGTTAAGACTTGCTAACTGCAGGTTTATAAACTGTATTATGTCGTTAATCCATCACAATGTGTGTGTTAAGTGTCTATTTAATTCAAAATTTAAAATGCGTGGATTGAGAATATGGTTTATTGGACATAATTTTTCTTAAAATTAAACAAGCAACTTATTTGATTTCAATAATTACTTTTTATTCACTAGGATTTTTTCATAATACTAAGATACCAAATTGAAACCAGTGCATCATTTTTGTAAAAATTAAAGATGTTTTATTGATTTGATTGTAGAGCCACGGAAAAGTATTTCGAATTTATTACTAGACGACTAAATATTAGTAAGGATTATTAGATAGAACCAGGAATAAATACTCGTAAACAAGAAATAGAAATGGCACCAGTATAGAGCCTTGAGGGACCCCTACTCTTAAATAAATAAACTTAAATGTATGCCACATGAACTAAGTGTTAAGTCGAGCAAGCTTTTACTTTATACATGTTTTGTATACGACGCACTTGCCATCAAGTCCTTATCATTCGCACTCTTGTTCAACAAATAATAAAATAGATTGAATAGATTAGATGTATTAACACTTCTAGTGTTACGACATGAGACACATAGCTGATATTAGGTAGTGCACACTCGGTTACGACATCCAGTGTAATATGACATGCTGTGGTCCAAATCGATCGTATTTGCATACAATGGACAAGGTGCGTTAGAATTAACCGGTTAACTTTGATATGTCGTGCGAATTAATCCGGATGTTTGTTATCTAAATCTTTAAGCTGTATCAATGTTCGCTGTATTGTTCACTGGATGGAATTTATCGATATATATACAACTTAGATTTAAATAATTCATTTAATAATTATTTTCTTAATTTAAAGAATCCATTTGAGAAAGTGTTATATTAGGTATCAGCTTTTCGGCATGCGTATTATAGTCACTTTTTCTATCCGCTCGTTTATGCTATCGGAATAAGTCACCTTCTTAATTGTTCTTGCGGTTGTCACAGTTAGATATTAGCGAGGCCCAACTTTAATAACTTAATTAACAAATCATAAAATCTAAATAACATGGGAATGTTAAAACTCTATATTGTGTTTCTTTAATCTTGAAGTTTGAGGAAAACCTTAAACAATATAAACTGAATATCGCATCGCGGGTAGCTGTTGATGTTTTATAAACACCTTAACTATTATAATAACATGAATTGGTATGACTGTCAAGATTTATGTATGTATAATCTAAAAAAATTCTCACATTAATTTAAACTGAGGTGGCCTAAATTTGAGTAACCCGTAGGCGTGATCAGCGCAGGTATATATGGTCAAATGGTCAATATTATTGGTTTTGTATCTTTTAGAGTAGGAACAGGTTTCTTAGTCACATCGTCAGAAGAGCTTATGTCTATAATTTTATGAACAATAGTTTTGTGTGATTCAGTAATGGATCTACTAGTCATAAACAATGTTAAAAAAAATTGATAAGTCAAGCTATAATACGACATACGAATGGAAATTTCTTGCTTAATTTTGTTTTTGCTTCTAAACTATTAAGTTTCTTGAGCCTTTCAGATTTACTGAGAAGAGCCTTATTTTTAATACATCTGTTTTCGGAATAAGTAGAGGGAGCTCGGCTGGCAGGAGTAAGCCAGTAGGAGACTACACCGAACACCTACGCCAAACGGCCAATTTACTGGCTTAGTGTGTAAAATCCCAGGAAGAAAGAAAGAGAGAAGACAGTAGTACAGTCAATAAAAAACTACAAATCCGTAGATTTAATTTGATTTCTTTTTAACCGACTTAAAAAAAAGAAGGTTATCAATTCGACCCGGTATGTATGTAATATTTCCAGAACTACCCAGTTTTCGCATATGTTAGTCTATATCAGCGTCTGAACAAATGTGCCTAATTTCATAAGTGTATGTATGTATTTATGTATGTATGTATTTATGTATGTATGTATGTATGCATTTATGTTTGTGGAGGCATATCTCCAGAACTACAAGTCCGATTTAAGTAATTCTTTTTTTTTGTACTAGGTATTGTTCACGTCCAAAATGGTCCCATAGTCCTCATGTTAGGATCTGATGATGAAATCTAGCTTAAATCAAGGGAACTCTTCAAACTTCATAGGCACATTTGCAGCGATATCGGTAGTTTATAAGTGGCTGGCGAATATTGATACTCATAGTTTAGAACGAGGTTTTACGTAAACCACTAAAAAGTATGAAAAAATTTTATTTATAAAAAATTAAACCGACTTCAAAACGCACTGAAAAGTAAAAAATAAATGCGTCATTTAGTTACTTGAATTTACTTAACCATAATATCTATGACTCGGTGCCATTTGTAAGCTTTCTACTATAAAGACGATACCTAATTCACACAAAGTGCTTTGCAACTGTATTTATGGTTAAATAAATTAAAGTAACTAAATGACGCATTTATTTTTTACTTTTCAGTGCGTTTTGAAGTCGGTTTAATTTTTTATATTTTTTTTAACTTTGGATCTAATTTAGTAAATTGTAAAATCTGATTTACTTTGATTATTTTACATATTCTACGAGTACATGACACGATGATGTACAACGTATCATGTCATTTACATTAAATTATAGTTCGTCTTCAATTACAGTTCAGTCATTTGTTACATTTTTTGCTACTCGCACGCTGATCATAAAATGCATATTGTTTATATGTTATTCTATTGTCATTAGAGAAGGATGAAGGTACAAGAGGAAATGCATCCGTTTATTGTTCCTCGTCCACTTCCTTTCCTGTAAGCACTTAACGTCATATTACTATGTGCTGTTTCCTAATATACCCAGCCATTCGGAACCAATGAAGTTTTAGTGGCCATAAAACGCGTTTGGCATTTGTGGCTAGTCACGTCACAGTGTGGTCAGGGAATGACCACGCGACAAAGAATGAATAACAGTTACATATGCGTAGAATTAGATTTATAACAAAAGAATATATTTTAATATACATTCGACTCTCGATAATTTGAAACTCATGGGATTCTAAAATATCGAGTGTTCGAAATATCAAATGTTTCGAAAGTGAGGGAAAATAAATAAAACTTTGAATTATTAAGTGTTGGTTTGTGTAGGTTAATGTTGAAAGATAAATTAGCAGGTATCGTTTTGTTGAATTTCTGGTATGCTTGCCAATTTTCAGTAACAATGCCATGGCTTGATCTGATGATATTCTGGAAACAGTCATCTAGGCATGGGATACTTCGAAAATAAATCAAGATAGTGCAATCTTTGGGCTCTTTTTCGGGGCAATTTCCTTTTTCAATGTAATACTCCGGTGTCACATGTTAGTATTTATATGAGAGCAAAGAATAGAAACAGCGCCAGCTGGTGCTTTACCTTCATAATTTCTTTTATGAGAGCATGTTTTCAAAATAGAATTTCAATTATTAATTTATTATTATTGTCAATTTAGATTTTGATATTAAGTCGATTTCAACACAATAAGCATTTCGATTACTGTTAACCTCACTGTTAAAATAACGAGGTTTCCAAACGCTGTTCTTAGAAGTAATCTTATTTTTTATTTGTTGAAGTATCCAATGGAATGTAATAACTAAATGTAGTCTGGCTTTATTTGTCTGATATCGTGACTTTGTGCGGATTGTTCTAGTATTCGGTGAAAGTGCGTTGCTTTTATACGAGCAACGATTGGAAAATAATGCGATATCTCGTTGTGGTCTAACGTCTACACTTGGACGTTCTACTGCTGACATGATTGTCCTAATCATTTTACTTCAAGGCTCAAATCTGTCTCCATAATTTAAAAGTCTCCAAAGTCATGTTAAACAAAAACTAAAAAATAATTGAATCATTCAGTTACATTAATTTACTTAAGAATGTCTATAAATTTGCTGCCGTCTTATAAAACATCAAAATCCTTTAAGAAATACTAGGTTTTGTTGGGCGAAAATATTTCCAACCATTTTGGTTTTTAATTACCCAATTTGCAATAATAATGGTGCAAGCGAAAGTGTTAAGCCATCCTTGTAAACGCAATAATGTTATCTAGACAAAACGTAAAACTGCAGAAGTGCAGAAAGCATATACAATTCAGCGTGAATTCATTAATTTTCACTTATTACGCTAGCTATATAAAAACTCCTCAAATGGTTGCCAATTTCGGTCTTACTACGTGACCCTATTGAAATCCATTTGGAGTTAAAAAATCTGCACGCATCTGAATGATTTTCGTAAGAACCGGTCGCGAATAATAAAGAAGCTGATAATTAGTGGCGTATTTTGAGACGCAACACGTGGGAGCGTTAAGTACGGGTGTAATAAGTCATTAACCTTTAGTTAATGTGCGGTGGACGTGATTGGACGGGTGGGAACGGTTGCGGGAATAGGTGTGATACTATTTGCGGGACTAGTTCCGAGACTAGTTGCAATATTTTTAATTTGCGAAATGGTCCCATTAAAAACTACTTCTTTAGTTTAGAGTTTTGTGACTTTTCTAACTGTTGACTTGACTTTATTCTGTTTTAAAGTAAACAAAAACAAGTTATTAAATCGGTCTACTACTCAGCTTGACTAATTTGAATAATTGAGTTTAGCGAGACTAACACAATGCAAAGCATGTATCCATAGAAAATTATCAACATCATTTGATTTGTTAGCTGTTCTTTTGGAGCCTTATTTTATTCCTTTTAACACCAACTCTGTATTTTATAAAATTCAATTCAATTACTTTAAGTAGTTTTCGCGTTTCAGCAAGTCTAACAAACGAATAACGAAGCAAACAATTTTTACATAAGTAGATACAAACACAAGGTAACTGTTAGCATTTCTCATAATACCTAACACAAACCGACGTATTCTTAGACCCGGGGCAATAAATGTATTAATTTATTCCTAGATTTTATCTGATCATGTTTAGATAACACACTAGAAACATTGTAGTACAAGAGATTTTATCAGCTCAAGTATATATCGCTTGTTTATTGTTATTTTATTTTATAGCTTTTGTTGTAACAATTTGATAAAACTTTAATAATTTGGAATTCGTTATCAAAAAGCACTGTGTCCTAAATCAGTACCTTAGATTCTTAGACTTTTACGTACTTCATGCGTATATTAAAGCTTTGAAATTTCAGTAATCGCTTCCTCTTACTTAACGGAACCATCGGCTAAGTTGAACGTTTGTTTTATTTGAGCCTCAGCTGTGATGACATCAAACATTTAAACACGTCGAGTTACAGGAAATGCATTGGCTAATAACCTCGATGGCTCAACTTGAGTTGTGTGCAAATATGAAAGGGGCATGTCTATTTGACAGTGCATGCATTTAAGCAATACCATTCAATAAATAATTTTCCGTAGAGTTTTCTTTTATTTAAGGGTTTTCATTGATTAACGCTTGCCTTATACTTCATTAGGTGCGAAGTGGCCATGCAAAATTAAAGCACTAATTAGGAGGATGATGTAAGTATACGATATTTTTTTTATTCATTTTTATTTTGCTCTTGACTACAATAACATCTTTTTAGGTTTACCTTTGTAAGTGATATTACAATCAAAGAAAGACGTGGGCTAAATTGTTAACTATTTTCGACCCAGAAAGCCCCATCCCGAAAAGCTAAATCGCTTAGTAGTGTCTACGTCTTTGTTGATAGGGTACCGGTCCAACTAACTAGCGACGATCGAAGCCTCTCACCAGCCAGACCTGGATAAGTTCAGAAAAAATTAATTCTCTTTGCCAATTAAGAATCGAACCCAGTACCTCCGTCTTATAAATTCACTGCACATACCACTGCGCCAAGGGTCCATCAGTTTCGAGTTTAATTTCGCTCGTAATTGGAGAAATTAATATGCTGTTTCGTTATCAAGCTATAAATAATAAAAAGCGGTATCATTGTCTGCCTACGTATTGTGAGATGTAACAAAACGACTCGAACCAATCGCAATGGGCCATAAAGAATGAAGTTCATTCACCAGACGGCGCAGTGATCGTAGTGCTTTCTAAAGAATCCGGCGGAACTAAACGAAGATTCCACTGCTCGCCAGATGCGTTGTGTGGTCAATCACACGTGTTGGATGTGACATTCGTTCGAGTTTCCGTTATGCGACGCGTGCTGGCCCTTACTACTTACGTTTTTTATCTCTCGATGTAAAAAGGGGTTACATATTTGATGTTTGTTTTCTATCCTATCCTATCCTAGTTGTTAGATGAATGGACAGATTAAGCTGCATTTTTTTTTGTAAGTTGATTTAATCGAGATGGTTCTCAATTATATAGGTAGATACAGGCCATTCAAAAGATTACAGCGTTCTTCTTTTATAGCTGGAAGAATTTCCGACATAAAAGTAATTACTAGTTAAACTCAAGTAGATTTTGAAAATTTTTAAGCTATTGCATAGCTTCTATCGCGGGCCTTGAGCGTGGAAACCGAATCCAGAAATTCCGTAACGAATAAACTTAACACCCCTCACTCCGACCGGCACAGCGGTGATACTTTTTAGTTTTTACATCTATCGATAAATACCAGAATTTTTAATGACTTTTTGAAATATCACGCTTGTAAAAAAAAAGTGATGGTGACATGTTAACGAACAGAAGAAAGAATTTGTCCTTTACTCAAGCACATTTCATAAGCTTAATATTCTTGTTTGCTGTTTTGAGTTTACGGCACAAGTGTTAAAAGACTCAAGTGTTCCTAGTCCTAACTGAATATAGATTTCTCCGTTTTAACGGTCATGTTTACCGTAAACACAGAGAGCTTATTAAATAAATAGTAATGATACGCCGCATTGCACTATCATCACACGCCGCGAGTTCAAACCAGATTGTAATTTAATCTTAGCGTATGAAAGTGCGGTGAGTAATAAGCGAGAACCGATGGTAGTGGTTAAGTTGTTACAACTATGAATTACTAGGCAGGAGTGACAGATGTAATAAAGTATAGGTATATGTTGTGCTAGCAGATGCCTTCGACTTCACTCGTGAGCAAGATAGCGTGTTGCCTACTTCCAAGAAATGCAAAGAAAAAAACAGAATAAATACATTACAGTTTTTTAAGGAAAGAATGTGTAAAGCTATCTCCTTAATAAATATATGCCGTTGCGAACTTTTTTGTAGTCGTAAGAGGAACAATTGTTCGATACATTGTTTTGTTATATCTCTAATGGATTAGGAAGCGTTTTCAACCAAATCTCCAAAGTGATGCGACTCTTCCAACAATTATCGTCACATTCGAGCCAATTGACAAAATCGCTAACAAATTATTATATACTAAATCTGTCTCATATTCGTATCGCTCTATTTTTTGGTGAAAACTGCAAGAAAATCTCTTCAGTAGCCTTAGTGATTATCGCAAACAGACAGGCAGACTGACAGGCGCGACATGGGACCAATACTCCAATGCAGGTTAGCAGGTTTAGAGATAATATTTAATATCATTAGTATATATTACTCTAGTATATTAGTACATTACTTTAATATAATACTGTAATATATTTAACATCATATTAGTTACCAATCCACACATGCGACTACTAACTCAAGGACAACCGCACATACAGACACCGCGCCCAGCGCTACAACTCCATAAGCTACTATATTAATTACTTTGCTCCACTTTCACATTCATATTTTGAGTTTTTGGCTAGATACCGATCATAAAACTAGATATTACTATATATTGTGTTTTGTTAAGCAAGCCTATTACAAATCCTTACAAATATAAAGTATCCTTACTAAAATAGTATGTTATACTTATAGTATAACAAACTAGACTTTATAATTTATCCTATCCTATAGGATGCCCGCGTAGTTCTTTATCCCGCGAGAATTTCGCGATAAAATGTGACTTATGTGTTATTCTCATATGTAAGCTATATTATTGTGAAATTTCATCAAAATCTTTTCAGAAGTTTTTGCGTGTAAGTGTAACAAACATACAACCATTCCTACATACAAACTATCGCCTTTATAATATCAGTAACGATGTACCTATAGGTATTCCTAGTAAGAATATTTTGTTTGTATAACCGCTTTATACGTTTACTCGTATCTCATCAAACCAGTGCCTTTTGAGGCCGTAAACTAGTCGAGTCTAGATTTCAGACAAAAGTTAAGTAATCAGTATTCGAGATCTACGCATTTTTGGAATACTCCGCTCAACCTTGATGTTTTTTCTTGGAAATAAAAATCCGGTTGATTTTTACGTTGATTTATGTAGTGTTCCTTTTGTTGAATTATCTTTACAACAATTAAAGTTATAAGTTTAAAAATCCAAATGTGAGGATATAACTTATGAATTTCTCGTTGGCCTAGTGGTTAGGCTATATGGCTTCAGATCACGAGTTCCTGAGTTCGATTCTTGGGTCGAGTTATGGAATAATACTCAGTTTAATTTTCTTCTACGAATTTTTCAGAGAATATTTGGCACGTTGAAATTTGGTGGTGTTACACTCTGTGCCTTGGAGAGCACGTTAAACCATCCGTCTTGTTTAAATAATCCATATTATTTCCGCCCACTGACCCCCTCTTTTGTAAAAAGAGAGGCCAATAGCACAATCTTGTATCTCTTTTATTTTAGTTTTATATAAATAAATAAATAAATATTATAGGACAATTACACACATCGCTATATAGCCCCAAAGTAAGCTTAGGTAGCTTGTGTTATGGGTACTATGATAGTTGATGAATATTTTTGTATATATTATACATAAATACTTAAAATATATAGATAAACACCCAGACACTGGAAAACATCCATGCTCATCATACAAACATGTCCCAGATGTGGGAATCGAACCCATAGCCTAGGACACAGAAGCAGGGTCACTACCCACTGCGCCACTCGGCCGTCGCTGTTATATGTTAGTGTGACTATCGATTTGTCTCTACCTCTCTTTATTTATAGTATCGTGTTAGATGGAGAGACAGAGACGAATTCGATAGAGACGATGTCAACTATAAATAACATAGTTACAGAATAGGACCTGATAAACTATAAGGTACAACCTTATAAGTAATGTACTCATAAGACCGGATGGAACCGGAGCGACTCACTAGTTCCATGTTCTTGATAAAATAATCTGTAATGGAACCTAGATCATGTCTTATGTCTATCACGTCTTTTAATACTGTCATACAATACAATACCACTGTATATCAAAATACCCTGACAACACAATACCCGTACACGAGTTCCGTGAATTGAAACATGTCATGACATTTCCCATGACGGTTTTTACATTCACTTCAAGGAACCCCACAACTGTACAGCGGCGGCAGAATAAATAGAGCACAGAGAACAATGATGCATCGACGGCTGCGTGTTCTTTTTTTTCAAAATGGCCGACATTATAATAACTGGCATTCTTGTGGGAAAAATCTTCAAATGGGTATATTAACGGTTAAAATATAATTAAGGCCCCAATTATAATGATTTAAAAGTACGGTTATGTGTGTCTTTTGTTAGTTATGTTATTGTTCGGGTACCTAGTTTAGGTTTTCATAATTGTTGCCAACTAATTATGAGTGTAGATGTTTTTGCAATGTCTACATTAAGTAAAACTAAGTTGAAACTTATATTCTGGTTCGTACCTTTATTTTCTCTTTTAGCTATGTAAACTTTAAATTGCTATTCGTCATGCAATATTGGGTATAAAAATGCTATAAGATATAAAAGTATTTGCCAAGAGCAAGGACCCCTAACTCTATGGGCTTATTTTCTTTAGTTAGAAAGTTTTTATGCATTATTATTTATTTATTTATTACTAGTTTGCCCTTGCCAAAAGGTTGGTAACTAGTCTCCCGCCAGCCAAAATTAATATTAATTTTCCGACTCATACCATTTTCCTAGTCATATTTTTTTTTTCTATTAAAGTTCTTAAATTTAGTAGTTAACACGGACGACAAGGGAATTCAAAGCTATTAACTGTGGGGCTGTTAAGGTTATTAATTAAAACGTTATCATCAGAGATATGCAATAATATCTTTCAATCTAATTGAAAGGCAGAAAGTGGTCCTAATTTACCTCCCAGTTAACACTAACAGGGTTAAATAAAAACTTGAATACTTAACAAGGAAAAAGCAAAAGATAATTATCAAAATTCCCATAAAAGGAATCCTTAATAAGCTCGATTATTCGTAGAGCAAAAGTAGAGCGGATGTTGGGACATGATCGCAGGCACTAGATGTTGACAAAGCTAACTGATATAATATGATAAGACTCTGGGGTTCCGATACGCAACGCTAAAAGCAAATTTGTTCTGCGTTGGTTTTAGGTTACACGAATATCTTAGCATTCCAGGGATTGTTCAGTATATCCATGGAGTGCTAGGATATTCGTCTAACGTAAATAGTGGGTGTGATGCCCATGGCCTGGCAGAGAGAAAATTTCTTAGCGGATCCCGTGATCGTACGTATTTAGTGCATAACTTTTTTTTCTATTTAATTATTTAAGAGTTGAGAGTTATGAGGTCCAGTGGAAGCGGTTGTGTGATCTGTTGTTGATCTCTTCACGTTCATAAAAAGGGATTTGAAGCTTTGATCCACACTGTAGACTGACTGTGACACTGACTGTTCCATTGCAAATATCTGAAAGTTTGATAATGTTTAACTTACTTGTATTAACGATCACTTATAGGTGTTAATGTTAGTAATTAATGGGATCGAAAGCTCAACTTACACTTGAAGGCATAAGGCATATTTCTTTCAAAAAATTGTGACTTAGAACTTGAATAGACTTCAACAATCATAGCTATACGTGATAACATTTGGTCTAATGATTGCCGAGTCAGTAGAAACACAGTGGCGGGTCGTAATTGAAGGTGCGCATACACCTAACGGCTGCAACAATGGCGCGTAGGGTGCAGCATCCGCCGACAGGATGCGACGACACGCCTAGCGCCCACACACGACCAATAGGTACACGGTCGTAAGTTGTCTATTTTTTGTTCTTAAATTAGAGTTATTATTTTATAAACTTTCCAGATAAAAGAAACATGTAAGCTGATAAATTGCATAAAAGATTAGATATAGATAGAAGACCAATCTTTGATCTAAAGTGATAATTTAGTATCTAAAGTGACTCTATAGCGCAGTATCCAGGACTGGCTGGTGTAGTAAGAAAAGAATCAGTTCCCAGCGACACTATTACAGCTGTGCCATTCGCCATATTGCAATTTCTTGGCGTGGACCATACTTATATGTGTTTTTTTTTTATTGACTACAAGTTGGCCCTTGACTGCTATCACACCTGATGTTAAGTGATGATGCAGTCTAAGATGGAAGCGGGCTAACTTGTTAGGAGTGGGACGAAAATCCCCTTTTGGTTTCTACACGACATCGTACCGGAACGCTAAATCGCTTGGCGGTACGTCTTTGTCGGTAGGGTGGTAACTAACCACGGCGAAAGCCTCCCACCAGCCAGACCAAGACAAATTAAGAAAAATCTCAATCTGCCCCGCCGGGAATCGAACCCAGGACCACCGTCTTATAAATTCACCGCGCATACCACTGCGCCACGGAGGTCGTCGAAATCCCAAAAAAGAAATATATTCGATCAACATGCCATGTGTAACCAAATCGGACCACGCCCTAACAATAAGAGGCAATAAAATTTCCCGCGCACCAATTTGAATCTTTATTCACTCGCGATAAACTCGTTACTGTAACAATTGTGAATTAAATGTAACAGACACGTAACAAAACGTAACTAATTGGTGGTTCGGTCCCAGGGGCCGCGGTCTCAGTGGCACACCAATGGCCACTTGTGCAATGCAACATCTCAGGGTTTTATTGATACTATCCATGTCACGGAACGTACAAGATAGAAATCTTTATATTTGAAGCATTGTTTTGTATATTTTTTGAATATGAGATGACGTGACCCATAGACGATTAATTAACCCTTGGGCAGCAGGTGTGGATAAAATGTATTCAAAAACGGCAGCCAGGTGCCTCTCAGTCTGGGAGTGGAGTAGCAATAAAGTTGCCTTTTCTTTAAAAGAAATGATGGCATTTTAAAAGCATAAAAACGGGTGGCTCAAATGCTATATTTAAAATGTATTAAAAATATATACCTCGTATAACTAAGGTAATTATTTAGTGCATAGTCCTTTGACACTGCCACAAGTGTCTAAAGTTCAAAACAAAATTTTGTCCTAAAAAAGTTATAAGCTTGAGAAGGTAAACAGTTCGAGCCAATTTTCTCGATTTTCTGTTTTTCCTGTATTTCCTAGGTCTATTTGTATATAAGTGATTATCAGTCGGCAATATTACTTTTGTTTGCATTTCAGTAATTTTATTATATAATAAAAAGTAAGTTTTTAGTACACTAAGACCGGTTATCGCTAAAAAAACATCTGAAACACTTGTGGATGTAGCAACTGTATGCAAGGTTTTTGCAAGTGGTCATAAATAAAATAACCAGCGAATTAGAGTTAATGAAGCGTTAACCATTCGGATACCTACTCGATTTAACTTTCGCAACAAGTATATGATGTTATGTTGACTTCACACGGCGCGTTGTGCCGTCAACTTTCGAAGGCTTGATTTAATTGTTGTCTAAAAAGGCTTTTTGTTGTCTATGGTTACGTGACGATTTAATAATGTTTGCTAGTGGGGTGCGGAAATCAGTTGGTGTAACTGTCTTTGTGGATAACCTTTCCCTCATAAAAAGAATGTATACCTGATCTTGAGTGAATACCTTCATATAAAATTTCACCTTGCAGAGTAAAGGGTTAAGGATCAAGTAAAGACGAATAAGTGGGTTCAATTACAAGCTATTTTCTTGTAGTATTAGTATTCAGCTATGGATAGTTAAAGACGTATTTTTGTCTAATATTAATATGGGCCGATGAGTGAAAAGACCATCCTTTCTTAAGTAAAGCACATATAATACGGTACCAGGAAGGCTGGACAGAGATTCAAAGAAAAAAAGGGTATACGGTATACACAGTGTAACCTTTCGTGTTGGCGCGTTGTATTAAGGTGTCTTAAGGCGGTTTAAAAAAACGTGCTCGCGCTATGACGCGTCGTGTAATGATGCCATTACACATCGTGCATGACCCGGTTCGTTCGGTTCACATGGAGTAATAAATAAAAGATTAATCCGTTACCGGCGACAGGTCTAAGGGTGTGGTTATAATTAACTTGTATTCTAAATAAAACAGATATGAGGCTACAGTTGAAGGTGTTTCATTTAATTTTTACGCTTTATAAATAGAATATTCTAATTTTTAAAAATATTTAGAAAATAGCTGTATCCTTACTAATATTATAAAGGCTAAAGTTTGTATGTATGTTTTGAAAGATGTTTGACTTGTATGACTTTTTCACGCAAAAACTACTGAATGAATTTTGATGAAAACTGACAATAATATAGCTATACAGAATATCAGAATAACACATGGGCCACATTTTATCCCGAAATTCCCACGGGAACGAGAATTGCGTGGGTGAATTCCGCGGACGTTTTCTAAAATTTTTTTTTAAGTTGACTGTCTGCTTGTTTGAGTTTGTCAAGCATCAATAAAATAACGATAAACCGATTTACCGATTTCCCAGGCGTTGTTTTTAATTTTTCGCCCGGTTTGTCAGTTTGTCACCTTCCTTGAATTGCACTTCGTTTACAATTTTTTTTTTAATCTATCAATCTGAGATGGAAGAGGACTAACTTCTTGGGAGTAGGATGAAAATCCACACCCTTTTCCGTTTCTACACGACATCGTGCCGGAACGCTAAGTCGCTTGGTGGTACGTCTTTGTCGGTAGGGTGGTAACTAGCCACGGCGAAAGCCTCCCTCCAGCCAGACCAAGATAAATTAAGAAAAATCTCAATCTGCCCCGCCGGGAATCGAACCCAGGACCTCCGTCTTATGAATCCACCGCGCATATCACTGCGCCACGGATGTCGTCAAAATAATAAATAAATAAATAACTATTTTTGCAGTGTACATAATAAAAATTCTACAAAACAATCCTATTAGACACAAGCAACTCTTTCCAAGTCCCACCTAGAGCCGCTTTCTTTCATAATGTCGAACGTTGCACGCTCGTTCTTGCCTTTCATAACTTCTTTCTGAGCTATTAATTATTTTTATTGCGCTTTTTAATACGGCAAATATAATATTATATCTAGTAAGTGCATATTCTGTTACACTTACCAGTTCAAAATCAAATCAAACATACAACGATATATTTTGAACAGACCTGAAAACTCGCGACTATACGATTCGGCCATTATGAATTTTCACAAAGTCTTTCTTCTAGATAATGAAGTACAGATTATGTACAAAGAATTTCTTGTGGCAAATAATTAAATATGTGATTTTGATTTAAATATCTGAAACATATTTTACTAAGACACGTTTCTTTCGTTCATGGTATTTTTTTTGCCAGACTAAAATTAAATTACGTCCAACGGATCATAGCAATTAATGTCTATGCCAATAACATTTTTTTTTCAAGTAGGATATGTTTACAAACACTTTTAAAACGTCAAGTTAGGCTATTTGTAGTGACTCTACCAACAATACAATGAGAATTATAGCTTAACATTGCTATAACAATTACAATACTGTTATTACTCAAGAGAAAATAAAACTGTTCACATCATTTAAGTTTACCTTGACTGAATATTGCGATGGTTGATCAATGTTGTTGAAACATGTTGCCGCGTCATTAGTAGCTATCATTCAATCGATAAATATTTAATTAATGACCACTCGTTGAAATCATTTAGTTTCATATGTATTCTAATGTCAGATGTTGTGCCAATACTTTGGGAATAGACACAAACACATTGCTTTGAAGATTCCCGCCGGTTTCACTATTATCTTAACATGGTATTGACCACTGATTAAAAAACAAAATATTGATCAATGTTTAAAGGAATGAACGAACGTTTTTCATAAAATTACATTGGTTCTTTTTTAGATATTTGGAGAATTATTCACAAAGACGTACCGCCAAGCGATTTAGCGTTCCGGTACGATGTCGTGTAGAAACTGATAGGGTGGTGGATTTCATCCAACTCCTAACAAGATAGCCCGTTTCCATCTTAGATTGCATCATCACTTAACATCAGGTGTGATAGCAGTCAAGGGCCAATTTGTAGTAAAAAAAAGGATCTGGAAAATAAGCTCTATAGAATCATCAAATATTTTTTGTTTCTTTACATTTGAAGTTACAAAGATATATATATAGAATCGAATATCTTAGCATTCCATGAATTCACCGTGCGGGTGCTGGGTCCATCGTGTGACAGAAAGAAACCGCTGAAGAGAGTTCGATACTTACGGTACGGATGTAGGCTTAAGGGCACCCCTTTGTGACCGATCAACGCTCGCCTTCTCTGCTCGAATTATTCTAGAGCTTTGGACATCCATCCTAGAATGGAGTTTACTACAGTTCTAATCAGGCCAAGGTCTAAGGTTTGTAGTAGATGGAACAATCTGTAAAATATTATTTTGAATATATTAAATTTAATATTTTATCAATTTCTACATTATTTAAAACTATGGTGATCAAAGCGTTACCTTAAAAAAATTAAAAAAAAAGTAGAACAGACTCAAAACGCACTAAAAAGTAAAAAATAACTGTGTCATTTAGTTGCTTTAATTTACTTAAAAATTTCTATTTTTTGTTAAAAATTTTTATTTCTTACTTTTTAGTGATTTATCACCACGTAACGTACTCGTACTATACTATCATAGTATATGATACGGCACTAGTAGCCAAAAAGCTACCGAGACAAAGACCGAAATCGCTATAAGCGTGCCTCCAAAATTTGACGAGTTCCTTCAATTTCCCCAGGATATCATCATCAAAATCGGACAACTCTGTAAAAAGTTATGCGTGGTCATACATAAAAAAAATATACGTGCGATTAAACTTTAAAATTAAAGCCATGGGTTAAAGCTTATAAGCATAATACGCCACTACAAAGTAAGCATAAAAATATTATCAGTATCTAGTACATGTTGCCTGTAAAGCGATTACGGAAATGTATCTATTATGCGTAATTTTTTCTATCCATTTCTACACTGGAGAACGGTTATGGGCGTGCTAACAGGAAATAAAATAGGAAAAGCCCTTAACTGTATATTGTCGATTAATATACGTATGAAGAAAATTAGAAAGGGGTTCTATTTTTCTTCATTTCCAAGTAAGGCAAGAAGTTCACTTATGTTGTTTTTCTTACTTTTATTCTTTTCAGCACTGCAAATATTAACTATAACTGAAAAAAGAATAGTTTATATGCATTATTTTAGTATTGTAAATATGTATTTACAATACTAAAAAAAATAACATGTACGAATAAAATTATATTACAAATAATATGTAAATATTATGTACGTATTTTTTGTAGATAAACATACCTACCTACATACACACATGCGCCCATAGGGGTAGGCAGAGACCATATCCTTCCATTTCACTACCATCCTTGTATATTTCTCTCTCTCGTTTCCAATTTCATTAACCTTTCATACATTTACGTCGGTTTAGGGTACTTTGGCCTTTAAGCAGACCGTGCTATCTTATACACTATTCTTAATTCTGTCAATCAGTTTTACTCTACTCATAGTTCTCAATGCTCTCATTGTAGATCATCTTCCACGAAATCTTAATAAATGGTATACTAGGAATTGGAAATAAATGGTATACTTTATTATCCAGGGCAAAATAAATGGTAAACGTAGACCCGGTCGTAGGCGCGTATCCTGGCTCAAGAACTTACGCCAGTGGTTTAATATGAGCTCTAGATCACTGTTCCGGCAATAAAGTAAAAATAGCCATAATGATAGCTAACCTCCGATAGGAGATGGCACTAGAAGAAGAAGAAGATACTAGGAAATTAAATTTAATCTACCGTTAAAAATCTAATGTAAATTAAAATTCTAGAGAACTTTTGGAACGAAGTTCCTTATCGCGCGTTGTGAAAGGGGGCTAGACGGAAAAAATTCGTACGAAAAGTTGTCACGACACGCCGCCGCCTTTGATGTGTGTGCGCGTGAGCGGCGGAGGGCGCCCGCGCTGTATGCTGTCTCGCGCTCTCGTGGCGCCCTCTGGTGTTTCGGTGTACAACAACAAATATTATTATTACTTAAAAAAAATAAAATTTTATTACAATTCCTTCACTAATTAATCGAAAGGAACTTCGTTCCATCCGGGTGTCCCTTGACACCTCTCAACTTTTTTTTTTAGTGTAAAGAGTTTTTATAATGAAACAATTGCACAGATTAGACATTGATTTCGCTGGAGCAGTAAGACTTCTCATTAATCTATGCAAATATGTAAATAATGGCAGTTAACATTGATTTATAATTACAAACTTACACATCGATGGTCACTAACATTGACCATTCGCGAATCGATTAGCTAATTCTAATATCGATTTGAATATTATGTAGTTTCATAATAATATCTATCGCGAGTGTTAAATCGATTTGTTTTCATAATAACAACTTCGTGTTTCCAAATCGCGATGGATTTACGTGTTGTCTTCCGTAATATTTGTGTAACCGTTTTGATGAATTTATTTCGCCTTTATTGAGGACTAGAAGGCGTTCGCAGTTTAACCCGCGCAGTTCTCGTGTCCGTGGAGATTTCGGGGTAAAATGTGGCCTATATATTATTTTGATAAGTAAGCTATATTATTATTGTGAAGTTTCATCAAAATCTATTCATTACTTTTTGCGTAAAAGAGTAACAAATCCAATAGTTTTTATAGTGAGGATCCTCGTAAGTGGTACAAGAGCGAATTGGCATTATAAAGATCGTGTGTTTGTTGTTTGTTTCCTTCTTTTATTTAATGACTAATATTTCTCTTCCCCTCTATATAAAACTAAAGACTAGGAGTGGGTGCTATAATAGTGCAATTGGGCGGGCATCGAACCTAGGAACGCGTGGAAATGAGATCTGATTTGAATTGAGTGGATACAATGAGGTTTAATAAAAAAAATGTCTTTCAAATATAAATATAAATTTCAGTTTATAACATCTACGGGTTTATGAAAAAAGGTACCAGGGTAGGTTATTATATGATGCAACTAAAAATTTACGGTTTTCGCAATTTTTCCATTATCTATTCTATCATATATACAGTTCCTTCGTACCAAATCTCAAGACCCTACATTTACCTACGTATCTACCCAAGTTTACGGGAACTACCTGTTAGGTTTTGATTTACTTGACCGTATCGAAAATTGGGGAAATTTTTGACATAAACGGTTGTATTTTTTTATTGCCTTGGCCTAGAAGCTTTATTTTTTCACGAGTCTAAGGGTCAGCAGATTTGAGTATTTGATATAAATTTCAGCTTGATACTTCCACGCGTTCCTGAGAAAAAGGGTCTTGACAGACAGACGGACGGACAACGAAGTTATCCTATAAGGGTTCCGTTTTTTCCTTTTTAGGTACGGAACCCTAATAATTTTAATTTTTAATAAAAAAAAGTCTCTTATATTCAAAAGTATACAACAATATCTTCGAGCTTACGATAAGAATTCTTGGGAATTAGAAAAAAAGGCGTGATTTGTGTGCATTTGACAATAATCGTTTGAACGAACACTCAACAAACAAAATAAACTCACTTCAGCACTTGCTTTTTTCCTATTTTACCGTGTATCTCTGTCACGTTTACTGTATTAGTAAGAAAGCAGTGTAAGTCAAGTGCAAGTATCAAAACCTTGCTGCTAAGGGCATGGAGGAAAGTGGTCGCGCCTGCGTCAGCGAAAGTTGTTGCTTCAATACAAACACGTGTGTTATTATTGTGTTGTTAGCTGCTATCCGTCTGTACACTGATGGAAAGTGCACTATGGATCATAATTGGTAGTCGTAGAGGACTTTTTAAACGAACTTTTTGATGACAGTAAACTTGCATGTAAGCCAAAACCGTATAAGTATATTTACTGGAGATTCTCATGTAAAAAATCTCAAACATTTTTTGACGTGACGACGTCTTGTAATTCGATAGAGCCGGCTGCACGCACGAAAAAAAATGACGTCATGCGTCGTTACCTCGCTTTGAGGCGTTCCATGTAAGGCTTGAAGTGCAAGCGAGAGCGCAGAACGAGCGACAAAGAAGCACAGTCGGCCTTTGCGTTCGGCAGCGTTCGACATCCGTCTAATAAATATAATTATTAAATATATTAATTTTTAATTTAAAATTAAAAATTAATATATTTATTATAAATTTAAAATATAAATTTATAAAATCAAAATCAATTATTTTATTAATTTAAATTAATATTTATAAAAATATACTTAAATTAAAAATTTTAATAACCAATTAAATGCTACCATTCCATCAGTATTTTCTTAAGACATTGTCACGTTCAACTATCGTCAGTAAACCGACTTTACAGACAACCAATTTTTTTAATATGAATTAAGCTCGTGCTTGACCACAGTCTCACCTGATGCTAAGTGCAGATGTGGTCTGAGATGGGCCGCGCTTGCTTAGACAATGCCTATTCACTCTTATTTTAAAGACAAAAACTGACCTCTGAGGAGCATTCCAGACCTTAGCTATGCGGATAATAAAAAAAAGACGCAAAACGCTTTGTACGAGTCCTGAGAACATCAACGTCGTAGGGACGAAATCCCACCCGGTGTCTTGCCGTGCTGTCAGAAAAAGGAGAAGGATGTACGAGATCAAATAACTCCTGATTCTATGAATAAAATTAATTTCTTCGAGACTATCACTAGACTTATTGTTTTACGAATAACCTTAAATACACAAAACAATTAGGTACCTACTTGAATGAGGACAATTTCATAACATATTACGAGTAGGTATATGAGCATATATGTAGGTGTACTCATATCTAATTACTTACTAATTACGTTGAAATGTTCGCGGAATCCTATATAAGCGTAAAATAAGTTAATTAGAGCGCTCGTACGAGCCTGACAAACAGACCGGCGTGTCATTATTGCAATTATTATAATTTGCGGCTAATTCGCTTATTTTCATATGCTTAGAATTTTATTTTTAAGGTTAATTGTGGAATGCTGGTTAGTTTTATTTACTCATATAAAATATGTCTAGTGGTTAGTTAACGTGGCTTCGGATCACGAGGTTCTAGGTTCCAGTTCTGGTTCGGGCTATAAAACATTGAGCTTTTTAAATCGATAATTCGTTAAATAACGCTTTACGGTGCCAGTCTGTATAGCTTCGCTTTCTGTCACGCATACGTTAGCGGAAGGTAGGCTACTCTCACACTGTAACCCAGAGTGCTAGCCAAAGCACGTTAAAACCGTCACTATCATTAGTGATCGTTACAAGAACCAAACATTTATAATCAAAACCCTAAACCCACCAACCAACTCCAATTGGAGCAGCGTGGTGGTTCTAAGCTAAACCATATCCCATTTCTTGTAAGGAACTACACCTGCTGGTGTAGCATATTATCATTATAAACATCATTAGCAGCCGTCGGACCTTCACTGGCCTTTTTTAAGTACTTCCAAACACAACGTTCCTGACTCGCCTGTGGCTAGTCGTTCATGTCGTCAGTCCAACCAATGTCGACCATCACTGCGCTTTCCGGTGCGGGGTCGCCAATCTAGCACCTTGGGCCCCCAACGTCCATCAGTTGTTCGAACCACGTGTCCCACCCATTGCCACATCAGTTCTGCGACTCGTTGATCGTCGGTTACTTTGGTTCTTCTGAGGACCTCCTCATTTCTGATTCGATCACTCTCCATCGCACGCTGAGTGAGTCTAAGCCTTCTCAAGAGTTCCTCAGATCCATTGGTCATCACTGGCAACACGCAGCATATAATAATGAAGTGTAATGACAGATCTAACAAGACAGTTGACATATAAAGTTAAGATAACAAGATAAAAATTAGGAGATGAAATAACGAGTCAAAAAAAACTCATAAAGCATACTTACTTAATAGAGAAAGTCCTCAACATGCTCTAATGTTAAACCCAATACGTCAGGTGAATGACTTCCATAAATTTTATTATTACCCGAATGCAACATTGCATTAAAAGATTGTGTGTTTGCAAGAAGCAAACATTTTAAATTAAAACCCCTTAAGCAACCAACCAACTTGAATGTGAACAGATACGGTTGCAGCGATGGAACAAGCGGTTTTGTTAATCGGTAGTTCTTGCTTGAACTTGAGCACAAATCTATACAAATAAATTAAATTGTGTCTGTTTGTAAGTTTTGATTGACTGCTTTTGATTAAACGCATATGAAAGTAAATACGGATATTCCTTACTTAAAAAAATTGTTTGTCTTTCTGTTTGTCCTGGATAATGTCTAAAACTACCTGTCGTATTTTAAGAACTCTTTTTGTATTTTTTTTGTCCAGACTCACGTGGAGTGATATAAGATGATTTGAATCCTGATATAGGATGATTCCCACGGGAACGGGAACTACGTGGATGAATCCACCGCGCATACCACTGCGCCACGGAGGTCGTCAAAACATGTTTAATGTCGTCAGTCCACTTAGTGTGGGGTCGACCAACACTGCGCTTTCCGGTGCGGGGTCGCCATTGTTGTTAGAATCACTTGTCCCGCCCGTTGCCACTTCAGTTCTGCGACTTTCTGAGCTATGTCGGTTACTTTGGTTCCTCTGCGGACCTTCTCATTTCTGATTCGATCACGCAGAGATACGCATTGCTCTTTCCATCGCTCGCTGAGTGACTCTAAGCCTTCTCAAGAGGTCCTCAGATCCATTGGTCATCACTGGCAACACGCAGCATGTAATAAGTGTAATGACTGGTATAACAAGACAGTTGACATATAAAGTTAAGATAACAAGATAAAAATTAGGAGATGAAATAACGAGTCAAAAAAAACTCATAAAGCATACTTACTTAATAGAGAAAGTCCTCAACATGCTCTAATGTTAAACCCAATACGGTAGGTGAATGACTTCCATAAGAATGCGACATTGCACTTAGATTGTGTTATGCAAGAACACATAATGATACGGTTGCAGCGATGGAACAAGCGGTTTTCTTAATCGATAATTCTTGGTTGAACTTCGGCACAAATCTATACAAATAAAATAAATTGAAGTCTCTTTGTCATTACTAATTAACCGGTTTTTACTATAGCATAAGAAAGTATATACGGATATTGTTTACATAAAAAACTATTTTCAAAATTTTTGTCAGTCCGTCTCTTTGTTCCGGCTCATCCCTGAAACTACACTACATAGTATATATAGAATAATTTATATCCTAACATTCCCACGAGAACGGAAACTACGTGGATGAAACCGCGGGTATCCGCTTCGAATAAATAAATAAAATATTTGATTTTTTATAATTATTTTGTTTAACTCTCTTTACCTAAATATAAAATAAAGAAATATATAAAATAGAAATACAGTGACTAAGAAGAATTCGCTTATCTGCTAGGTACCCTTAAAGTTAAATTTAATAGACATAAATGAGTTCGTGTAAGGATTACATTCAAAATATAATCAACACGAAAAAGCATTTTATACAACATATTATTTTTATACCATTTTTGGTGAGATGTAATTTAAAAACTAGAGACAAGAATTGCTGTGGTATATAATTAAAACGTTACCTGCTATCGTGCATGTCTATTCGCTCGTTTCGTGGCCTTAGGTCAAGAAGGTAAAAAAAGTGTGCAAAAAAGACAAGCCTGGCTGCCGAGTAAATTACATAATTGGTGTCAAGAAACCGGCTGTTTAGTGTTACCGAGCAGTTGACATTTTGTTTTTATATTTTTTTATTTTGTTGCAGGTGAGGAATCTCTTTTCTTGAAAATGTCTTGCCGGAACTTTGAGCAGATAACTTAAGGTAAGTTTTTGAGTATCTACACACTTGCGTTTCTCGCGCGTTTAAATGCTTATCATACGCTGACCATGCGCAACCAATTTGCATCTTTTTTTATTGTTTATTATCTGGGACCCACGGTTTCAATCGCGTGGATCACCTTTCTGTGGAAATATCTAGATAAAAATTAGTTTATTTAACACTTTTTAATACAAGCTAACTGCGAGTATCCAGTCTTATAGGTGCAGCCGTTTTAAACATTAGCCGGAACATGCAGACTGACAAACATTTTAAAATTAATTTTTTGATTGTGTGTACACTTATATATATGCAAATAAACACTTGAATTTAAGCCGAATCGCTGAGTGGTCGATATAGAAAATAGTAAACGCAAATTTTATATGGAATTGGAGTAGCGCCATCTAGTTATAGCGATAGTAAACGCTTTTTTTTGTATATAATTTGACGTTACGAGTGAGTACGTTTTTACGCAGTCGCTCAGTGAAAAACTCGCACTCGCCCTACTGGATGTCAACTGCGTATAGTTGTCAATGTTCTTAAGGTATACGTATTAGTGTAAGGATTTCTTAATCTTGTCTTCAAACTTTGGCTAATGTTTAACATGAGGAGAATATGACTCGCAATTATATCAGACGAGGGCAAAAGCCTTATTACATAAACCTTTATCTTCAAAAGCTTTGATAACCATTGTGCGTCTCCAAACTAGCAGTGACTTGATGACGTAATTGTGTAGCTGTCATATCGCTTTGTTGTCTATATATCGGCCGCTTTCATCTAGATATAGACACGAGTTGCATGTCCATTGTTATTAATACTTTTGGCTTAAATTGAATTGCGTAACTACCAGCGGTTAGTGTCGGGACAGGTTTAATGGTCTAACAGGTTTTGGTAACACTTATAACATAATTATTTTGTGATACTTGCTAACACTTCATTTGTTTGATGTTTTAATAGCGTGAAATAGAGTTCTAAGGCCTGTGTGCACCAAGATTTCGGTTATCGTAACCAACGGTTAATATATCTTTACTATAAATTAACTGTTCACGACAACCCATACGCAGGTTAAGGACGTAAGCTCGGTTAAGATAACCGCCCGGTTTACTTCCTTAACCGGCGTATGGGTTGTCCTGAACAGTAAATTTTACGTTTAGCTTATGTTAACTGTTGGTTATGATAACCGAAATCTTGGTGCACACAGGCCTAAGTATTACTGTATTGTTTGTTATGCGCTTAAACGAGCAATCATCACCATTAACACCTGATGGACATCTACTGCTGGACATAGGCCTTTTTTGGGACCTTAAAACTTAACGATCCTGTGCTGCCTATGGCCAGCGGCTCCCTGCGATATGTTTAAAAATGGTTCTAACGATTTTCATGAAATTTGTATGCAGGGAGTTTAGGGGGCGATTTAATCGATCTAAATAGTTAGGTTTCATTCGTAGATTTTTTTTTATTCATGTTTTCAGGTAACAAAGAACTGTACACAGGAACATTGAAGCTACTTAACAACAGATGGCGTTGATAGGCTGATAATGACGATAATGTAGTTTGACGTGTCCGTCTAAGTATCTACCTTCATTTGCAGACGAAGGCGCTTCTACCTAGTAGACCGATCATGTTGCAGTTTGTTTTGTTTGAAAGCTAACATGATTGAGAGGGTTCTCAGTAAGAATCATACGTATATTTTATAGATACTCGTACCTTAAAGTAGACTCGACACATCAATACATCGCCACTCCTTCGCATTACGCAACGGTGTGAAAAACAACAATAATGTCAAAGGTCTAACACTCGAAAAGTGTATTTACACGAGACCTCTGACATTTTTGTGTTGTGAGGCGTGCAGTGTTATTTTAATTAATTTCTACAACTTAATCTGTGTGTCAAGGCCCTTAGACACATTACCTGCACGTGTGTTCTCACTGTAGTATGTTTGAAATAAGGCTGGGTGCACACATTTTAAAGTATTTTTTTATATTTATTACAAGTTAGAGGGGTAAAATGCAATCACACCTGATGGTAAATAATGATGCGGTCTTAGATGGAAACAGAGTAACTTGGTAGGAGTAGGACTGGAGTAGGATAATATCCACACGCCTTCGGTTTCTGCACGACATCGTACCGGAACGCTAAATCACTTGGCGGTACGTCTTTGTTGCGGAGTTGTAACCACTGCTGAACCAATTCAGAAAATCTCAATCGGCTCCGCTGGGAATCAAACCCATGACCTTCGTTTTATAAATCCTACGCGCATATCATTGCGCCGAGGATTTATAAAATCTGATACAATTAGAAGTCAATAGAAATAACTTCAATTTTTGTGTTAGTTATATCGTTAAATTACATTTACTTGTCTTAAAGATGCAGACACAAGATGGCTAACACAGAAAGCAGAGGATTATTATAAAAAAATTTTAACAAAAAATAAAAACGCCTTCAAAACGCACTAAAAAGTAAAAAATAACTACGTCATTTACTTACTTTAATTTACTTAACCACATCTATGAAGTCGGTGCCATCCAAGTTTAGGTAAAGACTTTAAAGTAGAAAGCTCGGGTGGCACCGACTTCATAGACGTGATTAAGTAAATTAAAGTAAGTAAATGACGTAGTTATTTTTTACTTTTTAGTGCGTTTTGAAGGCGTTTTTATTTTTTGTTAAAATTTTTTTATTTCATACTTTTTAGTGCTTTATCAACAACGAACATACTAATAAACCTACTCGAACTAAACCATAAGTACCAATATTCACTACCTACTTATAACATTCCGACGCCCCTGCAAAAGTGAATATAAAGTTTAAAGAGTTTCCTCGAGTTTTCGTAGATCATTGGATCATGACTTAGTAAACATTAAACTAACTGGAAACTATAACCTTTCAAACTTCTTATTGAGACATAAATTAATCGAGCCCAATCACAAAGTAGCTACTGTAAACCGTTAAATAGCTCCCTCAACTGTCCTTCTTCTTCATCGCCAGACCCTCAATGACAGTCACAGCCCATCTAAATGTAAAGTTCTCATTGAAACAAATTAATCGAGCCCAAACACAAGGTAGCTACTGTAAAACGTTACGGAGCTCCCTTAACTGTACGTCGTCTTCATCACCAGACCCTCAATGACAGTCACAGCCCATCTAAATGTAAAGTTCTCATTGAGACAAATTAATCGAGCCCAAACACAAGGTAGCTACTGTAAACCGTTAAAGAGCTCCCTCAGCTGTCCCTCGTCTTCATCGCCAGACCCTTAATGACAGTCACAGCCCATCTAAATATAAAGTTCTCATTGACACAAATTAATCGACCCCAAACACAAGGTAGCTACTGTAAACCGTTAAAGAGCTCCCTCAGCTGTCCCTCGTCTTCATCGCCAGACCCTTAATGACAGTCACAGCCCATCTAAATGTAAAGTTCTCATTGAAACAAATTAATCGAGCCCAAACACAAGGTAGCTACTGTAAAACGTTACGGAGCTCCCTTAACTGTACGTCGTCTTCATCACCAGACCCTCAATCACAGTCACAGCCCATCTAAATGTAAAGTTCTCATTGAGACAAATTAATCGAGCCCAAACACAAGGTAGCTACTGTAAACCGTTAAAGAGCTCCCTCAGCTGTCCCTCGTCTTCATCGCCAGACCCTTAATGACAGTCACAGCCCATCTAATGTAAAGTTCTCATTGAAACAAATTAATCGAGCCCAAACACAAGGTAGCTACTGTAAAACGTTACGGAGCTCCCTTAACTGTACGTCGTCTTCATCACCAGACCCTCAATGACAGTCACAGCCCATCTAAATGTAAAGTTCTCATTGAGACAAATTAATCGAGCCCAAACACAAGGTAGCTACTGTAAAACGTTACGGAGTTTTCTTATATATAGATCGGCTCCATCATCAGATCGACTCCAGACCTTCATCAAATTGTAGTGCTTTTAAATACTTACCGGAAAAATTAACAAACGTACTTGTTGTCCCTACAATTTTTGAAAGTTCCCCTCGTTTTCTCCAGGATCCCATCATCAGATCCTGGTTTCCTTATCATGGTACCACCACCGAATTATCTTCTTTCCAACAAAAAAAGAATTATCAAAATCGGTTCATAAACGACAAAGTTATGCGCGAACACACATAAAAAAAAAAAAAAAAAAAAATATATATATATATACGGTCGAATTGAGAAACGCCTTTTTTTTTGAAGTCGTTTAAAAATACTTACCTAATCTAAATCGTTAGTAATATCTGAAATGCGGACACAAAAAAAGATCGTTTAATTTAGTTATAGAGTCAAAATAAATGTTTGCCTAAAAACTGAACTGTAATCTATTCTTTATGCCTTGAGTGTTCTGTATATTCTGTGTAGTTCCAATTCAATTACTTTCCTCTTTTAACCGACGAAAAAAAACGAAGGTGGTTCTCAATTCGACACGTATACATATTTTTTTATGTATAACTTTTTACAGAGTAGTCCGATTTTGATAATTCTTTTTTTATTAGAAAGGGCATACTTCCAAGGTGGTCCCATAGTCACCATGTTAGGAGCTGATGATGATATCCTGGGAAAATTGAAGGAACTCTTCAAATTTTATAAGCACAATTGCAGCGATTTCAGTTTTTGTGTAAGTATCGGTAGCTTTTTGGCTACAAGTGCCATATAATGTACTATGACAGTATAGTACGAGTACGTTACGTGGTGATAAATCACTAAAAAGTAAGAAATAAAAATTTTTAACAAAAAATAGAACCGTCTCAAAACGCATTAAAAATAAAAAATAACTGTGTCATTTAGTTGCTTTAATTTACTTAAGCATATCTAGGGGTCGGTGCCAGCCAAGGTTTCTACTTTAAGGACATTGCCTAGAACCCACAAACTGATTTTCTTATGTTAAATAAATGGCCCTTAAACTTGCTGGCACCGACTTCATAGATATGCTTAAGTAAATTAAAGCAACTAAGTGACACAGTTATTTTTTACTTTTTAGTGCGTTTTGAGTCGGTTCTATTTTTTGTTAAAACTTTTTATGTAACATAAAGTAGGTATTGTCTCGTTATTTTCGTTAGTTGTAGTTTTTGTATGGTGTAAGCGCTGTTTTATCACAGTCCCGGTCACGAAGGCGCGGCATCCACGCAACGCAATTGTCTAATTTGACGGTAACCTTGCGTTTTATTGTGGCGCAGCCCGCACGCCGCTTCACACCCGAATAGCGGAGTTTTTACTCTGTTGTCACATTTATGAAGAATACTAGTGAACGCCCGTGGCTACATCCGCGTACTTTCCATTAATGTGGAATCTTCGGACCATAACTAGCCGATTTGTTATTTTTTTTAAGCTATTGTATAGCTTTTATCGCGGGCCTTGAGCGTGGAGACCGAATGCAGAAATTCCGTAACGAAAAAACCTAACACCCCTGAGTATCAAAAACATAAAATCAAAAGCACAATTTCGGCAACGACGTCATAAGTGACTGGCCATTGTCAGAGAGACACGGGTTCGAATCCCGTCGGTTCCGCAATTTTTTTTTATCAAGCGTAAAATTTAAAAAGTCATTTTTTTTAAATAATTGACTTTTTGCAATATCACGCTTAAAAAAAAATTGCGGAACCGACGGTATTCGAACCCGCGTCTCTCTGGCAATCCGGACGCTTAGAGCGCCTTACCGCTAGGCCACGGTCCCGATGACGTCGGTAGATAAACATAGTTGATAAAAAATGCTATGCAATAGCTTTACCGCGGCAGTCTCCGAGTGCCACACGTCTTTTTTATTTTTTTATCGACCACAAGTTGGCCCTTGGCTGCTACCACACCTGATGTTAAGTGATGATGCTATCTAAGATGGAAGTGGGATAACTTGTTAGGAGTAGGATGAAATCCACACCCCTTTCGGTTTCTACATGAAATCGTACCGGAACGCTAAATCGCTTGGCGGTACGTCTTTGTCGGTAGGATGGTAACTAGCCACGGCGAAAGCCTCCCACCAGCCAGACCTAGCCCCGCCGGGAATCGAACCCAGGACCTCCGTCTTATAAATCCACCACGCATACCAGTGCGCCACGGAGGTCGTCAAACGGTTATTCTGATGTGTAAGCTGTATTATTGTAAAATTAATTAAAATCCATTCAATAGTTTTGCGTGTATAACAAATATCTATACATTCGTACAAACATACAATGATGATGCTTCAAAAGTGCCTGTAAATGATGCCTAGATATATCATAGGTACTACTATTAAAAAATCGAAAGTGTGTGTGTGTGAGTGTGTGTTTGTTATGTCTTCACGAATAAACGGCTGAAGCAATTTTAATAAAATTTGGTATGAAGTTTAGCTGAGACACTGGATTAACACATAGGCCGTTTATATTCTGAAACTTCCACGGGATCGGAAATTACGTGGGAGAAACCGCAAGCGTCCCCTAGTTTGAAAAAAAGACGTATAGCATTTTTTATCAACTTATGTTTACCTACCGACGACATCGGGACCGTGGCCTAGCGGTAAGGCGCTCTAAGTGCCCGGATTGCCAGAGAGACGCGGGTTAGAATCCCGTCGGTTCCGCAATTTTTTTTTAAGCGTGATATTGCAAAAACTCATTAATTTAAAAAAAAATTACTTTTTGAAATATCACGCTTGAAATAAAAAATTAATAACCTTTGAATTTGTCGAATGATAAAACTTATTGTGTGTGCTGTCCTTATCTTATAACAAGTGTGTTCTGCCGGTATTAACGTATGGCGCAGAAACGTGGACATTGACTGTTGGCGTGGTTCACAAATTCAAAGTCGCTCAGCGGGCTATGGAGCGAGCTATGGTGGGTGTCTCTCTGCAGGATAGAATCCATATCCAGAGAACTAAAGTAGTGGACATAGCTCAAAGGATAAGTAAGTTGAAGTGGCAGTGGGCAGGCCATATAAGTCGCAGAACAGACGGTCGCTGGGGCCGGTGTTCTGGAGTGGGGACCACGTACTACTAAGCGCAGTGTAGGACGCTCTACAGCCCGATGGTCCGACGAGATTAAAAAGGTATTGGGAAGTGGCTGGATGAGGAAGGCAGAAGACTGTGAGTGTCTGAATCCTAATTAAACAATTCTCTTGCATCTCAGTTTTAAAAAGATCAGAACAATGCTGGTAATTATTTGTTCAGTCTCGATCATAACATTCTATATGCACAACTTTTGATCATGACCTCGTTAGAGACGCCCCAATACCATTGTGTTTGTATCTGATGATCTATGTACTTAATATATACCCATTGTATACAGTGCTGTCGTGTAGTTTGTTTGTACACCTACGCAGACTGTGATATGGTAAGAATGACCTTAAAATTAAGATGTTCCTGGTTTAAATTTCTTGAATAACTTCATTAAAACAGTTGTTTTTTTATTAGAGGATGCCCGTGGCTTTACCAGCGTCTATCCCTTTCCCGCAAAAAAATCGGGATACAAAGTAGCCCACGTGTTATTCTGCTGTATAAGCTGTATTACTGTAAAGTTTAATCTAAATCTATTCAGTAATTATTGCGTGAAAGAGTAACAAACATCCATACATACGCACAAACTTCCGTGTTTATAATGCTAGAGGAAGCCCGCAGTTTCGCACGTTAGTTCCCGTTCCCGTAAAGATTTTCAGGATGAAAAGTTGCCTGTGTTATTCTGATTTGTAAGCCGCATCTCACCCGAATAGCGGAATTTTTACTCTGTTGTCACATTTATTAAGAATGCTAGCGAACGCACGTGGCTACACCCGCGTACTTTCCATTAATGTGGAATCTTCGGACCATAAGTATTTGTTATTTTTTTTATCGACTACAAGTTGGCCCTTGACTGCTATCACACCTGATGTTAAGTGATGATGCAATCTAAGATGGAAGCGGGCTAACTTGTTAGGAGTAGGATGGAATCCACACCCTTTTCGGTTTCTACACGACATCGTAGCGGATCGCTAAATTGCTTGGTGGTACGTCTTTGTCGGTAGGGTGGTAACTAGCCACAGCGAAAGCCTCCCACCAGCCAGACCTAGACAAATTAAGAAAAATCTCAATCTGCCCCGCCGGGAATCGAACCCAGGACCTCCGTCTTATAAATCCACCGCGCATACCACTGCTCCACGGAGGTCGTCAAACGTTTATTCTGATGTGTAAGCTGTATTATTGTAAAATTTAATTAAAACCCATTCAGTAGTCTTTACGTGAAAAAGTAAGAAACGTCTACCTATCCCTCCACACATCCGACCTTTTGTACTTTATAGTTTAATTTTGGAGGTAGAACAAAGTACGACATAAAGGGAAACTTCTTAAGTAACTCTTCACTTAAACACGCATTATTATTTTTCTCACCAACTTTCTAAATATTGGTATTTATTTAAATTTCTAGGTAATCAATATTGATTAGTAAGCAAATTAAAATGACAATCAAACGGATATAATATAATAATATAATTAATATCGACGCCATATTGGTCGGCCATATTTGGAATGTAGGAAATGTTTTCACTTTTGAACTAAAGGCACGGTACCAAGTGACGAGTGAGCGATGCTTCGCCTACGCGTTGAGTGGTCACCGAATGGGGCTAAGTGTTGTATAATGTACCATTTTGAGAAATTCCTCGAGGCTATAGCTGGTAAGTAGGCTTAATACTTATTTACTAGTATAAGATTGTCTCGATATCTTATACAATGTGCTGCTTTAATGATATAACATCCCGAAACGAACCGGTATATTTCGATCTTGTTAATACAATTCTGTATAACAAAAAAATATTTTAAATAAAAAAATGCTATACTAGCATCACAAAAAGGGCATCTTACACCTAGACACCTTGAAGATACCGACCGACTAAGACGTACTGCCAAGCGATTTAGCGTTCCGGTACGATGTCGTGTAGAAACCGAAAGGGGTGTGGATTTTCGTCCTACTCCTAACAAGTTAGCACGCTTCCATCTTAGATTGCATCACCTCTTAACATCAGTCAAGGGCCAAATTGTAATCGATAACAAAAAATAAAGATTAGTTACTATCCACATATCTCCCTCAGGATTCTGCATATGATTTTTATTGGCATGTATTCATGTATTCTCCCTAACTCCAGGTTGACGGCTTGATAGGTTATTAACGCGTTGTATATAGAGGGTATTAAAGGCTTTAGATTAAATTTGAGTAACTACTTCAGTATCGATAAACTTAATAAACATAAAGTAGGGACTTTATTTTTTTCGTCGAAAAACAGACACGGTTCACAGATTCCAAAACAAAACAATGTCGTACAAATCCTTGACCCACACAAGGTTAGTGATGGGAAACAGTTGATGTTTTCATTCGACGCGTTCTGCTTATAAACATTGCCAAACAGTATTTTAATTACAACATAATATTGTGCTATTGATGCCCGTATTTATGTGTTACAAGGTGATTGATGCTTTAACGTTATTCCAGTGCGATGTTTTAAATAACTCAACAGTGTGAGTTACAGATTTGTCTCTACCTGTATTTTAATGGTAGAATCGAGTTCGAGTCTCCACTTGTCGAGTTTAGGTACTTTAGAAAAGCGCTACTGGGTGACAATTATGAGCTTTTTACCGAGTAACTACGTAAAAACGTAATGTCTACTTATATGGAATTGAAGCGAAATGTAGTTATAACATGTGAAAGCGGTATATAAATTAAAGTTACATTGGTTTACGTTTTTACGCATTAATTCGGTAAAAACTTACTCTATATTCGGAAACATATAGATTGGCAATAAAGGGCGTTGACCCCTCTAATTGTATATACGTAGGTAAGAGAGGGATATATAGTAGCTTGTCTACACCTTTGCTGTCTTAGTGACGTTGGGGGTTCGACCCGAGTTCAACGCCCTTTATTGCCAACCTAAATGGTTGCGATTACTCTGATTTGCTTTACTAACTGACGGTAGTCACTACAAAAGCTTAATTCTCTTTAAAACAAACTAGAGGACGCCCGCGGTTTCACCCGCGTAGTTCTCGTGGGAATTTTGGGATAAAATGGATAAAAAATCTAGGACCTGTGTGATAATTCAGGGTATCAGCTAACTCCATACCAAAGTTTATTAAAATCCCTCCAGCCATTTAGTCGTAAAGAAGTGACAAATATACACAATCACAAACTTTCGCCTCTATAATAGAAGTATGATTTCATTATCATCGCCATCAGGATTTCAACACGTTTCTTTATTGAGATTCAGTGTAAACATAGTTTCTTTCACACTTTGTAACTCACAGAATATTTGTCACTTATGATTGTTAGGTGTTAATGAAGTCAAAAAAGTGAAAACTTAATTGATGAGTTTAGAAAAGCGTAAAACAATTTATAGTTTAAAAATATTTTTCCTAGATATTTCTGCCCAACTAAATCTGGTAGGGTCCTGGTAGAGCAGCTTTGGACACTCGTTCTTAAATGGAGCTTACTGCAGTTCTTACCAAGATCTTTGCGCAGGTTGTAGAGAGATTTTGCTTGTACACCTCTCGCATCCAATTCGACTGCATATATACTAATCAAATAGCCATTTTTTATACGTTCGTTTGAAGTTATTCACTTTTAATGTATGGTCTTTTGGAATACTTGTTTCCCACGGTACTGTAAGCTCAACATGTACTATACGTTTAATGCGTTTCTGGTCTAGATTTTGAAAAATTTTAGTGTTTTTAATAAGTGTCCATTACCATAGTCCAATCTGGAGCTGTGCTTAAGATTTAGTAGGGCATGTTTATGGATGAGACAAATATCTTAGCATTCCATGGATTCACTGTGCGGGTGCCGGGTCCATCGCGTGGCTAAGAGAAAAACTCAAATCAGAGCCCGAGATTTGTGACACGTGACTAGGTTTAAAAAAGTGCTCTTAATGACGGCTGTCAACACTCACCTCCTCTGTTCAAGTTATTCTCCCTGCCCAGCCAAATTCGGAAGGACCCTACTAGAGCAGCTTTGGACACTCGTTCCAATATGGAGCTAGCAAGACCAAGGTCTTTTAGCAGGTTATAGAGAGACTTCGTTGGTATACCCCTCGCACCCACTTCTACCGCGTATAAACTAACCACATAGCCATGTAGTTAATTTATAATAATGTAAATCGATTTAACATCCCAAATAATATTGAAAAGCTGCCTTTTATATAAACTGGTTAATAATTAATTGTAATCGGGTTCTTATTAACAAGCATTGAACTGCTTTTGAAAGTGGCAACTACATTGAAATGCTAAGCCGAAAATGGTGCGGTCGTTCGTGATCGACAGATATGGACGATGAAAGCGACCGGCTGTTCCACATGCATTGTTATACTTGACAAACAATTAATTATATTTTTATTTATGTTTGAATGGTGTTAGTTGCGTTATCGATATGTTAGAAGTAAACATTATCGATACATTAGGATCGTATTCATAGATTTTGAATAATTAATGAAGGAATACTAGATCAGCTGGTCTATTCATTATCTACAGTCTACAGCGTATAGATACGATAATTAGTACGAAAGTAAAAATAGCTAAAACAGTGCCGCGGTTGTTTGTAGAGAATAAATACATTATATATATTTTATATTAATTACAAGTCAGCCCTTAAATCCAATCACACTTGGTGGTAAGTGATGATGCAGTTTAACATGAAAATGGGCTAATTTGTTAGGTCATACATATGTTTAAGTAAATTAAAGCAACTTAATAACGCATTTATTTTTTACTTTTTAGTATGTTTTGAAGGCGGTTCAATTTTTTTTGTTTTAATAGATGATAGAAACACCTGATGCAGAGGAAAGAAATCGCTTATAAAAATACTATTAAAACTGCAACACTAAAACTTCTTTCCTTTTAAGGTCCTTGATATTACATAAAAAAAATTTGAAAATATATCAGTATGATTGACATACAACAGATATGGATAGGTATTGATCACTTGCCTAATTGGATTTAGGTTGTACAGACAAGGTGTCGGTAACCACTTGTTGTGAAATGTGCAGTGCATACATATGAATTAATTATGAACTTAGGAGTTGCGAAATTAATTTCGTTTTAGGATAACTCATTGGTTGTACACTTTGTGCATACTAAGTATTCATTTCTATTATCATACTTGTAGAATATTTAATTAGATGCATGCACGAACTAATATCTAGTAAGAATTCTGTTTTTATTCTGCAATTTATATTATTGTAAGTCATTTTAAATATTGCCTAGTTACCACCCTACCGACGACGTATCGCCAAGCGATTTAGCGTTCCGATACGATGTCGTGTAGAAACCGAAAGGGGTGTGGATTTCATCCTATTCCTATCAAGTTAGCCCGCTTCCGTCTTAGATTGCATCATCACTTAACACCAGGTGTGATATCAGTAAAAGGCCACCTTGTAGTAGATGAAAGCCACCTTGTAGAAAATATATTGACGTCCAGGAATAAAATAAGATGTAGTGACTGCAATTGAGAAAGGGATGGTTTGAACATGTAGAGAGAATGGGTGAAAGAAGATTAACAAAAGATGTTTATGAGGCGAGCGTGAATGGAAATGTTGAATCTAGGCAAATGTTCTTGGATCAAATTTAACGTTTTATAATATGGCTAGGTCAAGAGTACCTACTCTAAACCATTGTTTCCCAACCTTTTTGAGCCAAGGACCCCTATGGAATCAGGCATAGTTTTCACGGACCCCTTTAATAAAATAAAAAGGAAAAAAATCGGAATAGATATTTATTTTAGATACAAAATAGGTAGGTACTTATTATTATGTTTATTATGAAAAATTTCAAAAATTAATGTGAAGGTTGGTATTGCATTTTTGGTTTGTACAGTGATATTCGGGTTGATGTTGCTACTAAGTTGTAATCTCAAATATCAGACTCTTTTTTTAATCTGTTTATGTACTTGTTTTTGTACATATACAAGAGTAGAGAATGCCTTTTCACGTTGGTATGTGGTTGAAAAAAGCATTAAATGTTTCAGTGCTTCGTCCGATATCTCCTTATCTTCCAATCCAATCCAAAAACTTTATAAAGAAGACTCTTTGAAATTGCGTTTCCCATACATGTACTCGCGGACCTCCAGGGGTCCGTGATGGTAGGATGTAGTCTCTGCCTACTCCTATGGGAATAAGGTGTGATGTTGTGTATGTATGTATTATCTATGATGTATATGCAATCAGAAATAATCTGTAACTTTGTAATTAATTTAACTTTAATCAAATTATAAATAATGAATCTAATTGGAAATGAAAACCGTTAAGGTTAAAACAATTTATTTTATAGGTATTTCTGCTGAGAAATACTTTATTAGCTGAAGTAATTTTTAAGTTATTCATAGAATACTAGGGCAAACGACGAAGGAACTAAAATTTCATAGGGTATGTGACACCCATAGAGGTTAGAGGAATAAATGATTTTCTATGTCTCCTTTTTCAGACAGATATTAAATCCACCTCGGTCAGAAATTTAGGATTTTTCAAAAGTCTTTTCTATCTGGGGATCACATCTCGGCTTTTACGAAGTTTGGGTATCTACCTATTTCCATTTTCTTTTGGTTTAGTTCAAATGGTCATTTGAAAATCGTATTCTCCACAGACAAAGCCGCAGTTATGCGTTAGTCATACTCATATTATTGAAGCGAAAGTTTGTTACTTCTTCAAGGTGCAACTATAGATCCGATTTGGCTGAAAGAACATTGCCAAAAATTGTATGGAAGTGTACCCCAGGCTGCCCAGTAATGATATATATGTCATTAAATAGTGCAGATTTTCTATTTACAGAAAAACAAAGTTGTATGTAGCTATGCAGTGGTAGGAAAAAGTTATGAAGGTTGAAAAAGTTGACATTTCATACTACGACAATGATCACGTGATTAAAAACACAAAAAATCGATTGCATTTTTATTTTTTTGATATATTTTCAAGTGATTGCTATGAAACATGGGATGTTGTTTAAAATTCATTGTGTATTTAAATAAAACAGTTAAATATGAGCATATGTTTGGACAGCCTGGGGCAAATTTTGGCAATGTCCTTTGAAAGGGAGTTCGATTATACTCTGGATAAAAAGTTTTATCCCGATATTCCTACGGGAATGGAAACTACGCGGGTGGAAACGCAGGCATAAGCTAATATTTAATTAAGCTTTATGATTGTGCGCCGTGCGCTACGGAATCCTAAATCTCTCTGTACCAATTAAATGTAATTTATACTATTAATTGACACATATTCTCGCGCTCGCACCGTGAACACGTTGATTCCATATTCATACTAAAATGTCTACTATATCCACAATAACAGGTGCCGTCCTATCTAGTGTATGTTCAATAACTTTAATAACAGTGTGGAGTTTCAACCCGAAGTGGCGTTCCCTCAACAATTTCATCAGTATCAGCCAAATCGTAACTGGAACATTGCACTTGTGTTTCTTAAGCTATTTTTTAACAGAAGCCATATCTAACCATATTATATATAACCAAAACTACTTTATAATACTGATAACTCAGTGGACGTTTTACATGTCTTATTGCTGGTCACTTTGCGCATCTCTCGTCGCTTATTTAAGACTTGTGTTACTCTTCCACCACGATATATCGTATAAGAAGTTGAAAGCGACCGCTTTTACCTTCTCCGCTCTTCTAATTGTTGTAGGTATTATGGATATCTTAGGACGAATATATGGCAAGCAGTATATTGAAATGTTAACGACAATGATGTGTTTATCTATACTGTCTATGGTCATTTTGTTACTGTTCACGCGAGTGGCCATAGCTGTGGTTCCATGCCGGAAAACGAGAATTCCACAAAGAAGAGCAAAAAGGTTGATAGCTCTAATTGGTGTTGCTATCCTTACCGACAACGTCACGAGTTCATTTTCATTTTATACGCAACTTTCAATGATGATGTCAATGATTACTGTATCTGGTGCAAGAGAAGATTCTTGGATTCATTATGTGTATAGTTTTAGATTAATTCCATTGACGATTGTTGTGTTATTTAACAGAGCTTCGAAAGAATATTGGAAGAAACGTAAAGCTCGCACGAACTGTGTTATTATGACCAAGTTATAATGTTGATGTTAATTTTTGCTGTGGATAGAAGAGAATTGCTTTGGTTTCAACACTTATGACGTTGTAGACCAATTGTGATGTTTACGAGAGCTGCAAAAGATTATTGGCAGATGTGAAGGACTGATGTTGCAAACAACGTTATTTAGTATGTATGTACTTGTAATTTATAATGTTCATTTATATTGGCATGAAATGTAGAGTAATTGTTTTTGTTACAATAAATTTAATGTTTCTGATCAAAGTTTCGATAGATGGTTAGAAGAAAGGTAGAGAACGAACAAAGTTTAAATGAGAAGGTAGTTTGGAGTAATTAAAATACGACATTGCGACAGAGTGTTTTGGATTTGTTTGAAAAACATTGGAATTTTCGATCTCAATAAATGACACAGCCTAACTCAATTTTATACAAATCAAAAATAAAGGTATAAGTCACGTGTCATTTTACACCTAAAAATTTTCATTAACTAGTTAAAGACAAAATAATTAAAATAAATTACGTTAATAAGCAATTAGTTATGGTTAAAATCCTTTGAATACAATTTTTCTTTTTTAAAAATCGTTTTTAAAATTGGTATAAAACTACTGGACAAATAAAAATCCATATGAAAGTACCTACATACATCGACAACCAACTTCATCTTAAATTTTTTGTTAGTAAATATCTCACATGGATTTTGGCTATAGGGTAGAAATGTTATTTTGAATTATTTTTGAATTATTTTTATTTTATTGTAATCAACAGCGTACAGTTAGAAATACATACAGTTACAAATAGGTAGAAAAATAAGGCCAAATAAGATTACACATAGATAATTAAGAAAAGAAGAATACAGTATAACAAGTTAAATATACGTGAATAAAATTGAATTATAAAAAAACAAAATCTAATTGAAAGTCTGCAGAAAATAATCTGTGGGAAGTCAAAACTTTTCTCACGTAAATAGCAAATGTAGTTCTCGGCAGGAATGCACTTTACTGTTGAGATGCAAATGTGTCATTAATGAAACGAATATATTGACTTTCAAATGATTGACGTTCAGAGAAAGATACTTAAAAGCCAATAGCAATGGGAACTAATGGAATTGAGCCCATTGACTTGGCTGATTCTAGATGCTAGATAATATGTACCTACCTATGTAAAGCGTTGATATATTGGCTTATGTTGAATTGACGTAGGCCTGATTGTGCAGTAGCTGATTAACTATAATAGAAATACATTTAAATAGTAATTAATATTGTGTGTGTGAACATTGTAGAGCTAATATCATGAGGTTGCTCTAGTTTTGGAGTAAAACGTACGTCTTAAATAATTGTTCAAATTGTACATTTTTGATTTTTAATAAAATAATTGGATATTTTACTAGATTATTTTTTATTTTAATGTAATTGAAAGGTATACAGGATTACTCTTTAAGTAGTATCGTAATGAAAACAAGTCGTGGCAGCGCGATGCTAATTCCACTGGCACCAGTACATTGTGATGGAGCGATACTTGGTCCATTACGACTAATTAACTGTCTCTAGCCGTGTACTCGCTTACTGTCTCGGTGTACCATACTTAGACTAAGGGCTTCACTAGAAGAATACTATACATTGCGAAAAGTTTAAACCCCAAGATGGCCGTCACGAAAAAACGAATTATATTTTTGTACGCAGGTTTTTAAATTTTTAACTTTATTTTTATTGTTTTTATTGAAAAGTGTTACTCACACTTAAGGGATTATTTATATTTAAGAATAAACAAAATATCAAAAATTGCGGAATCGACGGGATGCGAACCCGCGTCTCTCTGGCAATCCCATCAAAGTACAATTTCGACACCGACGTCATCGGGATCGTGGCCAAGCGGTAAGGCGCTCTAAGTGCACGGATTGCCAGAGAGACGCGGGTTCGAATCCCGTCGGTTCCGAAATTTTTGATATTATGTTTATTTTTAACTTTATCTTGTATCGGGATATAATAGAATACTAGCTGTGCCTTGCGGTTTCACCCGCGTACATCCCGTTTCCATGGGAGGATATAATAAGGAAATCTGTTGTGATTGTGCGTCTAGATGCGAAATGAGTACCTAACTTAGTTGTTTCGAAGTGAGTGTCAAACAAGTCAGTCGAGTGTAGCTATAGTTTTGGAGTTGTCGTGATGGTTCAGTCTTCTTCTTCTTTTTCTTCTTCGAATGCCTCTCCGACTAGCGAAGGCAGCGTCGTAAATTTTTCCCTATCTTTCACGAGGCGAAATAATTGTGCGCCACTCGCGATTCTGGTCTACTCTCTGATGTTCCTTAGCCATGACTTCTTTTTACGACCGACTCCTCTTCAACCCTTTAACGTAATTTTTATTAAAATATACCTCACTAATTTGTAAACTCTATGGGGTTTTTAGTCATGAGCTTGTTTTTCGAAAACAATAGCTAAGTTAGATTAAGTAGTTATTCTATTTCAATATAATTATAATAAGCACATTTTACAAGCATTTTTAGGGAGTTGTTCTATAGTTTGTTTGTTGTTCTAGGTTGTTAATGACGTAATTCGTAAGTGCTTTTTCACAGCTCGTATATGCCTCTGAGGTGCATACCCTATAGTTCTAAGAAAGCGTGGCATGTTGGTACACCTTGAATATTAATACGAACGAAAGCGAACCGGAAGCTAGGTGAAAACATATATACAAACAGACATAACACATTGTAGGTAAACATACATATACCTACATACGAACAAGTAAATATATGCATTCCTTTTACAATATGGGTTCGGTATGTGTTAACGTAACATGATTGGTTATGTAATGTTTTTGGGAACAGGTTTGTGTGTGCAGTAGCGGGGTCGATGAACTCGCGGTGGAGTGAGCTCGGAGCGGTGATATGTCATCGCAGGATTGTCTCCTTATAGCTGTCAGCGAGATCTGTGCTCGCCAGACCTTCGACATTTTATAAAAGCTAAATGTTTGTCAGGTAATATTATTATTCATCTCTTTTTAATTAACATATGAACTTCTAATAATTTTTGACGACGGCGCGGTGGTAGGTATGCGCGGTGGATTTATAAAGAGGAAATCCTGGGTTCAATTCCCGGCGGGGCAGATTGAGATTTTCTTAATTTGTCTTGCTCTGGCTGGTGGGAGACTTTTCAAGTGGCTAGTTACCACCCTACCGACAAAGACGTACTGCCAAGCGATTTAGCGTTCCGGTACGATGTTGTGTAGAAACCAAAAGGGGTGTGGATTTTATCCTAATACTCCTAAGTTAGCCCGCTTGTACTTGTATCTTAAATTGCATCATCACTTAACATCAGGTGAGTTAAGGGCCAACTTGTAGTAGATAAAAATACCTGACTGCGTCTGAAGGAGGGTAATGTTTTTCGAGCGTAAATATGTATACCCATTTCTTCGGCACGCACTACAGCCTATTCAACTACAGCAGCAAACTCATGACTAAGGACCCCGTATTGGTTCAAAACTAGTCGAGCATACTCCGACGACAGTGACGTGGGTTTCAGCCGTTAATACTTCTACCTTAATATTCACACATAAATTCTTACACGTCCGGGTTACTTCAGAGTTTTCACGGAACACTGCAACGCTGTTGTAATTACGATATTAGCATAAAGAAAATAACAGAACTGTAAAATGTATTGAAGAAAGCAACTGTTGGCTATATTCATAAATACCCAGACAATTAAAAAGCGTGAATACCCTTTTGAATCCATCAAGAGACCAGCGCAGTTCCACGTACGTGATTGACTACAAAGAGATGTTTTTGCCGCCGTAAAGGCTGTGGGTTCTTAGCTGTTATTAATGAATTATTTCCCTCGACCATCCCGGAAGCATTCTATGTCATTAAGCATAATATTTCTGTGTGAAATCAAAGCAATTGCACAATTTCCACGATTGCTTGCTAATGGGTTCGAGGCGTCAGTAGGTGTTGAAGCTTTGTTGAAGTTTTTGCGTGATATTGTCCACAATTTTGTACTTTACTTGTTTAATAAACACCTTTTAGTAAATGCTACTCAATAGTTTTAAATTTTTTAAATGCTTACAAATATTATAAAGGCGAAAGTTTTTTTTTTACTAATATTATGTATGGATGGATGGATGTTCGTTACTCTTTCACGTGAAAACTACTGAATGGGTTTTGATGAAACTTCACAATAATATAGCTTATAAATCAGAATAATAAATGGGCTACACTTTATCCCAAAATTCCCAAGAAAACGAGAATTACGCAGTTGAAACTGCAGGCGCAAAATAAGTACAATATAAAAATGTTCATTTAGGAGATTTATAATATCACGCAATAAAGGTATAAAAAATTGATTATTATTAGGATTAACTCGTTGTTTACTTTTAATTCCCATTTTCTTTTTATAAATATATTTTTATAGAAGTAACTCGTTGTCTTTGGTGATAATTAAAAGATACTGTTTTTATTGAAATCGTATTTACGATTTCAATAAGCATTCAGATTCAGTCGGCAGGCGTTCGATAATTTTGCATAATTTTTACCTTTCAATTTATATTAATTGTTTATCAGTAATAATCAAGTATGTACATTTTTATACTAATTAATGTAAGCGAGTTCATAAGTTATGTAGCATTTTCGTAGTGTCAGTTTCGCTTTGGGCGACATATGTAAATATGAATTATGATAGATAATCGTATTACAGTAGGTACCGTTAGCAAATAAATAAAGCAGTTTAAGTAGTTTTCCATATTTTAAGTGTTTTGAAATACTAACCCATTCTTGTTGATCTAATTCATGTCATTCAGTTAATGTCTTTGTCAACGGCAAAGACTCTTGGAATCAATCGGCTTTTCTTTCTACACAAAAGACGAGATAATAACCAAAATTGTAAATTTTATTGATTTTTAAAAGAGCAACTGTTGAGTTTCTTGTCGACTCACTCTTCTCGGCAGGTTTTCCCTTGAACCGGTGGTGGAGTTCTACAGAAGCGGTACCTTCCTGTACAGTCTTTTATGACACCTTTCACTCTTTATTGTTGTAAAACACGTAAAGGAGCATATTTTATGTTAAAACTAGAGGACGCCTGCGAAGGTCTCGTTCTAGTGAGAATTTTGGGATAAAATAAATAAAATTTTAAGCCAGCAGTCAGCTAACTTTATACTAAATATTATTAAAATCGCTCCAGCCGTTTAGTTGTGAAGAAGTAACAAATATACACACCCACAAACTTTCGCCTTCATAATAGCAGTATTAATATTGGTTTGTTTTATGTTGTCTGTACATCGCTTCGCAATAACCCCCGATAGAGATGGTTATCGCGCAGCTGGCCCGCGGCTTGCATTAAGCTTGATTCCGTTCGATTCGTCTTATTGTAATTATAATGAAAGTTATTTGCGTTCGTCGTTATATCATACGTGATATTTTAATTATATGCCCACCTATCTCTATAAGGAATGCTGGTCTAATATTAGTCTAATATACAGTAACAGCAAATTATTCACCTCTTAAACCTACACTAACACAGTTTCATTTTTATTTAAATAATGATTTTTAAAGAGCTGCTAATTTTTTCGCCGGCTCTACTTAGTAGAATCTGGTTTCTGAAGCTGTAGTAGTGAACAAAAGTGGACTTGACTTTTCAGATGAATTTATTTATTTTATATTTTTAAAATATTGCAGAGTACTAGGATATCCGGTATCGCACTGAAACCTAGGTAGGTTGATAATTTTTTGTCAGATCAAGTGAGTGTTAGGTACTTTGTCGCCTCATCAGCTTTTCCCGAAAAAAAGTTATTCATTGTTAATAGTATGTTCGTAAAAAAGTTATGCCCGTTTTTAAAGTAAAAATCAATGTTTTTAAAAGTTCTTGTAGATTAAACCTATATAATAGTTAATTGAACTTATACAGTTCAATCAGCATCATCAACAGCTGATGGATGCCCACTGCTGGATAAAGGCCTTTCTTAGGGACCACGATCCTAAGCCGCCTGTGGCCAGCGGCTCGGCGACACGTTTGATGTGGCCATTCCACCTAGTGGCGATTCGACACTGCGCTTTCCGATGCGGGGAATACTTAAATACTTACTTATACAGTTCAATACTTCTATACAAATAATATATCTAATAAGTTTTCCGTTTACACTAAGGGCTTCACAGGTTGTAATTGCAAGGTACGTTGTAACCGATAGCTTTAGCTGCAAGCGCGTACCGCGAAACTGATACGCCTGCGAAATGCAGGAGAAATTCAACATGCGTGTCATTTTCAACTTTTTCACATGGTGTTAAAGTCAATTTTCCAATGTGAGTTTAAACAGGGGATAGAATATCATATTACTGTTGATGTTATAATATCCTTCTGTTATGAAATTGTATGTTTTCATAAGTTTTCCATACAGTACTTTGTTTACATTAAGATTTCCGTACATTGTATTGTATTACAAGTCATCATTATCAATATCAGCCTATAAATGGCCTCTTACTGGGGCCTGGCATGTCTCTATTGGAGAGGATATATGTAGCTTGTAACCACCACGCTGCTCTCATAATATTTTAGTATTTAACGATCACTGTCAGATGTTTGTAATAGTGATCAGGAATGATGGCTTAACAAGCTCTTACGGGACTGTAACACTTCCAACCGACTCCAGGCTTAGAATGTTACTAATTACTTAGAAGAAAGAAAATCCCAGTATTCCCTAGCCCTACCAAGGTTTCGAATCTAGAATCTCGTGATCTAGATAGGCAGACGAGTAGGTAATGCTACTTAACACCTTACTCGTGCCTCTGTTTTTTGGACTGAACCCTGCCCATAATTAAAACATACATCACCCATCTCTATATCTATATGATCTGGATGGCTGAACGCTTATTTTTAATAAAAATTTGGACTTTTATATATGAACGGTAAGTGTGTATGAATGTATTTCTGTATTTTTAAAGCAATGACCGATCAAAGTTCATCGATTTCTTGTTTATGTTAACGGGGTTCTTGTTATTTTGGTCATATCTGTCGCTGTGAATACTAAGTAGGTAGGTTTGTCGCACTTACGTTATTGGTTAGTCACTAATAGTCTACTAATAAATTAAATATATAGAAAAAGTGTAAATTGTATGTATGGATTGATGTTTGTTACTCTTTTACGCAAAAACGACTTAATCGATTTTGATTAATTTTTACAATTATATAGCTTTCATATCGGGAACGAGAACTACGCTGGTGAAATCCCGGGCGTCCACTATTTTTCTACATTTTTAATGACCAATAAAAAGAAATACTAATCCAAAATTCCAAACCTAAGGCAAAAAAATCCAAACGAATCGAAAATAATAGTAAAGTGAAGTACCGTGCGTGCATGCGTCAAGGTGACGAACTATCGTCGCATGCGCAGCACGTTTTATACGAACATAATGGTTACGGACGGCATTACAGAGAGATTCGTGATAACTTACATCGCGATGAATACCTGACATACCATTGTTGGATTGTGTTGACAACGGACTTTTTATACGGGGTAATAAATTTGCTACTTAACATTTATTCTATTACAACAAATGCCAGAGACTTCGCGCGTCGCGTAAAATTAAGAACTTACTATACATACTGGCATTACTTTGTACTGATCTTAAGCACGAAGTTATGCTGGCGGTAACGTGCTGACCAAGGAAGGTTCTCAAACCTCCCCTAAAAAATGGCTAACCACTGGACTATCGAGGCAGTCTTAGATCATAATAAATAAAAATAAAGCCCACTGAAAACAAATTATAAAATTATTATGTACATAAAAATATTTGCTAACCTTAAATTAATCTTAACCTAGTACTTATATAATACATGTAATATTAATAATTTTACCGTGTAGACGAATGCCTCCTCCAGTCATTTCCAAATAACCCTATCTGTCCTAATCTTTGCCAAGATACGCCTATCATCTTTATAAAATCATCGTTCCATCTAACTCTTGTCTTCCTCTCAGCCAGTCTTACGAGTAGATCATACAGTAAGCTAATTCAAGGCAGTTTGTTGTTGGCACTTGGCGCAAAGTAATCGTTTTAGCAGTGGTGCGAAACCGTGGCGGTCACACGACCGCAGCTGGAAACAGTACGACCATTGTTAACAAATAATTACTAACGGCGAAACGCTTGTTAGATTGAGCTATTTTTTAATTAAACTCGTCACTTATCTGAGTTGAATAAAGATTCGTAAGGACCGTTATTAAGTTTAGAGAGAGCAATGTGGTATGAAAGAAGATGTAGTGACTAAAATCAAAAAAATATTCTGAGATGGATTTTGTCATGTACCTACCTAGAGAGAATGAACTTTTTTTTTTATTGACTATAAGTTGGCCCTTGACTGCTATTACACCTGATGTTAAGTGATAATGCAATCTAAGATGGAAGCGGACTAACTTGTTAGGAGTAGGATAGAAATTCACACCCCTTGCGGTTTTTACACGACATCGTACCGGAACGCTAAATCGCTTGGCGGTACGTCTTTGTCGGGGTAGGGTGGTAACTAGCCACGGCGAAAAACCTCCCACCAGCCAGACCAAGACAAATTAAGAAAAATCTCAATCTGCCTCGCCGGGAATCCAACCCGGGACCTCCGTCTTATAAGTCCACTGCGTACACTACTGCGCCACGGAGACCGTCAAAATTAGATGAATAGAATAGCCCAGTGCAGATAGCCTCAAACATTATAAAAAGTAAAAGAAAATCACAGTAGGATGAAACCGATTTCAAAAGGAAGAGAATGCCATAAAAATGAAAGGAAAAATAAATTACGGGCGATTTGAGGTCGGGAAGGGGTAGGGGTTGAGGGTTTATGGGTAAAACACGGATTTTCTCGATTTCCGGCAAAACTAAAAGTCATATGGAAAAGACTTGAATGGCAAAGTTGTAGATAGTAAGTCTAAAACTTTTGTTTCTACACTTTTTTCACATAACCTCAAAATTTGTGTGAAAAATACAAAAACCAAGTTTTTGGTTTTATATTTCTATCTTTTACAAATAAAGTTTTATTTTCATAAAATTTGGTGAAACCTTGCCTTCTTATGTCCCAAACACGCTATAATTTATTTGATTTGAAATATTTATTTTTACACCTTATTTTGAATGAATATCGAAAAAATAACCTAATTTTCAACCGAAAAATTGTCCGTCAAAATATATTTTTTTTTCAAAAAATTATTGTGCTTTCTGTTTGTTGAAATCTCTACTTTCCGAAGGTGAAAAAATATATATATGTTACTATAGTAAGCCTTCTCAGAAAAGGCAAAACCTAGGCTAACGGTTTTAACAGCTGCAATGAAAATGCAGGCGTAGATGCCTATTTATTACTATTTTAAGATAATGTAGGTCGCTCAGGTATATACCTGAGTGACCTACGAAACATTTTAGCCCACTAAAAGGTCACATTACAATGTCAACATAGAAAAGTGGAGACTGGGCTAGGCGGATCTGAGCTTTGTTGGGTCTACATACTTTTTTTTTAACACTGAGAAATGTGTTTATGCAAAGATATAGGGCAGCTAACTTCTCAGAGGGTATGTAGGACTCATCGGCTGAGAACCAACCGGAATACCTGCTAAAACCAAGCGATGTTCCTTCCAATCGTCTGGTGATTGGGTGTCGGGAGCATCGTAAATCTTCCGTAACCTAATTAGCAGAGTCCACCGAGCCAGACCCTCAACTGGACCTTACTACATACCTGCTATTACGTAGCAGCAGTAAAAACCGTTAGCCTAGTTTTTGCCTTTTCTGAGAAGGTTTACTATGGTAACATATATATATTATTTCCCCATCGGAAAGTAGAGATTTTAACGAACAGAAAGCACAATAAATTTTTTGAAAAAAAAATATATTTTGACGGACAATTTTTCGGTTGAAAATTAGGTTATTTTTTCGATATTCATTCAAAATAAGGTGTAAAAATAAATATTTCAAATCAAATAAATTATAGCGTGTTTGGGATATAAGAAGGCAAGGTTTCACCAAATTTTATGAAAATAAAACTTTATTTGTAAAAGATAAAAATATAAAACCAAAAACTTGGTTTTTGTATTTTTCACACAAATTTTGAGGTTATGTGAAAAAAGTGTAAAAACAAAAGTTTTAGATCTTTTTATTACCTACAACTTTGCCATTCAAGTCTTTTCCATAGAACTTTTAGTTTTGCCGGAAATCGAGAAAATCCGTGTTTTACCCCTAAACCCTCAACCCCTACCCCTTCCCGACCTCAAATCGCCCGTAATTTATTTTTCCTTTCATTTTTATGGCATTCTCTTCCTTTTGAAATGGGTTTCATCCTACTATGATTTTTTTTGGTTTTAAAAATTATCGACCCTAGACTAGAATGAAAGGAGACATACGAGTAAGATGAAATTCACACTCCTTTCGATTTCCACACGACATCGTACGTCTTTGTCGATAAGGTGGTAACTAGCTACGGCTGATGTCTTCCACCAGACAGACCTAGGCCAATTTAGAAAATCCTAATCGAACCTAGGACCTCCATCTTACATATCCACTACGCATACCACGACGACATTTTGACGACCTCCGTGGCGCGGTGGATTTGTAAGACGGAGGTCCTTGGTTCGATTCCCGGCGGGGCAGATTGAGATTTTTCTTAATTTGTCTTGGTCTGGCTGGTGGGAGGCTTTTGCCTGGCTAGTTACCACTCTACCGACAAAGACGTATCGTAAGCGATTTAGCGTTCCGGTACTATGTCGTGTAGAAACCGATAGGGGTGTGGATTTTCGTCCCACTCCCAACATGTTAGCCCGCTTCCATCTTTGACTGCATCATCACTTAACAACATGTGTGATAGCAGTCAAGGGCCAACTTGTAGTCGATAAAAAAAAACCAATGCACAGTGGATTTATAAGTCCTCCGTGGCGCAGTGGTCTGCGCCGTCAAAACCTACCTACCTACTACTAAAGATCTTGCTATCTAGAGAGGTAATACTTTTACGCCACGCTATGGACACTGCCTTTTTACCATTTGAATAGCGATTTCTTGTGAATATTTTATTAGTATGTTTAAGTACCTTTTGTAGTTGTTCCATGCAAAATCTGAGCTCGGTTCGCAGGTAACAAAATTAGAATTTCCTCACGCAGTAGAGTTCTCATGGCGCCTCGGGAATCGTTAATGGCTGTATTAGCATCCGTCGCCCGGGGCTTGACCCCGCTTGGATATTCTGACGGTATAACATCGATGTGATGACTATCTTTACTACGAATGACATTAAGTACTTCATTTGAAGAATACTTCATTCATACTTCAAACAGCGGGACAAACAATACTTTGTACAACGGGCATTCTTTGACCGTTGTAAAAAGATCTACTAAAACTACGTTTTTATTCCCGCCTGCAGCACTATAAAATATATAAAATTTTATATCGATGGAGTGATAGGTACTTGTTTTTCTCTTTTCAGTTCATTACTTCGAAGCAGTTTTTTGTTATTATAATAATATTTTTTTGAGATTTTTTTGTTTTAGTTTGTGGTAGATATAGAAATGAGACGGTACACTTTTTGACTTTTTTTGTTAAAACAGTAATATGAACATGATATGATATTTAAATGGTCTTTTTACAACCTTTCATATGATAAGACAAAAAAAAACACATCCCCCACTTTTTTCCCAACTTACAGCCGCAATTTTAAAAAATTTATATAGCCTATGTCCCTACCACAATTTTGACGAATTCAACGACACCTCATGTGTCAAAATAAGTCCAGCTGTTTAGGCTGTAGCGCATGCCAAATAAATAGACATACATACGTACGCTCGAAAAGCATTACCTTCCTTCTGACGCAGTCGGGTAATAAGATCTAAACGTACAGACGGTAGGAATCAACTTTGTTTTTATTGATACAATGTTAAATGCAAACGATCATACCACCCATGAAGCTCGATCGGAACAGCTTGACAAAAGAAATAACACATAAATAAGACTTATAACAACGAACGAATGCACATTCATTTTGGATACTTCCCATAAATCCGACCGATTAACCCACTGCGCTGGGCTATTAAGTATTGAGTAACCGTAAATCTGTCGATATTAACCGGATTAATCGATAAATTGACTGCGCCGATACAAGCCAAACATGTTATGCTGTCGGAAATGGACATCCCGTAATGATGTACTGACTTTTTTATATTGAACAAGTTTTCTAGTAAGGGTCTGTATGTCGATTCTTAGAAAATATATATCGTACGAACATCACGCTTATATATCGTCGATTATTCCACCTTCAGTTCAACTGTCAGTCCAATATGGCAAAATGTTATTTGAGAATATCGATTTCTGTTACATCGCCTTTGCAGCCGTTGTACGTTGGCTTCAAAACTGACGTTTTCAATACTGCTACTATTGCATTAAATGCTTACTATGGCTGGTGCTTTGAGCGTCGGGTCATGAAATAAGAGTTTTTAATTTTTCAGAAATTCCGTAACGTGAGTCGAAGTTGGTGGTGAGGTGATCCACACCCCCTGAATACCAAACGCATAATGTCACATCGACATCTGATAGTGATCATTTACAAATGAAATATCTTAATCAAACATCACCTTAAACCCGCCAACCCGCATTGGAGCAGCGTGGTGGGCCTACACCCGTTATCCTGTAAGGAGGGAGGCCTGGCCCTGTAGTGGGCCGTTAATAAGCTGTAAAAAGACTCCACCGAAACTAAAAGCTAACCACCAGAACAGCGAAGCAGTTTCAAAGCTACTCTATGCAATATTTCTCCAACAGAGCTCCATTATGAAAGTATTCTACTACTACTTACTGTTCTACTAATCAGTATCAGTGATACCAATCTTCGAACCGTCCTATTTCCTTGAGTGGGCTTTATAAGGAAGCGCCGTTCCGCTTGTGTCTAATTGATGTCAACAGTTAGAGCATAGTTTATGTGTAGAAAGTGTATCGTTGCATACTTTCTGATTTTGGATCGTTTGCTTACAATGTGTGTTTATTGTTCTTTATTCATTACAAGTTGACTTGACTGCAAACACACCTGATGGTAAGTGATGTGCATCATCATCTAAGATGGAAGCGGGCTAACTTAAAAGGAGTAGGATGAAATCCATACCCCTTTCGGTTTTGACACGACATCGTACTGGAACACTAAATCGCTTGGTGGTCCGTCTTTGTCGGTAAAGTGGTAACTAGGCACGTTCGAAGCCTACTAGATCTGCACCAACTCAGAAAATCTTAATCGACCCAGTCGGGAATCGAACCTAAAACGTCTATCTTATAAATCCACCGCGCATACCACTACGCCACGGAGGTCGTCAAAATAATTATTGCATATCTATATTCTATACAAACGAAATAAAAAAAGTTTTCGCAAGCCTTTCCCATTTTCCCCACAAGCTCCTTGCCTATAAGAACTGTTAGCAATAACTTAATAGATTAATTAGTAAGTAAATGAACATCATGGCAATTATCGAGCTAGTTATTGATCGTTAAGCAGTATACTAGCGCAGTATCGCTTCCTCGAATTAGTATCGATGTGTGATTATAATCGACAATCACTGTATGACTACTGAGCAAGTGGGGCGTTCTCTATAACTATGTCTCTTAAAGGAAAATGCCCCACTAAATACCTCTTGCATACAAATCACAAAACAATGAACAATGTATCTGAGTTTAACAAGCGTACAGTTCTGTAACGACTTATGCGTAAAAATGATTAGTTCACTTAGTGTATTCGGTATTTAGTTTTAAGTACAGACGAATTTTAATAGTCGTTAACATTGTTGTTATCATAAAGTTATCTTAATTAATATGGAATTACAACATTTTAAGAAATAAGCATTTGGTTTAATTTATTAGATGCTCGTATCTAGGCACTGAGGGTTAACATGGTATTATCATCAGCTATCATGCATACCTCTAGCCCTCTCTATTATTGGCGTTTTGCCTCTAATCGAAGCTACCCTACGAAGATCGTCGCTCGGCCTAGTCGAGAGACGCTCTACACTCCGCTTGCCGAGACGCGGTTTCCACGGACCTTTCGACTCCAACGATCATCGTTCGTTCGACAGACATGATTAGTCTACTACCACTAAAAAAATCTGCATGGTACTAAATTGTAGTAGATTAAAGACAAGCAGACTACAATTGCAAGTGAAATATGGTTCCTAATCCTACTGGTCTCATTATTTTTATATTTTAAATGCACGATCCCAACCACATAATTATTAAAAGTAATTTAGTAGTATGTTATTCTTAAATCAACTACTAGTTGCCTTATCTACAAACCTAAATTAGTATATTGCTCTGATGAAAACGGGATTTACTTGTTAAACCGACAAGTACACGCCTTTCATCCACGACCGTCCAATTAAATCCGACGAACGTTTGCACGTCGACACTCCACGTGCCTCAGGAGACCTAGACATAACTTAAAAACTCAATGCCCGTCACGAACAGTTTGTTATCCACCGCGCATACCACTGCGCCACGGAGGTCGTCAAAAAGATGTTATTCTTAGATCAACTTCTCTATTTTCATTATCTACAAAACAAAACGTTGGTATATTGCTTTGCTTAAAACAGTATTTCCTGTTCAAACCGACGAGTTTGCGCCGCATCCAGGACCGTCAAATTGAATCCGCCAAACGTTTCACCTCGACACTCCTCATCCTCAGGATATGTTGCCTCAGTGTTATATACTCAACGAGTTACAGTTTGTTGCTTCATAGCTCAATATGTCCATGAAAATCCACCTGAGTAGTTTAACATACTAGACAGAATACAAAAATCAAAAAGATCAAACATTATTCACTCTAACGCCCATAATATTATAAAAACAAATGAAAATAAAAGAAAGATTCTTTTTATTGTTTATTTTTACTTTATTTTACTTCTTTTAGAATCTTTTTTTTTATTAGAACCCCGGAAACCTAATAGGGCGCACGCTCTCCGGCAAAGACGAATGGCAGAAGCATGAGCAAATGCTCCGAAAAATATAACATTATTTTTCGGAGAAGAGAAGAAAGAGAAACAAAAGAAAAAAGAAAATACTTAAAGGCAGTCAGCATGATGAAATGTCATGCGAAACCGTCCATAGTGAGCGGCTACGTCGCCATTACAGACATTTTGTGTCTGCTTGATTTACAAACTGTATATTCGTTAAACGATGATATTGAGTAAGAGGTTACTTAAGTAAACTTAACATCTTGTTAAACAATACTTCAAGGCACTTATTGTTACAAATATTTTGTGAAAATGTCGACATGTACATACTTACGTTAAGTTATTTATTTTGACAGTTATAAATAGTTGCCGTGGCCTATATTTTGATGATAAACAAAACTAAATAAGTTTTATATTTCCGGTGATTATACTTCATTAAGTAATGTGGCACAGAATTGTTTTGAAATTTTAGTTTATTAGTTATGTACTAGAACAGAAAATACCTTAACGTATTACAAAACAAGCTTCTCACCGAATGTACGCACAGATCTTTTAAACAACGCAACGGATTTTAATGTAGTTTTCATAAATGCGTAGTGTACTTTAACAATACGGTTTATACGTATAGATAGTTCAATAAAGTAACGACAAGAGTTTTCACTCAGAGAAAGTCGTGGGCGCCTGCTAGTATCACTGTAAATAAAAGAATTGCAACAGGGTCTACAAGACACTGAATTTTATGACAAGACATTCAACACTGGCCTATGGAGATTGACAAATTTATCTTTTATAAAAGTAAAATGTTTGCCAAGCCAATTAATAAATAGTAAGTTAAATTTTGTTATGCTTTTATTCAGCTTATTTTACACCTACTACCTACCTACTTAGTACATTTTTATATTTTTCCGTTAAGAAGTCGGTTAAAATAAGGAACGTCTCGCTATAACGTCTCTTTGGCAAAAAAACATGGCTAAACAGCAGAAAGTAATATCATCTTCCCAACTACAAGTGAAAAATACAGGTAAAGTAGTTATAAACTAACAATAACTAATATTAACCGTCAGTTAAAATGCCAATAACATCGTTAAATAAAAGTTATGCGACTTTCTACAACTACTCGGAAAAAGAAACAACAGTAAACTATAACATGACATTTACAAACGTTATGAAACAAGACAGTTGGCAGCAACGGAATAAGACGAAACCGCAAAAAATACGCGTTAACTTTAACAACGTACTTGACCTTACCAAAGATGTGCAATGTAGACCCGTTACTGTCTGTACTATTGCTAAGGCCTCTGACACACTGTTGGTGTTTGTACCATCACTAAGCTATTAACACACTGCTGTATACTGTACTTCAGAATGTTCTGATGTGGTGCATACTGTTACGGTATGTACTCTGTAAGATTTTACTAAAGCTTATGAAACAACGATGTGTTTTTATGCTTGCGTCTTGAGTTCCATTAATCCATTTTCCAAAATTAACCCTTAAGGGAATAAAAAAGAGGGGTTAAATTCAAAGATTCTATGAGTAAACAATTTGATAGACGTTTTTATTGAAACTTCAAATAAGTATTCACGTAAGTAAGCGTTTTAAGCTTTTTGTAAATTCAACCCTAAAGTAGAAATCAGGAGAAAATAGAACTTCTCGCAGACAAAGTCGCGGGTATCCGTTAGATAAGACGATAAAATAAACAGATGGTACAAAAGTAATAACAATCGATATAAATAGATACAGACAAGTCTTTAAAGAAAAGGTGGTGCCAATTACGTATGTTACGTCCAGGTGATAGTATCGACACCTGTTCACTTCTATTTATAAAATAAAGGTTTAAAAACTCAAACAACAAAACAAAATTAAACAAAAATATTTTCTGGAATTGGTCCTAATTTGACAATTCAGCATAGGCGGTTTGAAATCCTGATGTTGATACCTTGTTATTGCAAAATAGTAGTTTTTTTTTACTTGTAACGATATCTTGTACACTTAAGAGCGCGTTGAATTCTTTTTCTTAAATAATTAACAATAATGAGTGAAACCAAAAGTCAAAATTTTACACAAGTAATTGTAATAATGAAAATCAAGAGATAATCAAATAAGTTTGTAACATTTAAAGAATAAAGAACAGACAAAAAAAACGGGATAAAATTTATTTATAGTTTCATAAAAATATTTTCATTCGCAACGTCGTCGTTTTCCGCGATAAAACTAAGAATTCAAGCGACATAAAAACCGCAACGTACGTTTAACTGCGAACACCATCATCCTCAGGAGAATACGTTCGATTGCGAAGAAAATCACACTTACAGGCACACAAATCAGTCAGTAATTTACTTCTCTGAATATAACGTGTTCACTCGCCCGAAGCTCTACCCAAAAACAGAGTGCCGAGTGTGAGTTTTCACCAAAACAAATCGAAAACTTCACATTCGCGTTAAGGGCATATTTATATGGAACTCAAGCAGCGCCCCTGGCGGAAGTGAGAGAAAACTCAAATGGGCGAGTGTCAGTGTTGAGTTGTTTCATCGAAATAAATGAATGTGTAGCAAACAGTTTACGGCGTGATCACTGATCACCGTAAACGATTGTGTACGTGCTTACGTAACGAACGATTACTGATCATTACTGACTAATCTCTATTAGTTATGGCGATGTACTTTTACTATCGAGCTACACGTCGAAGAGGAGATTAGAAACTGCCTGTGTTTGTTGTAGGTTCTTAACTTAAGGTGCCAGCCAAGGTTTCTACTTTAAGGACATTACCTATAACCTACAAACTGCTTTACTACGTTAAATAAATGTTCTTTAAACTTGCTGGCACCGACTTCATAGATATGCTTAAGTAAATAAACTAAATGACACAGTTATTTTTTACTTTTTAGTGCGTTTTGAGTCGGTTCTATTTTTGTTAAAAAATTTTATTACAAACTACTTACAATGACATTATTGTAGTCTACCACTACAAAAATATACAGACAAATTTATGTATGCTTTTGTAGACCAATTGGTCCGGTATTTTGTAAAAAGAGAAATATTGCGCACCTCTTCTCTCCTCGAAGTGAGGCGCGGCGTTGCGTATCGTCAATTAGTAATGGTGAACCGATGGTCTTTTTATTTTATTAGTGTTTGAAAGCACGAGCCGTTGCCATTGATAATTGGAAATCGTGACGCCGACAGCAATTTATCGGTTTTGATGATCCTGAACAATTTTTGTGAATGTGGAGTGCGTGAATTTTATTAAAAACTTATAAACACACCATATTTCGAGTATAATAGAGGAAATATATTGGTAAGTTATTTTTTAACAGGATTTTGCTAGATTTTTATGTTATGTTTATTTTGTTTTGTTAATTGAGTTATTCTGTCTGATGTTACATAACACAGATCAGACAATGCAGCGCTTCTAGCGCTCGTGTATAGTATAGTTTCTATATAGCAACGTACTGGAACGCTATCACTTGGTCACCATCATCATCATTATCAGCCTGTTAATGGCCCACTACAGGGCCAAGCCTCCCTCCTTAAAAGAGAGGGGATATGGAGCGTAGACCCACTACGCTGCAACAATGCGGGTTAGCGGGCTATCACTTGGTGCTACGTCTTAATTGGAGTGTTAAAAAATATAAGATCAATAATGAGATGATAATTTTTAATCTCTTTTAAGCTTTAGTTGGACTTTTATTGTACCCACTCCTAGTACAGGCTTTTCATTGAATTTCAGGGAAGAGTAGTTTTTAAAAAATTATATTAAAGAATAAAGATCTCTAAAATGGTGGTCCCGGTAGGATCCCAACCTCTAACGGGTCCATTTTTCCACCGGCTTCTGTTGGTGATCATCTTTGCTATCGTGTTAAAAAATCCATCAATATAAAAAAAAGACGTGTGGCACTCGGAGATTGCCGCGGTAAAGCATAGCATTTTTTATCAACTTATGTTTACCTACCGCCGTCATCGGGATGGCCGAGCAATTTTTTTAAGCGTGATATTTCAAAAAGTCATTAATTTTTTTTTACAAGCGTGAAGCGTGAAGCGTGAAAGTCATTAATAGGTATTTATCGATAGATAGAAAAACCAAAAAACCGTTTAGTTTTCCCATCTATTATCATACTTTTTTAAATATTACGCTTGAAAGAAAAAAAATAATAAAATTGCGGAACCAACGGGATTCGAACCCGCGTCTCTCTGGCAATCCGGGCACTTAGAGCGCCTTGCCGCTAGGCCACGCTCCCAATGACGTCGACGCCGAAATTGTGCTTTTTATATTATGTTTTTGACATCCAGGGGGTGTTAGGTTTTTTCGTTACGGAATTTCTGAATTAGGTTTCCATGCTCAAGGCCCACGATAGAAGCTATGCAATAGCTTAAAAATACGAAAATCTGTCAAAGAGGTTGTCTAAACTTTCCCATAGTTTTTCAACATTTAATGCAATGTTTATGTTGCACTTGTAGTACATATTATTCGTAATGCTGGTATTATAATTTTAAATGACAGTTGGATGCCAACTTTCTCACATTACCTTCCCTTTAGAGAGTGTTTCATACATTATGTATTAGTTTAGGGATCAGGGATTGTGAGGTATTTATGTAGATTATTGTCTTTTCTATTTTAACTGCCTTGTTGGTCTATTAGCTTGTGCGGTTTTGGATCATTTGGTCCTATTTTTACCCGACTGCGTCGGAAGGAGGGTAATGTTTTATGATACGGATGAATTTTCAGAAGCGGAGGAGAAATTTTATTTCGAACTTATTTATACCCGTATTAATTCCCGGGCTCTATTCGCAGGTTTTTTTTCTGCTAAACTCGTATGATGGAATCGGCACCGGGCTTGTAGTGACTCCACTGTCAGTTCTGAAGACAACAATTGAAAACAGTCGGCAGAAAAATGCTCACTTATAACGGTTACATCATTTCGAGTAGGTTTTCTTTTACTTTAGAAAAATGTTGAATAGAAACATAGATATGGAATCGATTTGAAAACAGAAAGTAGGTATAAGCAATCTTTATAACTTCCAAAGTATAAATACTTTTGATACACGGAACCCTAAAACCTTTCAAACGCCGTCCAAATGGCGATCATCTGCTAATTATAGCTGATAATTGAAAATCGGTCAAAATGACCATTACTTGCGTAATGCGATCCGTGTGAATGTAAAAGTTGTTGAAACTAATCGCGTGGGTGATAAGCAAATAGTTATGTACCATGTTACCAAGTTACCAAGTTATAGGTAATTGGTTATGGCGGTCTAGTAACCTGACTCAAATTGTAAGCATGTGAATTAAGTATATAATTGGCTTTGGCTGGTGGGAGGTTTTCGCCGTAGCTAGTTACCACCCTACCGACAAAGACGTACCGCCAAACGATTTAGCGTTCCGGTACGATGTATAGAAATTGAAAGGGGTATGGATCTTACTCCTGATAAGTTAGCCCATATAGCCCAGCTTCAATCTTAGATAGCATCATCAATTAACATTAGGTGTGATAGCAGTTAAGGGCCTTCTTGTACTAAATAAAAAAAAATTGCGAAAACGCCTTTAATCCCTATAATCCTGTCTATTGCAATCACTCTATTTTAGCACCTTTTAACATATTCGAATGATTAGAAATATACAAATATTGATAAAAACCTAAAAAAATTAAAATACATCGGCTATTGCGAAAACGCAAATACCTGCAATTCCAAAAATTCTTTCATCTGCAAAGGAAAAATCTCTAGGATCCTAGAAAAAATCTGGGGGCACGACAGTGCTCTCACCAAGCTGCAAAGTCCCATTTTCTTCGACATATTAATTTCCATTTCGCGTGACAATTGTCGAACTGTTAATCTGTACCTGATCACGAGAGCACGTATCTTGTACTCGTTATACAACGTTGCGTGGTGTTGCGTTGCAAGCCAGCACAAACAAACAGGGCGTAACCGACACACGCCGGTCAAGCGCGAACCGACACCCGACCGATTCGTTTCCGATTTCGTAATTGGGTAGAGACTCGCGGTTTAATTAATTTGTCTTACTTATTTTAGGATTTCCGCCTGCTGAAAAATGTTTAAGTGTAAAGATGGATTACGAAAGGTTTAAAGACTTACGCAGCGAGAGCAAAAAAATCAAGTCATTTTTAACCGAGAAAAAATGAAGGTAACAAATCAAGTAACCCGCATAACTTTTTAAGCTTCCGATATAAAAGGTGCTGTCATATGTTAGACTGATCCTGGGGAAATGCATTTCGGTTTTTGTCTCAGTTTCGGTAGCTTTTTGGCTACTAGTGTCGTATAATATACTATGACAGTATAGTACGAGTACGTTACCTGGCGATAAATCATTAAAAAGTAAGAAATAAAAATTTTTAACAAAAAATAGAACCGACTCAAAACGCACTAAAAAGTAAAAAATAACTGTGTCATTTAGTTGCTTTAAATTACTTAAGCATATCTAGGAGTCGGTGCCAGCCAAGGTTTCTACTTTCAAGGACGTTACCTAGAACCCACAAACTTCTTTACTACGTAAAATAAATGTTCCTTAAACTTTTTATACAAGTCATTTTTAACTCCCTACACAAGAAGAGCGTATCATACGTTTGACGTCGATGTCTGTATGTGTCTGTCTGTTTGTGTCATCGTAGCGCTCAAAGGAATGGACCAATTTTGATGCGATTTTTTTTTATTTGAAAACCAGTTTCCTGGCGATTGTTCTTAGGTGATTGATGAAGATCGGTGCAAAATTTCCGCCGCTATGGGTATCAAATTAAAGGACTTATACACTTTCAAGATCGACAGTTGTATCATACTATATTATACAGGCGAAAGTTTGTGAGTGTGTGTGTTTGTTACTTCTTCACGACTAAACGGCTGGAGCGATTTTAATAATATTTAGTACGAACTTAGCTAACATCCTGGATTAACACATAGGTCACATTTTATCCCGAAATTACCACGGGAACAAGAATTACCCGGGTGAAACCGCGGGCGTCCTCAAGTTCTACATACACGTAGGAATTTGTAGTGAATTCTCTGCGAAGTGACGCTCTGATATATTGTGCCACTTGACTTCTGGACCATAATATTATACTTGTGCCTCAGTGATGTATATAAAAATAATCAAGTAAATTAAATTTCTCATACGTTTCCTTTCTAAATTCTTTTAGTTATGTTAAATTGTTACATCCATCAAATAGAGCTAGAACCTCCGATGGTCTATTATTGCATTAAATAAAAATATAACCTTCATACTTGGAAGATTAAGAATTCCGTCTTTGCAACCTTCTACCTCCCAGAGACACAATGTTATTTCTATTGGTAGGAGCATCAGCTGACAGACTTTCAGCTTTTATGAAATGAAAGACTGACTTTCAAGGCTAATCTAAAAAATAGTCGAGCGATAAGTTTCTTCTTCTTTTTAGAGTGCCGATCCGACTAGCGAAGGTTGGCTGTTAGCTTCGCAAATTTCTCTCCATCTTTCGCGAGGCGAAATAATTGTGAGGCACTTATGAGTCAGAGGAACATCAAAGAGTGGAACGGAATCGCGAATGCAGCGATAAGTTTACATCTTATACAGCAAAACTTATAATTTTTATTAACACGTGAGCATGTATTTTTTTCAACCTAAATTATCCTTTTATTACTTACAAATTTAACTTTAAGTTGTATCACTTAAGTTTTCACATAAACGGAAAGTTAACGACAGTTTGAACAATAAATTAAAAAAAAGCAAATGTTTAATCTATGTCCATTGCATCTTTAATATTTAACCGCACGTTGCATAGTTATACAAAATACTGTCACAACTATAAATACATTAGTACACTAATCAAATGCAAATAATATCAACGTAAAGTTTGAGGGAATCTAGCACTTATTTTCTGTAATATAAAGCTCATACTAACATCCCATAATATGATTCATCTAACTACATATTATAAGAAATGTAGCTCACGTAATATGTCGCCATCACGTCTGGGTAAGGAGGGTTAATTAGATTTGCAAGGTTAATGGCTCATGACAAAATATTGGTATAACATTGCGTTTTTACGAGCCATTAAAAGTAGGATTCAGTGAGAGTTAGTTTGTTCTGGGAAATCCTTTTTGACGTGACAACGTCTTATAATTCGATAGAGTCGGCTGCACGTACGAAAAAACATGACGTCATGCGTCGTTACCTCGCTTTGAGGCGTTCCATGTAAGGCTTGAAGTGCAAGCGAGAGCGCGGAACGAGCGACGGCCGGCCGAAGCACAATCGGCCTTTGCGTTCGGCAGCTTTCGACATCCGTCTATTAAATATAATTATTAATTATATTAATTTTAAATTAAAAATTAATATATTTATTATAAATTTAAAATATAAATTTATAAAATCAAAATCAATTATTTTATTAATTTAAATTAATATTTATAAAAATATACTTAAATTAAAAATTTTAATAACCAATTAAAAGCTACCATTCCATCAGTATTTTCTTAAGACATTGTCACGTTCAACTATCGTCAGTAAACCGACTTTACAGACAACCAATTTTTTTTATCGTGCTTGACTGCAATCACGATGGTAAGCGATGATGCAGCCTACGGTGGTACGCGCTGGCCTGGAAGATGCCTATTCACTCTTGACTTAAAGATACCCTTATTATAGGTGGTAGCGAAAACGGAGGCTTGAAGGCCATTCCAAATTTTAGCAGTGCGTATGAGGAATGAGGGACTAATATCGAATAGGTATCGGTGTAGATCTCTGCGAACTCCTATACCAATGCTTACTTTAATCGCCAAGGATGCTTCCTAGAATATGGTTACCGTAAAATTATAGATACAGGTGTAACATTACCTTGTTATTCTAGTAGTCAGCCGCGGCCTTGCAGTAGTATGACATCTTGGGTCGTGCTTTAAAATATTCCTTTAATAAAATTCTGAGTAGGAACTAAAATAGCATTTCAAGCTCTAAGGGCTAAAGTAATTTTAATTTTTATCTGTTATTCGTACAAGTAGCATATGGGGCTAAAAACCCGTTAAAACTCGGTTTCTATTTAGCTCGCCTTACGACTCGGGACTTTTTAGACTCTTGTATAACAACCTATTATTTTCATCACAATATACTCGTAATTTCGGTGTATAATGAATTAATCTCATACAGGCTTGCTTGACTTTATTCTCCAAAATACACCAAGCTAGCTAAACTAGGGCCTAAACTTTTTATTAACCGACGAAAAAAAAACGGAGGAGGTTCTCAATTCGACACGTTTATATATATAGTTTTATGTATGACCACGCATAACTTTTTACAGAGTTGTCCGATTTGGATAATTTTTTTTAGTATAGTTTCAGTATAGTACGAGTAAGTTACGTGGCGATAAATCACTAAAAAGTAAAAAATAACTGTGTCATTTAGTTGCTTTAATTTACTTAAGCATATCTAGGAGTTGGTGCCAGCCAAGGTTTCTAATTTAAGGACGTTACCTAGAACCCGCAAACTGCTTTATCAATTATGTATTTGCTAGGCTCGTAATTTATTTCGATTCGCCTCGTATTCTTGTATAAAACTGATCCTGAACTTGATATTAGATGAAGGCATTCCAAGGTTCACCGGTTCGTGATGCTGAGGAGATTGTAACAGCATTCATTAAGAAGCTATTCCAGTTTAGTACGCTAATGGTTGTTGTTGTTGCATGACCTTTAGGAATACTGCAACATTCTTAGGGCAGATTCTAGATTTAAAAAAAATCATACAGAATACACGTGTATAAGTTCATAATATAACTTACTAACACATACATTGTTTATCTGTAATTTATTTTAAAAGAGCAAATGTTGAGTTTTTCCGGCTTTTCTCGGCACATTGTGCATTCGGAACCCATGTTATCAAGTCTGTTGGTGTTGTGTAGTGACGCTTTGTCAGACTAGATAGATTTGACTTTACAAAAGTGCTTGTACTTATTGTAAATAGAAGTAGAACATGAAATGAATAAAATTGAATTTCTCGAATAAATCCCACAGCTAAAATAACATGAAAACTTATATTTAAATTTTCTCCGTGTCATTAAATAAAGTTTACTTTTTAACCGACGAAAAAAAACGGAGGAGGTTCTCAATTTGACACGTATTTTTTTTTAATGTATGACCACGCATAACTTTTTACAGAGTTGTCCGATTTTAGTAATTAATTTTTATTAGAAAGGGCACACTTCCAAGGTGACCACCTTGGAAGTGTGCCATTGTCATCATGTTAGGATTTGATGATGATATCCTGGTAAAATTGAAGGAACTCTTCAAATTTTATAAGCACACTTGCAGCGATTTCGGTTTTTGTGTAAGTATCGGTAGCTTTTTGGCTACAAGTGCCATATAACATACTATGACAGTATAGTACGAGTACGTTACGTAGCGATAAATCACTAAAAAGTAAGAAATAAAAATTTTTAACAAAAAATAGAACCGACTCAAAACGCACTAAAAAGTAAAAAATAACTGTGTCATTTAGTTGCTTTAATTTACTTAAGCATATCTAGGAGTTGGTGCCAGCCAAGGTTTCTTCTTTAAGAACATTACCTAGAACCAACAAACTGCTTTACTACGTTAAATAAATGTTCCTTAAACTTGTTGGCATCGACTTCATAGATATGCTTAAGTAAATTAAAGCAACTAAATGATACAGTTATTTTTTACTTTTTAGTGCGTTTTGAGTCGGTTCTATTTTTTGTTAACAATTTTTATTCCGGCTTTTCTCGGCACATTCTGCATTCGGAACCCATGTTATCAAGTCTGTTAGTGTAGTGTAGTGACACTCTGTCACACTAGATTTGACTTTTCAAAAGTGCTTGTACAGGTGTGATAGCAGTCAAGGGCCAACTTGTAGTCGATAAAAAAAACCTTAATGTAAATAGAACTAGAACTTGAAATTAATAAAACATGTAAACTTATGTTTCAACTTTGTCCGTGTCACTAAATATAGTTTACTTTTTAATATGTTTAACTGAAATATACATACGTAGGTCTTTCAATAGCACGTAATAAAGAAAGCTTGCAAGTTATAATTTATATCTAACCCTGAGGCGCTTAACGCAGAAAAGTTACCTTTAATTTTAGCAATGGTATGTTATAGAGACGTAAATATTCATTAAATAGATATCAGCTATAGAAATAGATATACAATTTCAAATCAAACTGTATCATCACCATCAGTATGAGAACCAAATTAAAAATGCCGCATAGGTATCTTTAAGTCAATGCTGTAAGATATATTTTAGCAAGATTTCGCAGCAAACGACGTGGAACTGAAAGCAAATTTATAAATACCGCCCAAGAAACCTTATTTTGAAGGATTAAAGTACATTTTGGCATGGTTTGGCCACAAATGAAGTGGAAGTATGGCGGATGTACAGTCAGTTCGCGCTTTCCTGCCCAGCGTTTGATGCGGCCGATGTTTTTTGCTCCCACTGTACCGGTATACTTAACTATCTTGGATTGTTTATGATTGCTTCTTTAGACACTTTCTCGGCTTGATTTGAGCTTAAAGTAGAGTAGGAGTTGAGATAAGCTTTGCTATAAGAAGGTTAGCCTTGTTTTTTGCGTTCTTGTAATCACTTCCCTTGCGATTTACCTAACAGTTATTACTGATAATTTACCTGCTTTCTAATGTGGGTCATATCGGAGCAGCATAGACGCAGTCTACTCCGTACTTATTAGGGGTAGAATTAAATCTAGCAGTATGTTTATGGCGGTAAGGTGGTAACTATTCAGGGCCAAAGCATCTCTCCAGCCGGACTTGAAAGAATTAAGATAATCTCAATCGGTGCTGCCGGGAATTGAACCCGGGACATCCGACTTATAAATCCATTGCGCTTCCATCTTCTATTAGAAGCAAGCGAGCTTTAATTGGCTGTTAATGGTTATACCAATATATCTAAAAAAGCATGTCTGTTTGTTCCAGGCGCAAAGGATGGAGTGCGGCACCACAGACTTTAGCAGAAAGCGTGGTGACCAGGTAAGAATACTTTTATACAGGTTTTTTAAACACAGACAAACTCTATACTTCACTGTTTTTAAGCTCCGATACAAAAAGAGACATGATGTTGCTATGTTTGGTTAAAATCGGACCAACAATGTAAGAGTATCAGCTCTTTTTCAAAACAGACAGGTTCAAACTATAAATTTTATAATTCGCGTAAGAGGATTTTTAAATTTTTTTTCTATTTAATTTACTTGTTAAGTGATGGACACCCCATAACTCTATATAGTTTATCCGTTAAAAGAACGCTAAAGCTCAAGCGCCAACTTTTCTTTAAATAGGTAGCAATTATTATTCACCAGCTCTTGGACTATAACATTCATATAATGATATTGTCATACTGTTATGTAAAACTGCGGTGCACGATGTATTGCATGCATATTGAATGCTTTCACAGCTAGTTCGTGACAGGTGTCAGTGGTAACTTGTTAACTGAATGGAGATATTATAGGAGTGCCTCGTTGGTCAATGGTTATCTGGCTGCGATCACCAGGTCCTGGGTTTGAAGCCTGAGTCGGCTCGTGAAATAATTCTGAGTTTATTATAAGAAATTCAATAATTTCTAAACATGCAGTCTGAAAGTTAATGCCCTGTGCCTTGAAGAACGCTTTAAGCACCACCTGTACTGTACACTATCATAAACATCTGAATGAATTAAACATTACCAATTTAAACTCGTATTGGAGCACGCGGTAAGTCTATGTTCCATTTCTCGGTTCCTATATCGGTCTGACCCTGTAGTGGCCCGTTAATGGATAATAATGAGTCACAGTCACAAACTAAGAAAAGCATTTTTTAAAGCCTTTTACTGATCCAATTTTACACGACATTGTTTTAAAGTGCTAACATTAAACATAATAAGTCAACGTTGATAAAATTGGAGCAACGCAAATGCCATACTAAGCTTTACAAGTTATCAATGAAAATTCAAGGGCATCTTTGGCATTAACTCGCTCAGACTTGCTCTCATTGTTTGGTGACAGCTGGCAGATTTGCATCACTCAATTTTGATTGAGTGCTGTTGTTTGAGTGAGTTTATTTCGTAAGTGACGAGTTATTTGGTACGGTTGTTAGGTGGCTTTTTAAGTAAAGTTCGGTCCGGGTTTCGATGCTCAGTAGGTTACTTAAATGCCCTGTCGTATTTTGACTTGTTTGGCCATATTCATGATTTTGTAAGAAGAACCCATTTTCTATGTATTTTTGTAGTTGTTGTCGAAGCTACACTACAAAAAACTATGCTATGTTTATTTTTGATGCCAAGCAGTATTGCTGAGTTTAATCTTAAGGACATCTGTCTGTGCAACTACAAGTGCGAGCTTAACATTGTAGCCCGTAATACTTGCATCTCCTGTAAATATGTTGTTGTTTTATGAAAAAGTTCGTTTCGTTTTAATTCTGGTTTAGTATGGTGTTAAAACAAAGTACGAATAACTATTAAATTCAAAATTTAAAACCTCAGACTAAAATAAAATTTACCATTTTTTTGTGGTGGCCATCTTGGATTTTAAACTTTTTATAGTGTACTATTCTACTATTCAAGCCCTTGCACAACGTAAAAAGATGCTAACATTACAACAAGATACACATTTTGCAACATAGTTATCGATTAGATTTAAAAACTATAATTAAAGCTAGCTGTAAAGATTAAACTTTGGTCATTCTTCAACAAAAATATAAATTGGCTTATCCGTTTCATTCAGGCTTTCCAGGGTTTCATATGCCACATCCCATTTCCAGCATCAGGTCCTCGTCAATTAGAAATATGAAAAGAACCAGTCAAGACAAATTCAACGAACCCAAACTCGATGGGTTTACTAAAAAGGTAGACCAGGGTTACGTCTCCTACCTTCGAGCCTTATCATCAGACCAGCTCAGTGGTTCCAGAAGACATAAGAGTTTCAAATGTCAGATCACACACATGCTTTCAAGCAAACTGAGCGTGTAACATTTCTATCACACCTGACAAACGACCTGATGACCTTGAAGACCTGAACCGATTTCCACCAAACATAGCTAGGAACACTGTCGACTAATATACCTTTCAAACAAAAAAAACCGCATTAAAATCGGATCATCCGTTTGGGAGTTACGATGCCACAGACAGACACATATACATTTACACAGACACGTCAAACTTATAACACCCCGTCGTTTTTGCGTCGGGGGTTAAAAACAAGAGATGCCTCAGAAAAGCAGTAACATAGTTTATGCATACTGACAATGTTTTTATCCTGTTATCTTTGACATTGAAAATGACATATATAAATAAATATTAACATATATTCGTACTCGTAGACTGCTAAAATCATTTACTTTTTCTTTTGTATTTGCCATAGTCGGGTAATTATTATTTTTTATTTATTTTTTTATCGCTTAAAAATATTCTAAATGAAATGTGCAATTTTGCGATCGAAACGTCAACGCTCTTTGACATTTCGCAGTCGAACGAGTTCTATACATTCCCACTTTGACAGCTGTCAATTATGCAATCTTAATCGAGATCCGCGTAAGATCGATTATGTCCACCTGCCCCAGTGAAGGTGCGCCCAGCCCACTGACCGACAGTAGAGCCGCTTTTTGTGCCTTACTATAATTGCTCTATACATAAATTATACACGTATAATTATATACACACACGTATAATTATGTTCGCTACACGCTACAATGGTTATGTTAAAGAAATTGTATGTATAAACACATTCAAATTGTTTTTGCGATCTTTATATCGATCTATTTTTAACGGCCAGGGTGGATTTGCTTAGTTAGAAATCTACGTGTATTATATGACTCTACTATTGTTATATTGACAAAGATTTATAGAATTAATAGACTCTACATTTTTCTGTACAGAAAATAGGACAACATGAAGTTTAAATTATATATAACAAATTGTAACATATATATTAAAAGTCGGTACAAAATAGACGGGAATATTACACACACACTAAATACACATAAAAAAACAAATTTCGGACTATAGAACTTCCTTTATTTTGGAAGTCGGTTACAAAGAGTATCAGCTGAAGTTTTTGCCGGCTTTCTCGACAGAACCTACTTTCCGAATCGGAGATAGAGTTCTGCCAGATTTGACTTTTCCAAAGTGCGTGTGTAAGTTTTCCATAGTGTCTGCTTACTTGAAAATATGAAGCAATTTGATTATATTTCGTAGAGTATAAAATGACCAGTACCGGCATAATACTGACCCGCATTTCATGACCAGCTAAGCTACTGCGCCTTGATATATTATAGAAAAAAAAAGTCATAAATCTCACTAAAGAGAAAACCGGTCACCGGGTCGACCAATTTACGAGTATACCAAAATTCTGTACCACTTCGCTTCCGCCGGTTGTGACGCCACCAGTTGACGGAAACCGGCTTGGCACTGGCAGACGGGTTGGCAGAACGGTACAAGTAAAGCTGTGTCCACACTGGTGCTTTTTTATTTATCTTTAAGTGATGCTGCATTCAGATGGTGATCAGTCTTAGAGAAAATAGAATATCAGCCATATTTTTGTATATTCAACTATCCTATTTCGCGCTAAATTAAAATAAAAAATTGAGTAAGGATGGTTGACAATAGTTTAAAAGCCGGGGGTCGAACCTATAATCTCTTGGTGTTAAGTCTGACATCTTAACCGTTGTGTTATTGAGGCTTTTCTATGCGGCTTCGGTAACATAACTAGCATATTGTTCACCTGGTGTTAAATGGAAGTATCTACATCGTCAAAAAATCGTAAACCAGCAAGACTTCGCAGCAAGACTTAAACTTGAAGAAGCCTCATAATTACCAGAACCGATGACTAGACGTGCTTTCCGAGGTACAGGGGTAACGCCACCATCTTTTTAACTTCGGTTTAAGAATTTTTACCGAGAATTTCTTAACACAAAGAAAAACTCAATATTTATACGACTCCTGTTATATTCTAAAGCTCAATATTTCATATTTCCTGCCAGTTTTAACATTAAGGTATTTAAGGGGCGAATAAACTAATTCCTCAAAGGTCGGCAACGCATTAGCAGTGTCTTTGGTTTTGGAAATGTACATGGTCGTCGGTAATCACTCAACATCAAGTGACCGGCATGCTCGTTTGCCCGCTTTAATAGTGATAAAAAAACTTGAACATTTTCTAACCATTGCACCCAAGATACAGTTATGAGTAAGCTTATGAGTACTTAATGTTATTGAAGCTTAAACGATAACATAGGTACTTACTTAACCTGTGATGACAAAGGGAATGCTTTCAACAATCTCACAAGTAATAAATATGTGATGCAACAAAAGAAAACTTTTACATTTTTATGTAATGACCCAGAATGACATGCATTTACGGGTAATGTCAAAGTGCCATGTCCCTACTACCTTTGGCTGTGAGGAACTTAAATGTTGATTTAGTGCCGTAAGCTGTCGTATATTGCTCGTTAATGATGCTAACATGAAAGTACCAAGTAGTTCAGTATCATATATTATGTAGTTACATACAAGTTTATATAGTTATACACAAGTATACTTATATTGACGGCCTAGTTGGTTCAGTAAACCTTGTAGTTTTTGATCACGAGCTCCTGTAATCGAGTCCTAGGTTGGTGATGTTAATAGCAGCTTGTGCCACAACAAGTTGAAGCTGCTAGTAACACGCAAAATCACGCAGATGAACTCAAGCAAAAGTTAGCAATTATTTGCCCCCATTATGTGGGCTAATTTGTTAGGGATATGACGAAATCCACACCCCTGTCGGTTTTTACACGACATCGTACCAGAATGCTAAATTGCTACGTTGGGTACGTTGTTGTCGGACGGTGGTAACTAGCCACGTGGCCAAAGCCTTCCAAAAGCCAGACCTGGGCCTATTTAGAAAATTTTAAACCGCCTCGTTGGGAATCGATGTCAGTCTGTCTTATAAATCCATTGCCACAGCGCCACGGGCACTGAGAAAACTCCCTTAAAAACAGATCGTTAACTCGTTAGTCCAGGTCATTATTATTAATGACTTATCAGTAGATCGTTAAAAAAGTTGAATAAACCGAAAGGCAATCACCACGGCACCGCATCCCATAAAATGCTTGCTGACTCGGAAGTCAAAAAAGGAGGGATTTTGTGCCTCTTCGGAAAAAAAATATCGTTAAAAGAGTTTATCTAACATTATCGCACCAAGCTCATCAACTCGCATTTCAGAAGCGTGGTTGGTGTATGCTCCATATGTCTTGTGAAGGAGGGAGAACTGATCTTGTAGTGGATCATTAAAATGCTGATAATGATGTTGTCAACTTCTAAACAGTCTGAAGTGGATCTAAACACTACACATCTAAACCGCATCTGCCTGCATTTGATCTTTTTTACCTCTGATAATATTAACTTTTATATTGTTTTTCTCACATTGCATTGTGAATCTCATCATAAACTTGACACAGCAAGACAACAGAGCTGAGAGCATTACGCGACCGGAAGTTCGCGCATACTCAGGTGCGGCGTATCATGCGCCGGCGCATTTCTGCGCGTCTGCAAGGATTCCAGCCGAGAGATCAGATTTCACCTGTGGCTTATCTCTTGACGTTTCCCACGAAATTTCTCTGCATCTCGCCGACAATTTGTTATTAACTTTTGGTTATTTAACTTGCGGTTTAGAAAAGTTAAAGTATGATTGTCACATTCTTTACGAACTTTACTATGCGGTTTTGCATAGTCTTTGATTGTTAAACATTTAACCGAACATATGAAACCATACTTGACAGTTGAATGACGAATGAATCAAGTGCAAATTTTTATTATTCATCGTCATCATTATCAGCTTATGAACGGCCCACTACAAGACTATGCCTCCTTCCTTGTGGAAGATGGGATATCGAGCGTAGATCACACTGCTCCAATGCGAGGTGGAGTAGCGAGGTGGTTAGTTAAAATATTGAAAAAATAATTATGGCTTATTAAAAGTAATAGGTGTAGTAAACACTTTACGTTGTAAATTATCGGCAAGTAAGTACCATTTCATTTGACGTTTTGTAGTCGCGGAACCGACGTGCTCGTAAAACGACAAAAGTAGGTTTTCTTTTGACCTTTCATCTTAACAGCGTCTCCGGTCAGCGAAACCACTGGTAAGTATCTAGGTAGGTACTAGGTACAGTCTTATAAAAGTAACATGACGTACTTTATATATGACAACTGAGATTTGTGTTTGTAGAAAACACAATAAAAATAAAATATAAGCTAATACAAAGTAAATTAATGGAGTCGTCATTTAATAAAATCTGATAGTTTGTTAGCACATGCTCCTACCATTAGGTAATTACCTACCTATTAACTTAAAGAAAGTATTTTAATAGTATATAGTGAGGTGTACATTATATTAGGGAGGTGGCGCTACTGTGCCCGTGTTTACTTCAGCTCCGTAGTATTTTTCGAAATAAAAATATAAAAAGTGATTATCTACGCAATCAAAGTGTTAATCCCAGTGCATTAACGTTAGAAATAAGTGAAAATTATTGAGTTTCAAAGAACTATGCTGTGAATGAACGAATAATCGGCAATCACAAATCGTCAACACAATAACTGTAATTTTGTGCTGCCACAGTTAAGATAACAGTGAAAAACGATATATCGATATCTCCGATCAATAATCCGTGAAATTATTAGTGCAAAGAAGAAAGAAACTAGTAAAAAGTGAAAAAATAAACTGTTATAACCTAAAAACAAAATTGCAAACCGTTATTCATAGTTATATTTAAATTGAAAGGCGCCATCTAGTGACGAATTTCCAAACTAAATTTCAAGACTAGCTATCTGACAGCGGTCTACACATTGACTGTAGTTCAACTATTCACCACTACGCCAATAGTACCAAAACATGGAACATGTTATGAAAATTCTAAAAGAAATTCAAGACGATCTAAACAGTCAAAAACAGGAAATAAAAAACATGCAGGAAAATATCACCAAAGCTATAAATGATAATATCAACCAAAAATTTACAATTTTGGAAAAAAAAACGTGCAGCCTTGAAATAAAAGTAAACCAACAACAAAAAACTATAGAGTACCTAGAAAAACAGGCAAAAAAGAAGAATCTAATATTTTATGGAGTTGAAGAGACCGAGCAAGGATATGAAGAACTACAAATCACTTTATTACGTTGTATAAAAAATAATATGAAGATTTCCATCGAGCAATCCGAAATAGAATTTGTGAGGCGACTTGGCCAAAAAGAGAACAAAACAAGACCTTTATTAGTAACATTTACAACATTTGGGCGGAAAATCGAAATTTTGAATGCCCTGAAGGGCTCACAAGTTAACATTAAAGAAGATTTCCCACGCAAGGAACTGCAGGAAGTGGTAGACAAAGAACGCAAACTGGGAAAAAATGTTGTATTACGCTACGACAAAATAGTGACATTACCAGGAAGCTCCAACGCGCAGCCTATACGCAAACAAAAGCGGAATCACTCTGGTTCCCCAGAGCACAAAACTACCGAAATTACCGAAAACACTACTAAACAAATACCCAAGAAAAATAAAACAAATAATATTACCACCTACTTGTACAACACGTCACTAAAAAATGGATCAGAGTCACGCTCGGCCGAGAAACACTCACAACCAAAAAACTACTAAAAGAAGCCCCTCCACTTCCCCCAATACGGCTTGTCACCGCGGGGGATAAAGACTACAACCCTCCATACCCATTAAAAAATCTCTACATATGCACCTACAATGCAAAATCTCTACTATCAGATGAAAGATTACTAGATTTTAAAAGAGCGATTTCGAAAATTAAATACGATATTATTGGTCTTGCTGAAATAAGAAGAACGGGATATCAAATTATAGAAGAAAACAAACATATTTTTTGCTATTTCGGGGAGACAAAAGGTCAATATGGAGTCGGATTTCTAGTAAAAAAAGAATATAAGCAAAATATTGAAAGCTTCATTGGAGTATCCGAAGAATCTGTATTTTAAATCTCAATTTCCACAACAAGAAACTCTCTATCATACAAGTATATGCACCAACTGTTGACGCAAGCAATCAAGAAATCGATGATTTCTATAACCAATTACAGACTGCACATTGTCAGTACAATAATCAGAAATTAGTTTTAGGTGACTTCAATGCACGTGTTGGACAGCGACTACCAGGTGAAGAGAGCATACTGGGCAAATTCTGTTACGGTAATAGAGACAAGAGAGGTGAAAGATTACTCCAGTTCTGTTGGGAAAATAAATTATACGTTACAAATAGTCTTTTCAAAAAAAACAACAAAGCTATGTGGACATGGCTATCGCCAAAGAAAAGGAGAAGCCAAATTGATTATATATTGACCAATAGCAAAGAAAACATCTCGAACTTTGAAATCATATCAAACCTTACATTTCCAAGCGATCATCGTCTCTTGAGAACCAAATTACAAATCACACCGCTTAAAAGAAGTAGAGCGAATTTCAAAAGTTATAAAACCAAGCTTAATTCTTTAGACGAAAAAGTGCAGTACGAACATTTCTTAAAAACTAATATAAAAGAAATTGAAATACGGGAAACCGAAAATGTAGAGTCCGCGTACAACAAAATTAAAAATATTATAATCACCAGTTTAAATTCAGCACGACAGGAACCCGCAACGAAACGAGAGACTATCCCTGCTCACATAAAATGTCTTATTGCAAGAAGAACTGAACTAACTCGGAAGAAAAATCTGACTAAAGAAGAAAAAGGTGAACGTACTTACCTGTATAAACACATCTACAAACTATTGAAACGGGAACGTACGGAACGGAGAATGAAGGAAATCAGAACACAGCTCGAATTGACAGGTAGCTTAAAGAGAGGTCTAAAGAATCTCGATACCTCAAAACGATGGATACCGTATTTAAAAGAAGATTTCACGGGAAATAAAATATTGACAAGATCTCAAATAATTGAAAAAGCAACAACATTTTTTACCAACTTGTACACATCTAAAGATATTCCTACAGAAATTGAATTGAGCAACCAGTACTTTACTACTACGACTCTAGATAGATTCTCTACAAACGAGGTAATAAAGAAAATAGAATCTCTAAAAACTGACAAAAGCAACGGGCCAGATGGAATTTCAAATGAAGCACTGAAATTGGGGAAACTTGTATTAGCGCCATACATAACAACTTTATTTAATAAGATACTTAATAACAGAACAATACCTAAAGAATGGGCGCAATCTGATATAATTCTGCTTTATAAAAAAGGAGATCCTGCCAATATTGGAAACTACAGACCAATAAGCTTGCAATCAAATATATACAAATTATTTGCTTCGTGTCTTGAGAACCGTCTTGCAGTATACACAGAGAATTTTCAGCCACCGGAACAGGCAGGTTTCAGGAAAAATTTCTCTACAACTGATCACATTCACACTTTAAACCTGATAATGGAGAAATATATAGAGCGAAATAGACCGCTCTACCTGGCATTCATAGACTACGCCAAAGCTTTCGACTCTATATCACATAAAAGCATATGGAAGGCTCTACAAGAATGCGAGGTACCATCGGAAACTATAGATCTCATAAAAGACATTTACTCCAAAAGCAAAAGTTGTGTAAAGTTAGAGAGTCAGGGCCGTGAAATAAACATTTGTAGAGGCACTAGACAGGGTGACCCCTTATCACCTAGAATTTTTATAACTGTGCTCCAAAGTATTATGAAAACTTTGAAATGGGAAAAGAAAGGAATATACATAAATGGGAAACTCCTCAATAACCTTCGATTCGCGGATGACATTATACTTTTCTCTGAATCAGCATCTCAGTTACAGAAAATGATTACTGAACTTAATGATGTAAGCAATACGGTCGGATTAGAACTAAATGCTCTGAAAACTAAAGTCATGACAAATCATAACATTATACCAATAAGAGTTAACAACAATGAGTTAGAATACGTTCAAAGTTATGTTTACCTAGGACAACAAGTATCTTTCTCTAAAACACGGCTTGAAGATGAGGTTAAAAGAAGAGTTAACATAGCTTGGAATAAATTCTGGAGCAATAAAGAAGTTCTCAAATCAGACCTCCCCGTAAAACTAAAGAGGAAAATAATGGACTCATGTTTGCTGCCCTGTCTCACATACGGCAGTCAAACATGGGTATACAACACTAAGATAAAAAACATAATACAAGTCTGCCAGAGAGCAATGGAGAGGAGTGTACTAAAGATTCGAAGAATAAACAGAATTAGAAATGAAGACATAAGAAAAAGAACAGGAATCATAGACGCTTTGGAACATTCTCAAAGATTGAAATGGAAGTGGGCGGGCCATATTGCACGTATGGAGAAAGAAAAATGGTCACATAGAGTAACTACCTGGCAAGGACCGCCTAACAAAAGAAGAAAAGGTAGACCTAGAGAAAATTGGGTAGATGATATAGTACGAAAAGCGGGAACAAACTGGATCACCAAAGCGAATGACAGACCATTGTGGGGGAAAATGGAGGAGGCCTTCACTCATAAAGGGGTCCATAATAATTTATGAAAAAAAAAAAAAAAACTTGTAAAACTTGTAAAAATGGAAATAAACGAGGCTATAATAATAATAGTGAGGTGTAAGAGGGAAATTAGTACCAGTTCAGCCTACCCAAATGGCAACCTCGCCTGCGGATGGCGCACCCTGCAGAGGGGCTGACGAGGCTCTCGCGACCGGCTAATGGCGGTATAACCATTACAACTGATTAGATATACCTATAATCGTTTTTTTTATTTATAACAAGTTGGCCCTTAATTGCTATCACACCTGATGTTATGTGATAGATAATGCAATCTAAGATGGAATCGGGCTAACCTGTTAGGAGTAGGATGAAATCTACACCCCTTTCGGTTTCTACACAACATCGTACCAAAACGCTTAATCGCTTAGCGGTACGTCTTTTTCGGAAGGGTGGCAACTAGCCACGGCGAAAGCCCCACTAGCCAAATTAAGAAAATCTCAATCGCTCCGTCGGTAATCGAACCCAGGAGCTCCGTCTTATAAATCCACTGCGCATACCACTGCGCCATGGTGGCCGTCAAATTATGTATATGGATATCATGAGAAATTGAGTCTCCCAGTCCGTACCCAAAAAAATATAATCCAAAAGATAATAATAGTAGATGGTGAAATGCGAATGAGACAAATGGCACAAAATATTACACAATACACAATTTCGCAAATTGCATTAAAATCTGTAAAGTGCGGTGAAAGTGGCCGCGAGAGGGCACTCGATAGCGATGAGATGTGACCCAAAACTATTTCCTCGGCTACCTCGTTTTTCAAAATATGTAATGGACATGACGGTAATTTTTGTAATGGCTTTGGTATTATTGTGAAAGTTTGCTATTAATTTGTTTACGAGCTTACCATGGTCATAAAATTGTGACTGTAAAACATACATACTGTATTAGGTACGAGTAGATACCTAAATGATATCTGTTGTTACGTTTTTATATATGTACTACTACTATTATTAGTACTAACCATTGAACCAAGTCTGATATACGTACCAACATGGTGCAGATAGAGGTAAGATTGAAAAAAACCAATAATTGAAAAAAGGATAATAAAGAACTGTTACATTATAATAAACCGTTGGTTACCAGCTCTCAACTTCGTCGCGATTTCGATTCTTATAATTCAAATTCAAATTCATTTATTGAGAATTGAGTAGGTACATAGTGATCTTATACAAATATTATAGGTTCTTCCAAATTCCGTTTTACAGCTTGCTTGCAGTGATAAGGACATTCACTAAAAATGCTGGTACTATACTATACTTATAGTTGTCATTCAAAACAATTTATTATTCTAACGATGCCTTTACGTCAATAAATATTCTGTCACCTTATATACAGATGTCAATAAAAATGAGAACGAATTTATTAATTTCAATTATCAAAAGTAATATTAGTCAATCAATGTACAAAAAAAATAAATATATAACATGTGCTTAATGTCAGAATATTAGATTGTGTCATTCAGGTACTCTTTAACGGTGTAGTACGATTTATCTATTAAAAATTTCTTTAATTTTTTCTTAAAATTTATCATGTTAGAACTTTTTATATTATATGTCAATTTATTGTAAATAATAATTGAAAAACAAAAGATGTTTTTCTGGAATCTTGCCGTTTTTGCTGGTTGTACACATAACCGTAAGGGATCTCGTTTATTATTCAAAATTTTAAAATATGAGAGCTTTGCATAAACAAACACTGCTGTTTCAAAAATAAACAGAGAAGGAAAAGTTAGGATTTGTAGGTCTTTAAAGAGAACTGCAAACAATAATCTCCTCTTTCACCCTATACACTATTTATTCGCATTAAAAGGTTTACGACTTTCTCCTAAATCGTACACTCTATCTTTGCCAAATTTAATATATGTTGTATCTATATTAAAGGTGGTTAAGCCGTGAAAAGGTAATAAGTAGACGGAGTTTTTTTCACATTTATTTTATTAGCATAAATTCAGAATTCTATAGAAATAGGGTCAGGTACATTTGACCGGCGGCGCCAAGTACCTACTTACCTACTCGTAAGTACTAGCCCACAAAACTGTCGCCTTCTGCATTGTTCTTATAAATTACATTTAAAATGCCAGTGAATGGCCCAATCTTAAGGGGGTCAGAGGTCCTTGAATTGTATGCGGATTAGGTTTAGGGTTGCCACCACTTTCTATTAAGGATATTTTGTTACTTTTTTGCTTATAAGTGAAACTACAAGAGCTTTAATTAATAATGACCGATGTCAAAGTTATTAAGTGTTTCTAAACGACCAAGCTTAAGCATAGCTGTGCTATGTTTAGCTTCTATCTTCTAGAAGAGGAACACCAATAAAAGCCTGCGGGAAACGTGTATCCGTTGGAAGTTACGTCCCTAATCAGTACCGCGATCTTCAAACATAAGCAAAAACGACAATAGTCCATAGGGATCAAAACATAAACTTGTTATCACGAAATTAAACACGATGATGAAATTCTCAAAACGGTCCGAAGTTCGGAACTTGGTGCTATGTCAGTGCCTTGAAACAGTAGGACAGAAGCTTGTTATCCTGACCACTAAGTTAACTGTCAGGTTTCATTTATGATGTTGATGATATTATAATATCAAGATAAATTGCTATTTATCCTGGTCATAGGTATACATATAGGTCATAGGTATGCCTGGTCATGGGTAAACCTGACAGTTATCTTTACAGAAGCTAAAACTGCCAGTCCGTTAATTCGCATTGGAGCACCGTGGTGGGCTTAATTTCTTAATCTGCTTCAGAATAAGTAGAGGTGCAAGTCTTATAAATAAGTATAATTGAATGGGAATAATAGAATGTATGGCAACCCTAATTACAACGTACAACCAACACAGATGCCGCGAAATAAAACGTGTCATGCTTTTTTGACCTCAATAACCTCGCGATTAGATCGCAATTGGCTTGAAGGCTTATGAACTGATGGTAATCTGTGACGTTAATCAACTTGTACAGGACACGAATTTCGTAATATAGTGACTCAGTATTGATTCATAAGTAAATTAAGGGTTACTTTATTAGTTGGTTGAATGACAGACGCTCATTCAGAGCTACTAAGATTTTTATCTTAAGTACATTAACCTTAATGAACAATTAAATTATTGATTTATTTTAATATTCTCTACAAATGCTGTTGAATCGAAGCTGTAATAAAAATCAACTACGACTATGACCAACGTACGTACTTATCTACAAGTCGAAATTAATAATTTGTAAAATCATTCGCCGTTTGTAACTAGACTTCGAATAAAATATCTTACGTCGGTTTTGAAACAAAAAACCTTAATCGTAATCGGTCTATTCGTTTAGACGCTGTCTAGACACATGAAACTTTTATCAGTTTTCTTTTCGGTACAATACTTACTTAACTTTACTTTACTTACTTACTTAACGGTACTTAACACCAGGTGAGATTGTATGATTGATGATGCAATAGAAGTTGGATGAGGGCTAACTTGTTAGGACTAGCATGAAATCCACACCCCTTTCGGTTTCTACACGAAATCGTACCGGAACGCTATATCGCTTGGCGGTACATTTTAGCCGGTAAGGTGGTAACTAGCCACAGCTAAAGCCTCCCACCAGTCAAAAGGGTTAAAATAGGAGTTAATTCAAAAGGTTGAGTCACTAATAATGACGTCATACCACGTGACAAATGTCATGACGTCTCATAAGTAAGAAGTGCATTGAACAGCGATACCGCATGAGAACAAGGCATGAGAAAGTCTGACAGGAACTGACCTACGATTTACGAGACTCGTCATACAAATAGATTCACCATTCTAATTTAGAGATAAAGTGGGACAGAAATATTAAAAACAAAAAATATTACTTTTGGACTACACGTTTTTGTTAAATTGTTTAATTTATCGGTATCTAAGTGTATTGGAAAAATTATATGACTTAATATTTTTTTTTAATTATTTCGTTTCTCTAATTAAGGATGTAAAATACTGTTAGATGTTATAGGTATGTAAAGTAATGTTAAAGAGATCTTCAATTCTTCCGGAGCATTTCTTTTATACTGGAAAAAAAGTACGCATGCATCCCAAAACAGAATATAATTTAATAAAATATAGTTAAGTTTTATCATAATGATTATTATAAAAAAAAAAGTTGAGAGGTATCAAGGGACACCCGGATGGAACGAAGTTCCATTCGATTAATTAGTGAAGGAATTGTAATAAAATTTTATTTTTTTTAAGTAATAATAATATTTTTTTTATTATTAACAAATATAATGTTATATAAACTTGAACGCGTACCACACACGCGTTTGTTGTTGTACACCGAAACACCAGAGGGCGCCACGAAAGCGCGAGACAGCATACAGCGCGGGCGCCCCCCGCCGCTCACGCGCACACACATCAAAGGCGGCGGCAAGATCCTTTGATCAAAAAGTGTCGTGACAACTTTTCATACGAATTTTTTCCGTCTAGCCCCCTTTCACAACGTGCGATAAGGAACTTCGTTCCAAAAATATTACTTTTTGATTACACGTTTTTTAAACAATTTATCGGTATCGGAAAAATTAAATGACTTAATATTTTTTTTTAATTATTTCGTTTCTCTAACTAAGGATGTAATGTAATACTATGTTAAAGAGATCTTCAATTCTTCCGGAGCATTTCTTTTATTCCGGACAAAAGGTACGCATACATCCCTAACAGAGTCTATGCAAAATAGAATATAGTTAAATAGTTTAATAATATCATAATGATTATGATAAAAAAATTCGTCTTCATGTCACATAGTTGTAAGCAACAACTCGTAAATAAAGTAGTAGTGTTTGATAGTGACACTACAGGGTCTGCGTGCGGGGCCGCGTCGAGCGAATATTAAATTACACTCGCGTCACGTACCGACGGCACATTGCAGATAATTGCGTATCATTCGATAGAGATGGTGTGAAAGTGCTGGCCGTGTGATAGATAATATCATGATAAAGAGTTGCTCTGATATATTATGTTTGTGATATGAGAATGATAGGATTATTGACAAATATCATCAGCGCATCTTTACTGACCTGCTTGCTGACATAATTATGATTCGATTGAGGTGGTGCGAAAGTGATGGCCGTGTGACAGACAATATGTTAAAGAGTTGCTCTGATATATATTTGTGATATGAGAATGATAAATTTATTGACAAATATCATCAACACAATTTTACTGTTCTTCTTGCAGATACGAGGATAGTAAAAATAATGTTACTTAGCAATATGGGCGCCTTTTTAACCGACGAAAAAAAACTCTATATGCAATATGCTTAAGTAAATTAAAGCAACTAAATGACACACCGGTTCTATTTTTTGTTAAAAAATTTTGTATCCTACTCTCTTTATATTATGTTCCTTTTGTAATTGTTCTCTTGTAAATTGGTATTTAAATCAATCATGAATAATAAATAAATGCATTCAAAGCACGAATAAAAATGAACGTAATCAAGATAGCTTCCACTTAACCTGCCGTCTGATTATAATATATCTTACACTCATCATCAGTCATCACCATCATTATCAGTTTATAGAAGACGAAATAAGGACTTCGAAATACCAGAGTCTTGAACTGCCTACATCCAGCGGTTCCCAACTATAAACCGCTTGATGTCATCGGCCCACGTGGACGGGCAACACTGATCACCACCCCGCACTTTGAGACTTTAATACTACAACATTTCCTAGCTCTTAAAAAATGTGACGCCCATTATCTCTTCAGCAATTATATCGATTGTAATTTTAAATTATATAAGGAATATCGTTTCATATAACTCAGCATTTGTAAGCTTCTTTAGAACTTGAAAGCAGACATGCGAACGTCTTTTCTATAGATCAATCATAATTGGCTATTGAGTGGGTGGTCCTCGTGTCATTCAAAATAAAACATCAATCACAAATCAAACCACACAATAGAATTCACTTTCACGCCATCTATGTGTGGAATCACCAGTTATAATGAACCTATTGCTTTAATATACAATTAAGTGGTTAATAGTGTGTGTCTGTCTGTTTGTTACTTTTGCACAGATAATTCGTTAAAACAAAATCCTCATACATAGTGGTAGGCAAAGACTGCATCCTTCGGATTTCCTACGATCCTTGCGTATCGTTTTCGCTTATTACAATTTCATTTAACCTTTCATACAAGTTCGTCGATTTAGGGTCGATTTTGACGAATCCACCGCGGCGCAGTGGTATGCGCGGTGGATTTATAAGACGGAGGTCCTGGGTTCGATTCCCGGCGGGGCAGATTGAGATTTTTTTTAATTTGTCTTGGTCTGGCTGGTGGGAGGCTATCGCCGTGGCTAGTTACCACCCTACCGACAAAGACGTACCGCCAAGCGATTTAGCGTTCCGGTACGATGTCGTGTAGAAACCGAAAGGAGTATGGATTTCATCCTACCTCTAACAAGTTAGCCCGCTTTCATCTTAGTTTGCATCATCACTTAACAGCAGGTGTGATATCAGTCAAGAGTCAACTTGTAATAAATAAAAAAAGGGTATTTTTGACCTAGCCTCTAATCAGAATGTCCACGAATTTGTCTAGGAACGATGACCTTGGCCTTCCCCTTCCAACATTCCCATTAATTTATTATTATATAAAAAAATCGTTATTCACAATTCATAACTTCGGAGGGTTTCCAATACTTTTGATTATTATCAACAAATTACCCATAGAGAGTACTAGTATTTTAAAGGCGAAAGTTTGTATGTATGAATCGATGGATGTTTGTTACTTAATTGATATTGATGAAACTTCACAATAATAGAGCTTACATATCAGAACAATACAGGCAACATTTTATCCCGAAACTCGCACGGGAACGAGCACTACGCGGTAGAAACCACGAGCGTCCTCTAGTAGCTTCAATAATTATAACACTTACTAGTAATTATTTAAACTATTCGTCGCATTCACTAATGGTCGCCATTAAATCACAATGAGAGCGCTATTAATAATGATATTTCACTGGCGGCGTAATATTTCAAACAGGTATCGTAATAGCATAAATCCCTTACCGCATAAACTATCTGACCATATCGATACTCGTAAATACGAGCTTACAAGGCAGCTTTTAAACACTATAAACTTAAGCCACCTACGTATAATTGATAGGCAAATATTTTTGAAAATTATCGAATTGCATTTGTCTTTTGTAACACTATTCAAATTTAAAATAATTAATTTCAAGTACTTCATCATCTAGCACTAATGAAACTTAAAATATGTCTATACTTAGTGACTATACCACCGATTCGGAACTCGGAAGGCAGAGATCCTACCGAGAATAATCGACAAGGAAGTCAGCAGTTGCTCTTTTAAAAATCAATGTTAGAATTTTATTTAAAATTTACAATTGTGGTTATCCCGTCTTGTGTGTAGAAAGAAAAACCGATTGCTTCCATCCGGGAATCGAACACAGGACTTCCATCTTATAAATTTACTGTGTAGACCATTGCATCACTGAGGCCCTCAAACGCTAATAAAAGAAAATAATGGATTATATATGTCAAGGTTAATAAGAATTTACGGCCTCTTATTTTTTAAGTATATTTTTTAATTTCCGCCAACATGATTTATGTCAATCACGGCTCAAACATGTTCTATAATAAACAAAAGTAACCCTTTTGACGCAGTCGATTAAACAAAATCTCGATGAGTTCTAAATAATGGTCGCGTGCCTTTAGTTTGTCACCCCTGCAGGCTCTGTCCGTGCACTAAGTAACGCCTAACGGCTTCCTATTAGCAGCGCTTGGGAACTGGGGCAAGTGAACGTGCTCCGTAGAAACAGGATAAGGAATTGTGGCGCTTGAACTCTTCAGATTGTATTATATTGTGTTGTACTATTGTCATTCACTTCTAAATTAAGTTTAGTTTTTAACCGACGAAAAAACGGAGGAGGTTCTCAATTCGACACGTATATTAGTTTTTTTTTTTTTTGATAATTCTTTTTTTTATTAGAAAGGGCATATTTTCAAGGTGGTCCCATTGTCATGATGTTAGGATCTGATGATGGTATCCTGGGGAAATTGAAGGAACTCTTCAAATTTTGGAGGCACGCTTACAGCGATTTCGGTTTCTGTCTCAGTATCGGTAGCTTTTTGGCTACTAGTGCCGTATAATATACTATGACAGTATAGTTCGAGTACGTTACGTGGCGGTAAATCACTAGCTGCTGGCACCGACTTCATAGATATGCTTAAGTAAATTAAAGCAACTAAATGATACAGTTATTTTTTACTTTTTAGTGCGTTTTGAGTCAGTTCTATTTTTATTTAAAAATTTTTATTATATCTTATTTTTTTTATAAGAATGGTATTGGAATTGCTATATTATTTCTATGTCATTTCTATTTTTCAAATGCCAGGGAAAGTACACACCTGTACATTTTCATACATTTGAAAATTGTTGTAATATTCACCAAAGAACACTTCAAAAAAATATATTTTTTGACTAGTAGATGTATGCTCGTATGCGGATTGGCTTAGTACGATCATGTTTGACATTTAGATGGTAATGATAATGTTCGGGACTGTCGGCTTAAGGGAAAACTGTATCACAATCAATAAAAATATGACTAGCTTTAGTCAGGATTTGAACCCAAGACTCCCGGAAGTTAGTTTTCCCTGTGGCCCAGTTATCAGACGTGAGATTTTTGTCGGTAAAACTCTTTGCCCACCCGTGATGAGAAGGTCGATATCCATGCGAACCTTCTCTAGGTATCTTTTCTTCTCTACGAAAAATAATGGATTCGAACCCAGATCCTTATAAACCGAAGTTGCTTAAGCCAACTATTGGACGAACACGGCAGTTATAGTATAACATAATATCTAATTTTCATCACAAAATGGCTAACAATGCGTTTGCAATAAACAGTGAAAGTGTAGGTCAAGCATTCCGATCTGATCTGAATGTAATAGGCCTTTCATTGATACAAATAAACTGCTTTGAATACCGATAAGGTGCGCCTAGACAAACGTTTAGAAATTTCCAAATATTTAAATATTGAATAATTATTTTAAAACTATTATACAATTTTTTAAATGTAAAATATTTTTTTATTGGTTACAAGTTAGCCCTTGACTGCAATCTCACCTGATGATAACCTGAAGACTACTGCCAGCCAGACCTGGACTAATTTTCAAAATCTTAATCAGCTGGAAATCGAACCCGGGACCTCAGTATTAAATCGATTGCGCATACCATTACGCCACTGAGGCCGTCGAACAACTATTTATTACTACTATTTACTGGTTGTAGATTAAATAGTTTATCCTGCTTGAAGTAAACGAGGCTTCAGGCCGTAGCTAGTTACCACCCTATCGACAAAGATCGCCAAGTGATATTGGGTTCCTGTGTAATGTCGTGTACAAACCGAAGAAGTGTGGATTTCATCTTACTCCTAACAACCTCCTACTTAGATTGAATCATCTCTTACCATCAGATATAATTGCAGTCAGAGGCTAACTTTTTTTTTAATTTTTGGCCCTTGAATGCTATCACACGTTGTGAAGTGAGGGCTAGATGGAAACACTAATCGTTTGGAGTGGGACGAAAAGTTGACACCACTTCTTGATCAAAGGATCGTAGCGGCGGGGAATCGCCTGGCTGTATGTCTTTGTCGCGCTCTCGTGGCGCCTCGGTGCCTCCCGGTGTACAACACAAATATTATTATTACTTAAAAAAAATAAAATTTTATTACAATTCCCTCCCTAATAAATCCACCGAACCGACACTTCGTCCAATCCTGGTCGATGAAATCCCTTTTGACACCTCTCAACTTTTTTGTGTAGAGAAATAATTAATTCATTTTTTGAGTAAAAGAAGATAATATGAGCATTTCCCCATTCAGCCCCTGTTTAAAAAACATGAAATTAATTTATGGTAGTTTCTAAACACCTGAGGTATACCTAAGTCACTTTCCTTGGCAAGATGAGAATGTAGAGTACTACTACCAGCATACAAATCTATCACAATGGGCGATTATTACCCCATTTGGTCCAATCACGACATTTCAGGGAATTACTGTAACGCGAATATGTATTTGTCAATTGCTGACCCAATAAATAACTCAGTACGTTTTACAAGATATATTACGTTTGTTTTGAAACAAGACTTTGTAAGGCTTTCAAGATTTTAACAAATGAAATAATTTAAATTGGCTTGTATTATAAATAGCTTATCGATTTTCGGAATGCTGAATAATAATAATAATAAATATTACAGGACAATTAAACACATCGCTATATAGCCTGAATAATACCTACCTAAAGGAAAGTCAACCTTATATTAAATTTTTAGTTTAATTGCGTCATTGGTCTATTGGGTAGCTTATGTGGCTTCGGATCTTGAGGTTCCAAGTTCGGATCCTGGGGTGGAAAATAAAATAACATAGGTATCCTTCCTTATTATACTTAGACGTTCACTAAAGAATCAGCTTACCTCCTTTTTTAAGGCAAGTGATATAGGGCTTAAACCCGCTCCAATGATGGTTGCTGAGCTTCGGCTATAATGTCAACCGACTGAGAATCAAACCCAGGACCTGATGGAGATGATTCGAAAGCAAATTGTACAAACCTAAAGATAAAGACGGAAGATACAGTTCCAGTATCGTTTTATATTACTTTTAGTTTCTTCAGTGCCTTTATATTTCTTTGCATAATAAACCGCTGTTTTCTCGATATCTATATATCGATATCGATAAGTACCCGCGTGATTAGCGAAAGCCGATAGAAAGGTGGGGGTCATCACGATACGCCGCAACAGACAGACGAGATCTGGCCCACTTACGTATCTCCCGCGCTATCTTGTGATTGATTTGACAAGCAAACGGGCATTGTCGATATCGATATTATGGCGTGGGAAGTAATTTGCGCATCACTAATTAAAGTTAACTATAGGGGTAGTGCGATTGCCTTGTTGGTCTAATGGTTAGTTTATTTGGCTTTGACTGCGAGGTCCTGAGTTCGAAACTTGGATCGAGTTAGTTTTTGACGTGACAAAGTCTTATAATTCGATAGAGCTGGCTGCACGCACGAAAAACATGACTCATGCAGCGTTACTCGCTCTTTGAGGCGTTCCATGTAAGGCTTGAAGTGCAAGCGAGAGCGCGGAATGAGCGACAAAGAAGCACAATCGGCCTTTGCGTTCGGCAGCGTTCGACATCCGATTATATTTAATATAATTATTAAATATATTAGTTTTAAATTAAAAATTAATATATTTATTATAAATTTAAAATATAAATTTATAAAATCAAAATCAATTATTTTATTAATTTAAATTAATATTTATAAAAATATACTTAAATTAAAAATTTTAATAACCAATTAAATGCTACAATTCCATCAGTATTTTCTTGAGACGTTGTCACGTTCAACTATCGTCAGTAAACCGACTTTACAGACAACCAATTTTTTTTTATAAGATATTTTCCGTAAACTGTAAGCGTAGGTCTTTAACGTAGTCGAGAAGTTCATGGTGTTACACCTCGGTACCATCGTAAGCACGTTAAGCTGTCGGTTCGGGTCCATTATCATTAAGATCTGTTAGTGATCCTTTGTGTCAAAGAATAACCAAAATACGCCAGCCCGTGCTGGAGCGCTCTATACCTATCCCTTTTCTTATAAGCATTGACCATGATGATCCTTGCATGCTCTGTCACTTCTTCCAATTTCATTAAACCTTTTTGTATGAAAGGTACGTCGTTTAACGGCATTTTTGAGCTGGAATGTCCTGGATTTGGTCCTGAAACGTTCGCCCTGGTCTTCCCTGTCCTACATTCGCATTCACTTTCGACTTATAAATTTATTTCGTATCCGCCGTCAGTATATTAAAAGTTTAATAAGATGTCTAACAATAAGTGAATAACGAAAGCCAAACACTAAATAGGTTAAGAAAGTCGAAGAGTAGGCTTCGCGGTTAAATTGATGGGCAACAACAGGTTTTGTTTATGAAATTACCATCTTCTCTACAAATCACCGTTAAATCCTTTCACCGGCGCGTGGGTATTAATAAGGTATTTGTGATTTTGTGAACTATTGCAATAATTGTCTTCAAAGTCCAGTGGTACGCCTATGCAGTTAAAAACCATGAGGTCGTGGGTTTCGTTCTGTCGGGCTATAAATTGTATTGGTCTTCCTTCTAAGAGATTTTTAGTAGCCTGGTATTGGCAAGTTGATGGTGTTTCATCCATTGGAAAGTGTGTTTTTAATCGACTACAAGATGGCCCTTGACTGCTATCACACTTGATGTTAAGTGATGATGCAATCTTGTGACGATGTAGGTTTAAGCGGGTAACTTGTTAGGAGTAGGATGAATTTCCACACTCCTATTTGATAGGATTCTACACGACATCGTACCGGAACGCTAAGCAGTCTTTAAGCGGTTATATAGGTGGTACGTCTGTGTCCGTCACGGCATGGTAACTAACCACATTGCTATTTTGTTTGTTCATTTGTAAAAACTGCCTCATTGGTCTCCTCCGACCTGCCAGACCAACTCTGAGATTGTATTCAAATTCAGAAAAAGCCGTCAATCTCCGCCCCGCCGCAGCCGGATTAATCGAGTGAACATGAAATATTATCACCCTAAGCCCGCTAACCCGCTTTGGAGCAGCGTGCAGGGTCTAAGCTCCACATTCCCTCTCCTAGCCCTGTAGTGTTAATAAGCTGATGATGATACCGACAAAGACGTATCGCCAAGCGATTTAGCGTTCCGGTCGTGTAGAAAGGGGGTGTGGATTTTCCTGGCCCAGTATTGGGCCTTTAATAGGCAGATAATGATGATGATAATAATTTGTAAAGTCATAATAAATAAATATAATCATCCTTCAAAGTCCAACACCATTAACAGACCTATTGATTCATCAAGGGATTTTAAAATTTTTACAATCGATTAAGCTTGAAATCCAGCATAGTTACTCATTTTGTCATGTGTACGCTCACTAGAAACGGTCAATACCATTGCGGGAACGGGTTCTACGAGGTTGTAACCATTGGTCTGATCTAGAAATAATATAATTGTTAGAAAATAAAAAAAAATAAACATAACTGTATGAGGTCGCGCCTATTCAATACGTCTGCGCAATTGCTGTGGCAGCGATCATTGCTTTTTGTATACACGTTGTCTTAACCAACATAGATGTCCTCCTATTATATAGAGCAGCTTGAATTATCTTTTATTGCTTAAGCTAGAGCTTGTGTAATTGTGTAATGGTAGCGAATGATGCAGCCTACGAATGATCATGCTTGACGTTTTTCCCTATCAGATTGTTTATGTACCGCTTGCCCATGGGTGACCGCAGCTTAGACGTAGGTTAAATTAAGGAATACTAGACTCTTTAAGGACGTCTCCTGGGGGACTTGGAAAAGTGCTTTTGTTTAGGAGATTCCTATTCACTTAATGCTGTTTTGTTATTTTGTATTATTACAATGTTTCCAACAACACTTTCTTAACCGGATTCAGCGCGTGAAATTAGTTTCCTACTTGGGTATTGCAGTCTCCCAATTTTACATACTTTCTATAGTTTATTTATTTCGTAGTAGGTGTTATAAACAATTGCAAGATATATTGTTTTTCTCATTATTAAGAACTAGAGGACGCCTTTGGTGTCACCCGCGTAGTTCTCGTCATCGTGGTAATTTCGTCATAAAATGTGGTCTATGTGTTATTCTGAAATGTACTTAAGCTATAATATTGCGAAGTTTCATCAAAATCCGTTCAGTAGGTTTTGTGTGTGAAAGTGTAACGAACATACACATTCACAAACTTTCGCCTTTATTATATTATTGTATGATAAGACACGGTGAACATTTGTTTGGTGGGATTTTGTTGTCACTATGATGTAGTAAGCGTAAGCGATGTAGGTAGGTACATCCATGTTGTCGAGAATCTGGGCCAATTCTAACAGCATTTTGAGGACGTCAGTATTTGAACAATTGCAACACTCAATTTTTTATTTTATTTTATGTAATCAAGCAATTAAGCTCTCGTCAATAAGTTGAAAATTTCGAAAAGTTATGATGGTTATTGACCATCATAACTTTTCAAAATATGTTGTGTAGGCCTACTAATAAAAAAATGTTGATAACATATTGCTTAAATATTTTTTTATTGTTTCAGGCAAAAGAAAAGAGCAATCGAGAAGATTTGAAAACAGATATACAACATCGGAAAGAAACATATTACAGGGCAAGTACATTTTTTTTAAATCTCTCATTTATTTTTATTTACATTTTTTTGTGTGAATTGGCTTAAATATAACGATATTTTGAGCTAATTTATACAAAGAAAACTTAAGCCGCTTGGAAGGTTTCACTGAAAACACTGTATAATTCACTTGAAATGTAACAAAACAGTATTGGGCAACATTTGGACTCTTTATTCGAATTAGAGTACCTATAAGTCTCGCCAAACATCAAGTCCGCTCTGAACAGAGCTGAGGCGTATCCATTAGCAGTACAAAGTAAATGTTTGCACTGCTGTGACACCTACACAGGAGGCGTGGACTGCTCTTCTTATACCTATTACCTATGCTCATACCAAGTCTCTGCTTCCAGGAGGTGCCGTCGGACGGAGATTCAGCGGTGTCCTCCGCGCCCGCCTCCCTGTCGCCGCAGCCGCTCAACGAAATGTGGGTCAGTATTCAGTACAATGTACCGAGTACCCTGTTGATCCAGTAGTTAGCATATGTGGCAATCAATGTAAATGAGTGCCGACCCCACTTCCTGAAATATGCTCAGATAATAGCAAAGAAAGCAGTAAAGGCTAACGGTTCTACGGTAAAATAATGTAAATATGAAAAAAAAAAAATAAAAAAAAAGAAAAGTAAAAGGAGAAATAGATAAATAAATAAAGAATGAAAAGAAAATAATTAAAAAAATATTTATGTATGTATGTATATGTTTATGTATTTATATATATAGTTTTAATATGTCAGACTAGAAAGATGCCGTACAATTGACACTTTAATAAAAAAAAAGCATATGTAGCTTCAATCATGAAGTCTTGGTTTGAAATATCGTGCAATATAGTCCAAACCTTTTAGAGTGGCAATTATGGGCCGTGAACTCGCGAAAGATATTGCCAATATTGCTAATCGACAAAACTTATTATTTCGGAGTGAGACTGGCGCAGTGGATTGCAAAGAGAGAAACAGATAGCAGTTTGTCTACTCCTTTGCTCTCGTAGCAACGTCCGATGGTCCTTTATTGCCAATCTGTATGGTTCGAACTATAGCAGCACTCAAGCCTTTGGACTTTGGAATACAAACAATAAACTTCCTTATGGGAAATTTTAATTAAGAATACTCAGTTGAGTATGGTTGAGTTGGGTTGGGTGTGGTATAATCATACAGTTGAATTCATTTTATTGCCATGTAACGAACTAGTACTATACTGTCATAGTATATTATACAAACTAGTCACTGTAAGCGTGCCTCCAAAATTTGAAGAGTTTCATCAATTTCCCCAGGATGTCATTATCAGATCCTAACATGATGACAATGGGACCACCTTGGAAGTATGCCCTTTCTAATAAAAAAAGAATTATCAAAATCGGACAACTCTGTTAAAAAATTATGCGTGGTCATACATAAAAAAAAATATACGTGTCAAATTGAGAAATTCCTCCTTTTTTTTTTCGTCGGTTAAAAATGAGCAAGGCTTATCCCTGTAGCGGATCGTCAATAGACAAATAACAATGTTGTACTCGTACCTACGTACCAACACCTTGTAATTTCTATAATCGCATATGTATCAGCCTCATACTCATATGAGCCATGCATAATTGTACATAAACAATCCTTACCCAGCAATTACTTAGTGATATAATCACGTGACTAATAAATAAAATACTAAGAGCTAGTATATTTATTTTTTGTTGAGCTAGTATATTATTATATGTCACGTATTTCGTACAGCCTGTTTTACTCTCTTAAAAAATTAAGTAGGAATTTCGACTATTTACTCCTATTTTAAAGATATAAAGTGACCACTATAATAATATCTCGAACGGGATTCCGGACATTTGGTACACGTATACAGAATGAAGACGCAAAACGCATTGTACGAGTCTTATTAAGGCCATTGATGACTTACAAATGAAAACTCACTCGGTGGACTACAGTACAGTAAAAAGTTGAAGATTCCAAGCCGGAATAGTTCATCAACATACTTAAGACTGGAAAATAAGGCTGTAAAATATTCACAAAAATTAACCCTATATAAATTGCCTTCAATCACCTGGTTTCATTGTTGGTCCTGGGTTCATTCTTGTATGAAAATTTTAGTATATTCCAAGCCCGGAGTCGGGAAGTTGGTGGCATTACACCTCCGTGCCTCGGAGAGCATGTTAAGCCGTCGGCTCCGGTCATTATCATCAACATCTGATAGTGATCGTAGATAAATGAAACATTATCACCCTAAGCCGTCCAACCTGCACTGGAGAAGTGTATCTTCTCTTCTATAAGGAGCGAAGCCTGGCCCTGTAGTGGGCCGTTAATAGGCAGATGAAGATGAACTCTAAAATGAAAATATATAGCTCTTATACAATGAATACAAGACATAATGTATGGTTTATGTTCTGCGAGTAGCTCTCTCATTCGGTATATCACAGCCGTTTAGCTTATTTAAAACTCAAACTAAAATTCAATTATTTCAACTAGGCTTAGTTTACTAGCACCTAGAAACATCAAGTTAAATAATTATTCTTTGTTGAGTGAGTTTCTTAGACAGACGGATGGATAGCAAAGTGATCCTATAGGAGCTCCTTTTTTTCCTTTTAAGGTAATAAATAATTTTAGCACTTTGTACGACATTTATACTATTTATTATATGTATACCAAGATGTATGTCAAGTCGTTAGCCGTAAACTGCAACGCACGCAGATAAGTTGAAACAGTATCGATCATGAGATTAGACGATGTACGAGTTAGTGTGAGCGACCTTGGAACCTCCTGAGAGCACCTCGCTGAACGCAAATGCCGCGTTGCGATACGTGTCACACTGAACTATAGGCGCCGCCGCTTGCGTCACTGCCCCATTGTTGTGTAGGGCGACCATGATACTGCCATTCCTTTACAAGTACCATATAGTTTATACCCGACTGTCATGAGGGCAATAGGTAAAGTTATCAAATTAGTAGTGTATTTATGTGGGGCGACGCTGCTACTATTTGACTTTAAATATTTTCTTTGATGAATAAAAAATTATTTCAGTTTTCAAATACAAAATAAGAAGTTTTTTTTTATCGACTACAAGTTGGTCCTTGACTGCTATCACACCTGATGTTAAGTGATGATGCAGTCTAAGTTATTTTGTTATGAGTGCACGAAATCCACCCCTTTCTTCTACACGACATCGTACCGAACTAAATCGCTTGGCAATACGTTTTGTCGGTAGAGTTAGCTTTTAGCGAAGCCTCCACCGCCTTAGACAATTTAGAAAAATCTATTCTGCCCCGTGGCTTTGAATCCCTGGACATCCGTCATATAAAAAGTTACATTTGTAACGACAACACTTACTAACATTATACATAATTTTTTACCCGATAACAAGGAAGGCTTTACTGCCTTATTGTGTTGTGATTTTAGTAATGTAAGTAGAAACGAGTACTGGGATAAAAAGTTGTTATTATTATAACCCTATGTTTAATAGCCCAATAGAGTCAGGCATTATAGGCGAAGGAATTTGGAGCTTACAACAATACGACGAACGAACCTAAGATATATATGGAGGAGGAGATGTCAAGCTTAGGGTGATAATGTTTGACTCAGTTACGTTATCAGATGTTTCTGTTAATACCAGAAATGTTAATAAATTTTCATGGTCAATCAATTATTGAATGTCCTTTTGTCTTCAGATGTAATATTAAATTTATAGCAATATCATCTTTTTTTGAATTATATAATGGAACGCGAAGATAGCAGAAACGCACAGTTAAAATATTTTGAGCATTGATGAGGCGTGTGAATTCGAAACCAGTCAATCAAATAATTGTTGCTTACAAAGCACTTACAGGTAGATGATAATATTTTCATAAAATGTTTATGAACTAGTAATATTCCTTGCCAAACCTTAGCCAAACGTTTATCTTTACATCTTAAAACTGCTTTTTTCTATGCATCCAACAACAAGCAAAATCTATCTTTTACTTGTTGTTGGATATAATATGAAACTTAAAATTATCGCGCTATTCCGTTGCGAGGTGGCAATCTTAGGGTGATAATTATCAGCTCAATCACGATCACCATCAGATGTTACTGATAATAACCAGGACTAACTAAACTTACATTCAAACTAAAACTTCATCCTAAGCTAAACAAACTTCTACAAACAAAAGATAACTGAAACGAATATCCAATTAGAAAGTGTCAACCTTGAGACAGTCTCACAAGTGCCAATCGTTGTGTGTTAGCAGTCGTGCGGGCAGTGTCGGAGCGCGGCGCGCGAGTGCACGCGGCTCGCGGACGCGCTGCGCGACGCGCGCGACCAGCTCGAGCTCATGGAGTTCCGCCTGCTCGAGTTGGAGGACGCAGCTCCGGATAAGGTGAGTGCGCCCAGTGTCTGCGGCCTAGTGGGTGTGCACCTTTAGCACACTTTGCACCCTTTACAGTGTTTTAATGTGCGATGTTTGACGAGTGTGCGTGTTAGTTTGTGCGATAAAATAAATAAATAAATAAATAAATAGTGAGTTATTGTGACAAATTGTTGTTTATTTGACTATTTTTTTTTTAATATTTAGTAGTATTTTGCCAGAGTGAAATATAAGTAAAGCGTGAATTTGATTTTTGAATCGAGGAATTTATAAATTTATATTTATTAAGGATGTTTCCTTCTGAAAACGTGAGTAATTTAAACGAGAGTGCATTTATATTTTTTTTAATTGAGTAGAATTGAAAATGGTAGTATCTTTAGTTATATGATAAACCAGGTCCAGGTGATGCTTTTAATTCTGGGATATGTGCAGTCATGAGTTTATAGTTGTATTTACCTTCTCTTGTATATCTATTAGTATTTGACGGCCTCCGTGGCACAGTGGTATGCGCCGTGGATTTATAAGACGGAGGCCCTGGGTTCGATTCCCGGCAGGGTCGTTTAAGACTCCTAAGCTACTTGAGCTTGGTTCCATCTTAGATTGCATCATCAAAGATCGACTTGTGGTAAATAAAAAATCTACCTATTATACTATGTATAAACAATTTGTTAGATGATTTTGAATATAATTTATTAAGCAAAATAAGTATATTTAAATCAAATGTAACGTGACTTTGAGCTAAATCTAAACTTAATTTACATTTAATTATTTCATTAAAACTACTACAATAACATTGTTAGGTATGTATATCTTAACACGCTGTCGGAAGCGATTTTATAATGTTTCAACCTACTTTAAAATAATTAAATATGTTAATGAGTTGGATATTTTAGACGATCTCGATCAGCTTTGCGGTGCGTTGTTTAATATGTAAATTGGGTTAATATAAATAATATCGACCAACATCTTAAGAAGCTTTCGTTTTTTCGTTTGTTGGAACAGAAGGCAGTAGTCCTTAAAACGCCGCGCATTGTGAGGAGATTCCTTTACTCTGGAGCACTAGCCACTCCTCCGTAAGACAGACCCCCCCGTCCCCCCTGTATACGTCCATACAGAGACAGAAACGAATTCGTTAATCACATTCGAGTTATAACAGTCCTTACAGAATAGCTCTTCAGGTCACAATTTTCTACTGTAAACAAACAGTTAGTTAATCTTTTGTCCCAATAGCCTTAAACTGAAGGCTTTAACTATCGAACCGAGCAAGTATTACCTAGTTTACTATAATATAAATTAAACCTATTTTTTACTAAGCGATCTTGTCCGCGTCTTGTTAATCAATAAAAAGTTTAACGACGTTTAACAATTCCGTTATTTTTTCTTACTGTAGTAAGATACTCTTTTTAATTTCCGCATTTAATCAACAATTAAAAAAGAAAGACTAGTTTTCTTATGTTTATTTTTTTAAACACTCTTTATCTGCAACTAATAAGTTAAAAGTGTACCTTATCTGATACGTAAGTATAGGTGTGACCGCGATTTTAGTTTAGCAGGCTTCGTTGACGGTTAACTGTTAAGTTTTTTGACACATGTCAAAGAGCAAGTGAATATCTAAATTAAAACATGATTTACGGGCGTTAATAACATCTATACAACGTATACAAATAAATGAGAGACTAATGTTGGACCAGCAATTGAGTTAGGATCGTGGTATTTTGTTTTACAATTGCTGGATCCCTGAACGAAGGTTCTAATATTATACTTTGGAACTACTAAAATATAAAACTGGAAAAATAAATACATATAAAAAAAAGTTGAGAGGTGTCAAGGGACACCCGGATGGAACGAAGTTCCTTTCGATTAATTAGTGAAGGAATTGTAATAAAATTTTATTTTTTTTAAGTAATAATAATATTTTTTTTATTATTAACAAATATAATGTTATATAAACTTAATAGAAAGATGCGTACCACACACGCGTTTGTTGTTGTACACCGAAACACCAGAGGGCGCCACGAGAGCGCGAGACAGCATACAGCGCGGGCGCCCCCCGCCGCTCACGCGCACACACATCAAAGGCGGCGGCAAGATCCTTTAATCAAAAAGTGTCGTGACAACTTTTCGTACGAATTTTTTCCGTCTAGCCCCCTTTCACAACGCGCGATAAGGAACTTCGTTCCAAAACTGGAAAAATAAATACATATAAAATAATGTTCGCCATCTATCATAATAGGTATATTAAATATTGTTTAGAATCAGTCAAGCCAGTGAGCAAATAATTCAATCGAATGTACCAATATGGATCAAGTCGCAGGCACCAGTCACGTTCGCTTAACGACAGGAAGTCCGGATGACGAACACTTAATGTATTTGAGTGTTGAGCGAATGACTCGGCTTTATAGCTGTAAGTTAAGTGTTTAAGGGTTCATAAACGAGATCAGCAGGCGACATCAGCGACTCCATCAACTTCTATGCATTTATATGGAAACGCTCATTGCATATCGCTCGCCGCGAAAGTTATTTCATAGGAATTTAAAAAAAAAGCAGTATGGCGGGTGTCATCTGTAGTCGGCTACAAACTTGCACCCTTAAGTAGCATACCGGTTAGTTTAAATGAAAATGAAAATGTCAATGAAATTAATGAATGTGGAACTTTCATCCTACTCCTAACAAGTTGGCCTGCTTTCATCTCAAATTGCATCATCACTTACCATGAGGTGTGATTGCAGTCGAGGGCTAATTTTTAATGAATAAATAAATAAGAGTACCTAAATTGATCTATTAGTATGTGCATGTAGAGTAGAAGAGTGTATATATTTTTAATGAAACTTTTTTTTATGTGTCTGAAAGTTTATTTTTTTTATTTTATTTATTTATTTAAGTCTACAAGTAATTTTTATATAATTACACTTACATAACGTATATACTTAACTTAAAATAACATGCCCAACGTATGCAAAATCGTTTTAAAGCAGACATTGCTTGCACATTTGCACACGCTTTTATCTAATTTACAAAACAAATACATAAACTTTACCACTTAGGTAATTATATATCTAATGTACACTAATAAAAATAAGAAACGAACATCTTAAAAAGCTTTCGCTTAATTGTTGGATCAAGGGTCGGATACAGAAGGCAGTAGGTAATTCTTGAAACGGCGCGTATTGTGAGGAGGTTCCTCACTCTGGAGCCCTGACCACCGGTTGCTTGGACCCCCGGGCCCCGCAGCAGGCGGAATGGATTTTTTTATAAATTTTTAATAGTGTTTTTATAATTGTTTTATAAGCATTGTTAAAAATTTAAAAAATAATTGTAAATAAATAAATGAGTGAAATAATAAGAAAAGCATGAATATATATAATTGTATCTAAAAATTATAATCTAAAAATCTATTTAAAAAAATATATTATAAAATAGAACGAAGCAAAACAAAATAAAGCAGCCTGTCATAGTTTGTCAGTGTTCAATTCATATTATTATACGTATTTCGTTATTGTAATAAAATTTGTCAGTAGAAACTAATTAATAAACAAACAGGATAGTAGGACGTAGAGTTCAGACCCACCTGTTCCATGTAACGCCTGCATGCATCCAACGTATGCAAAGTTCACAACGCACAGGCGTGCAATGTTTCCGCAAACAGCACGTAGGAGACATACCGACAGTAGATCCTCTACGCATGCAGCCTACGCGCGTCTATTCGCATCCTCATTTCTCTGCTCTAAAGGCCGGCACACATCGGATGACGTAGTGTGACGTATTTGTTATTATAAAATTAGTAATTATCTAATTACCGATTAACTTTGTTGACGTTTAACTAATTTTGTGAGAATTAGGGAGTTAATTATTTTTTCAATTTGTTTCAACGACTGTATTGTCAATAATAGATGAATTAATAAATTAAGGAGACTTTGGCAGTTGCTATTTACCACTCTGCCAACAAAGATGTACCGCCATTTAGCCTTAGAAACCAAAGGGGGTAGGGTATGGATTTCATCCTACTCCTAACAAGTTAGCCCATTCCTATCTTAGATTGCCTTAAAATGCCTCGTTGGTCTAGTGGTTAGTCTATCTGGCTTCGATCACGAGGTCCTGGGTTCGAATCCTGGGTCGGGTCACGGAATAATTCTGAGTTATAATAGGCTGATAATGATAATGATGATGACTTAGATTGCTTCAACACTTACCATCAGGTGCAATTGCAGTCAAGTCAGTGAATAAAATAACTAGACAAACAAGCCAGTCAGCTAGAGAAACATTATTTAACCATACGACTCCAAGCAATGCCACTTAGCACAATGACTGCATTCCTTCAATCATAAAACCTTGCGATGGTGTAAATATTGTGACGCGGTGTCAGACGGTTTGACAATGATCATAAAATATTCAATTTATTCATGTTTGTGCGTATGTTTGTTACGCCATTACGCTGCAAATGCTTAAATAGGTATTACCTATAGCTTAAAACATACCGGTGTGGATTTCATCCTACTCTTAACAAGTTGGCCCGCTTCCATCTTAGATTGTATCATCACTTACATTACTGCGAATTTCAAATTTTGCCTCTTTACAAACTCTACCTCTTTATAATAGTATAGATATATAAAATTCTCGGGTCACAGTGTTAGTTACCATACTCCTACGAAACGGCTTGACCGATTTTTATGAAATTTTATATGCTGAATAACAGTAAGTCTGAGAATCGGCTACTGTCTATTTTTCATACCCCTAAGTGATAAGGAGTGTCCACCCCTAACATTGTATTTTAAATTTTTGGAAATTTTTTTTATAATGTGGCATAAAAAAATACATACAACCCTAAATTTTCACCCCTACATGATCAACCCCTATGTAAAAAATGTTTCCTAGAAATAATATACATGACAAAACAACGTTTGCCGGGTACAGCTTGTAATATTATAGGTTTTGTCGCAAGCGCAGTGTGACTTCATTAATCTAAGCACAAAACCTTGCAATGATGTAAATATTATTATGAAGCGGTGTCAGACGGTGGGACAACGGTCATAAAATATTCTATTTATTCATGTGTTAACAGACAATCGTGACTTTTCGCATTATAACTTTACAAGGTGAAGTAACGTGATTTGCTAATATTGTAATCGCTGAGCTCTGCGGTTTTAGCTTTTTATCCATAGCTGACCAAGCAAACGTCGACTGCCATATTTTCGTACAAAAAAATTTTAACAAAAAATAGAACCGACTCAAAACGCACTAAAAAGTAAAAAATAACTTTGTCATTTAGTTGCTTTAACTTACTTAAGCATATCTATGAAGTCAACATGATGACAATGGGACCACCCTGGAAGTATACCCTTTCTAATAAAAAAAGAATATCAAATCGGACAACTCTGTAAAAAGTTATGCGTGGTCATACATAAAAAAAAATACATGTCGAATTGAGAACCTTCTCCGTTTTTATTCGTCGGTTAAAAAGTGCGATTAAACCAGATTAAATTAATAATTTTAAAAACCCCCGACGAAAATGTAATTCGTCTTTTTTCGTGGTGGCCATCTTGGATTTAAAACTTTTATAGTGTATAAGTATTCTACTGGTCAAGCCCTTTAATTTGATACCCATATTGAAGGATTTGTCACATAGTTAAGATCCACAGCATTTTGTGCTTTTATATGAAAAAAAAACGCATTGAAATTGGTCCCTTCGTTTGAGCGCTATCATGCTACAGACACACACCTATATACAGACATCAACGTTAAAAACAATTTATGATTTTATTCTGTCATTCTGTTTGCACTAATCTCCGGAACTACGAATACTGAACGGATTTCGATGCGGTTTTCGCGGATTCGTTAAGCAATGCATGGTGCAACTGTTTCATCAAGATCCAAAAATATATTTTAAATTTGAAATTTGTAAAAAGTTCCTATTTAATTTTTTACTAGTAAAAAATAAATACTTGTGAAAGTTAAACAAAAATTACTAAATATTACAAGCATCGAATGGTTGATTACAACACTTTTTGTAGACAATAGTTTTACACGCAAGAGTATTGACAATATTATGACAAACTAGAGGACGCTGGCGATTTCACCCGCGTACTTCGAACTTCGGGGGTTAAATGTGGCCTATATGTTGTTCTGTAAAGTAAGATATAATATTGTGAATTTTCATGAAAAACAAATTCAGTAATTTTTGCGTGATAGAGTAACAAACAAACATCCATCCATCCATACAAACTTTCGCCTTTACTAAAGGACGCCCGCGGTTTCACCCGCGTAGTTCTGAGAATTTCTGGATAACATATGGGTTTTGTGTTAATCCTGGGCGTCAGAAAACTCCATACCAAATTATATTAAAATCGCTCCAGCCGTATAGTCGTGAAGAAAGAACAAACATACACACTCACGAACTTTCGCCTTTATAATAGTAGTATAATATTAGTAAGAGTAATAAAATCTCTGTCAAGGAATTCCGTAACTCATTAGTACAAAAAATATACTTATTATCTAACGGGCTTGGTTCTGTCATTGTTCACCAGTTAACGGCCGTTAGATGGAAAAAATACGCATTTACTTTGTTTACTCGAGCGGAGGTCGTAAGAATCTTAGCGAATGATCAGACGTGCCAACTTGTAGGCCACCTGACCATGTCGCCTGTCGGACGTTATAATTAAGGTCGACCCGACCTGCAGCTGTATTGTAAGATTAGTGAACTAACTATATTGTAAAATACTCGTAAGTAATGAATGAAAATACGCGTATTTTTCTTTTGACTCTACAATAAATTGGTTAAATAACAATAAATATCCAACAGAAAATGATTACATATATTAAATGAATACTTAATGAATACGAGTATTAGAATGACATACAATACACAAGGCTAACAATAAACGGATGTTTATTAGTTTTTTGCTGCGTTTGCATTAATGCCTGTCCTCAGCTACGAGAACAACTTCATATTCTGTGCATTGAAAAAAGTTGAATAGTATCAACAATACTACAGACTTCTTGACTTTAGCCTTGCGAATATGGCTGTAAGTAAACAAAAGATTATTAAGGAAACATTAAAATTAAATAATATATTATATACTACAGAATATTCTGTTGGTTAAACTTCAACATAGTTAATCAAGACAAAATAGATTTCCGTATTTAGAAGAAGTTATTATAACAAGTTTGAGGACTTGGTCTAAAATGGTGGGTAGCTAGTGGGTGGACCATGGTTAGTTGCTACTGCAAGGTCAAGCTATTTACTGTTCTGATTTTTAAGCTATTTTATAGCTTTTATCGCGGGCCTTGAGCGTGGAGACCGAATACAGAAATTCCGTAACGAAAAAACCTAACACCCCCTGAGTATCAAAAACATAATATCAAAAGCACAATTTCGGCAACGACGTCATCGGGAAACGTGGCTTAGCGGTAAGGCGCTATAAGCGCCCGGTTTGCAAGAGAGACACGGGTTCGAATCCTGTCGGTTCCGAAATTTTTTTTTTCAAGCGTGTTATTTAAAAAAGTCATTTTTTTTTAAATTAATGACTTTTTTTTAAGCGTGATATTTCAAAAAGTGATTTTTTTTAAATTTATGACTTTTTGCAATAACACGCTTAAAAAAAAATAAATGCGGAACCGACGGGATTTGAACCCGCGTCTCTCTGGCAATCCGGGCACTTAGAGCGCCTTACCGCTAGGCCACGGTCCCGATGACGTCGGTAGGTAAACATAAGTTGATAAAAAATGCTACGCAATAGCTTTACCGCGGCAGTCTCCGAGTGCCACTCGTCTTTTTTTTATTCATTACATGTTAGCTCTGCAATTGCAATCAAATCTGATGGTAAGTGAAGATGATAGAAACGAACTAACCAGTTAAGAGTAGGATGAAATCCACACGCCTTTCAATTTCTAGACGTTGTACTGGAATGCTAAATCGCTTTTTCTGTAGGGTGGTAACTAGCCACGGTTGAAGCCTCTTACCAGCCAGACGTAATGACAAATTAAGAAAATCCTTATCGGCCCAGCCGGGACCAACGTATTATAAATCCATTGCGGAAAAAATTTTTCTAGTCAAATTTGTGTGGCTCTTCTAACATTCTCGTAAATACCTAGGTTCTTATCTATTGCATGCAGTCAAGCAGCTATGTCATCGGGTTAAAACCAAAGTTGGGGGTTACCAAATCGGGTCGTGTGTTACAATCCGAATTGACTCGATAGAATCGAAAGGATATTGTACCAAGGTCGCAGCTCGTAGGAAATTAATCTCGTCAGCCGTTTGTGTTTACGTAATACAGTAACGTTGATGTCTTTGTTTGTGTTGTGCCCGTCTGTATAATTACCATAAAAATGTAGTTGCGAATTTTTTTGTCTGTATTGTGCGTATTTGTACAATGCTTAAATGACAAGTGACATGCATGACTTACTTAAGTGAGTGTCTTCTGCTTTTCGGAGATAATTTCTGTGTTTTGGACATCTTTATTCTTTGCTTTATTGATCCAGTTATTAACTTTGAGGTTTCATATCACGAGGTCTTTGGGTTTGGATCTTGAGTCAGGCTCCGAAATATTGAACCGTATTATTTTGTCTAACTGTCTTGTTTGTGCGTATTTGTACATTGCTTAATTGACAAGCATCACTTAGCAGAAGACACTAAGTCTTCTGATTTTTGGAGACGACAACAATTTTTGGGACAAATTCTGTGATTTCGACGTCTTGGTTTGATACCTGGATTGAGCAAGAAATTCTCTGTACGAAATCTTAATCCGTATCTATATCTATCCTCTAAATATTTTTTCTTTTACAAAAGTTATCACCGTAAGCTCTTCTCGCATTAGAGTAGTGTGTTGGGATTTCAGTCTATTATACTACTCAGTCCTAGCACTATGTTTACAATCAGAGATGAAAAGTAGAACGTTTAAAAATATATGCGAAACAAAACAAAAACATATACAAAATGTTTAATTAAACTGATTTCAAAACGTACTATAAGTAAAAAACAATTGCGTCATTTGATGCTTTAATTAACTTAACCATATCTATGAAGTCCTAAGACATAAATACATCAAGCACATACAAAACCAAGATCATACAAGCATAGATGCAACAGGTAAAGTAACGTCACAGGTCGACCCACAAGGAGCTCTACATTTTTGGCGCAACCATTTCCTCTTTCCGTTCAGGTGCAATTAAACTCTATTTATATACGGCGGTGTACCGTAATCTAGTATCACAACACGCTTGGCGAAAAGTGCTCTCGCTATCGCTATCGTGTCGTAAAATTCTTTTGAGGAATTTTAATATTTCCTTCCTACTTATATTATTAGAAAGTGCATATCAGATTGTTTTTCAAAGATACACTTTGCATTTGAATAACAAATGGCATTTCAAAGATGATAATGATGATGATTTCGCACGCACATTTTTATACATATAACTAAATATTTTTTCGTTTTGTTTCCATCTATGATATACCTCTACCCTAAACTGCATAGATTACCTATAACCAAAAATAGAACCGACTACACACATAGATATGCTTAAGTAAATTAAAGCAACTAAATGACGCCGTTACTTTTTAATTATTAATGCGTTTTGAGTCGGTTCTTTTTTTGTTAAAATTTTTTTATTTCTTACTTTTTAGTGATTTATCTCCACGTAATGTACTCGTACTATACTGTCATAGTATATTATACGGCACTTGTCGCAAAAAAGATACCGATACTTACACAAAAACCGAAATCGCTGCAAGTGTGCCTATAAAATTTGAAGAGTTCCTTCAATTTTTCTAGGATATTATCATCCGATCCTAACATGACAATGCGACCATCTTGGAAGTGTGCTCTTTCTAATAAAAAAATATACGTGTCGAATTGAGAACCTCCTACGTTTTTTTTCTTCGGTTAAAAAACGCAGCGTCTGTCCGTATATCTCTGATAGACTCAGAGACTACCGAACGAAGTTTGTTGTCGTTTTTATAGCTGGATATAGGATAGAGGGTGTCACGAGGATTTTTAGCAGTCTTTGCGAAGTTTTAGCGTGTGATATCGGTCAACTTCATAATACCCTTCGTAATCAACAAGCTATATCTATAAGCTTTCCCAATAAAGGGGGAGGCTTACTTAGCTTTGTTAAAATAGGTTGGAAATGATGGTCATGACCTTTCGTAGTCGGGTAAAAATAGTGCGTAATTTGAGAGAATTAGCGGCACTGTCTTTGTACTTGTATTCCAAGAACATTGAATGTTTTAAATCTCTCGTAAGCTGTAGAACGTACCAGTATGTTGGTTGAGGAGATTTCAGCATTTGTATGGCTGTGCGGCGTTACGAATTCCCAGGTGTCGGTAATTGAGCGTGATAATTGGATATTTCACTTGGTATTCAGCTTATTACTTCGTTGGTTTCAATATCAAATACAATACAATGTCTTTTAATCAAATGAGCCCATATAGTTGGTCTTTTGAGATTTGAATTGAGTCTTAGATTTTCGAGTCAGTTCCGAGTTCGGGTTTTATTATGGCACTGGTGGACGCTCTGTTCGCGAGTAATTCCTTTTTTGTGATAGTTCGACAAAAAGAGTCTATGTTTGTACCAAATTTAATTTCAATCGGTTAAGTAGTTCAGACCTGATTGAGATATAAACAGGCGTATTGGAGTGACAGTCGAACTGAAGGTGTGATGATTGACGAAATGTTCGTACGGTGCATTTTTTCAAGAATTGACATACGACATAGTATAACTACCGGGATCCAAACTAACTGCGAGCTGCTACTAAAAGTTTTATGGAAGAAATAAAAGCAATTTCAAAGCTCAAACTTCATGATGATTCTTCTACATCCACAAAGGTTAAACACTTTTTTTTATCGCTGGGGAATGCGTTAACGCATCCCTTCTGCGCAGGAAAAGCTACTTTGACGTCTTGACGCTTTCGTGCATATTTCTCTATACGTCCATCTTGGTACGACGTCACCACATAGGCTAAACACTGGACCAACTAGGCAGTGTAGAAAGATCAAATGCCAACGTCCATATCATACGAGCAAGATTGGTCGTTTTATTCTAAAAGATATAGATAAGATACGACCTAGATAAGGCAACTCCGTATAGCTTCGCTTATCGATTGTCGCTTATCGCTTATCATGCAAGTTTATCTTTACCGAGCGCTTTAGTTTTATAAAATAGTAAATATATGTTAATTTGGATGTGTACAGATCATTGCACTAAACTAATTTACCTTAATTTACGTTCTTGGTAATACGATTTTTCTGTACTAAGTATATATATTCTTTGTAAGTAGGAAACTGGTAGTAAGTTGATGGAACAATAATTCGCTTGGCGGTACTTTTTTGTCGGTAGGGCTAACTAAACTTAACAAGCCACGGCTTAAACTTCCCCCCAGCCAGATCTGGACCAATTTAGAAAATTTCACTCAGCCCATCTGGAAATTGAACCCAGAACCTCCGTATTTATAACATAGCAACGTTTCGGAGCGTTTACCCACTGCGCTGCTCCAATATGGGATGTCGGGTACTCCGAGACACGGGAGTGTAATACCACTAACTCTCAAACTTCGTGCTTGAATTTATTGAAAATTACTTAGAAGAACGAAAAACTTTATACCATTGTATATTATATTTAAATCACCTAGATTACTACATCTTGTTCTGCTCGTCCCAATAACCACATTTCGTCAGATGCTAATTAGATGTACGCTTTAATTAAATAATCAATTTCACGGTACGCCTCTGCCTGCGCGGAAATCATTCACTAACCTTATGCTCGAAGGAAATATAATGCTCTTCGCACATTACCGTAACAGAAATCACAGCTAAAAATCGTGGATTGGAATCGATAAATGAGTCCGAACGTTCAATAAGGAAGATCAAAAAACTGATAATTTGATATTCAGTAATACAAGAATTAGTTGCCTCGTTGATTTAGACTCTAAGGGTTAGCCACTAAACAATGGCTTCTCGACCTCGAGATCTCGAGGTTCTGGGTTCTGATCCTGTACCGAGCTATGGAGTTAATACTCAATTATCTTTTTTCCAAGAAATTATCAGCAAATTCTGAATTTGGTATTTGGAAGCTGGTGGTTGGGTGGTCGAACAGATGCTGTTTGCCTTTACTAAAAATACTCGGGATGCGTTAAACCAGTCTTAATGTAAAATCAATATTTTACTCTTACAAATAACTTTTAGAGATAGAACTTCATGGCTTCATACTCATAATAATCCAACTCATTTCAACTTCATAGACTACATAATAATTTTAGTGGACAAAACTTGACTAAAAAAGTATCGTTAGGACAAAATACGTTGTAATGTGCAACAACCTTTAGATCCGTATCAATCGAGAAATAGACACGAGCTCTTTCGTGGCTTTTGTATTCATAATCTGAATGCTAATAGCTACAACAATGCCTTTTTAAGAACCTTTAGAACATTACGTAGGTGTACAACCACTTCCGAAAATAGTGTTTGCCCACGCAAAGCGTGTTTCCTTGCTTAGAACTAATTGGACTGTCATTTTTTGTTGAAGATTTAAACTAAAATTACATATTGGACGTATTTCTTTTTAAATGAGTAATAAAACAAAAGCCGCTTTTCGCTGTCGATACATTTATTAAAACTTTTGTGCACTTTATAAGAAAATATAAGGAAAAGTGATTGAAGAGGAAGGTTTATACTACGTTTAAAAAGAATATTGTAGTTTAGTTCCGAAATCCGCTAATCTTGATTAAAACAGGTGTTAAATTGAAAGATTAAGGCCTGTGTGCACTAAGATTTCGGTTATCATAACCAACGGTTAACATAAGCTAAACGTAAAATTTACTGTTCACGACAACCCGTACGCCAGTTAAGGACGTAAACCGGGCGGTTATCTTAACTGGGCTTACGTTCTTAACCGGCGTACGGGTTGTCGTGAACAGTAAATTTATAGTAAAGTTATGTTAACTGTTGGTTATGATAACCGAAATCTTAGTGCACACAGGCCTTACAAGTAAAACGCCGAGTTTTAATGCAAGCATTAAGTAGAAATAGTAAGTAAACTTAAACGGAATATAAGGAAAATAATGATTTAAACTGTTGTTAAATGTTTGTGCAAATAAAATAGCCATGAGATAAGTTACGAGTTACGTGACTTTAAACAACAATGTTACAATACAAACTATCTACAGTATCTGATTGATATATTGTTGATAAGTATAACTTAACTTTAATTTACGATCTTTATGTATGCAACTATATAATTATAATATTTCAGATAAACTAAAGATTACACAGTTGTGATTTCATTGCATAGTAGCATTCCACTCTCTTCAAAAATATTATTTTAGTTAATACTATAAAAAGACATTTATGAATAGGTTATCGCCCGTTAAATGACTCTTGATCTTACATATTGTGTCTATAGTAACTAAATATAAGCATTACTGAAAATAAGTTGTGCTAAAAAGATGAGTTACTCAAATGGAACATATTTAAAGACACTATAGGTACATGCATTCATAACAAAGAGCTTCGCAATTTTACAGTTATAGTTGGCTGTACAATGTAATTCGTCCCTTTAAATAAAACCTATCTCATCCCCTAAAGATGCTTTACTAAATGTATCAGTTATTCTCCATAAATAATATTTTGTTTCATTTGTTTCCAGGGTGCTAGGGACAACCTAACAGACTCGGACTCGGGCTGCGTGTCCCCAGGCTCTCGTATAAAAGACTCGGCGTCCCCCGAACTCAAGCGAATGGACTCCGGCTACAAGTCCCCACAGCCGAGCAGCCCCAACCCTCGACGGCATCTCACTACGCCCCACGATGACTTCAAGGAGGACTTCGCCAAAGCACAAGTGTTAGCGGACATCTTGGACAGGAACTCGGAGAACAGCGATTCATTGAAAAGCAATCCGGTGAAAGACCACCTCGAGCAGATGATCCTGAACGCGGCTTCGGCGGAGGACAGAAGCTGCTTGGAACAGGTTCTGATGATGCTGTACAACTTCCAAGCGTTGAGCAGTTCTGTTAGTGAAGACGAGTGCTATCAGGTGAGACCTTCAAACTTTAAGTTATTGGTTTATACTCGTATTACCGTATAGATACATAATGGTCTTCGTTCTGCTGACCTGAATCTTGTAGCAGAAGCGAGTTTGGTTGTTAACGTGTTTGAGTTGTTTGTGTACGTTGTGCTTTATACATAATTTAATCTCGGGTCAACATTGGAATTTGTAATTTCTAAAATTTCTAATAATAGCGGCTAAGGTTAGTCAAAGTGTTACAGTGTTGTAACAAACTAACCTTGTTTATCATTTGAATTCTGTCAAAAATATATAAAAATGAAATAACTGTTAATCTGATTGACAATGTCGTCACTAAACACCATGTAAATGCCATGTAATCCCTAAAAGCTTTATAACAATAACCCAATCTCACATTCCAGACAAAACCTAGAAGAATAAGTGATCTGAGACTAAAACCCGACATAGACATTCCATCGCACAAAACCCACAAGGCGATCGCGACCGTAACGCCATACCAACAAAAGGGCTACAAATCGGAATCGCTGGAAAGTCTTTGCGAAGAACGGAAACCAAATAACATACTGCAAGAGAGCGGTATATTCGAAGGCGTTGAGACAGAGTGCAGAAGCACTCAGACGGATAGTAACGACAGCTTTGAATATAACGGTGAACTCAACACTGAAATACAACGACTGAATAGTATAAGGGAAAAGTTAGAGAAACAAGGTAAGCTATCTTTCATCTAGATTTTAATAGGATAATTTGACGGAACAAATACATGGCCTAACTGATATTAAGGGCATTGTATAATAGACAAATACAGATTTTCACAGTACGAATCTGCTTTCCACTCCGATGGTAAAGATCTGCATACAATTTAAGATTCAAGCGAGCTAATGAAATAACACCCTTTTCGATTTCACAACAACAGACATCGTACCAAAACGCTATTGCTTGACGGTACGTCTTTGTTGGTAGGTAACTAGCCATGCCCGAAGCCAGCTAGACCTAACCAATTGAGAAAATTTTAATTGGCTCAGCCGAAAATCGAGCTCAGGACCTCCGTCTAAATAAACCTATTATGCATATCACTGCGCCACGGGGCCGTCAAAAAGAAGTAAATTAAATGTACTCGGCAGAGCAGCCAAGAGAAATATGGCGGTGTGTATGGCATCCGTCTCACCGTATAGTGTTTATATTCACTGTCATTCGTAAAAGTTTTACTTGCATTGTTGTTTCATAAAACGATACAGTATACTTTTTTTGGTTTGTAGGTGTTAGAAATAGGACGCTAAGTAAGGACGATGGGGACAGCCTAGAATGCAAGTGTGTCAAACTTGGGAAGAAACACAAACAGTATTACGAGAGGAGGCTAAAGTTTTTGGAGGGGAAAATATCGATATACGAAGCGGCGCAAGACGTCAAGGAAGCCAAATTAGCGCAGAGGTTGCAGAAGGAATTTCTGCTCGAAAATAAAATACAGGTAACTGATAATCACTAAAAGAAAAGCTATAATATTCAAGAGAAAGACAGCACTCTCTCTGTTTAGTTATTGGTAGTAGATTTTCATCTAGGTTGCCTAGAAGATATCGCCTGTTGGTGATAAGGTCGTCTATTGTGTATCTTTAAATTCCTGTGTCTAATTATTTCGTGCCTTTCCTGACTTAATGTGGGCAATAAAGTATGTTTTAATTTTAATTTTATTTCATTTCAAGACAGAAGAGAGTTGATTAGTCTCATATTTCTTTCTCTTAACATATATATAAATGCTGAATTGCTTGATTACGACTTGCCTGTTGTAAAAACAAAATCACTGCTGCTGGATATAACTACGAATAAACAGATGTTTTGCTGTTAATCGTCAAAACATAACATTTGAAAAGTGTTAAACTAAGTCAGCGAATTCAAATTTGAATTTGAATTCTTTTTATAACGCTGTAAAATGCGTTTACGTTCCCCCCCGAAACAGGGCGGCTAAAGCTACGCCGTTTCCGAGAGAATATGTGGAAACTAGAGTCCGACCGAAACTGGTTTTCCGGCCGAAACCGAAACCGAATATTTGGCCCTGGCTTCAGTTTCGGCCGCAACTGAAACCGAAACTCATGTGGTCAAGTATAAAATTCCTTAAAATACTGAAATTTGATGCATTTTACACATAATGCTGCATTAACTGACTAAGTTTTACATTAATGACTAAGTTTTGTTGCAACGGAGCTATCCGAACGGCGCACGACAATTCCCGAACAGGGCCGCCAGCGTCCGCCATAGTGTTGGCGCGAGAAACGAAGTTAGGCGAGCGTGCACGACTACTTCCGAAATCAGTTTCGGTTTCGGCCTAAATTGGCCAAAACTGCCACCGAAACTTGATTTTTGGCCGAAATTCGGCCGAAACCGAAACCGAACTTTCGGTCGGACACTAGTGGAAACCACCGACTGAGCACGAGCCAGAATACCCACTAAAACCCAACGATATTCCATCGCATTGCTTGGTGTCGGAAGTATCGTAAATCTTCCGCAACGAAGACTGGCTATCCTTTGCCAGCGCTTAATTTTTAGTTTGATAATGAATAAATATATATAAAATATACCGTAAATAATAATTACATTTATTACGTTTATTCATAATACAGCTTAATTTATGTTCTACATTACAGTGTTAAATATAATGACGGTTATATAAAACTAGTTATTTAACATCAATATACATGAGCAATATTTCATTTGTATGCAAATGACGTTTTGCAGGAACTCGAATCGCAGTTGTTGGACCTTCAAGATAAATATGAGAGGCTAGAGGAGGAGTGTTGTGAGTTGGAGGAAATTGAAAATGATACTCGGTTACATTGGCAACAGTGAGTATATCGCTATCATACAACTGAATGAGACTCAGTCTCAGTCAGAAAATAAAAGATAATATTGATCACTTGTACATTTTTCACTACTGTAATTACCTCCAGTAGTTACTCTTTAAAGTAGAGTTTTTCTTCGAAGAATTTTTTTTAAGACGGTCGGGTTCGTACGGTTTGTTCAACCTTATTTTGAATAGGTGATGGTGTAAATCTCTACATTGGTATCAGTCATTATATGATACGGATAGTTCTAAATTGATAGAATATTATCACATTATAATACAAACTCTAAATTGTTTCTTCTATAAATATAGAGGTCTGGCCCCTTCAGTAGACAATTAAAATAGGCTGTTAAATGTGATTAATACGACGCATGGTGATTTATATTAAAAGATATTATTAAAATACTAAAATTTAAAAATTTTAGGCTTGAAATGGACTATGAGCTCTGTTCAGCGCAACTAAGAGACATGACGGAGCAGAGAGAATGTTCGCGCGCGCAGGCGGAGAGGCTGATGGCAGAGTTGGCCAAACGAGAGTGCACACTCAAAGCGAGAGAGGTTAGTACAATCATAAGCTCTGTTCAGCGCAACTAGAGACATGACGGCGGAGAGGCTGATGGCAGAGTTGGCCAAACGAGAGTGCACACTCAAACGGGGTTAGTACAATCATAAGCTCTGTTCAGCGCAACTAAGACATGACGGAGCAGAGAGAATGTTCGCGCGCGCAGGCGGAGAGGCTGATGGCAGAGTTGGCCAAACGAGAGTGCACACTCAAAGCGAGAGAGGTTAGTACAATCATAAGCTCTGTTCAGCGCAACTAAGAGACATGACGGAGCAGAGAGAATGTTCGCGCGCGCAGGCGGAGAGGCTGATGGCAGAGTTGGCCAAACGAGAGTGCACACTCAAAGCGAGAGAGGTTAGTACAATCATAAGCTCTGTTCAGCGCAACTAAGAGACATGACGGAGCAGAGAGAATGTTCGCGCGCGCAGGCGGAGAGGCTGATGGCAGAGTTGGTACAATCATAAGCTCTGTTCAGCGCAATTTCGCGCGCGCAGGCGGAGAGGCTGACAGAGGTTAGTACAATCATAAGATCTGATGGTGTTAAAAGACAGCAATTGATAGTGAATATTAATGTTTGTCATGATATACTATAATAACGTTGTGTCTTTACATCCATTCGCTTGATGTCGTTGGTCCATCTAGAATCAACATTCCGTTTTCTAGGGTTACCAATTTACCTCGTTTTTGTTATACATAGTACATAGCTAAGAAGAGCAATACTTATATTATTGGGATACAAATAGGTTTAAATGTTTTTACATTATTAACAGTATGAATTGCAATTGAAAAATGTTTATTTCAGAATGAATTATTATCGAGGTTGGACAGTTTAGAAAAAGCAGTACCAGCGCTCATAGCGTGGAACGTTCTGCAAGCTGTAGGGGCAACTCTTTCATGTGGCAGTCAGGTAAGTTCAAAAAGTTTTTAGCATTTATTACATAGAGATACTCATGATCATTTTTTTCCTATTATTAGGAAAATAGGAAGGAAGTGAAATATTTTTATGATTTTTATTTATTTATTTGACTACGTAAATCTATAGTCTTAAAGGATGCAATGTGTAATTTGAAGATGCAAACAGGTTGGGACGTAAGATTACACAAATGGTTGGGGAAATTTAGAAAATTAAAGATTGGAAAATAAAAGAATTGAGTGTGACTCGAATTAACAAAAAATAGAACCGACTCAAAAAGCACTAAAAAGTAAAAATAACTGTGTCATTTAGTTGCTTTAATTTATTTAAGCATATCTATGAAGTCGGTGCCATCCAAGTTTAAGGAATATTCATTTAACGTAGTAGAGCAGTTTGTGGGTTCTAGGTAACGTCCTTAAAGTAGAAACCTTGGCTGGAACCGACTCATACATAAAAAAAAACTGTGTGTAGCCAACATAAAAAAATATGCGTGTCGAATTGAGAACCTCCTCCGTTTTTTTCGTCGGTTAAAAGAGATCTTTCTCTCTTTCATTAAATAGATAGCGAAAGGAGAAGCAGGGACTGAATTAAAAAAAAAGCGTTTTCGCTTGAAAAACGTGTGCGATACAATATTACGCGATTACATTACTATATAAAAAAACATAGTTATTTTAATATTTGCACTATAATTTTGGGAATGCCCTCCAAAATTTTTAAGCTATTGCATAGCTACTATCGCGGGCCTTGCGTGGAGACCGAATTCAGAAATTCCGTAACGAGAAAACCTAACCCCACCCTTTTTAGATTTTTCAGATTGTCTTATTCGTGTCTTTGTTCGCCAACGTCCATACCATGTTGAATAAACCAGTTTTCGTCCATCTTTTTTATCAACTTATGCAATTATAATTATTTATTTATAAACTTAAATAAAAAACATTAAAAAAAATTTAAAAAGCCAACATCACGCGGTGTTCCTAGGCCTAGACCACGCCCGATGTTGCTTAACTTCTATGCAATAGCTTTACCGCTGCAGTCTCCGAGTGCCACACGTCTTTTTTTTTAATTGCCGGGATATATCAGTCAGAACTTTCAATAGCCAAATTCTAATGGATGCTTTTGCTAATATAATAATAAAGCTGTCAAATGATAAATAGTAATTGAGGATCCTTTATTTTTGTTCGACCTTTGTGTTGCGCTATTGTAACCAGTACGTTCGATTTTTCTCCTACAAATAATGGGCCACCAATTATCAGTCGTGAATGAGCCCCCTAATAAGAAATATGTAACATTTTTATTACAGCGTGCTCTAATAAACCGCATGGGTTCACTAAATCATAATCCAAAGGAAGCGATCCGACAGCTCAAGCACGACAGTCAGAAGGAGTGCGGCACCCTGGTCGCCTACAACGAACTGAAGACCTTAGCATCGCCCGCCACGCAGGAACTACAGGGACAGATAGTTGCGTAAGTCGATTCTTTTCAGTTTATCTTCCAATTTATATAATCTCGTGCAACAGTCTGTACTGTATTGTGATTTTGTAAACGAGCACAACCGAAATGGCTTGACCCATTTTGATATTATTTGCATGTGAAAGCCGGCAAATATTATCTCCGTCCTCATCTCTCGTAAGTATTGTCGTTTGTCGTTTTGATGGCTCAACAGTAGATTAAAGTAACTCGCAGATTTTTTAAATTAATTTTAATTACAGGTTAATAAAGGAAAAGAGAGAAATTGAAAGGCAGACGGAACGGTTAAAAGGATCGTTAGAAAAGAAAGTGAAAGATTTAGAAGAAGAACTAGAAACGGCAAGAAGACAAGTTAATGCAACTATTTGTGGGGCTGAATTTAAAAAAGAAAAGTTAGAAGCGAAGATTGAAGATTTAGAAGATCAGATAAAGAAGGAAAAAGAAGATGCAGAGGTAAGATATATCCAGCAGATTGTTTTATTTCAATTATAATAAAGTATAACTACAAAACTGGACTATTTTACCCACGTTTGTTACTAGTTCAATATAACAATATTTTCAGTGTTAAAAACATCCATTAGAGAAATCTGAGTTAGCTGGTTACTATCTTACTAGGTAATTTACATTTTTCATCTTATCAGTGAAAACGCATTCTTATCTTCACCAGTGACGTGCACAAGGTTTATAACTAGGGAAGGCACTATAAAGTACTAACTGCACAAAATGGAAATTTCCTTCCCCAATACTGGTTCGTAATGTGTCCTGCGAGTGCATCTATGTATTTATGAAGTGCACGCCATTGATCTCTACTACTATTTCTTTGCTGGCTACGTCATTGCCCGGAAGTTAGTTGAAAAACCATAAAGTTTTAATTCCGTAAGAAAAATAACATAAAAAATAAGTAAAGGCTTTTTACTGAAATTATTTATTTCATTGAAATTTGTGTCTACAGCTCCCACCAGATCCACTTACAGCAGCCAAGATTCGAGCACTCTTAAACAGTGAGCAAGAATTAAAGAGCAGAATAGCAGAATTAGAGAGAAGAGAGACCGCATATTTGGAGATGTTGACTCAAGCAGACGACATGTGGGCGGAAATGGAAGGCGGCTACAAAAAGAAGATTGAAGAATCTGTGGCTACGGAGACGCAGTTAAAGGGCAAAGTAGGTTTATTATAATACATATTTTCTTTTTGGGGTCTGTTTTAGGTAAATTATAATGAGCAGTAATTTTCAGAACAATTTGGATAAAACTCACAGAAGGCATAGAATATTTAACATTTAAAATAATTGAATTACTTGATATTTATTATCTAATTCATTTAATCCTTTTTCAGGTAAAGAAATTAGAAACAGAACGAGACCAATGGAAGAACTGCTTTGAACCTTTAAAGAAGAAATTAAGAGAAGTAGAAGAATCAGAATCTGGTATGCGAATAGCTTTAGAGAAGGCGGAAAGAGATGCGAAGATGCTAAAGAGTCAGAACAACAACTTAGTTGCAATGTTCGGGAAGGCAGATGCTGATGCCAAGAAAGCTGAGACTACTGTTAGAGCATTAGAAAATAAGTTTAAGGTAAGCAGTGGCTTAATATTTTACAAGTTATAAATAATAAACGTCCTAATTAGTTCTACAAACTTATTTGATAAGAGTTTTAACAAAAAAATTATCATTTCTTTCGATTGTGCTTCAAAGAAATCATCACGTATTTAACTCAGGAATTAATCCTAAGATGTTAAACGATATAGGATGCGTTAAATCAACGTTTGCTTCTATTATAATAACTAGTTAACCATAAATTATTTGCATTTACAGAGAGAAATTGATCAGCTTCGAAAAATGAACAAGCAATTGGAAGAAGATCTAAAGAGTCATAGAGAACTGTCGAAAAAGACTGAAGTTAACTTTATGGGAGACCTCGAATGCATCCGAAAGGAGTTAAATAGAGCATGCAAGAATAATCAAGAACTAGAGGTCACTAATAGTGAACTTAAGGAGGAGGTAAGTGACGTTGTCAACTTGTACTCAAATTTCAGAAGCACATAAAGGAAATTATAAAGGTTATAATTAGACGATTCATTTAGGAATAAAGACTAAGATAGAACAATCCAGACTTATTGTAATGACTAAACGTTGAAACTATAATGAATCGTTCAATTAGGCCCTTACCACTTCTACAAATTAACAGTTTATCTCCAATATACTAATTCAGATCTTCCAGCACACCTAGGATCCGTCAACGATATATAGTCACATCATATTAAAAGAAAGCAATATTTGTATTTTATCGCTGTTGGTCTTTTATGTTTAGAGATATAGTTGATATATGCTGGGCGTGCGGTAAACCAAAAGTAATGGTTAAAAATAAGAAATTGTGTCTTTTTAGTTTATTATGTTACCTATTGTACTTTTTGTGTGTTAGTGCTTGTTTTATAATGTAGAGCTTCGTTAGTAATTGTTGTAGTTAGAAAAGTTTGGGTAAACAGCGGTAATGGTAATAAAGACTATAATGCTTTTGAAACTATTGGTATTAAAGTTGAATTAACAATAATTAGCAATTTTACTAACTAAAAAGTACTCCACTAAAACTTGTAACCAGACACGTCTATGCCAAACTTTGCGCTTTTGGAGAAAAAATGTTCACCACAAAAGAAATCAAATTTTTTATCAATAGTTTTATGCGCCGCTTTTGACATTCAGCATGAACGTCAATATCTTTGCAAAACTTTCGTTCGCTCGGGTCACAGCATGAAGACAGTGCATGTTTTGGACACCTGTGAATATATTTATATATTGCACGGAAACAAGGAAAGTACTTTTGGACTAAGGAGACATGTGTTCTCAGGTTGAATCTCTGGAAAAGCAGCTAGCGTTGACGCAGAAAGCCTTGAACCAATGCAAAAGGAAATGCGACGATAAACTCAAAACAATGAGCCATGAACTGTCAATAAAAACAGAAGAGTTAGAGGAGTTGAGAAGTGAAACGATGAGGCAATCTTTCCACGCATCGCGAATAGATTTGAAACCGGACAGGACGGAATACGTTGACGAAGGTTACTCTATATACACTGCCGTACCAAAGAAGACTGATTACGGAAGAATGCACCATAGCATGAGTTATATAACATCGGATTCACGTTGTTCTTGTCCGTCCATGAGAAGCCAACTAGTCAGCCAACTTATCGAGGATTTGTTCGATCGAATCCACAACACAGCAGACGACGACTTGACGAGATTGTGCAAAGACATTGCTCCTGTCAATGGAAAAGTTACAGCAGAAGCGAAAGCGAAAATCACAAATTACCTCCTAATGGCTATCTCAAAAGAACTCATAAGATCTATCGGAGACGCAGACGCAAAGACTGACAGTGAGGTGAGTATGGTTTTAAGTTTTGTTATATTAAAAAAGATTGTGACTAAATTTGTTAATGCGTTAGATCGTGTGTCTAATATTTATTTACAACTAATAATAACTTTATCCTCAGTTCCTGATATTATTTATTATTTCATTGCCACTTTACAATCGTTTTGCTATTCGTTTGAATTGCAAGACTATTGTTTTTACTTCAAAATTGAAGTAGATTAAAAAATGGAAAATTATGAAAGATTCAGGAAGTGCGGATTAATATTGGTTATGGATAACAGAATTTTAAACCAAAAATATTGCAAGTTTAAGAAAATTGGTGATGCAACCATTTAATCTGCAACAATATTTAATCTATAAAAGCATATATCACATATTGATTAACCAATCTTTGATTATGCAGAATGGCGTAGCATTTTTGGGATTGAGCAGGTATATGATATGGCCTAACCATTTTTAGAAACGACAAATTTTCAAAAGAACACAGCGTAATTGATAATTAAACAAGTAAAGAAAAATAATAGTCTCTTACATTAAAATAAAGTCATACAAATCTACAAATATGTACGAAGTTATATGGTAGAGTTTTTTTTATACTTCGTTAAAATGACATACCTTAGTGTAGGTTAGGATAATCAGGCTGACAATCGATTAAAAAATTTGCGTGAATACCGTAGGAGTGGCAGCGCGCGGTGTCATCAATGACGTTCGCACCGTACGCGTGCGCGGAGTCGGCGGCGCTGTCCGGGAACGCGAACGTGGTGCGCGGCGCGGCGCGGCTTGCCAGCGTGAGCTGCGCGTGCGCCGCCGCGCGCCTGTGCGCCGCGTCGCCGGAGCTCGCTGACACTGTCAAGATCTGTCAAGAGGTAATGAATTATCTATGCAATATTGAAGTGTTTGTTTATAAATTTAAATTACCAGCTTTTTTCACTAAATGCATAATATTAAGTATACAGAATGACTGGAAACATGATTTATATCTGTTAACAGGTTATAGATGAGGTCAAAACTAATTTTGTTATATAATACAGAAAATTGGTGGTTTGTGAGTAATTTGAATTTTAAGAAATATTGGTATTTTGATAAAATACAATTTAGACCACTTAAAATTTAAAAAAAAACTAGGTATTATGGTGAGATATTTTTGTTTTTTTTTTATCAGAAAACATTGTAATTATTCATAATAAATACTAAAATTATTAAAAATTACAAGTATTTAAAAAAAAAACCCAATTTTTAATGATATTTATTAAGTGTTTATTTCTACATTTGTCGAAAATAAACACAAATAAAAAAATTTTTCTTGTGATTAAATCTGCAAAACATTTTAAAAACATCTACATTTATCCACCTTTAAAATAAGGTATTTCTCTTACAAGTAGGTTTGGTAAAACGATGGGTATTGATAAAGGAACAAAAATAACAGTTTTAAAATAAAAAACATGTCTATTAATTTACAAATCTTGTTCGAATTGTGACCCCATATTTTTCATACATGCCCGCATTCTGTGTTGTAATTCACTTTTAGTAACTACAGTAGACAGAGTTCTTTTCATTTCGTTAGCTGCAGCTATTATTTTGGAAATAAGTTCATCGCGGGTTCATATTGGAGAAGCATCATAAAGTAAAGTTTTTGGGTGACTTACACATAAAAATCCATTGATGTTAGGTCTGATCTAGATCCATTGATCTTGCTGGCCAAGGGATCGGTCCTCCTCTGTCAATCAAACGATTTTAAAACGTCAAGTTCATATATTCCCGCACCGATGTTCCAGTGGAGCGCCAGTTTCATGAATACTGTTTCTGTTAATTAAATTTTTTGTTCACTTACTAAAAATATTTATTGTTTTCCAGGAGGTGTTGGAACATGGCGATGTTAAAATCATGGAGGAGCAGTTGGCGAATGCGATCGAAAGTATTGTTGTGAGTATCATATCGACTTTCACTCTTCCATTTTTCATTCAAACATGACGACCATATTGATTTGAGACATGGTCGCTAACAATGAGCATCATAAAAATGCTCAGAGTCTCCCTGCGAGCGATGGATTAAGCTTTGTTCAGCGCATCTCTTATCTTCATCGTGATCGAATTAGAAATGTAGAAAAACCAAATTTAGCTCAACGAATTCCAATCTGATCTTTGGGGTCCAAGTGTTGGTGGTTCACCCACTAGGTGGAGTGATGACATCAAGCGGGTTGCAGGGAGAGAGAGAGAGAGAGAGAGGGAGAAGGTTGCATCCAAATTTAAGGAAAGTTTATTTAACAAAGCAGCAAAGAACTTTGTGTGAATTAGGTATCATCTTTAAAGTAGAAAACTTACAAATGCCACCGACTTCATAGATATGGTTAAGTAAATTAAAGCAACTAAACGACGTATTTATTTTATACTTTTCAGTGCGTTTTGAAGTCGGTTTAATTTTTTATTCAAAATTTTTAGTGGTTTATTGACAATGCACATACGTAAAACTTCGTTCTAAATTATGAGTAGGTACCACTATTCGCTAGCTACTATAAACTACCCACATCGCTGGAAATGTTCCTATGGAGTTTGAAGAGTTCTTTCGATTTAACCAAGATCGCGTCATCAGATCCTAACATGATGACTATGGGACTATTTTGAAAGTGTAGCCTTTCTAATAAAAAAAGAATATTCAAAATCGGGCTATTTTGTGAAAAGTTATGCGTGGTCATGCATAAAAAATTCCTATCTCAAAAATTACTGAACTAATTTTAATGGAACTTGCAGTATTCCCTAAGTTGAGATAGTATATCACTTAAATCGGATGTATTCCGTATACGAACATAAGAATTCCCTAACTAAACCGGTTTTTAATAATACCTAGTATAACAAAAAAAAGAATCACTTAAATCGGACTTGTAGTTCCGGAGATATGCCTCCACAAACATAAATACTTACATACATACTCGTACATACACTTTTGAAATTTGGCACATTTGTTCAGACGCTGATATAGTCTAATGTATGCGAAAACTGGGCAGTTCTGGAAATATAACATACAAACGGGTCGGATTTATAACCTCCTTTTTTTGAAGTCGGTTAAAATAGGTGCAAAGTTTTAGATGAGCTATATCTACAACATACAAGTACACCTTGAATATGAGCAAAGTTCTCATTGTTGAACTATTTATTCAGTTGGTTTTGTTTAATTTCAGAATTGTCCATCTTGTGCGTTGGGTACAAATGCGATAGTTTGGAGCACGGACGTCTAGTGCCGTCTAAGGTGCGAATTTATGTAAGTAGGCACAACATGCCGTACTACCATTTTTTCATTTTATTTTCCCTTATTTGAAATCATGTCAATAGGCTCACAGTAAAAACATTGACGACCTCCGTGGCGCAGTGGTATGCGCGGTGGATTTATAAGACAGAGGTCCTGGGTTCGATTCCCGGCGGGGCAGATTGATATTTTTCTTAATTTGTCTTGGTCTGGTTGGTGGGAAGCTTTCGCCATGGCTAGTTACCACCCTGCCGACAAAGACGTACCGCCAAGCGATTTAGCGTTCCGGTACGATGTCGTGTAGAAACCGAAAGGGGTGTGGATTTCATCCTACTCCTAACAAGTTAGCCCGCTTCCATCTTAAACTGCATCATCACTTAACATCAGGTGTGATAGCAGTCAAGGGCTAACTTGTAGTCGATAAAAACAACATCCCTCGTGCTAATTGCATTAAGGTTGTATGAGTACTTGTGTGAGTCATATGTATGTTTGTATCATGGAATCAATTTGGTTCCGCTTTCTTCTGCACATACATGCATTATGCATTACAAAGCGTGTAAAGAAACACTATCTAACATTTTAATCAGTAGTTCATGTAGGTATTAGATTAAAGATTACTTTGTTACTTATATGTACTATGTGTATAATAAATATATAATATGTATTGTATAAGTAATATATATGTATATATATATATATATATTTATGACGTATTAGATGTATGTACATTGTAGTTTTACTTTCTTTTCTTTATTTTTGCAATTTCCCGTTTCACAGAATGTTTAGAATCTTTCGGTAGGTTTCCTTGAAGAGATCGCTCTTAGTGGTAAGGCCGCCTTTTGCCAATTAATGTTACTCTGTTTCTTCTGCTATGTTTATCTTTATAATTTGCAATAAAGTTTTTAAAATAAAAATAAATAAAAATACATGAAAACATAAATACTATTTATATATTTTTTTTATAAACCAACTGCTAAGTTTCTTGCTGGATCTTCTCGGTGGAATCGGTTTTAGTACCTCTGGTAGTAGAGTGTTTAGTAAAATCTACTTAAAATAAATGAATTTTAGTTTGTATTTAAGCTGGATGTCGGCCTCAATTGTGATACTGGGTGCAGAGTCTAAGATTCCTAATTCCTAAGATAATGAGTTTTCCTTTGTTGCAGTTTACCTCCACCGACCTCAATCTGGTGCCTTCATTAGCGTAGCGAAATAAGCGACCTGTATGTGTATATACACTGTATTATACTAAGAATAGATGCCCTAAGTATAATAAAAATAATATCTAATAAGATAAACGTAAGCGAAGTCCACATATCGAACAAAATAGTACCTTCATTTCGACTAAGAAACGACTAAAACATTTGTTTTTTTTATTTTTTCATTAATTTATAAATTCCGTGCCAATTATTGTGTTTCTGTATATATTAACTTTTAGTCGCGAAGCTACTCTTTATTTCTAATACTTAACTTGTGAGTTGCAAATCGAGTTTTGCATTGCAAATGTATTGACGAAAAATAATGTTATTAATTTTAAAAATATTAATTTCATTGGTTGAATTAAATGATTATTTAATTTTATGATGTTGTTTTATTTAATATAACATTGAAATATAATTAAGTAAGTCACAGAACGTGAAAACTGAACGTGAACTTAAGAAGTAAGAAAAAAATTACATGTACATTAAAATGGTAAACTTTTAGGTGTTTTATTTAATAACTATAAGTTTACTATTTATAAATGAACTGAAAATCGCTAAAACATTGAACTATTCTTTGAATATCTAACAAAGTCATGATCATCACTTGGTTCCATTTTGTGGCGTAAAGCCTTCCTATTATCCACAATTCACTTTAATTGTAAGTATTCAAGTCCGGTCCACTCTCTTCGTGTCGTCTAGCCATTTCCTCCTTTGATGCCCAGTTGCTCTCTTGTTTTTTTTCTTCCGAGATGATTCTTGGAAATTCAGAGCACCCCTCTGCAGGTGTCCAAAGAAGCTCAGCTTCCTCCGCTTGATGGTAGACATGAGTTCATAGCTGAGGGCTTAGCTATTAATAAATATTCACATGAAGATATAAAAACTTATACAAATAATAAAAAAAGATTTTTATACGACGTCTGTGATTGAAAACTAAAACTGTCCAGCAATTGACTGACAGAGGAATTTGATAACAATGATTTGGTACACAACATAAAAATCTGTAAAAACATCAATCATGTGTAAGATATGGAAATATATTCAATGTAGAAATAGTAGTAACCAGTAATATAACAATGTAAGTAATATAATGATTAGTATTTTGATGACTTTTAAAGTAGTTAAAACGCAGTAGAATAGTAAAAGTATTCAGGATATTTTCGTAAAAGAGGATACAGATAATCATAGAACTTATACACAGTAGATTACAGGTATAGATTTTACGAATATTAATACTGAAAATTTACCATTGTACTTCATAAATAAATTAAGATAGAAACTTACAAAAGATTTGTCACAACAAGCGTCAACAGTTCATGAGGCCGGACACAATAAAGCGAGGTCGTGGCTTCAATCTTTTACTGTTGGATTATTGATCACTCCTATCATAGTCCACGACTTATTATTAGAAAGAAATAATGATCATATTTGAAAAAAAAATAAACGTTGCTAATTCTTTTTTAAATAACCTATAGAATTCAAAGGTTTACGTTAAGATAGAGGAGTAGGTAATGTATGAAAATAATTAATAGTACAATTATTAATATTGTTGGCAGGTTATAAAATCTGCGAGTTTTAAAAGTGCACATTCAAAAGTAAGCAAGAAAGTATGACGTCAGACGTTCTCAAGAAAACAGCAGAATATCTGACGGGTCACATCTCAACAAACAATATGCAACAAGAAATATCTTCCCGAGGATCTTCATGTTCGTGCCCAGAGTGCAGTTACACTGATTGTTTCAAACTAAGACATCAGAACTCTAATCATTTCTGTACATGTCCTAATTGTAAAGACGCATTTCCTGCAAAACCATATAAGAATTTTGGTGAAGGAAATAAAATTGAAGTATTAAGAATAATAAAAAAAGAAAACGATAACCAGGAAAATTCATTCAATATAAACAGCAATAAAGATGATGCAAATAGAAGTTACAAAATTGCAGAACAAAATATTCAAGCAGATAAGCAAACAAATACCATCGTCAAAAATAGTGACTCACCAAACAAAATATCTGACAACGAAATAAGTTTTGGTATAGCTAGTGTAATTGTTAACGAAAATGATCAAAAATGTCTGGTGAACATAAAATCAGAAAATAATTCAGCAAATAAAAATTTTGATGTACCAAGTTGCTGTAAAAAAATTCCAAGTGACATAAAGGAAGACAATCAGAATCTGATAGATAGTGTTAATAAAAGTTCCGGTGACAATAGTTATCATGAGATACCAATACAAGATATTAAGAATAATAAGCAAAAAGACTTTCATACTAATTTGATACTTAATTCTAATAAAATCTATTCCACCAGCTGTTGCGAGGGAACTAAAACCGACAACGAGAGCAGACAGCATGAACAAATAGATGAGTTATGCGAAAAGGTAAAAAATGTCTTCCCAAATATAAAATCAGAAGAGGAATCTTGTAGTGATAAAATGGAAAAAGTGGTTATTGGTAATAAAGAAAATAACTGTGTTAAGAAAAACGATGAAGTAAGTTATCTTAAATCAACAAAAAAAATTGTTAAAGAACATAAACATAAAAAAACGCATAATAAAAAAATAAAAAATGATAAATCAGAAACGAACTTACGTGAGTATACAAAATTCAGCTATAAAGATACTACTACTTATCTACCAAACAATATAAAGAAAAGCGAGAGATCTTATGAAGAATCGTATACTCGAAACTACAGAGTAGCTATGAATTATAAACAAAAAGGAGAAAAAAATGAATCAGAAAATCCTACTACTACATTGAGTGCTCAGATAATGAATTTACCATCCCAAGAGTTGAAAGATTCCTTATCATTGCCCAAAACTGCCTGCTCATTGAATACAAATAAACCGATTACAATGCAAGACGTTGTATCGAAATTGAAGGAAATATATAAAGCTTGTAGTTGTAAAGTCTGCGAATGCGTACCCGGGTTCTCTAACAATGATGTAGCTACAAAATATACATGTTGTTCTGAAGATGCTTACCATACATATAAACATAACACTTTGCAAGATATCAGCCACATATACGAAGATTGCAATCAATTACCTCATTCTGGATGCGCATGTTATCGCTGTGATAGAAAAGATTGCCGAGGTGTGTGGAAAAATAAAACGGAGACATCAATTTGTGACTGCAAGCCCTGTGATTGCTTGAAACACACTAGAAGTTTTACTAAGCCTTGTGACTGTGAGCCTTGTCAGTGTATAGAATGCACATCTATGAATATTCGTATGCCACGGTCAGTAACAGTTGCCCCCGTGCAAGGAAATTTTCAGCAACACATGTGTCAATGTGCGCCATGTGACTGCATACACTGCACGCACAACTATGGAGCAATGGCATCAAGTGTGACGCGCGAAGCATCAACAGGAATGTTGTCACATGGAAATTGCTGTTGCGAGAATTGCGTCAATAATACTTGTCAGTTGGACGGCATGAATTGTAGATGTGAAACTCAAAGTATATTTATGAGAAAACCAATTGATAGAAGTGTTCGTGACTACGATCTTCGTCGAGTGTTGATAGGTAAAAATAATATTAATCGAAAGAAATCTAGTAAATTAAAAAAATGCGACACTATAGCTATGTTTGCATTTTCGAATAACTCGAACACCGTCTTTAATACTTTTGGAGGTAAAAGTAACTGGCCGGACTATGAATATATCTTATGCAATGATCAAGAAATTAATAGAAATAGTGTTGCAAATTTTCATGAAGATTTTCCATCTATCTTTTCGAATTTATCTCATCAATCGTTTAGTGCATGTAAATGTCAGCATTGTAAATGTCAAATTTGTAGCAAAGATGAAAAATCAGTAACAAAGGCTTCTGTACCTCTTAATCATATTTTCGGTTATGATAGTAAAACTAGTTTTAAAAATGAGCTGACTGATACTGACTACTGCAAAGATTTTTCTAATAACATTTCACGGGAGTTTATGTACCCATTAAGGAAAGGGCAATTGTTAACACCAGCTATGTTTGAAGCTAAGATACTTTCCTATACACAATCTCAAACGCATTCAAGTTTGCCTGTTATGAATAAATCCATGCCAAGTAAGTCAATTTTGAAAATCAATGGACAGATATCTAGCAGAAAAATAGTATGCCCACAAAATTTGACGATTTGCCATTCTGAATCAATTAATAAATACTTAGGTAGAGAAAACAACCAACCAGAGTGCCCAAAGACATCTAAAATTGATCTACATGTCTCTAATATAAATGATGTTTCAAATAAAAACTATAGTACTACAAATGAAAGTGATATTAAACGACACGATACCAATGTTAAAAAATCATTAAGTAGTATGCCACGTTCTTCAACAAAAATTACATTTTCAAACAAATCATCGATAGTATTTTTGGACAATTCTGAGAATAAAATAATAAATCAAAGTTGTGTTGAATCAAATAAAAATGTAGACAATAGTCAAAGCTCAAGAACTCGTCAGCCAGAAAGAGTTATAAATAACAACAATTTCGATCTTTTTTGTAATAGGATTTCAAGTTTTGAGAAATCTATATCCCAATTGCAAGAAGATATATCGCAAAATCTCAAAAGTTTAGCAGATATTCGCTCAAAAAGTACAATTTCACAGGCACATGCTGATTTGCATGAGATTAATGTAATTGATTCTGCAGCATTTAGTAATTTAGATGAGAACCTAAATAACACAGGAACATCAGAAATGAATAAAATAATTCTCAGTAAAACAGACTTAGCACCTAGTGCTGCTAGAAGGAATTATGCAATACATTTCCAAAACGATAATTTTAGTAAAGGCGATAACAAAATATTTATCAAACGAGTAAAAAGACCTCTAGTGTGTTGTAATAAACTAAGGAAGAACGTAGTAGGATCAAGAGTTAAGAAATTGTCACTAAATTCAGACAATAAAATTAGTGAGTTCTTACGTAATCATCTCAAAGAAAATTATAGTCATGGTAAAAATAAATTACTTAACTATAAATTGAATAAGAAGTCTGCAAGCACATTCTACGAAAACTGTTTTGTGACTGAGTCCAAAAACATACAATTCGACTGTGATATTGAATTTCCAAAAATGGTTAGTATGGTACCTACGAAAAACGACCTATGGTAAATACGAAAATATTTTAAAAATACCCGTAGACTACTATTTTTAATAGGCCGAATTTTTGGTCTGTTTCTGAATCAGTATGAAACTGTATGCAAGCGCGGAAATTATAGCAGCTCAACCTTCCTGCTGATCAATAGACCAAACTATCGGCCTTAGGCCTGTGTGCACCAAGATTTCGTTTATCATAACCAACGGTTAACATGAAGCTAACTATAAATTTACTGTTCACGACAACCCGCACACCGGTTAAGGACGTACACCGGGCGGTTATCTTAACCGAGCTTGCGTTCTTAACCGGCGTACGGGTTGTCGTGAACAGTAAAATTATAGTAAAGTTATGTTAACCGTTGGTTATGACAACCGAAATCTTGGTGCACACAGGCCTTAATTTCAATAGGTAATAAGTGTTCCTTTTATAGTTTGGCCATATCGATCGATATATGTAAGCGGACGAGTATTATCTCTGTGTTTATCTGCCAATATAAAAATATTGCCAGTCTGTCGTTTCGATGGCTGAACTATAGATGATTCTAGTTTAATAAATGTATACAATAATTTTCAGGAAATGTTTCAAAACGCAGCAAAACTGTTGTCCGTGTTAAAGAAAAATTTAAATGTGAGCAATACTTCGATAACACATAAAGGCGTTTGTACAATACCAGCCATAGAAATGAATATTAAGTGCAACGTAAAATCCATGTCTGTGCAAACGGATGAAGCTATAGGATCTTCAGCTTTGGTAATACTATCAATGGTTTTTTGGCAAAGGATGATCTTAATGCTGAAATGTGTGAAATTGTAGTTAGCGAGATCCCGAACGGCAACCGGTTGACGTTTTCAGTTCCTGTTCAGCCACGTCCGGGTCTGATTCGTTATCATTTGTCAAATTTTAGGCGAATTACTTGTAACGTTTCAATTTGTGGATTTTCAGAGGAAACTACAAAATGAAGCGCATAAGTTGCTAAATTCGCCATTATTGCAACTGGGTTCTGTTAAGAGATATCTTCAATGTGATAATACGGATAGCGAGAATAACAATTTTAAGGCCAAGGTAAGAGTAATAATGAATGAATGAATGAATGAAATATTCTTTATTGTACACCAAATAATGACAAAACAAAGGTACAAAGAGAATAATATCTAAAAAACTAATGTACAATTGGCGGTCTTATCGCTAATGAGCGATCTCTTCCAGACAACCAATTATATTTAAGTGGAAAAGCGTAAACATTGGAGTAGGTTCGGGTGTACGTACACAAAAATAAAGAATGATTCTTACTGTCTAAAATAAAAATATACTTACATAAAATACATAAAAACACATACATAGATACATACATATATACATACATACATAGATACATACATACATACTTACATATGCACAAACATAAATATACTTACAGTATATACTAAGTAACTGCAAAATGATTCGTCTAACGTAGAAAAAGGGGATTCGAAGAACCAAACATTAAAAGTCAGAGTCGCACTGTTGAACTGAAGATGGACGGTAGTACATAATTGTAGTTTTAAACCAATGGACGTTGGAGTATCAAGATACTTAAATACCGACCCGGCATCCGACAGCGCATATATTGAATAGCAGCCGGATGTCTCGCGCACATTTCAGTCACGCCTGGTCCGGGAGAAATTAAATGAGATATAGGCTTGAGATGTTTACTTACGAACTACATCCATCAGCTGAAAATGAAAAGCATTAAGTATTATGATGACTTGAGCATTAGAAAAAACGTTTCTTAGCGCTCGCCTACGTCATTATAGCTATATAGCAGTCGCCCGCGACTTCGTCCGCGTGAAAACCTCTTAGGTACCCTTTTAATTTTAAAGACAGACTTTCATGTAAAGTGTGCTCTTTCCCATAACTAAACTATAAAAAAGTTGAATTGAGAGGGGTAGGTACCCTCTCAATTCAACTTTTTTATAGTTTCCCGTCAAGCAATATCCTCCGTCCCGTCCCGTGTACTAAAGATCTACATTTTTGTTAAATATTGTACGATATTACAGTACATTAACATTAACAATATAATTATATTTATGATAATATTAGTATAGATTTAAGAGAATAATTAAATATTTGCAGAGTAAATTAAGTTTGTCGTTGAAGAATATATGTAGCGATGCTACGTCTCAAACACAAAAACAAAAAATATTTGTTGAAAAAGAAGTATACTGCAATGTAAGTCGATTTTTGTTCTCATAAAGGTTTTACACGTAATTTTTGACGTGAAAACGTCTTATAATTCGATAGAGCCGGCTGCACGCACGAAAAAACATGACTCATGCCGCATTACCTCGCTTTGAGGCGTTCCATGTAAGGCTTGAAGTGCAAGCGAGAGCGCGAAACGAGCGACAAAGAAGCACAATCGGCCTTTGCGTTCGGCAGCGTTCGACATCCGTCTATTAAATATATTAATTTTAAATTAAAAATTAATATATTTATAAATTAATATATTTATTATAAATTTAAAATATAAATTTATAAAATCAAAATCAATTATTTTATTAATTTAAATTAATATTTATAAAAATATACTTAAATTAAAAATTTTAATAACCAATTAAATGCTACCATTCCATCAGTATTTTCTTGAGACGTTGTCACGTTCAACTATCGTCAGTAAACCGACTTTACAGACGACCAATTTTTTACTTACATTTTTGACTTGTATGCAATTATATCTATTGATAATGGAGAATTTTGAAATGAGAGTTCAAAAATGATATCTTAAGAGTTTAATTGCCTGTCAAAATGTTATACGTGGAATCCAAAGAATGTCTACCCTACTTTGTTGATAACTACTGGGACCGACGGGTTAACGTGCTTTCCAAGGCACGGGGATATAACACTTAGAATTTACTACAAATGTCTTTATAGAAGTCGAACATTGTAATATCGAAATACAGAACTACATAGGCTAACGATAGGCTACAAGGCAGTTTCAAATACTATTAATAAATCATTTCTAATGAATTTTTTCTTTAATTTGTACAGTCAGTAAGAGACAGTTGTCAAGGTCTAAGAGCCAGCTTCTTGGGTTTACGAAGAGTCTCAGATCACACAGTGCTTGTGAAGTGGAAGATGCTGCGCGATGTACAACAGGTTCAGGGTTACGAGGTAACTACAGTTATATCAACCTGTTGCTCTAGGGTCTTGGGTTTGATTCTCTGCTTTAATTAATTTGTGTTAATAATTAATTCTGATCTGGCGGTAGCCTTCCCCCGTAGGAAGTTAGCGCTAAGAATATATATAGTAAAACATACATTTTTTTTTGGAACGAAGTTCCTTATCGCGCGTTGTGAAAGGGGGCTAGACGGAAAAATTTCGTACGAAAAGTTGTCACGACACTTTTTGATCAAAGGATCTTGCCGCCGCCTTTGATGTGTGTGCGCGTGAGCGGCGGGGGGCGCCCGCGCTGTATGCTGTCTCGCGCTCTCGTGGCGCCCTCTGGAGTTTCGGTGTACAACAACAAATATTATTATTACTTAAAAAAAATAAAATTTTATTACAATTCCTTCATTAATTAATCGAAAGGAACTTCGTTCCATCCGGGTGTCCCTTGACACCTCTCAACTTTTTTTTTTTATTGACTACAAGTTGGCACTTGACTGCTATCACACCTGATGTTAAGTGATGATGCAATCTAAGATGAAAGCGGGCTAACTTGTTAGGAGTAGGATGAAATCCGAACCCCTATCGGTTTCTACACGACATCGTACCGGAACGCTATATCGCTTGGCGGTACGTCTTTGTCGGTAGGGTGGTAACTAGCCACGGCGAAACCAGCCAGACCAAGGCAAATTAAGAAAAATCTCAACTGCCCCGCTGGGAATCGAACCCAGGACCTCCGTCTTATAAATCCACCGCGCATACCACTGCGCCACGGAGGTCGTCGAAATACAAGAGAGTATAACACCACCAACATTCTAACTTCGGGCTAAGAATCCCTGGCCTTGTATTCCAAAATTATTCCGTAAGTCCACACCCATTTCAGTTTCTACACGACATCGTACCGGAACACTAAATCGTTCGGCGGTATGTCTTTGTCGGTAGGGTGGTAACTAGCCAAGTCTACCAGCCAGACCTGAACTAATTAAGAAAATCTCAATCGACCCAGCTGGGGATCGAACCCGGGACCGTCTATTATATCCACCGCGCACCACTGCGCCACGGAGGTCGTCTACGAGGCAATCGCGCAAAATAATAATATCCACTTACAGTTGCAAGTCGATGGTCGTGCTGTACAGAAGATACTCAGCCCAACGAAATGCATGGCGGTGCTCACCTGTCTCCCACACTGCGACAAGCTCCTGCTCACCATCCGCACCCTGACCCCAGCAGCCCTGACGACTGGTCACTATCCTGCCACCACCATCGTCTACCGCCCACGGGAAAAGTGTTCCCGGTTTCATGATCTATACATCACTGGAGAACAACCAGAAAGTAACCAGTGTTAAATATTTAAGAGCTTGTGTCGATTTGGATTTATCATCGTCATCGTCATTACCAGCCTTTTAACTTATTCTCAGACCCCATAGCCCTAACGTCTGGCCAATACCTTGCCACCACCATTGTCTACCGCCCAAAGGAAAAGTGTTCCCGGTAACCCGGTCACAGAAAATTAACCGGAACGTTAACCGAAATATTAAAGCCAGCCTTTTAACTTATTAAAATCTATAACTGAATTTAGGAAGTTTGAAAAGTAGCTAGCACAAAACATACAAATAGGAATATTGAAGCAAATTGTATATCTAAGTAACTTCATAAAGATGTTTATTTATTAAAATATACTTATATATACTTACCATGTCTTGTTTCTATTTTTTAATCTGAGTTTCAAGTAGAAATTACAAATATTAACCGCATAAGACGATGCAATACAGGTTGACTGAAGAGGTGTTTAATGCTAGCGCCAATTCACTCCAGCCAAGCTTTTTAACCGACGAAAAAAAACGGAGGAGGTTCTCAATTCGACACGTATTTTTTTTTGCTGGCACTGACTTCATAGATATGCTTAAGTAAATTAAAGCAACTAAATGACAGTTATTTTTTACTTTATAGTGCGTTTTGATTCGGTTCTATTTTTATTTAAAAATTTTATAGGGCAAGTTTCCAGCTCGCCTCAAATTATCTCTTCGTTTTATATTTTGTAACGATGTTTTAATGCTTTAAGGATTGAAACGGCCATTGGATGCCGCTTTTGCACATATTTTAGGGGTGTCTTGTGTACGCGACAAACACGACGGTATGCGACACTATGCTACGCGACACAGAGAGCGCTCAGGCGTTCTCAGTTCTGCGTATTGTTTCTATTAAAAAAATTCTAATAGAAAATTAAACCGAATTCAAAACGCACTGAAAAGTAAAATTCCTATCTCAAAAACTACTGATCCGATATTGATGGAACTTGCAGTATTCCCTTAGTTAAACAATACCTAGTACAATAAAAAAAGAATTACTTAAATCGGATTTGTAGTTCCGGAGATATGCCTCACAAGTCACAACCATAAATACATACATACACTTTTAAAATTTGGCACATTTGTTCAGACGCTGATATAGACTAACATATGCGAAAACTGGGCAGTTCTGAAATATGACATACATACGGGTCGAATTGGTTCATTGCCACTAGTTCCATTAAAAGTTCCATCATGGAACTAGATTTTTTTAGTCACTAGTTCCACATTATTATCTTAAGCACTTTAGGCACTTGCGAAATTTTTCAAGGGTGTAAAAACACTATAGTTAAAAACACTTAGGTGTTATTATAATTTTATTCAATAAAATCAACAAATATTTATTTTTTCTTACTTTAATTAGTTTTACTATAGTATACTGGCTAAACACTACGATATATATCAAAATAATGTAGTACAGTATTCCACACCTTAAAAAGGTCAACAAAAAAGTCCGCAAATATACGCGTTGTCGGATGGCGGCGACATCACCTCAACCTCTAGAAACCTCTCACCAATAGAAAGTTACTTTATTAATAAGTGCCATAAGCTATATTTTATATTTGTATTTCGGAGTAGTATCATGACAGCCACTCGGTGGAGTTCGTCAGTGGCGGGGAGGACCGATCGATGCCGTATATAGCAGCGGTCTGGAGAGTCGGGGACCCCGATTCTTAACGTCACCCAGACGTGGAACTCACCCACGTCCATTAAGGGGACGCTTTGGCCTGATTTAACAGTCACGCCAAAACCACATGCCCATTCCAAACGTCCCTCTAAGCCGAGGCCCGAGTCTCACAGGAGACGCCCTTAGAGAGTCGTTACGCCCTCTTACTTTTTCTTCGCCTTCAGGCACTCTCCGGCGATGCTTCTGCGCTCGCCCAACCCCCCCGGTGACGCCGCTGTGGTCCCATATGGAGCCTACGGCACTTACTTAATCAGAAAAAAAAAAGAGTCGAGGCTGATTCTCTTCGTGGCGTTCACTGCGACCACATCTCTCAGTCGTGACTCAGATCACGCCAGATTAATTGATCATTGTTATTAATAGCTCAATTAGTGAATATTTTATTTAATTGGTTGTTATTGGTCATCATTGTGATTATTCCTTAGTTAATTTGTTGGATCAAATGTAATAAACAAACATCCCTAAATTTGGCTGGGCAGAGAGAATAACTTGAACAGAGGGGGTGAATGTTGACGCGCGTCACTAAGAGATCTCTTTTAAACCTACACCCGTGTCACAAGTCTCGGGCTCTGTTCGGAGTTTTTCTCTCAGCCAAGCGATGGACCCGGCACCCGCACGATGAATCCTTTAAACTCTAAGATATTAGTCTGTCTCAATTTAAATATGATTCCATTTTTTGTCGAAAAGATGTCGCCGCCATCCGACAACGCGAATATTCGCGGACTTTTTTGTTGACCTTTTTAAGGTGTGGAATACTGTACTAAATTATTTTGATATATATATCGTAGTGTTTAGCCAGTGTACTATAGTAAAACTAATTAAAGTAAGAAAAAATAAATATTTGTTGATTTTATTGAATAAAAGTATAATAAAACCTAAGTGTTTTTAACTATAGTGTTTTTACACCCTTGAAAAATTTCGCAAGTGCCTAAAGTGCTTAAGATAATAATGTGGAACTAGTGACTAAAAAAATCATCACTAGTTCCATTATGGAACTGTTAATGGTACTAGTGGCAACTAACCATAAAATAAATCAACACTAGTTCCATTTTCTTCGTATTCATTTTAAAATGGAACTAGTGATAACAAAAATTATAATTTTTGTTATCACTAGTTCCATGATGGAACTTTTAATGGAACTAGTGGCAATGAACCGTCGAATTGATAACCTCCATTTTTATGAAGTCGGTTAAAAACATTATACCATCGCGCTGTTAGCATCCTCTTAATATCTAATCATAGGTCAGAGGCCATACTATATCACTCGACGATGTGCGATTCTAATTCGTATATGTCTCTCTCTCAGTATAAAAAGATTTTATAGACAGAGAGGGACTGAGACAGATTGAAACGTACGTTGATGTGTCATTACATAAAATTGCCCTACAACGCTGTGCAGTTCTATAAACATCCCAAAGAACCCGAACCGCGTAATTGCAGATACTACAAACTATACTAATAGAGTAAGAGCCTGCGACGGCCAGACCTTCCTTATTTTATAAAAGCTGAAATTTTCTCCGTACATGTCTCCTATACAGATAAGAACGACCAGCGACTATAGAGTTTGGGTTGTGGTTACTTGGGCAGGTAACAGGTAGTAAAGGTGTATAAAATAGTACTGAAAATTTGTTAAAGTATAAAGCTCAATTTTTGTATATTTTCTTCGGGATAACTGTAGAAATCTCGTCATCCATTGCCGGACACTTATGACAGTTGCTACCCCTTGCCAGACACCCCTAAACTTTGATAAATTACAATAATACTTTCGTTATAGTATAAAAGCTAAATTTTATATATGTTACTTGGGGGCCTATAAAAAGATGTTACCTCAATAGCCGGACAGTTTTCGTGGTTTATACATCTTGCCAGACACATTGAAAGTCCATTGTAGGTGCGACCGCGAGGTAACAACTGTTCAAATATTTCAAAAAAATTGTTGCAAATGGCTACTCAATTTCAAGCTTCGAGAATTGATGTGATGATGAATCGATCAAAGATTATCAGCATTCCCAACGGTTAGAAACCGCGCAATTGGTACTCTGCTTGGGCTTACTCTGTAACTGGGCCCAAACAAATTCGACCAATTGATTTCGCGAAAGAGTTGAAAAATTTAAATTTGAAAGAAGTTTTAGTTAATTTTTTTATTTCACATTGGGCTACTGATAAAGTGGTGCCATTTATTGGGACCAAAACAATATACATCAATTTCAGAAAGTGTTCATTCTTTTACTGTTGATAATTCTAATAAAGTTGTCTCAAGGATTACTGAAGAGTTGTCATGCCCAGCACACGAGGAAGCAGATACCAAGATAGTATATCATGCATGTAACATCAACTTTTCACCAGAAGTAATAATAAGAAGTGCTGATACCGATATTGCGGCTATAATGCTTGGTAACATGCATCACCTTAAAAGTGATTCGGTTGTTTGGATGCTTACAGACACTGGCAATAATTTAAGGTATGTTGACCTAACCAAAATACATGCAGAGTTAGGACTGTTAATTTGTCAGAGTTTACCTGGATTACATGCCATCACAGGTTGTGATTTCAATCCTGCGCTCTTCAGAAAAGGAAAATTAAAACCATACAAAATATTAAAAAGAAGTTGCGAAATTTTGACGGCAGTAATTTACCACGTTGCAAAAGCGAGCTACTGCAGCAATTTCTGCGAGCAAATTATATATGTACTATTTGGAATAATAACGCTCATTTGAAAAAGCCAACCACATATCAAGCAGACAATAACGGCTGGGTATTAAAAGATGACAAATACCAGTTCAAATGGTTTGAAGGGGATCAACTACCGAGTTATGTTAGTGATTCGCTCAAAACTCAATCAGGTATATAATTATTATGACAAATTATGATACATAATTTTTTAACTATTCATAACTGTATAATCTTGCTTATTTTTCTTTCAGAAACTGACGAAGAAGGTGATGTTGAGGACGATGATGCCATCGACTGGAGTAGTAGTGATGAAGAAAATAAAAACATCGACGACAATGCTTAAATTAATAAACAAGTTTAAATATTTTTTTTACCTATAATCATACTTTTTATTATTTTTATGATATTAAACTAATATATTTATTTTATACAACATGGCTATGAACGTAATAAAATAATTTTTTATTAGATATCTTAAAAAATAGTAATCGACTAAGCATTCGTGCACCTACAGTGGACTTTCAATGTGTCTGGCACGATGTAAAAACCACGTAAACTGTCCGGCTATTGAGATAACATCTTTTTATAGGCCCCCAAGTAACATATATAAAATTTAGCTTTTATACTATAACGAAAGTATTATTGTAATTTATCAAAGTTTAGGGGTGTCTGGCAAGGGGTAGCAACTGTCATAAGTGTCCGGCAATGGATGACGAGATTTCTACAGTTATCCCGAAGAAAATATAAAAAAATCGAGCTTTATACTCTCACAAATTTTAAGTACTATTTTATACACCTTTACTACCTGTTACCTGCCCAAGTAACCACAACCCAAAGTCTATAGTCGCTGGTCGTTCTTACCTATATGGGAGACATGTACGGAGGAAATTTCAGCTTTTATAAAATAAGGAAGGTCTGGCCGTCGCAGGCTCTTGGGCCATAAAGCCAAACTCGATTGAGAATGCTTGTCAACAAACAAATTAAAAACAAAGGTAGAAATCACTAGTCATTTTACAGCTATTTTTTTAATTAAATGGTTTATAATTAATTCATGACCATAAATAAGATTAGTATACTTAAAACTAATTAATAAGTTCAATATATTTTAAATAAGATTTTATAAAAAACAAAATATAGTTTTAAATTTATTAGGCATAAAATGTGTAGCATTTTATACCTTCATTTCAAATTCGTTTGTTGACAAGCAATCTCAATCGAGTTTGGCTTAAGTATAGGTAATCTGTGGTCTGGACTTTAAAAACATACTTATGACATTCTCTTCAACTTTTATGAGTTATGTCATCATGCGTTTTGGAATAATTTATTTACAAAATTAAACTATGCAGAAGAATTAATTATTAATCGATGTAGCTAAAGAAGTAAAATATTATTAATATGACTTGTTAAAGTTGTTGACTGCAAAATGAACCGTATCCAGCGGAGATACGGCCGTGTCGATCCCAAAATAGAAGAGAAACATGATATTGAAGAAGTATTGTCTCCTAAAAAGAGATATTACCTTGGGTTTGATAAATCGGTGGCCAATAGATCTTGTAATGCCAAACCGAGTCTTAAAGACGAGGAACAGTCTGTGGATAATCGTAGCTTAGATTTCCATGTACGTTTGATGTCACGTATTTACATTGGATGTTTTTAAATGAAATCTTATCCTTAACATTTAAACGCTTAATTATTGTGATTGTGTCATAATCATTATGAACCTAATAAATAACCCTCCCTTATTATAGGAGAGGGGATTGGGGTTGTGTTAATATAGTTGGCTATGAATAGTTAATGTATGATCACTTTACAGTGCTCTGCACTTTCAAAACAGCAAAATAACGAACTTTTCGTATACTCCCACTCTTCCAGCCTATACGTTATATGTTACGCCCATAGAAGTGCCAGTGCCTATTGCCTTATGCACAGTGGACTGAGACTAAGTTTGATCCTGTAACAATCAGTAACGTTTATTATGTTAGTGATTGAGATCGACGGCTTAACCTACTTTTTGAGGGACGGGGGTGTAACTGCTACTAATATTTCAGTAGTAGTGAAGCTCATTATTTCATAGACCGTCCAACTCGAAACCAGAACACCTACGATACGTCAACATACATAATATCTCTTAAAGAGAAAGATTATTGTCGCCAGCATTCGCCCTATTGCACCGAAAGGATCCCCTTTTTAACGATTTTCCCCTTAGGTCTTTATTTACCGATTATGTCTATCGCTACAAGTCATTTTATACAGGCATGCCGCGTAATAATATCGGTGTCAGAATGCGCTTACACATTCAAACAACTGAAATATCGATATATTTTAGTTCCATGATCTGATCAAACAGCAGTATGACTACGACCCAATGTTCCCCGACTCTATAAAGACGATGAAAGCGCTGCGGAAGGTTCTATGCAGTTCTCAGAGCACCAACACGCGCCCTTGGTCAAGGTCTTACGTGGAGACGTCCGATGGCTCCCAGTGGCAGAATGTCGACAATGTTGAGGATCTAGAAAAACTGCTTAGTTGTGACACGCAAGGTAGTTAAAAATGTAGTTAAAGATTTAGCTAAAGAAAAGACTAACATTTTTATGGCATACAATAGGGCCGGAACTTTTATAGAAGAGATACTGGTTTAGACTCACTGCTGCTCCAATTCGGGGTGAAGGACCTGTGTGTACTGTAGTGCCTTATATTTATCTCTTTAACGAACACATTCAAAGTTAATAATAAGTACTAGCAATTGAATGTCCGCTAGTAAACAAAAAAACTTTATAATCAGACCAGAAACTTATAAACTAACTTTACTATACTATATACGTAATTGAATTCAGCAATTTTAGAGACTGATACCCAGTTAAAATTCTACCAATAATTTTAAAACCCTGTAAATCAAGTTAAATTTTACACTTAACACCCCCTCCTGGAGAGAGGTCATGATCAACTAGAGACTGCAATCGAATATTTTCCGCAGGTTTATCCTTGTATTTACGTTAAAATCTATTAATTTTGTTTTTAATTTTATTTACTTGATTTTAGTTATAACAACTGAGTCTACCCCTGAAGCACATACAGATAAAAGAAAAACCATAGACAGCAAAAACATTTATATATCAGAAGTGCCTCGCATAAAAGTGATTGCTGAGAAATATTCAAAATTTTCGCGAAATAACGTTGAGTTAAGGAAGTTGGAAGAAAAAATTGTATGCATAGAATACGACATATTTGAAAATGATCTGATCACCAATAAGAAAAGCGATGACAAGGTTACCATGAAGCCGATTCAGAAGATGCGGGCTTATTTCTCCGTGAGACCCACTAGTGATCAAAACGAAGGTAGTTTTAATTTGAAGACTGATTGAAATAGTAAATGCAAAGTTTAAATTGAAATTTTGATAAAATGTTAATTAGCGCAGTTACATCTAACAACAGAAGCTTTTATATTTATCTTTGTGGCAAATTTCGAGAAAATCCTTCTAGCACTTACTAGTTTCTACGTAAAAGTATGCGTAATACACGTTTTATCCTCACAAATTTTTGGGTTAACCTCATTTAAGTTATACTTCTTTATAATGGTAATGTAACTTTTTAATTTTTAGGGAAAACGGTTACAATTTTGCCGTCAACAATAAAAAACAAGTTTCATATAAACGAAGAAGATTTAAATAAACTAAACGAGAAAGAAATAGAAATAATAGACGAGAAAATAGCCGAAAACAAACCATACTTGGACGAGCTCAAGAGAGTTTTGAAAAAGAAGCAAGCTATTTATACAAAAAAGAAAAAAAGCTCGTTGGATTTGAAATCTTTGTATGAAATGGCGAAACGGGAAAGACCCAGTTTGGATGAAGATTATTCCAACACGAATCTCCTTTCGAAAGCGGAGTTGGATGAAATAAAAGCATTGATTACGAAGAACTGCGCGTCGAGTATGCACGGAATTAATAGACATACGTTGAAATGTGATAATTTGGAATCAAAGGAAAGCGAACGACGAATGAATGTGATTTCTAAAAGCATTTTTGCGGAGCTTATAAGGAATGACGCGCGGGCTTAAAGTACTTTTTACCTACCCTTATAACAAGCTTACTTTAAGGGTATTAGAGAATATTGGCTATATTAACTCTAGCTTTTTAACCCTTTCACCGCCCGGCTTTCTAGCAGTTGTCGTGCCCTCAGCGCCCGGCATAATGAATTATAAAATAAATACCTACTATAAATAGGGATGTTCAATACTCAAGTTTTTGTGGGGTCGATATTCCGTAATAACATCGATATTTGCATTTGCGAGCCTTTCGCTCTATAGGTCGCGATATATTAGTAGGTACTTACTAAAATATGTAGGTACTACTTATCCTATGATGTCATCCAACCCTAGGTATTTTTGGTAAGCCAATAAAACAACAAAACCTTTAAAGATCAATTACATTTATTAATTTTCAATATTATAAATTAAAAATGTTCGAAAAATTGTAGTTCCGTGGAGGTGCAATCCAATTTTACAGTAGGCGACAGTCCACAAACGAAGTCGTCGAATTCTTCTATCTTTACGGGTAACATTTGCGTCGTCCAACTAATGTCGTCGGTGACATTGCTTTCGTCTATCTGAAATGATGCAATAAAATAGTTGTAGTGTAATAAATTCTGATAGGGTAAGGCTTATTTTCCGGGAATAAGTAGGTAGCAAAGATAATAATCTACAACACCTACTAACAACAGTCAACACGTGCAAGCAATTCCAATTTGTAAACAAAAGAACTGATATCTACAAAGTTCGGTATACATAACACCGACCGACAATCGAGTTTATTACGGACTACGACAATAAAGCGACCAAAGAAGCTTTTGTAATACGATTATTTTTCAAATAGAGCGATCAACGCTTAGCCCTTATTGAGCCCCGGGTTCAAAAGCGGCGGCGGGTTGTCCCGTCGTGTCGCGCATCTCACTCACTCTAATAAAGTTACTAATTTCCTACTTGGGACATCTCTTCTACAGATATAAAGTCACCATTAAAAAAATCGTCGTGTAAATCGCATTATTTTAAAAACTTGAAAGTAAAATAATACAATACAACTCAAAAACATACCTCTTCATCAATATTAAACTCTTCATCTGATTGGAATTCTTCATCTTCATCACCCTCTAGGATTTGTATTAATTCTTCAGTAGTAGTCATATTTTAATACAAATAAATTATTAATTAATTGAAGCTACACATAATATTCATCGATAACATACACGTAAACAGTTCTGCACGTACATCACTGACGGAACATTCCAGAAACCGGCACACGTTTATGACGTCAGAAGCGAGTCGTCTATATCCGACCGTGGCGTTGGGCGTACTAACAACATTTGTTTCTAAACATGTAGGCTAGTGATGTGAACTATCACATTCGGTCGGGAACATTTCACTTCTTAGTTTATTTATTTTCAAAGAAATTCATTAAATTACACACAATTTTTTGTTAATTATTTTATTACTAAATGTTGTAGCTGTTGTTTTATGGTAAATTAGTTAATACAAAGAGAAATATTTCGATTTTTTTGAATTTTTGTATCGGTTAAACTTGTAGTATGTCGCGTCCCTACTGTCGGATATTTCCGTCACGGGCGTAGGACGTCAATACAATTTTCTTAAAAAAATATCAGATTTACATATAAATTCAGTAATTATTTTTAAGATGTCTGAACATTAATTTAAAGTTTATTACAGTGTAAATTATATCTTAGTTAACTATTTACCTAATCTACTATTTTTTTTTAATAGAACGCAACATAATAAAATAAAAAAGCCGACTGAACGAGCGCTGGTATTTGGTCGTATATATACGACTCTGGCGCAATGGACACGGAACAGTTTGTCGGATTAATCCGACCTAGGCGGTGAAAGGGTTAAATATTATATTATCATAAATATTTCAAAGAAATCTCGATTAAATAAAATACGATCTTTTTTTTAAATTTTTTATTTCAACATCTCCAAATATAACATTTATAAAATAGTTATTTGTTTAACATTTCAGCTTAAGATCAATCAATACTCTATTTACTACCGTTTTTAACTGTTTCAGGATTGTGGGCTGGGTCGAGGCCAAGTTTTTTCATTTCTACCGCCATTTCGAACAGGTAGTCGTAACATTCTGCCCTGTAATCACACTTATACTTAGTGTTTAATACAGACCAGTCTATTTGTAAAAAGGAATGAATGCTAGACTCTTTCATGTAGATAAGGGGATTTCGGTCTAAGACCTACCACGCTACTCTAATGCATGTTGGTTGGTTTAGAGTGACAATTTTAATCCTGAAATTATTATTACCACAATTACAGCAATTATCATTACATTGCTCCGTAGCTATGTTCATGTTCACTTTCCTACATGGAGGGAGGCCTAGCCCTGTAGAGAGCCGTTAGGATGAAATATAAAAATTTTGAACAAAAAAAAAGAACAGACTCAAAACGCACTAAAAAGTAAAAAATAACTGTGTCATTTAGTTGCTTTAATTTACTTAAGCATATCTAGGAGTCGGTGCCAGCCAAGGTTTCTACTTAAGGGCGTTACCTAGAACCCACAAACTGCTTTACTATGTAAAATAAATGTTCCTTAAACTTGGTTGGCATCGATCTAAGTAAATTAAAGCAACTAAGTGTCACAGTTATTTTTTACTTTTTAGTGCGTTTTGAGTCGGTTCTATTTTTTGTTAAAAATTTTTATATTTCATCCTAACGGCTCTCTACAGGGCTAGGCCTCCCTCCATGTAGGAAAGTGAACATGAACATAGCTACGGAGGAACCCACCACGCTACTCCAATACATTAACGATTATTATAAGATGATGATGCTAGGGACCGGGATCGACGGCTTAACGTGCTCTCTGAGGCACGGGAGTGTAACACATTGGTGTTTGTAACAGAATTCGACGATCAACCAATCACAGTACACAGCCAAACGTGTAGGCGTCGTACAAACGTGGCACCCGCTTGTGAACTTACGCGGTTTATTTGACAATAATGCATCCATCGTTTTGTTATTTTTGAGTCCATTATTTCTAAAATATATTTCATATCATTGTAATTGCCCAAGTGGGCAGATGGATGACACAATGTTACTCACATAGTCTTGGCCTGCTGCCAAGTGTCGCCCCACACGTAGACCCCATGTCTCCTCACCAGCACGGCGCTGGTCCCAGGGTACTCTCGCAGCGCCTCCGCCAGGCTGTCCGCCAGGTCTTTCTCGAACGGAGTGTTCTCTATTATAGGAACTACTAGCTTCTCGTCGTATCTGAGGTAGCGACCCAGTGACGCGTCTTTTATACCCTGGAAATAAGATATCATCATCATTAGTTTCGACGGTCTCCGTGGCGCAGTGGGTTTAATCATTTTCTACAATGGTCCAAGGTGCTGGCTGGTGGGAGGCTTTGGCCGTGACTAGTTACCACCCTACCAACAAAGACATACTGCAAAGACATTTAGGGGTCCAGTGCGATGTCGTGTAAAAACCGAAAGGGGCGCGAATGTCATCCTCCTCCTAACAAGGTAGCCCTCTTTCATCTTTGATTAATAGACTCATCATAACTTACCATACATCAGGTGTGATTATAGTAAAGATGTAACTAGTAATGAATAAAAAACAATAAACCGCCTCTACAACCGCCTTAAAAGGGTTTTCAGTTTGACCTGTGTTTTGTCCACAATTATCTCGCGTTTGGCTGAACTTAGTGCGATTTTCAGAATTTTGGCATTTTTAACTAACTTCAAAAAAGCGGATCTCATATATCATATCAATATCATAAACAAGGAATGTCTAAGTCAGATGTGATGCGAGATAGTTGTTGTAGATCCACGCTTTTATCACTATACGTCCGCCTAGCCACGTTAGAGCAGCATGGTGGGTAGGTTAAAGGAGAGAGAGCTGACCCTATAGTAGGCCGTTTGTAAGATGATGATGAATTACCTTGATCATTTCCTGGTGCGTGATGACGAACTCCTTGTCATACAGCAGCGTGCAGCGCACGGCGTGCGGCGAGTGCGTGTGTATGACTGCGCCGGCGCCGCGCTCGCGGTACGCCAGCATGAACAGTGGCGTGCATTGACTTTTCTTCAGCCTGGAAATATATCGCATTTTTATAGTAATAAATGACCGATTTTTTCTAATATGCAATCAGTTCCAAGAATTTAAACAGATGTGTTGCGTGAAACGTTGTCCAGTAGAGCTGGATCCTCATTAGGATTTGACCGCTTATTAGGTTATTCCTGGCTTGAACTATCCAGGTCTTAGACAAATGTCTGTCAGCAGTCTGTTTGCAAAAAAATTGATGTGTGTCATCTCTATACTACAGGACATTTTATGTTAAATACTGTTTTGTCAACGGTGCACAATGCAAACAAAAACTTTAATAAATATATAATTTACATATTAAGGTTTTGCTATACATCCGTGCTACATGTCACAGCCATTAATCTCATACAGTTCAGGATTGTCAATACTTACATTGTATGCTTTTATTTACTATGAGGAAAGTTTTCAGATGGGTAAAGGCCATGTCAAGGTATCACACTAAAAAAATATTCTAACATCTGTGGGCTCGTGACCACAATTTTACACACAATTAGCAGCAAGCAGTGAAGCATGTTTTGTTACAAATTGGTAAAAAAAAATTCCAGCAAACTTTACTTTTTTTCTGGTGGTGGCAGTTCCAAGTCTTCATCGTTTATGTTCTGCACAAACAAATCATCAGCTTTCATTCTTTCTTTTTGTACCCCAGATGGTGCAATGTAGATTTTGTCACTGGAAGAAATAAAGAGTCAACCTAATTACTGTGTGGAGATGAAATGAATAAGACCACTATGGTGTCTCATACAACTAACAGCACATGCATGAATTGAAAATGAAGACCCTTTCAGGATCATTTACAATTAATGGAAATAAATGCATACACTGATTAGTATATTGTAAACTTTCATTAAAAGGTATGTTCGAAATAAGCAAGAACTAAGTAAAAACATATTTAAGAATAAACATAATATCAAAAATTGCAGAACCGACGGGATTCCACTATTTTTGATTTATTGAATAGAAATAAACTAGAAATTTTAAATGCCAATAATTCTAGTGTGCACAGCTCTATTACATTATATTACTCTATCCATGGAATGCTAAGATATTCGTCTCTCGTCTCTTAAATATAAATAATCACAAAAGTGTGGGTAAACATCTCAAAAGTGTTTACCCACACTAATAAGTATTTAATTACCCTTCCTTGATAGAAATCCCTCCACCTGTTCCTGTGACCCATCCTAGATGGTAAAACTGATTGCAAAGCTCTGGGATCAGGTTTCTTGGATGCTCCTGAAAAATAGTATAAAAGAATGTTTAAAACTGTGAGCAAGTTAAGTATTTTTTTAAAAAATGGGGTGTACAGATCAGGTCTTTTCCGTACGGTGTATAGCTGAAATTTTTTTAGCTAAACACCAAAAAGTCTATTGTGCTTTCATCGACTTGGAAAAGACCTATGACCGTGTGGTGAGGAATGAACTACAGTCAACATTGTCCACGTATGGGGTGAGCAGCAGTTTGATCCGAGCACTGAAATCTCTTTATGAAAATTCTAGTGCTTGTGTCAGAATAAATGGGGCATACACTGATTGGTTCCCAGTGGAGCGAGGGGTACGACAGGGATGTGTAGCGTCGCCATTGCTGTTTAACTTATGGACAATTGTTTGACAGATCTGAAAGAAAGTGTATTTGGTTTAAGAATGAAAGAGTTACTCATTAAATGTCTTCTCTATGCCGACGACCAAGTATTACTTGCATCGTCTGCTAATGAGTTACAGAAAATGGTAACTATTATGAATGTAGCTCTGAAAATGAAAGGAATAAAAGTGAATGTTAGCAAAACGAAAGTAATGGTTTTTGAAAGAGATGAATATGTGACAGATTGTAATATTGTGATAGATGGAGAAAAACTCGAGGAAGTAAAAGAGTTTGTATACCTGGGTAGTAAATTTACGAAAGATGGAACATGTGAGAGTGATATTGAAAGAAGAGTAAATGCTGGGAACTTGGTGAATGGTGCTCTGTATGCATTTATGAACAGCCAGAAAGTGTCCCAAAAGGCAAGACTGGCTGTGCATAGAGGTGTGTTAGTGCCCACACTTATGTATGGTAGTGAAAGTTGGGTATGGCAGAAGAAGCACAAAAGTAAAATAATTGCAGTAGAGAGATGAGAGCATTGAGGAGTATGTGCGGGTTAAAACTGTGTGGCAGAGTTAAAAATAGTGTGATAAGAGGAAAGTGTGGCGTAAAAGATGTAGTGACTAAAATTGAGAAAGGGATGCTTAGATGGTTTGGACATGTAGAGAGAATGAATGAAAGAAGATTAACAAAAGAGATTTACAAGGCGAGGGTGAATGGAAATGTTGGAAGGGGAAGGCCTAGGCCAATGTTCCTGGACCAAATTCAGGACATTTTAAATAATGGCCAGGTCAAGAGTACCCTAAACCGACGAACTTGTATGAAAGGATTAATGAGAGCAGAAGAAGCTAAGGAAGTATGCAAGGACCATGGCAAATGGAGGGATGTGGTCTCTGCCTACCTCTGTGGGAACAAGGCGTGATGTTTTATGTATGTATATAAGTTAACTTTCTAAGTGCAATGGCTATGCTTATTCCAGTCATAAAGAACCATAGCTATCTTATAATTTAAACCATATTGCTTTTGGTGATATTACAGGCTAGTGAGGATATAATATTTTCCTTATGTTAACGGGTACATGTCAGCGCATTTCGTAGATCATTTTCGTAGCATGTTCAATGCGAGTTTTCTGCAATTTAATGGTTTTCTAATTGACAGTAGAGTGTGCTTTCAAACATTAAAAAAAAATGTTTATTATGGAAGAAATATTGAGAAAAATCTGTTATTTCTTAGTTTTGTCTGTTATTTCTTAGTTTATTAATACATTGTATACAAATTCATTACACGGAATTTCGTTTAATATGCCTACTATTCTTATCAGTTATTATCATACCTTTGAGTTCATAGTTCACAGACAATAGGTAGAAATTCAAAGATCACAATATCATTTGATGCAATTACATAGATTTATAAAATAATGGTTATTGCATAAGTCATATTAATAAGTCTTAAAGTAAACTGTCTTCTCCATTTTTCAGAAAATTTCACCGGACAGAAATAAATAACTTCTCATCTTACGTAAATCTGTCAGCATAATCTCGACTTGATTCTGATCCAATTTATTTCCTCGTTACGGAAAGTATTCTGATAATTCAAATGCTTACAACTATTTTATGTTAACGATTGTAAAAATCATACTTAATTGGAAGTTTTATACATACCGGACTGTACTCCGTCATTTTAAAAAATTAATAAAAAAGAACTCTCAGTTATAAACTACAAATGCGTTATTATTGCTCTGTTAACTAACGCGTCAGTGATAACTTAAACTAAAGTATAAAACAAATACAAATAAGCGATAAATAACGCAAACAAAATTATATTCGCCGATTTTAATTTGACATACACAATAACAATAAGTTATTGTTATTATTGTCAATAACAGAACACTAAATGTTAAATGACAGTGACAGTGACGTTATCACGTTAATTTTAAATTGTCTATGCTTCAAAGTATGAAATCATAGATACCTATTACTGTAATTTATTCCTATCGATACCGACTTGCCAAAGATGTAGTCGAGTTTCGTAAATCACTTTCAACAATCTCCATTGATTTCATTAGAAAATTATACAGTTATAATTTTTTTAGGAGAACTGGCCAGTCAAATTCTTAAAATGACAGTTTCACCAAATAATCTTTCAAAGCCAAGGTCAACTATGTTTTATACTTTCAGGAATTAAAAATTAACAATTTAAAATAAACATTATTTCGATTTTAGATCATGATAAATTATTTAAGCAGGAAATATTGAATAAACATACAATAGGTACAGGAAAGGCTGTATGTATAGAATTGAATTTTATTTATGTTTGGTCTAGTATAAAGAAAGACGTGCATTAGGGAGCTATGCATGCGGAAAACTAATGATCTGGCTCATTATCTTAGTGGTTAACCCTATCCTTAGACCTGGGTTGAAGTACCGGCTAACTCTGTAAAAAATATAATTTGGTACCTATTTTACTAATTAATTTTCTATTATCATAATATTACAGCCTTGTCTCAGAAAGTAAGCCATTGGTCCCACTCACATATTGTATTAATGTATAGTGACCGTTACTTAATATTACCTACTCTAAATTTACATTGGAGTGGCGTGGTGAATCCTCTCCTATCAGGAAAAAGGCCCTTGAAAGCCTTACCCCTAATATTAGACCTTTAAGTAACTTGGTTCATGATTGAGGAACTACTTGATGATAAATAAAAACCTATCGCTTATAAGCAAACTACGCAAGGAACACGGTTAACAAGCTGCTTTCGTGTGACCGTAAATTAATGCCTGTGTTTGAATTGCGTAAACTTTGCCTGTATTTTACATCCGCAGCCATAACCTTCAGACTGGCCTTGGGGGTAGTCATTTCCCGGAGAAACCCAAAAAGCTCTAATTAATTAAACTTTACTTTTACAGATTCTCATACCTATGTGTAGAACCTAAACACATTCAAACAACACAAATTGTTGATCATATAATTTCCATGACATAAATACCAACATAAACCTTTGATAGTATTTAGAAAAAATGCCTGAGATACCCCCATGTTTGAGTAGACGTTATAGAGCGTTAGATGAATTGATCCAAGAGCTCAGCTCCTATCAACCAAGTAACCCTCACGCCGAATGTGCGTCAACCAACGACCCAGCGATAAAGTTGATGTGCGACTTTTGGGATATCCTCAAAGAAGATCCGGGCCTAAATTTGACGGTAAGCTATTTTACTGTTGTTGCTATTTCTGTGCAATTTCGAATATAATAGCTGTATTCCTTGGTTCTACCGTCATTGATCCTATTTGTATGGTAATATCAAAATAAAAAGTGCTGCATATATATTACACCAGTCTATAATCTAAGTCTATACTAAATTTCACCTTGATCCATTCAGTCGTTGAGCCGTGACAAATCCACACAATCCACAAATTAGTTATTAAGTTTCTGAATTTTTCTAATTTTCTGCGCAATTCAAGATTCATACTAAAATCTTCTACAAATAAATCGGTCAATCTTTTTTAAGTTAAGACATGAGGAAGGAAAATACTAGTACCTAGAGTTTTTTATAAGCCTAAAAACCCAGAAAAGAGCTGCCACTGTTTTTCCAGCTGGCTATTCTCAATAGGAATCTGCCTTCCGAACGAATAATAAACGTTTTTGACTTTTTGAATTTAGAATTCTTAAACTTTAGATAGGTAGGTATATTAGTTTAAAATTTAGACGAAAGGGTGAATGTGGTACTGGTGATTAAAACGGTAATTACTTTTAAAATATTTTAGTCTAATAAAGGGCTAGCTCATTTTGTCTTAACAAATTTTGTGTAGGAAGCAGTTCACCAAAGATTGAGAGCCAAAGGTGTTTGCAGTGGGAAGTTTGGGTCGAAAAACGTCAGCTGTTTCCGATCGGGATGCTGTAACGAAGATAAGAGAACGGAACCCCAAATGAAATTGAATGAGTAAGAAATTAATATTTTCGTATAGCAGCAATAAGTCTCTTTACGTCAGACCTTGATCATGGAAGTACTTATTTTATAAGAATACTTTTTGCCACAAGGTCACCCGCGGTTTTACCTGCGTAGTTCTCGTTCCCGTGGGAATTATGTAAGCTATTTGATTGTAAAGTTTCATCAAAATCCATAAATACATACGAACTTTCGCCTTTATTATATTAATAAGAATATTTTTAATGACCTTGTCTTTTTCTGGAGTTCGAACCCTCGATGTGAACTATTGAGGCATTTAAGGCTTAATGCATGCGTTTGCACGGTGACCCTATGAGATGAGATCCTATCATATTTAATCAGATTATTAATTGTAATCGACTTCGATGTGGATAAGAATTCCAATAAATTATGTTTTTCATTTAGATCTTTTCTGCGATGAGTAGGATTGCCCTATTCCATCAGATATTTCCATGTTTGTCAATTTTTTTCACAATATATGTCGTTCATAACCTTTTGATAAGAAATAATAACTACATTTTGTATATCATTACTGGATCAGGACTAGTCCTGGATTTTTAATAAAGCGTCATTAGGGCGGCAGATTTCAGAAGACGTTTATTTCATAGGATAAGTTATTATGTCACGTCGGAAATAAAATTACCTACACACAAAAAAAATATAATTCCGACCCTGCATTATTCTGCTTTGCATGTTTAATTCAACGAGCTGTCACGAAACCGTCTAACTTATTACAAAAGTGGATGTTACGAGCGAACATCCAAGCTTCTATAAAATTAGTTATTGTAAAAGCTTTGATTGCAGAATGAGCCAAGATCCTAATAAATTACCGTGCAGTTCGTCCAAGTGCGGAGCGCCGAGTGCGGCCGCGAGCCAAAATAACATGCCATTGAACAAAGTTTTGTGCAATTTGAAAGAAGTTAGTATCTGCCTTGAAATTCTATTACTAGACGATAACACAAGATGGGTCTGTATAAACTTTGAAACGTTTCGTTTGTTAAAACCTGTAAAACCTATATCAATGTCATATTTACTTATAAATGAAGCAATTCATGAGGAAAGTTACAGTGTTATTACATTTCATTAGTTTTTTTTGTCAATTAAAAAAATCATTCTATACTAAAGCCAAACTCGATTGAGAATGCTTGTCAACAAACAAATTTAAGATGAAGGTAGAAAATGCAACACATTTTATGCCTAATAAATTTAAAATTATGTTTTGTTTTTTTTTTGTAAAATCTTATTTAAAAGATATTGAATATTTTAATTAGATGTAAGCTTACTAATCTAATTTATTGTCATGAATTCGTCATTAACTAGTTAACTAAAAAAATTAAGTGTGAAATGACTAGTGATTTCTACCTTCATTTTTAATTTGTTTGTTGACAAGTATTCTCAATCGTGTTTGGCTTTAGTATAGTTTTGAACCCATACGGGTCCTTACTCCTTAGTCATGAACTTGCTTGTTTCTGTAACGCGGCGTGAAGCGCGGCCGCTCGCTGAGATAATTAAATTATTGTTAATTATAGTTTTATACCTTCGTATTTACTTACATAAATTAAATTAACTGTTTCATCAATATTTATTCCCTCAAAGGCTGCGTCATTTGAAATGAAATGTCAAAAGGATATTAACAAGTTGCTGGAGACACAAAATAAGTTACAAACACAAATCCAAGTTTTGGAGCAAAGAGGAAATGAAAGTGTAAAATTGATGAAGCAAGCCGATTGCATGTGGTCGTGTATGGAAAATTCTTATAAGACGAAAATTGCTGAATCTTTAGGAAGGCAGAATGAATTATTAAAAAAGGTTTTTGTTTTACTCTAAAATAAATCTTAATATTGATTCTTGTTAGGCTAGGAAATTATTGTTTATTATTGCCGCGAAGCAACTGTGATGTGTTTTGGAATGAGGTATGGATAACGGTAAAATTATTGGCACACCATCATCCACCATAGGTCAAAAGGTTGATTTGTTTTTAAGCGTACCATTCTAAATGTTGCTTTTTTATTAATTTACGTTTCTACTAATCAGTAACATTTGATATTTGCCCTTGTATAGAATAACTGTATATTTACATATGTATATATTTCGGTTAAAGTAAGTATTTGAAATACTTGTTAGCACAGTTTACGTTTTAAATTTTAGCTTAAGGAAGTTGAAGCAAGCAATAACAAATGGCGAAAAAACAAAAAAGATTTAGATTTTCAAATGAATAATATAAATAAATGCTATGAAGAAATAAAGGAAAAGATAAATGAAAAAACAAGCGACATTAAGTGTATTGATTTGGAGATAGACAATTTTAAAAAACATATTGAATGCAATAAAAAGGATATTGAAGCAGCTAAGAAATCTTTTGGCACTATGAAGCAAGCTTCAGATGTTAGTAGCTTTTTATATTCTCAAATTTTGATTAGAGCTCGTGGAAAGAGTTCAGCCATTCTGGGTTCTGTGGTTCGCGTTCCTTGTAGACAATGATTCCTTCTTTGTGTTATGTTAAAGTGTTATGTTAAAGTGCTGGGATTTGCTTACATTAATATAATTTTATCTCCAGGCCAAAATGAATAATATTGCAGCGGAGGTTACTAAATTAGAAAAATGTCTTAATGAAGTAAAAAATCAAAAAATGTCAAAAGAGCAAGAAGGTGCAAAATATATAAAAGAAGCGAGAGCAGAATTACAAAAACTCTGCAAAGCATTATTGCAAAAGAAACTTGAAGGCGAGGGCTTGAACGCAGAGGTTTTAAATTAAATTCTTATAATAATACATAGTTTAAATTATTTATAGGTAATATTTTATATTTTTATTAAGATCTCAATATATTTTCCCAGCTTTAATGCTTTTTTTCAGAAAGAAGCTTTGTTGTTGGAGATAGATTTGCTTATTCAAAATTGTGATCAGTGTAAAGATAAATGTAATATCAAACAACAGTCTATTAATGAAGAGATAAAAGCAGTTCAAAAAGAAATTACTGAATTCAAGGTTAAGTGCACACAATGTCACCAATGTATTGATACGTCAGACATTAGAAAGCTTTGTACCGATTGTCCAAGATGTCTTGAAGAACGAAATTGTTTGAATGAAGGCGATCACTGTAGCCATGACCATACACTGGATTGTGTATGTATGACAGTAAAGCAGAAATTTTTGGATAATGTATTTGATAATATGTACACATCGCTAGAACGACAAATCCAAACTAGGACTGGGAAAGCAGTGGCTGAGGAAGTAATGAATTGCTTAAGAAGAAGTAAAAATGGTAAATTAAATGAATCGACGAGAAAAATTTTGCAGGATTTCATACTGACTACAGTTAAGAAAAACTTGAATTTGACAATAGTTGGTGGTGCTGTCAAGACAAGATGTGAGGTACAAAGTAATAGTTTAACCATACATTTGAAAACATTCAGAATATCAATTTTGATTATCTGAAAAGTTCACAAATCTCGTATCGATAATGCTAGTTTATACCTACTTAAATAATGAAATGAAATTTTGTGATTTTGTGATAGCGTAATTTGAAATATCTTCAAAATGTAATATTTTGAAGATATTTTAAATTATGCTATACATTTTAAATTATAATATTGCTATACTGTTAACTGTTATAATTATTATTAATTAATTATTATCTATATCTTTGTTAACTTGTAGATTACCTTTAGCAATTATAGGTTTTTCTTTCATGTAGATGGATGCAGATACATACAATCAGCTCATGCTTTGCCTTAAACAAGTTAAAGTTACTAAACCAGTGAAAACAGATCAGGGAACTGAAGCTAAAAAGGTAAAATGAAATGAGTTCTTAAACTATAAATCTAATAATTGGTGAACCAAACTGTCACTTCTAAAAGTTATTTCATGTACATCCACACACATGAGATAACCTTTAACAGTATTTGTAAATTAAATAACACAAGTGAACTTAAAGTAACTTTCCAATTTTTAAAATTAATAGGAGCCCTGCAAACGCTGGGGTGGCTCGAGCGAGTGCAACTGTCCGAAAGGACCTAAAGGATGTATTTGTTCCAAGAAGGCCCCTCCACCAGCTATCGAACCGACTTCTTGTCCACCCCAAAAGGAACAGGAGGAAGATCCAGTAAGTGTGCATATAAATTTTCTTCGTAATTTTTTTAGTAGGATACCAATAAAGATTAGAACGCTTAGCAAAGAAAATTAGTGTTTGATTGATTTGCTTCTTCATCGATTTAAATTGAAGAATTTATTAAAATTGTAACTTTCTTACTCAGGGTGAAGTAGTAATATGCCCGCACAAAGATTCAACGCAATGTGGCGTTGACTGTGCTATGCATGGACTGCCGAATGCCGTGGGAAGTGAAGTTGCATCTTGGCGGCCCAACCCTTGTCAAGGTAAAAACCATACTTTAAACAAAGCTTTTGTCATGAATAGTATCAAATTACTAAATCTAAGCGCTAAAAGTCACTCAGATCCGACATAATATCTACAACTCTACGAATTAATACGTTTAATACTCCTTCCGAAACGGCAGATTTCTTAGGAAATGTTGACTACTATGTACAATGTGCAATTGCGAAGTGACTTTGTCAGTTTTTCCCGGAAAATAGAAAAATAAGTAAATTATTAATGGCAATATGTACTGTCGTCAAGTCATAAGACAACTCTATTGATTTTATTTTGAACTACCAGTCGCCCGCGACTTAGTTCGCGTGAAAACCTCTTAGGTACCCTTCTAATTTTAAAGACAGACTTTCGTATAAAGTGTGCTCATTCCCCACTCCGCCTCTCAATTTAATTTTTTTATACTTTCCCGTCAAGCAATATCCTCCGTCCCATCCCGTGTACTAAAGATCTACATTTTTGTTAAACATTGTACGACATTTCAGTACATTAACATTAAAAATATATATTTATGGCAAACTGATGAGTATAAATAGATATTAAATAGTATATTTCACTCTTGAGTCTAGCCTTCAGAATAAACAAAAATAATTTTATAATCCGACAAGCAGATCTAGAGATTAGCCCGTTTAAACAAACGAAAAAACTCTTCCGTGTACTATATAGATATTTGAACAAAGATCGAATTCTAAATCCATCACCGTATTAACGTTTCTATCATGAAATCATATCAGTACCAAAATGCTGACTTCTATTCAGGCAAGGCAGTGCACAAAGCCGATTTAACAGATTTTTGCGATCCGACTTGCGCGACAAAAACTGAGATAATTCGGCTAATATATATAATACAAATATAAAATATAGCCTATGACACTTTCCAATAATGTAGCATTCTAATAGTGAAAGTATTATATAAAAAGGATCAGTAGTTCCGATGATTAGTCCCAACAGATCTTTATTTACAAACTTACAAACTTTACCTCTTTATAATATTAGTATAGATATAGATAAACCTTTCATGATGAATTATTATGAAGAGATTTATGAATAGATATTATTTCCATGTAACGTACTATATTTTTCATATTCAGGTCCAACTTGTCAGTTTACTAACATGAGAGCTGCGCAGTGCGTGCTCGGTCCTGAATTGTTGTCTTCACAAGTACCACCCTCAATACTATCGTCATCAAGGAGCCCCCAAGCACCACCTTCGTTCGTCCCCTACATGTCGGTATTGGAAGATCAGGTATTTAATGAATTACAGTTGCTTACTTGTGTTTTTTTGTTTGTTTGTTCGTATGTCTAATATTTCAGTTTTATTCAACATAGTTTATGTAGATATATAGATGTAAACAATTTTCGAAATTATTTCTCCTCCTGTTTTTACAAATTTTCATTATTTTTAATAAGCAAGGGTTATATCCTATTGATGCTATTTCTAAATGTGTTTGTAATGATTATCTTATAAATCAAATTATTATATTATTTTTAGGTTTCCGGTAAATGTAGTGATATGCCTAAGCTCAGCTGTGACTGCCCAAAAGGTAAGACTTGTAAATATAAAATTTGTAGTTAATATGGGAGTACAAGTTTAACAGTGTAATGATGTTTCGTGATATCAAAAATATCATTTTAGATGTTAGAGGTCACCCCCGTGAACGAATTATTGAAGAAGTAATGGGAAGGTATACAGATGTAGCACCAATTGAAAAAGTGAGTTATACTATAATAAGCTCTGAGTCACTTGATCTAAAACGTTAAATATCTAAGTTCTAAGAGGATCTTTAATTATTTGTATTAGAATATTACATCTTTGCGTATAATTTGTAAACAACTTTTAAAATGTTCATGTAATTTTACACAATTATTATAATAAATATCAGAAAAACGTTTGCTGGTTTTATTTTTATGATAAATGTAATATTTTTTTAATGATTATATTTACATAAGAAGAAAAAAGAGTGAAAGTAAAATATATATATATATTTGTATTAACTAGAATTCCAAATGAAACCAATGTTTAAAAATTACTTGTGAAGAACTTTTGTGCCTTGAAGAGTAACGTTATGAGGTATTTATTTTGTATACGTCGTTAATTGTCCAAAATATAAGAATTTTCAAGAATACAACAAGTGAGGAAGTAAAATACTCCTTTTATCAAAAAAAAAAACAAAGTATGCAATAATATTTTCAAGGAAAAGCTTCTAATAATGGAGGATCAAGAATTAAAGTAAAATAAAATGCGTGCTGTTTTCAAAATAAATGAACATGATATGAGATATGATTTTGGTTGTCAAATGAAAACTTTTTGTTGAATCAGAACAGGTAAAAATTAAGTTATATTTAATCGATAGCATAAGGACACATACTAATAATTTGCGAACTTACAGTTGATTTCAATTGCCTAATATATTTTTCTGTACTCCCATATAAAGTTGTTAGTTATACTTTTATACGAAAAATATTTTTTTTAATACTAAATTTACCTATGAAAATAATTATTCATCATTTATTTCAGATTCAATAATACAAAAGAAAGCAGAAATTACTAAGCATTTGAATAAGGAAACTTCTTCATTACATAACAAATCTGCAAAATGTTTCAAAAATAATGAAGTTCAAGATATTCTCAGTGATTTGGTAAAAAATGCTACGAAAACAACCAATGTCTATAATATAAAAGGTAAAAACGATTTGCCTCCGATTACTGATACAGAAATTTCTCCGAATTCTTCTAAAGTGGAGAAAAATAAAAAAGTAATAAAATTAGTACAAAAGAAAAATCGAGATAATTTTCTCTTATATCAACAAAATAAAAATAATTTACGTAAACTTTTAGAAAATTTATACACTGAAGACGTTTCTGACATGACAAATATAGTTGCAGCGAAAACATCACCATCTGGTAATATTATTTTAGAATTTAGTGAAAAAAGTTTGGCGCACTCTGCGGAAGTAACAAATAATATTGAAAATGAATCTTGTTGTAATGATAAACCTCTCCATAGCAATAAAAATGCCCTAAATAATATATGTGAGAAAACAAACGAATGTGTTACAAAAAATAAAGAAGATAATCCATTATTTAAAGTCAGAATTGAAGGTATCAATTATAAGGGTATGTTTATAATAAGAAAAACTGATTCAGGGGTTTACGAATTAGTTTTAGATAAGGAATTTGAGAAATGGTATAAAAAAACTATCGAGGAACATCAAAATGACGATGAAGATGTATATACTTCTTTTGTTAAAACCAATTCCGGTAACTTCATAATGGACATTGATGTAAGTGATCAAAATATCGTGAACAATCAAAAAGCTCTATTAACAAAGTCTCATTCAGGAAGTATAAAAGTTATTGTTAGCGAAAGTGACTCAGAGCTTGAAATCGTCAAAGAGAAATACGGGTCTGTACTATCTCCTCGGAACTTGAGCCGTCTTTTGAATGCATCTCCGTATTCTAGTAAAGTATTCCAAAAAGATTATTTTAGGGCCGCATTAAAATCAAACAGCGATTCAAATGTTTACGGCAGAGTTAAATTTGACATTCAATACAATCAAAATCTTATTAAATCTGAAGCGATCCTCAAGAAAACGAACTCTGGCCGGTACACTGTTATTCTTGATAATAAATCGAAGACTGCTTTCATTAACAATTTGAAAAAGACTATAAGAAGTTCATCCCGAGGATTTATACCTATCAAGCGTACATTTTCGGGTAACATAAATGTAGAAGTAAATAATGATCCTGAAAGTCAGTATGGATCGTTAAAAATAACAAAATCTGGTAGCATGTATGTTATTTTAGAAAATAGAGATGCTAAAAGACAAAAATTAAGGGATTCTTACACTTCAACTAGTAATTTTGTAGACGACGAATCAGTACTTCCTCTGTCCATAGATAAAGCTAAAGCTACAAATTCCGTTAGAAGTGAAACAACGACAACCACATGTGAGGGACAGTGCGAAGTCAATTCATGCGATGGAAGTCAATGCGTCTGCAATACATATGAATTAATCGAATGCTCAAAAGGAAACGCTGTTTTTTCTAACGTCAAACGAACCAATATTATCTATAGTAAAGATGGGAATATCAACTCATGTAATAAATTGACACATAAAACTCCTCATATAGTTATAAAGCCTTGTGAAAATCAAACTATTCAGGAAAATACTGCTTGCGACGCCGATAATGATTTGCAGAAGACATGCCCGCACCATATTGGTAGATATAGTTCATTGTCAAATGAAATTTTGGAAATATCTAGCTTATGTGAACAAAAACATTTGGACAACAATAAAAATAACGATGAACAAAATGAAACTACAATAAAAAACAATGAAGATATATTAGCTTGGAATTCTTTGGACTTTCTTCAGCCACAATTACCGCCGTTTCTCAAAGATTATTTAACTAAATGAAATTAATGTAGGCAGAGGTCCTAATAATATTTTGTCAGGGGTTGTTTTAAAAAGCAAAACAAATAGGAAGGAGTTTGATGAAATTTTTGTCTGTGGTTTTTAAATTTTAAGAATTAAATTGTTGTCAATCGGTAGTATTTTCTTTCCCAGCATTCAATATAGCACGTCCCTTCAATTGTGGCCGATTAGCAAAAATGTCTTTTTTAAGTTATATTTATTAATTATTATGTGTGTGTGTGTGAGTGATTAGTGGGCACTAGTACTATTACTAGTAGATATTTTCATACACACGAGGCTTAAATCGGTTATAAGGTAGGTGATTATAACCTCGCGCAAAGAATATCACCATAACTGTAATTCATATATCTACGTATATACTCCGAAGAAAAGGTTAGTCAGATTTAAGGTTTATACATTCGTTCATACCTCAAAATAACCACGGAAAATACTGATACACGTAGTAAACTTGTAACAATACTTTTGCGTCTGATTAAAGAAAAACTTTTTCAAATATTGGCACTCGTACTTAAAATCAAAGATATACAAAAGTTAAATGAATAAAAATCAATAAATATGAGTTTGCTACAAACTTTGGCTCGAATCTGCAGATCCGGTATGGTCTAGTGGCTAGGATACTTGGCTCTCACCCAAGAGGCTCGGGTTCGATTCCCGGTACCGGAAATACTTTTATTTATTTTCTTTATGAGCTTATGATTTGTAAAATATTTTTTAATGCGTACATACATTTTTTTACCATTTTATTATTTTGCTATAATGGAGTTAATTGAAACAATTAAGCAAAACATCATAAATTTATATAAGTAGGACTGTCGGAGATGCCGTCACATTGCATTAGTGACAATTTAATTCCCTTAATTAATAAACAGACGAATATTTTTTAATCTACCTTTCTATTTGAGTATGTCTATTGTCTATACATATGTTTTTTTAATTAATTTCGGTTGTTAGTTGAAAACAACTTATAAACAGTTAAACAAACGCCATAGTGATCCAATAAAATATTTCTAAAGCACGTTTCTCCTCATTGCGGGAGCGTCTTCTGGAAAAAAATAGTTGCTATGGAAATTGTATTGAATTTATTCATAATAATATCATCACAATAATGTGAGTTTTGCTGAGTACCGCCTGCTTGTTCTATATTAATAAGAAATCAATATAAAATAAACAATGTAATTATCATCTTATTTTAAAGAACCTGGCTGTCTCTATAGGATAGAACATTTGAAGCTGAAGTCCACCCCGTTAGTCCAATGTGGGTTAGCGGGCTTAGTGTGACAATCTTATGGTCTGTAGTGTTTCAGATATATTAGTTTAGTTACAAATTTCAATGAAATTTCTTTTTATTACATTTCAGAATAATTATAAAACATTTTGTTTCATAAAATAACAACAATCAACAAATATGACGACCTCCGTGGCGCAGTGGTATGCGCGGTGGATTTATAAGGCGAAGCTCCTGGGTTCGATTCCCGGCGGGGCAGATTGAGATTTTTCTTAATTTGTCTTGGTCTGGCTGGTGGGAGGCTTTCGCCGTGGCTAGTTACCACCCTACCGACAATGACGTATCGCCTAGCGATTTAGCGTTCCGGTTCGGATGTCGTGTAGAAACCGTAAGGGGTGTGGATTTTCGTCCCACTCCTAACAAGTTAGCCCGCTTCCATCTTAGACTGCATCATCACTTAACATCAAGTGTGATAGCAGGCAAGGGCCAACTTGTAGTCTATAAAAAAAAAACTGCAACAAATGAGAAATTTTTTTGGAAGAAAGAAATATTATTTCACAGAGTCCATTACTCGAAGCCAAGTCTACATGGTCCGAAACCGCAACCGTAACCACTGGACCCTCGACGCATTTATAAATAAGAATAAATGTAATGAGAACCTACCTAAGTATTATACTCCTTAAGTTTTTACAGTCCACAGTCCGCGAACTGAAAGTATTTGAACTTATGAAGGCCAAGAGCAAATAAATCTTTGACAGCGGACATAAATGCAATTTGTGCTCCCATCGCAGTTTGCCAAGTGCGAGTGGAAACAAAGGAGCGCGTCGTTCTTTCTCATCTAAATTGTCGTCTAGACGGAGAGATAAAAATTATCCTTATTTTATTCAATTCCCCGCTTGGCCGAGGGCGATTTTTTAAAGGAGGTGCCCATTTGTTAGTGTTGAAATACAAGTAGCAATTTTTGTTGTCACTAACAAGGTAGCTTTGGCTGTCGTGCATGCTGATTGTTTGCCTCGTTGATTGGTTGGGACAGTGTAGTCTTTTCAATAAAATAAGTATACTGGATTTCGCGACCTAAGTCAAGAAAGTAAATTATTTAAAATCAAAATCAAGTAGGCTTAGTTTTCATGCACTTGAAACATTGTTTGACGATTTGCAGTAGCTCTACCATTGGCTTGGCAGGCAGTTTGCAGAAAAGGGCTGGGCTACGTAATAGGTTCTAGATTTAGGCATATAAAAATATGCCTAATTCTGAATCAATAATGGGAAATTAGGCTGGGAAAAATTGTAAGGAAAGGTATTCCCAGAGAAGGATGGCAAAAAACATATTATATACCTACCCTTCTAATTAGGCTCATAGGCGATACTCATTATAAGCGAATATTCTGATCAACAAGAAGCGAACATAAATCATAACTCACTCTACATGAGTCGGGATTTAGGACAGAACGAATTTCCGATAAAACAGTATTTCCTGAAATTCATGGTTCTCAATATTCACCTCCCTGAAACTGGACTACAGCTTAGTCTACAAACCCTATCTATTCCAACGTCCATGTAAACTAAGGTTATAGTCTCGCGAAAGGCACGCTTAGGGGGTCATTCGGTCTTACCACGTTCTTCTATCCTTTGAGTTATGAGTTTGGCAGAACATCTACGCTCACTCGAAGGGTGACGCCTATAGGGGCTATACTTACAACAATTACATAATAACTGTAATTAGTACATGTGCAATCGTCGATAAAGTTACACATAGAATTCCACGATCACGTATAATGTACGAAACAAGATGGCGCAATGGTTAAACTTTGTACAACTGCATGTGTAGTCGATCGTGTTTTGAATGCTAATTACCGAGCATTTGGAATAAACTTCTGCTGCATTACTTAATCTTTAATTAAATTTAAGCTTTTCAGAGGAAAACAAACTTAATTGTCTCAGCTTTAAGTTTCTATTTTATTCCGACTCTATTTATCTATAATTATCTTCAAAGATTAAAAGCCTAATTACCAGTTTGCCTATAAGACCTACCACCAAGCGACTTAAGGTATGATGCTGTGAAACTATGCAGGGGAAAGCTTGATATAGTAAATGACTTCAAACGATACAGCGATGAAGTACGATACTGTTAAATCATTCAGGGATATATAATAAATGATCACAATACCGCATTCGATAGCCCTACCACTTAACATGAGACACAATCGCGAGAACCGCATCGTAATCGGTTAATTTGTTTCGATTTTATTTCGATATTTCGATTTCGACATTTCGAAGCTACGATGCTATACAAACACTAACACAATTATAGACGTGTCAATCTTATTACGATCCCTTAATTTAATTTTATGTCGAAGGTCGAAAAATAACTTAACCGCAACTTCAATTTTACATATTTTTGTTTTAAAACTTATAGCACTTGTATCGTAAATAGTTATTGTAGGTACGTTTTCCTTATCTGCGTCTCTAAATCTCTCCTTTTGTTATAATAAAAGACACAACGAATTTTCCGTTCTACACCTTTTTTCCACTACGTAAAGAATAGTGGAATAAAAACCTGGAAAAGTCTACATTCTTACATCCTACGGGGCTTATTGAATACAAATTGTTTCTTTATCAGAACAACTTTCAGGGAACAGTATAAAAGGTGCTAGGACAAGAGCTAGTCACTGGTTTGCTTCATGTCCTTATTCATATTTAATTCTTTGCCTATATTTTCATCTTTTACATCGTATTATGCACCATACTCAATAATAGCAGGTATATAGTATATATATGTCACCGGAAGATAACAAGATCCGCAAGTTTATAAATTTATAAACTTTCGCAGGAATTTAAGCGAGAGATAAAGTGTATTATTTTACGCCCAAATTTATCAATTTGTATCGTCTCGTGGTAAATTTATAAAATAACGGATATTCATTCGTAAAATTCTAAATTACAGCAGAGCTTTTAATTTTACGCTTCTTTAAAATATGGAAAATAACACACTGCTCATAGACTTAGGTACAATTATACAACAAGCGCGCATGGCGTTTAGTTATTGCTTACTTATTATTTTACGGTTCTCGCTATTTTCCGGTGACATATATAATAATATGAAATCTAACTATTAAAATAATATGTACTCTATTAGTAACACTCTGATTATTATCAATACTGTTTCTCATATTACAAGACGTACATAGGTACACGTGGATGTTTGAGAAAATTTGTCATTGAAAAACTGCATACACGTTAATATTCAGACTTTATTTCAGTGCAAACACGTGCAAGCATATTCTATGTTCACAATCATTATTATAATATCATTTATGGAAAGTAATTCGTTGAATGCAACTAAGTAAGTAATTTGTTACGGACAAATGGCAGAAGAAATAAGCTTAATATTAAAAAGATTAGAAACCACATTTGAATTAAAAGAAAATGCAATCGTAAAATAAATGCAAAACGTAAAATAAATACAGTCTGAATATTAACGTGTATGCAGTTTTTCAATGACAAATTTTCTCAAACAACCACGTGTACCTATGTACGTCTTGTAATATGAGAAACAGTATTGATAATAATCAGAGTGTTACTAATAGAGTACATAATTTTTTAATAGTTAGATTTCATATTATTATATATGTCACCGGAAAATAGCGAGAACCGTAAAATAATAAGTAAGCAATAACTAAACGCCATGCGCGCTCGTTGTAATAGATTCTCGTCAACAATATATTTAATTTTCAGCAATAATAATATGATCAGCTTTTCAAACCTTATATGTCCATAATTCTTTATTGGATTCGGATTAAGCTCTTTAAATAAATAATTCTCCAGCTCTTATATTACAAATGTATAAAAGGAACAGAAAGCAACATGTAATATAAAACAATACCAACCTTATGGTCTACAGAATAAGAATTGTATTGATAATTATACAGTAAGCGACACAGAATTGATAGAATCTAAGTAGATGTATTTTAGTCTCTATGACGATTGCAATAAGAGCCAAGAAATGGTGTGATGCGATAGCAAACTTTCATGTTTTTTGATGTCTTTTGAAGGCTCGATTGGATCGTGATTTTGCTTTTTACTGTCAATAACAAAATATGTTTTGTTTCGAACCGTTTTATATGAAAATAGCCTTGGTTATATTGTATATTGAAAGAATTTACAAATCAGATTTCAATGTAGGTAGATAGTTTCTACTAGCCAGATCTTCGTCATTTTTTAAGCTCATTATTTGTCTGCTCACGCTTGACGATTGTACCATTGTAGCAAAGGTAGTAATATTATTATACAAGTCATAGCAACGTACAGTGGACAGTTGTGGCGTTAGGTTCATGGTTGCTTTGGTTTTATAGCCAATGGCGTGCACAAGTTTTATAACTATAGGTATTAAGTACACGATTCATTGCTTCTTAATATGTCCTCAAGGTAGGCAGTGCGTTTATACATTTATGAAGTCCACGCCACTGGGTATAGCATAGGTCTAAAGTCCAAACCCTCAATAGACCTACCAAGTATAAAGCTTAAGTACTGGTTGACCGGTATTTTTGTTTGGATCTTATATTTAGATACGCTGGTACAGTTTCTTATTGCCTAAAAAACACTAATAAAACAACATTTTCTAAAAATGAAACCTAGCTAGATTGATTAGTTGTCCCCGGAATCCCGGCAATACAAAATGTCTCGTATAAAGTAATTACATTTTTTCATAATGTTTTCAATAAATTTGTATTACTAGTTTTCAGGGTTTTACAGTGATTTTAAGCAACAGAAGTCCGAGATGAAAGTCAGAATTTTTCTTTGTACAAGTTAAGCTACCTGTGTTTACACTGTGTGACTTATATTGTTACTTTAAACACTTTTTCTATAGTGAATAAATATTCCTACTATTATGTAAAGTATGGCGATTTAAACACTAAAATATGATTAAAAATGCATTTCCTCGTTATTTCATTAAAATTTCGTTGTAAGTAGGTAAGTATTTATTTAACTTGCCATCTACCGCCGTTTGTATGAACTTACAGTTTTAAAAACATCACATCTAGATGGCGCTGCAAGAGCAAAGAAGGTTGGTTTCCATAACCTTAAAAGCTACTAACTGAACGAACATTTCATCCCTAATTACTTAAAACTATTATGCTTTAAAATGTTTTTATGTATTAAGTATTGATGTATTGTTATAAGCATCATCCTTGGCTAGATTTTGAAGAAAAACAAACTAAAAAAGTATGGCATAGCAGTTAATCTAAAAATGCCTATAATTTCACCGGCAACACTTCAGATCGGAACTCATGATGTTGCTAGGCAGAAATAAACATGGCGGCGAAATTTATTTACAATTTTCTGAAATTAGAATTTAATCAATAAATATGATTACGAATGATATTTTGAACCCCTATCGTCGGGCCGGTGTAGTCCCGTGGCATAAGTACTTGGATGCCGCCCTCGTACCGCGGGTTCATACATCGGTACCGTGACACCCCGCTCAAGAGCCTATTTTGATATTTTTTTTAATTTTTGAGTAAAAGTTATAACAATTTGTAAACAAAAACAATGTATTTTTTCTTTAATATAAGTATATCTTAAATCTCTCATTAAATGTGGAAAGCTATTATATTCGTATACTCAACATTTGTTGCTACAACTTAAGACTTAGGTGTTAATGTTAAACATAAGTTGCAAATAATTTTACTGGCAACCCTTTAGATCGGATCACAGTGATATTGTTTGGTAAGCCTAGTGGCACAATTAATAGACAATTTATAAAATTAGGATTTAATCAATAAATATGAATACGTTAGATATTTTTACACGCTTTATATTAGCTTCACTTGTATGTCAGTTTGTCAGTTTGTCAGTTTGTCAGTTTGTCAGTATGTCAGTATGTCAGTATGTAACTCGTATGTGTGTTCGCGCATAACTTCGTCGTTTATGAACCGATTTTGATAATTCTTTTTTTGTTGGAAAGTAGATAGTCCGGTGGTGGTACCATGACAAGAAAACCAGGATCTGATGATGGGGTCCTGGAGAAACCGAGAGGAACTTTCAAAAATTATAGGGACAACAAGTACGTTTGTTAGTTTTTCCGATAAGTATTTAAAAGCACTACTATTCGATGAAGGTCTGGAGTCGATCTGATGATGGAGCCGATCTACATATAAGAGAATTCCTTGACGATTTACTGTATTTACCTTGTGTTTGGGCTCGATTAATTTGTTTTGATAAGAACTTTACATTTAGATGGGCTGGACTGTCATTGAGGGTCTGGTGATGAAGACAAAGTACAGTTAAGGGAGCTCCGTAACAGCTTACAGTAGCTACCTTGTGTTTGGGCTTGATTAATTTGTCTCGATGAGAAATTTACATTTATATGGACTGTGACTGTCATTGAGGATCTGGTGATGAAGACGAAGTACAGTTAAGGGTGCTCCGTAACGGCTTACAGTAGCTACCGTGTGTTTGGGCTTGATTAATTTGTCTCGATGAGAAATTTACATTTAGATGGACTGTGACTGTCATTGAAGGTCTGCAGATGAAAACGAAGGACAGTTAAGGGAGCTCTTTAACGGTTTACAGTAGCTACCTTGTGTTTGGGCTCAATTAATTTGTCTCAATGAGAACTTTACATTTAGATGGGCTGTAACTGTCATCAAAGGTCTGGCGATGAAGACGAAGGACAGCTGAGGGAGCTCTTTAACGGTTTACAGTAACTACCTTGTGTTTGGGCTCGATTAATTTGTCTCAATGAGAACTTTACATCTAGATGGGCTGTGACTGTCATTGAGGGTCTGGCGATGAAGAAGAATGACAGCTGAGGAAGCTCTTTAACGGTTTACAGTAGCTACCTTGTGATTGGGCTCGATTAATATATCTCAATGAGAAGTTTGAAAGATTCCAGTTGGTTTAATGTTAACTATGTCATGATCTGATGATGAGATCTACGAAAACTCGAGGAAACTCTTCAAACTTTATTTTTACACGCTTTTTATTAGCTTCACTTGTATGTCAGTTTGTCAGTATGTCAGTATATAACTCTCCGTGGGTAATCTGCGCGCCTGCGGCCTTCCTTGGTTCTGGTAGCCGTTTCTCAGGCTCCCTCTCCGAAATTGAACTCTGATTCCCCGAATTTATGACATTTATTAAATAATTATTTTATTCTCACCAATAAATAAATTACTAGCGACTGTGTGGCCGAGCGGTTTAAGTGCTAATCTGCCCGTACAACAGTCGCTCAGTCGTGGGTTCGAGCCCTGGTAGTCGCAGTTTTTCTGCGACTTCCAAGGCTCGCTCCCGTGCCGACTGTACTCTGGCCAGGTTTCTGTGGTTTCCTTGGTCACTGTGCTAAGGGTGGGGCACAGGCAAATGCGGGTACAGATTGTAAGTAAAAATAAGAATTGTAAACATCGAATGTGAATTCGATGTCGACGCTTACTATGAAACATAGTATGAATATTTTTGATAATCAACAAATAATAGTTTAAAAAAACTAAAAAATCACGCTTTTATAAATAAACCAAACTAAAAAGTAAAAAATAAATAATAGTTTAAAAAAACTAAAAACACGCTTTTTATAGAAACCCAAACTAAAAAATAGAAAATAATTTTAATAAATTTAAATTAAGAATAGTGTTAAAATTTTCATTAACTATAAATTAATAATAGTGTAAATAAAAAAAAAATATTTTATTTTAAAAAAAGCGTGGGGTGCTTTTTAAGATATTATCAAAATGATAAGCACTCTACTCATATCTGTCAATAAAATATTTATAACTATATTGACACCATGCACCCCACGCTTTTTTAAAATAAAATAATTTCTTTTTATTTACACTATTATTAATTTATAGTTAATGAAAATTTTAACACTATTCTTAATTTAAATTTATTAAAATTATTTTCTATTTTTTAGTTTGGGTTTCTATAAAAAGCGTGTTTTTAGTTTTTTTAAACTATTATTTATTAACCCTCACCCTCGGGCCGGTGTAGTCCCGTGGTTCAAACACTTGGATCTCACCCCTCGTGGCCTGGGTTCGTACACCGGTACCGTGACACTCAGCTCTTTACCCATTTTGTTATTTTGATATTTTTTTTAATTTTTGAGTAAAAGTTATAACAGTTTGTAAACAAAAACGATATATATTTTCTCTTTTAATAATATCTTAAATCTCTCATCAAATATGGAAAAGATATATTCGTACACTCAACGACGTATAACGTATATTTGTTGCTACAATTTAAGACTCAGGTGTTAAACATACGTTGCCAGTAATTTTACAGGCAATTCTATCACGATTTTTAAACCATTTCTGAAATTAGAATTTAATCAATAAATATGAATACGTTAGATATTTTTAACCCTCACCCTCGGGCCGGTGTAGTCCCGTGGTTCAAACACTTGGATCTCACCCCTCGTGGCCTGGGTTCGTACACCGGTACCGTGCCACTCAGCTCTTTACCCATTTTGTTATTTTTTTTTAATTTTACACTATAATTAATAACAATTTATAAACAAAAGCAATATTTTAGCTTTAGTAAAAATACTTCTTGGAAAAGTAATAAATTGAAAATCTCAGAAATCGGCTACTTGTTAAAAAAGAGATTCGCTAAGATTTTCGCTTTAATGATAAGACAGTATTTATCTAGAAAAACTAATAATAGGAAAGTTCTGAAATTAGGATTTAATCAATAAATATGAATACGTTAGATATTTTTAACCCTCACCTCAGGCCGGTGTAGTCCCGTGGTTCAAACACTTGGATCTCACCCCTCGTGGCCTGGGTTCGTACACCGGTACCGTGACACTCAGCTCTTTACCCATTTTGTTATTTTTTTAAATTTTACACTATAATTAATAACAATTTATAAACAAAAGCAATATTTTAGCTTTAGTAAAAATATTTCTTGGAAAAGTAATAAATTGAAAATCTCAGAAATCGGCTACTTGTTAAAAAAGAGATTCGCTAAGATTTTCGCTTGAATGATAAGACAGTATTTATCTTGAAAAACTAATAATAGGAAAGTTCTGAAATTAGGATTTAATCAATAAATATAAATACGTTAGATATTTTTAACCCTCACCTCGGACCGGTGTAGTCCCGTGGTTCAAACACTTGGATCTCACCCCTCGTGGCCTGGGTTCGTACACCGGTACCGTGACACTCAGCTCCTTACCCATTTTGTTATTTTTTTAAATTTTACACTATAATTAATAACAATTATAAACAAAAGCAATATTTTAGCTTTAATAAAAATACTTCTTGGAAAAGTAATAAATTGAAAATCTCAGAAATCGGCTACTTGGTAAAAAAGAGATTCGCTAAGATTTTCGCTTTAATGATAAGACAGTATTTATCTTGAAAAACTAATAATAGGAAAGTTCTGAAATCCGGAAAGAAAATTAGGTACTTATACAAATATAAACTTAACAATATACAATATATATTAAACAAATATACATAGGCACTTATCAGACAAAGTTCTTTTGGGCAAGAATACATAAAATCCATTCTTTTTAATATTATTAGCTAGCGCTTAACTGCATTCACGCCTTGTGGTAAGCAAAGATGCAGCTTACGGTGAATCCGCTTGCCTCAAAGATGCTTTTTCACTTTTGAAGGTACCTAAATTGGAGGTGGTAGGGAAAATCGAAGCTGGAAGGGTATTCCATACTTTAGTAGTACATAAGGAATGAGGAATCAAATCGCTGAGTACGCGTTCAAGGGATATCAACTACGTAGCGGTGTAGATTTTTGCGATGCCTAGCAGTTATATTCAAATGTCCGACCCTACCAAGTTTCTTGGACTCAGACACTGACAGACTTGAGTTTTCAAAAATGCTTGTATAAAAAATCAACATGTATATGAATATGATGAGTTACATTTTTATTTGCTATTATAATAAAATAAATGATATATAACCAGGGTCCGGTACTCTTTACTTATTCTTATACATCGTATCTATTCAAATGTATCAAAAGACGATTCTTTTGATTCATTTGAATAGATACTAGAACATTCTACACAATTACCTAAAGAAATTTATAAAAAATGTAATAAATACAAGTATGTTAGACATTTTCAATCCTCACCCTCGGGCCGGTGTAGTCCCGCGGTTCAAACACTTGGATCTCACCCCTCGTGGCCCGGGTTTGTACACCGGTACCGTGACACTCAGCTCTAGATCTATTTTGATATTTTTTTTAATTTTTGAGTAAAAGTTATAACAGTTTGTAAACAAAAACGATATATATTTTCTCTTTTAATAATATCTTAAATCTCTCATCAAATATGGAAAAGATATATTCGTACACTCAACGACGTATAACGTATATTTGTTGCTACAATTTAAGACTCAGGTGTTAAACATACGTTGCCAGTAATTTTACAGGCAATTCTATCATGATTTTTAAACCATTTCTGAAATTAGAATTTAATCAATAAATATGAATACGTTAGATATTTTTAACCCTCACCTCGGGCCGGTGTAGTCCCGTGGTTCAAACACTTGGCTCTCACCCCTCGTGGCCTGGGTTCGTACACCGGTACCGTGACACTCAGCTCCTTACCTATTTTGTTATTTTTTTAAATTTTACACTATAATTAATAACATAATATGAACAAAAGCAATATTTTCGCTTTAATGATAAGACAGTATTTATCTTGAAAAATTAATAATAGGCTCTGAAATCTGAAAAGGAAATTAGGCCTGCTTATACAAATATATATTACATACTAGATAGGCATTTAACAGACAAAGTTCTTTTGGGCAAGAATACCTACATAAAATCCATTCTTTTTAACCAACTTCAAAAAACAAAGGAGGTTATCTATTCGACCCGTATGTATGTAATATTTCCAGAACTGCCCAGTTTTTAATATTATAAGCTAGCGCTTGACTGCATTCACACCAGATGGTAAGCGAAGATGCAGCCTACAGTGAACCCGCTTGCCTCAAAGATGCTTTTTCACTCTTGAAGATACCTAGAGACGAATATCTTAGCATTCCATGGATTCACCGTGCGGGTGCCGGGTCCATCGCGTGGCTGAGAGAAAAACTCCGAACAGAGCCCGAGACTTGTGACTCGGGTGTAGGTTTAAGGGTACCCTTTGTGACGCGCGTCAACACTCACCTCCTCTGTTCAAGTTATTCTCCCTGCCCAACCATATTCGGAAGGACCCTACTAGTGCAGCTTTGGACACTCGTTCCAATATAGAGCTTACTGCGCTTCTAGTAAGGCCAAGGTCTTTTAGCAGGTTGTAGAGAGACTTCGCTGGTATACCCCTCGCACCCACTTCTACCGCGTATAAACTAACCACATAGCCATTTTTGGTTAGTTCATTAGTAAGGTCACAGTATTTATTCACTTTGAATACATGGTCTTTAGGGATGTTTGTTTCCCACGGCACTGTAAGCTCGACAAGTACTATACGTTTAATTTGTTTGGAAAAAAGAAATATGTCCGGTCTAGATGTCGTAATAGCTAAGTCTTCCGGGATTTTATAGTGCTTATCATACGTGTCCATTAATATAGTCCAATCAGGAGCAGAGCCCAGAATTGAATAAGGCTTGCTGGTGGAATTTGTACTTGAGCCTGCTTTAACGAAGTTAGTTTGTCTTTTATTCGTCGTCAACCCTTTTTGAGCCCTAGCTACTGAAAGGTTTATAGCTTCACGTATGATTTCTAGTACTCTGTCGTGGCGGCGTGAGTAGAGACCCCTGTCCAGGAGCAACTTGCATCCTACCAATAAGTGCCTTGCAGTGCCCACTGCCTCACCACAGGTATAGCAAGATTTTTCCGAGGCTTTTCCCCATCTTACTAGGTTACTCTGATCTGGGAGAGTCAGTTGAAAGGCATTAAGATAAAATTTCAATAGGGCAGGAGACCAATCGTACAGCAAGGCGCGCCACTTCAGAGCCAGAGGGATGCAGAACTCGCCTAAGTTTAACCACTCGTTTTGCATTTCTAGGTTCATGGCATGCACTTTGTAGTTGTCGTCCTCATCTTGTTTAAGAAAAGATTTTATTATGTCTTGGTCTTCCTTTTTACGTCTTGCACCCAACCCGGTTCTATTTACCTGAGCCCCTCCCATAAATTGTTTGTAAAATTGAAGCCTAGAGTCAAGTTTTCCGGCACCCTCGTCTTTAGGAAGTGATGCAACTAGTTCGTCCTGGGACTTAACTAGAATGTGCGTTCTGGTAACCCTGAGGTGTTTATAGAGTTCCGATGGCCTTTTTAGTTTTAACCCAAAATTATTGTAATCTCTGAATAGAGTTGAAGGGTCAGCCGAGAGTGCTAGACCAAACCAAGACTTCAATGTTTTTATGACATTTGCATCTAGTTTTGCCAGATGGGTTCTGCCAATATCATAAACGAGGAATGGCCAAGTCAGACGTGAAGTGAGATAGTTGTCATAGACCCACGCTTTTTTTATATTGTTAATGGGCTGTTGGTCTACCTTATTGAGGTCATTTATGAAGTTATCGACGACTACCTCAAGGGATGGTGTGCGTCCTTTGTAATCAATCTTTCTACCGAGGAACTTAAAAGGCAATGCTTCAGCAATGGTGGTTACACTTTGGCCACTAATAGAGAGACCCGGATCATAAGATGTAAATTTAGTATTTCGTCTCCCCAGACATAGACAGTGACATTTGCTTGGCTTTACCCTCAGCCCACCAGTCCATGAGCAGAACTCATCCACTACATTCAATAGCTCCTGACAGTGTTTTGGGTTTCGTGTCAGTAAAGCAAGGTCATCTGCAAAAGCTAAGATGGACTCTGTATATTTATTGTTGATTTTAAACCGATAGCCCCATTTCTTTTCTTGAACAATTAATTTATCTATTAGAATATTGATAACTACATTAAAAGCTATTGGGGATAAGCAGCAACCTTGAAACAGCCCCACATTGTAATGTAGGGGTTTTGAGTACTCATTGTTTACTGCTATGGTGAATTTCAATTTTGAATAATAAGAAGTGATTAAATCAATAACTAGATCAGGAAAATTGTACCACCTCAAGGCGAAAGTCAATAGATCATGCTGGACAGAACCAAACGCATTTTCTAGGTCTATCCAGCAGATCGTAATTTGCCTTTCATATTTTCTAGCATCCTTGAGACTTTCGCCTAGAAGTGAATTGTGTTCCAGGCAACCAGAAATTCCGGGCAAAAACCCTTTCTGGTGATTAGGCCTGAAATACCTATTGTTTATCATGTGCTTTGTCATTTTTGTTTGCAAAATACTGAAAAATAATTTAGAAATAGTATTAGTTAGAGCTATCGGTCTAGTGTCCTTTGGATGAGTTACTTCGGCTTTTTTTGGGATGAGGACAAAAATCGCTTCGCCAAATGTCGCTGGTATTTGTTGTCCTAGCCAGATCTTATTAAATATGTTTAAGAGATGTTTACGGACTGAAGCACATTTTTTGTACACAATATAGGGGATGCCATCAGGGCCTGGTGCAGATTTAGATGTTTTCTTCCTGATAGTATTGTTTATTTCCTCTATGGTGGGTGGAATACTTTGAAAGTTTGCCAGAGGATTGTTAGGCCTTAGTGAATGAGGATCTGAATATAGCCTCCCCTGTCTTGGTACCTCATAAGTGCTTTTAAAGTGGTCGTAAATCTGCTCATTGGTTAGGACAAGTTTTCCCTTTTTTTCCTTGAAAATGCTTTTTGAGTACTCAAAGGGGTTTTTATCAAAATTGACTTCGTGTTTAGCCCTGTATAAGTTATCGCGGCTTTCTGATATTTGAAGAGATATTCCTTGAATGAGTTTAAGGATTGATCGTAAAGCTCTGGACAGTTGATGACTAAGATGGTTGTCGCCCATAGACTTTGCTTTACGAAGCTTCTTTATTAACTCCCTTTTCTTCCTCCGCATTCTCAATTTAAACGTGTTTTCCTTAGGTTTTTGAGCATAACAAGTCGGTGGTGGGTAGTATTCCGAAAAGTACGCGTGAATTGTATTTTGAAATGTGGAAACTTGGTCGTTCAGATCTTGTTTGTGTCCTGGGTGTTCCAGTAGGACCGCCAAGTTTTGGTCATGTTCTTTCCAGGTGGTATTTTTCAAGCTGGGAATGCTAAGACGTGTCCTGATGTTAATGGACTCCTGGTAACTGTCGCACAATGGCTCACCAAGGGATTTGTGAGGGTAAACTCTATCCGTGGTGATCGTTGAAGAACTGACCGACGGCTGTCGTGCTTCAACACCATGTGTTTTAAGATGTTCTTGGTACCAGGCTCGTCTCTTGTAAGTTTTCCCGCACGAAGGGCATCTTAAGTCCGAATTCGCGCAAGAATTGGTGTGGTAGTGGTGGTGCGCAATTGTAGGTGGTAGAGAAAACCGAAGCTGTGAAGCCTAATTCAGTATTTGATAAAATACGATATAACATCGTATCTTTTCAAATTCATGAAAATAATCGAATTTGAAGAAATTAAACAAAAATCAATAAATACAAGTACGTTTGATATTTTAAACCCTCACCCTCGGGCCGGTGTAGTCCCGCGGTTCAAACACTTGGATCTCACCCCTCGTGGCCCGGGTTCGTACACCGGTACCGTGACACTCAGCTCTAAACCTATTTTGATATTTTTTTTAATTTTTGAGTAAAAGTTATAACAGTTTGTAAACAAAAACGATATATATTTTCTCTTTTAATAATATCTTAAATCTCTCATCAAATATGGAAAAGATATATTCGTACACTCAACGACGTATAACGTATATTTGTAGCTACAATTTAAGACTCAGGTGTTAAACATACGCTGCCAGTAATTTTACAGGCAATTCTATAACAATTTTTAACCATTTTTGAATTTAGAATTTAATCAATAAAGATGAGTTTCGTTAGATATATTCAACCTTCACCCTCGGGCTGGTGTAGTCCCGTGGTTCAAACACTTGGATCTCACCCCTCGTGGCCTGGGTTCGTACACCGGTACCGTGACACTCAGCTCCTTACCCATTTTGTTATTTTTTTAAATTTTACACTATAATTAATAACATATTATATAAACAAAAGCAATATTTTCGCTTTAATGATAAGACAGTATTTATCTTGAAAAATTAATAATAGGCTCTGAAATCCGAAAAGAAAATTAGGCCTGCTTATACAAATATATATTACATACTAGATAGGCATTTATCAGACAAAGTTCTTTTGGGCAAGAATACCTACATAAAATCCATTCTTTTTAACCAACTTCAAAAAACAAAGGAGGTTATCTATTCGACCCGTATGTATGTAATATTTCCAGAACTGCCCAGTTTTTAATATTATAAGCTTGCGCTTGACTGCATTCACACCAGATGGTAAGCGAAGATGCAGCCTACAGTGAACCCGCTTGCCTCAAAGATGCTTTTTCACTCTTGAAGATACCTAAATTGTAGGTGGTAGGGAAAACCGAAGCTGTGAAGCCTAATTCAGTATTTGATAAAATACGATATAACATCGTATCTTTTCAAATTCATGAAAATAATCGAATTTGAAGAAATTAAACAAAAATCAATAAATACAAGTACGTTTGATATTTTAAACCCTCACCCTCGGGCCGGTGTAGTCCCGCGGTTCAAACACTTGGATCTCACCCCTCGTGGCCCGGGTTCGTACACCGGTACCGTGACACTCAGCTCTTTACCCATTTTGTTATTTTTTTTAATTTTACACTATAATTAATAACAATTTATAAACAAAAGCAATATTTTAGCTTTAGTAAAAATACGTCTTGGAAAAGTAATAAATTGAAAATCTCAGAAAGCGGCTACTTGTTAAAAAAGAGTATGTCGTAGTAGTAGGTAGTAAGTCCTATGTATAGTAAGCAATATAGAAAATCCGAATGGTCGTTCTACTCGAATTCTTTTTTCAATACAGCTTTTTGTCATGAAAACAAAAAACCACAATTTGGTACGGTTACATCACAATATGCAAACACATCAAAACCATCGAACTTTAAACAAAAAAAAAATCAATAAAGATGAGAACGTATGATATTTTCAACCCCTATCGGCGGGCCGGTGTAGTCCCGTGGTTCAATCACTTGGATCTCACCCTTGTGGCACGGGTTCGCACACAGGTTCTGTATGGTTCGTACGGTACCTGCATTTTGTTATTTTTTTCATGTTATTTTAAGATATATTTAAAAGTTTTCAATAATTTTCATAATTTTACACATACATCGGAGAGCACGTTAAGCTGTTGCTCCTGGACACTCAGTGACGTATGATAGTAAATAAAAGAAACATTATAACACAGTCCAGCTACCCGTGTTAAAGCAGTGTGGTGGATCTACACTCCATAATACCTCTCCTGTAAGGAGAGAGGCTCTATCGTGGGCCGTTAATATTGATGATACTATACATCTCGATAATTTGTACAACTTATTTTGGCAGGCAGTCCTTTGTAGATTGCTTAGGATTTTTATTGTAGGAGATCATTGTTTAATTTGATCTAAACTGGCTTGGTTTGGATTACCTCGGCCGAGGCTAACATTACCATTCTTTTATCAAAAACGTATCGCCAAGAGATTTAGAGTTACGGTGCGAAAGAGTAGGTTTCGGTTTTCTGACGGCCTCCGCGGCGCAGTGGTATGCGCAGTGGAATGTTAAGACGGAGGTCCCGGGTTCAATTTGGCTAGTTACCACCTTACCGACAAGAAAAATAAAAAATAAAAAATATTGTAACATTTAGTTGCTTTAATTTACTTAAGCTGATAATAAAGTTGATGCCACACAAGCTTTCTACTTTAAGGAACGTACTTTAGATATATTTTTGTAATCTAATTGAACTTCGTGCTAAATTATAAGAGTACTTTTATATGGCCTTTGTGCCCAAAAAGTTATCGACACTTTAAAATACCGAAATTGCTCCTAGAATGCCTATAAAATTTAAAGAGTTCCTCCGATTTTCCCAGGATCTCATGACAATGATCCTAACAAGAAGATTATGGGACCATTTCGAAAGTATATACTTTCTAAGAAAAAAAGAATTATCAAAATCGGACTAAACTGTAAAAAGTTATGTGCGTTGAGAACGTCCATCGTTTTTTCGGTTAAAACTGTCAATAATTAAAGAAAACGAAAAGCCAAGCGCAAAAAACTGAAACTAATTTCGCGTTTCACTTATTTATCAGTCGTGGCTTGTGGGAAAGTAAAGAAGAAAAAATCTTTTCAGCAAGACATCGTGCCTTGCAAGTTTTCCCGCTCCCGCCGACCGCTATTTTCCCTGCGTCACTTCAAGGGATACCTAAGCTTTTCCCTTTTCCCTCAGATTGATTTACGAGCGTGTAGACGAGCTTTCCAAATGTTGGGTCCGAGAATTGAATAATTGTACAATAAAACCTAATATTACAAACAATTTTTGCTTCAAAGGTATAAATGTCTTTGAAATTACGCGAACTACAATATCACTGGATTTCTTATAGAGCATTGTAAAGATTACAAAAAAAATACTGGGTCTAGGTTCCACATTGATTTCCATATATGAAAAAAGTTAAAAAAAATTTAACAAAAAAAATAGAACCGACTCAAAACGCAATAAAAGGTAAAAAATAACTGTGTCATTTGCCAGCAAGTTTAAGCAACATTTATTTAACGTGGTAAAGCAGTTTGTGGGTTCTAGGTAACGTCCTTAAAGTAGAAACCTTCGCTGGCACCGACTCCTAGATATGCTTAAGTAAATTAAAGCAACTAAATGACAATTATTTTTCACTTTTTAGTGCGTTTTGAGTCGGTTCTATTTTTTGTTAAAAATTTTTATTCCATACTGTTTAGTGATTTATCGCCACGTAACGTACTCGTACTATACTGTCATAGTATATTATATGGCACTTGTAGCCAAAAAGCTACCGATACTTACACAAAAACTGAAATCGCTGCAAGTGTGCCTATTAAATTTGAAGAGTTCCTTAAATTTTCCTAGGATATCATCATCAGATCCTAACATGATGACACTGGGACCACCTTGGAAGTGTGCCCTTTCTAATAAAAAAGAATTATCAAAATCGGACAACTCTGAAAAAAGTTATGCGTGGTCATACATAAAAAAAATATATATACGTGTCGAATTGAGAACCTCCTCCGTTGATTTTCGTCGGTTTAATAGTAATGCTATAATAGAAATGAATTTTTTTTCATTTATTTATGTATTTAAAGTAGTTATGTAAACGCCCATGATTTTTTTCGTGTAAAAACCCCTTCTAACCAAAAACAGTCTTTTATACCTAATTTTTTTTGAATTAATGAAAAATTCCTCCATGCCCAAAAATTTCTTGTATTATTTAAAAGCTACTAATATATTTGCTATTTGCTATAGCTTGCTTTTTTCAATTGTTTGAGCTAACACCTTTTGTTTTGTGGACGCATTGATAAAAACTCTAAAGAATTGATCTTAAATGATGACTTACGAAATCGTCAGTAATTTTCCAGGAAAACTTTAATCCGGTATGGTCTAGTGGCTAGGATACTTGGCTCTCACCCAAGAGGCTCGGGTTCGATTCCCGGTACCGGAATATCAATTTTTTTCATCTTTTATTTTATTACATTATATTTCTATATGTATTAACTTAGACATTTTTGTGTCTCATTTATTTTCTGAGAGATTCTAAAAATTATACTACAGCATACATCCATATTTTATAAGCATTTTTAATTTCCTTTTCAATCTTTGTTGAAGTATGATTTGAGCCCAAGGTCTATGCATCAATAAGGATTATAATAAAATGTTACTCATTTTAGGCTTTACGAAGTCTAGCCTAGTCTGCTTGTTTCTATATCTACTTAAACAAGCCGACCTGACAAACGAGTCCTGCAAAGGCAACTTTATATTTATATTATAAACTACGTAAGCCGCATTATGTATGTATAAATTAAAAATAGGGATTGGTAATTTTAGGTCAGTAAGTATACTGTAAAGATTTTCCCATACAGCGACATCTGCTAGCAACCAATGTCACTACAAGTAAAAAGGGGTGGTAAAACTTTTACCACCTGACATGGCGGCGATGGAATGTACAAATGGAACGTGACCGGACATAAAACCGATTGGCAGTTGTCCGGGACGAATAAACTGGACGTCCGGGCAACGTTTACGGGGAAACGAGAGCTTTTTCATGTTCTTTTTGTGTTAAATAACGAACGTTTACTAAATAAAATAAAAGGTATCCTTTTAATTAATTAACTTTCATATACTGTCTGTTGATTGCTTATAAGTTGAGGTAGAAGTTAGATGAGGAAATTTATGGCAATGCGAGTAGTAGGTATTATTTAATATTATAGAGAAGTTTTAGTTTTTTTCTAATACTTCTGTTTTGTTTACACTATTTTTAACCGACGAAAAAAACGAAGGAGGTTCTCAATTCGACGTGTATATTTTTATAATGTAAGTTTAAATTGGTTTGACCTTATATTAAATAAGGGTTGACTTTTTTTTTATTTATTATATTTAAGTGATCATCACTTGCCATCAGGTGTGATTGCAGTTAACTGCATCAGCTAGGTCTGGACCATTTACGAAAATTAAAATCAACGCAGCTGGAAATTGAATCCACGACTCCGTTTTCTAAATCAACTGTGCATACCACTGCGTCACGGACGCCGTCAAAAAGGAAGCTGCGGTAGTATTTTCCCTGATGAGCTCAGTCACAAAAAGCTCTTTTACTTATGGGAAACGTAACGGAGTAAGAGAGAGAGAAAAAGGTTATGAAATCTTATTATTTTGTAGAGGACAAAATCTTTTTTTTTTTAATCTTAATTTTTGAGTCTTCATCACAAAGTGATGATGTCGCGGGCGTTGTTTTACATCCCACTGTGAAATAAACTACAGTAAATAAAGAAATAATACGTACGTTCACTAATAAAGTGCACAGCACTTCGCTAATGTGTTTATCACTTTATACATGTATGTATGTTTGTGTGTTCCTTTGAAGCACTTTACAGACCAGCACTATATAGGCGGTGACAAACAATACTTTGCTAACTGCGGGCAAAGTAAGATCTATGAAAACTACGTTTCTACCTGCTTGCAGCACCATAAAGTATTAAGAATTTAATATAGATATAGTGATCCTTGTTTTTCTCTTTTTACCCGACTGCATAGAGGTAAGGAGGGTGATGTTTTTCAAACGTATGTATGTATGCCCATATCTTCGGCACGCGCTACAGCCTAATCGGCTGACTGGATTTTGACATGTGAGGTGTCGTTGAATTTGGCAAAATTGTGGAAGTAACATAGGCAATATGAAATGACATAGGCTAAAATGGTAGCTGTAAATGGGGGAAAAAAGGAGGGATCTGTGTATTTTTTCTTTTATCTTAGCAATATGGATATAAAAAAAGGTCATAAAAAGACGATTTCAAAAATATAAATATTGTATCATGTTTATATTACTGTTTTAACAAAAAAATCTCAAAAAAGTACCAAGTGTACTCATTTCTATGCCACAAATAAAACGTCTCAAAAAAAATTATTATTATAAAAACAAAAACCCGACTGCATAGAAGTTAAAAACTGAAAAGAGAAAAAAAAGGATCACTATATCTATATAAGATTCTATATACTTTATTACTTAAGTAGCCAGCAGCAGGGTATTTTATTTTTACAATAATAATTTAAGAAAATAATTTTATAATAATTTTCTTTTCTTAAATTATGATGTCTATGCAACGTCAATACTGCACACCATCGATCACTCTGAGAATATTATTGGGATGGCGGCGTATTATGGGGAATTTTTATGTTTTCCTTCGTTTAAACAATCAATCAGTGTTGGATCTCGCCCGGGGGTGGGAATCACTCACGATAGGGTGCGATCGACAGGCGAAGTTTTTTCAGCGTTTTTTGAAGCCAGTTAAGTCTTATAAATCATTTTCTGAGTATTTTCGTAATAAGATAAGTTTAGTGTTATCGGTATGTACAGTTCCTTCTTAACGATATATTGAGCTTTTCTTTTTCCAAGAAATACTGTATAGAATCTCAGGCCAGAGTTGAAAAGTTAGTGATGTTACACCTCCAAGCCTCGAAGAGAACGTTAAGCCGGTTCCGCTATTTATAATTAACACTTGGTCGTTATACTATAATCCAACATTATGCCTCTGCATTGAAGCAGTGTGGAGGGGCGGTCTAAAATCCTCTCTCCTTTAAAAGAGGGAGATCCTAGCCATGTAGTGGGTCATTAAAATCAGGCTAATCAGGAATACTAGAGGATGCCACTGAATTTATTCCTATGAAAACTTAAGACCACTAAACTCTTAATTAACCTTCTCCATTCCCTCACTAATGATGGGAATCGCATTAAAATCAGTTTTGTTGTTTAAAAGATTTGTGCATTAATATAGACATGGGTAATCTACTTGATTATATACTATACTATACAAGAAAACTTAAGACCCTTAATTAACCTTCTCCATTCCCTCACTAATGATGGGAATCGCATTAAAATCAGTTTTGTGGTTTAAAAGATTTGTGCATTAATATAGACATGGGTAACCTACTTGATTATATACTATACTATACAAGAAAACTTAAGACCCTTCATTAACCTTCTCCATTCCCTCACTAATGATGGGAATCGCATTAAAATCAGTTTTGTGGTTTAAAAGATTTGTGCATAGATACAGACATGAGTAACCTACTTGATTATATACTATACTATACAAGAAAACTTAAGACCCTTCATTAACCTTCCCCTTTCGCTCACTAATGATGGGAATCGCATTAAATTCAGTTTTGTGGTTAAAAAGATTTGTGCATAGATACAGACATGAGTAACCTACTTGATTATATACTATTCTATACAAGAGGACGCCCACGGTTTTATCCGCGTAATTCTCTTTTCCGTGGGAATTTCGGGATAAAATGTGGCCCATGTGTTAATCCAGGGTGTCAGCTAACTCCATACAAAATTTTATTAAAATCGTTGCAACCATTTAGTCGTGAAGAAGTAACAAACATACACACAAACTCACGTATTTATTTTAAGACGCAAACCGAGAAAGCTAAAGATGAAACATTGTGATCACGCCCTAACCCCTCTCCCCTAGCCGCGTGCCCGTCTCTAATGTGTCGGAAAATTGAAAATTTCCAATGCGATGATGTGTGGTAATGTTGTAGTTTGCCTATTTCCCATCTACCACTACGATCAACGCTTCAGAAAATTTTCTCGACGAGTTTCGTTTGTCGACGAATTTCACTTCGTATATACAGTGTGTTTTATTTTACTAGGATAGTTACGCAAAATCAAATGTCACTGATGATATTGGATAAATGTATTAGAAAACGTTAGCTTTAGGTATATCTATTAATCTTATTAAAAGGCTCTGTATCATACCAGTAGCTTAGGCTTAAAGTATTGTTATGCACCCTGCATTATTCAGATTTAACGAACGGCCTTTAAACGGTTTCAATGGCGCCGTGGATTTGCAATACGGAGATCCAGAGAGTTCTTGGTCCAGGTCTACGGCCTTGGCTAGTTACTATTCTACCGACTAAGACTTATCGCCAAGTAATTTAGTGTCCCGGTACGACGTCATGTAGAAACCGAAAGAGGTATGAATTTCATCTTACACCTAATAAGTTAGCCCGTTTACATATTCGATTGCATCATCACTTACAATCTGGTGTAATTACAGTCAACGGCTAACTTGTAAGGATTAATAAAATATATAATAAGATCCTAACTAAATAAATATGTTAATTAAAATACTGACAGCAGATATTTTATTTTAGAAGTTTTCATCAACACCATCGCTTGACTTTACATTTTTTGGAAATGATTTTCTTATATTGAAATCAATATACATATAAAACAATATTCTGTTACAGCATCTTTCGATTTTCTCAACAACATGCCTACAGACTTTATATAGAATTTTTATTTTTACTACACAGTTCGCTCGCAATGGGTCGTTAATATTCCGATCGGAAAACAATAACAGACATCGACGGCATCGGAGCATCCTGTGTAAAAGTATCTCGCTGGCAATAACCAGAACATTCTTGTCTAGATCTTAGAAGCCTTGTTACTTTCGTACCTGCTTTATGATTTATTTTTCTTTTCTTTTCCTCCCTTTTTATACTTACTTTTGGTGATATGATTTGAGTTTTCATATGTATGGTTCGCTACAAGTTACAGTAGTAATACTGTACACTTACTGGGATGGCTCCAATCACTGTATACATAATGTAAACAATATTTTATGAAATAAATATTTTTGTATTTTTTTTTTTTGTATGTGGAGGCTTTGATTTTGAATTCCAAATTGACGACTATTAGCAAAACTTATTGTTAATATCTATAGACTGCCTCGTAGATCTAGTGGTTAGCCTCTAAGCCTATGGGATCACGAGGTCCTGGGTTCGATTCCTAGGTCAGGATCACGGAATAATTCTGAGCTTTTTCATTCTTCTATGAAATGTTCAGTACATTCCAAGCTCGGAGTCTGGAAGTTAGTGGTGTTACATCCCCGTGCCTCGGAGAGCACGTTAAACCGTCGGTCCCCGTCACTATCATCAACATCTGATAGTGATCGTTAATAAATGAAACAATATCACCCTAAGCCCACCAACCCGCATTGGGGCAGCGTGGTGGGTGTACGCTCAATATCCCCCCTCCTATAAGGAGGGAGGCCTGGCCCTGTGGGCCGTTAATAGTAAAACTGCGATAACTATATTTTATGTTAGTGATAATGGATCGGAAAGGCTTTACCTGCTCTACGAGGCACGGGGATGATGGAATTACACCAACTTTTTAACTACGTCTTGCTGAGCAATGCAATGCCTCTCATTTAGTCTGCGTAGTCCTTAGTGGATATTTAAATATCTACTGGCCGATGCTCTGGCGTGTTGAGAAAATGCTCTGAAGATTTTATTCGTCAGATTGCTGTGGCGGATAGAGGAATCCTCCTCGACTCTCCTGCCAGTGTATGCCAAGTCATTAATTATTCGTATGACGTAATAGCAGTTTAAATAATAATTAGTGTAATATTATGAAGGGGTGGAACCTCTTTACCTCTCAGAGCCCTAAACGCGCGAGGGTTGTTGTGACAGGACGGCGGTGAGTCACTTTGAGACGGTCTGTTTGTTTAGTATGTAACTCGCGACGAGACACTCAATTGATGTTTCCGATTGAGTGAACAGAGGAATTGTTTGGAGCTGATAATACGAGAACACGCTCCAGCTCGATGGACTGATGAATTACTAGTAATTATTTATGAAGATAGTGAAAAGTGACTAGATGAGACAGGCAGCTGATGTGTGCAGTGGCACATTTACGGATAGATTATAGATAGATATATATTTTGACGACGTCCGTGGCGCAGTGGTATGTGAGGTGGATTTATTAGACGTAGGTCCAAGGTTGGATTCCCGGTGGGGCAAATTGTGATTTTTCTTAATTTATCTTGGTCACTTGTGACACGGGTGTAGGTAGGTAAAAGAGATCTCTTAGTGACGGCCGTCAACACTCACCTCCTCTGTTCAAGTTACTCTCCCTGCCCAGCCAAATTCGGAAGGACCCTATTAAGGATACTCGTTCCAATATGGAGCTTACTGCACTTCTAGTAAGTCCAAAGTCTTTCAGCAGGTTGTAGAGAGACTTCTCTGATATACCTCTCGTACCCACTTCTACCACGTATAAACTAACCACATAACCATTTTTAGTTAGTTCATTAGTAAGGTTATAACATTTATTCACTTTGAAAACATGGCCTTTAGGGATATTTGTTTCCCTCGGCACTTTAAGCTCAACAAGTTCTATACGTTCGATTTGTTTAGAAAAAAGTAGAATGTCTGAACCACCCTACTGACAAAAACGCAATGCAAAGCGATTTAGCGTTCCAGTACGATATCGTGTAGAATCCAAAAATGGATTTCATCCTACTCCTAACAAGTTAGTTCGCTTCTATCTTACACTAAAAAGCCTGCTTAAAAAGCCAGCTAAAACATATAATGTTTATTAATGAAGTCACATAGTACATCTAAATCATTTATTTACACCCATCCTGTTCATTAAATCTGCTTTATTGATTACACAAACATGACAACATATTTAGACATTATACAATTATACGATACCAATTCCAATACTTATAATCCCTTCACTTCTTAACTTTGTTTTCGTAGATTATGATCGCTTGCTCTCTCTCTGTTGACTGAGTTAAATGTATTTTTACAATCACTTTTATGAAGTCGGTTAAGTGGGAGATAATGGTGCAATGCAGCATTTTCTGCAGTTCTGCCAACCAATCGTGTAGTGGGGCGTCATCGGTTCAATGTAGCCAACTGTGCGCCCACAGATAACACACATTTTCCATAGAGGATTTCACAGACGACAACATGCATCATCACATACCATAAGGTGTGATAGCCGCCAAGAGCTCACTATTAATGTAACTTGTAATGAATGATAAAAATAGTTTATAATATACCATTGAGTTTGCAATATCGAGATGGTAGGAGTGAAATAAAATATATTATGTCCCTTATTTAATGGTAAGAACAACTCAAGATGTTAACATAAGAGTATAGAAATCGAATCACATACTCCTTGATTTTGCGAACATCACGCTCCGAATACAAATGAGCAGTGTTCGCCGATCGTTCGATAGCGCGCTACCCCTCGGAGGGTAATCGAAAAAATACGCTCACAAAACTACAGATATAAGCGTTTTTTTGTTATCCTTATGAGGAATGGCTGAAACATGATCCAATAAACAAGTTTTCGGTTTCGTGATTTATGGAAAACTAAACAAATAGCCGTGCGGGTGGGATGAGACTTTGGAGTTCACTGCAATACAAAAAATCTTTTTCTAGGGATAATTATATTCCCAAAAAAAATTTCGTTTCATATTAAAAAAAACAAATTTAAATCAACAACTCAAACTCAAATTAGGTAGATATATTTTTTTAGAATGTTGCCATGTTTTTTCAAAGTTACTTTTTTTCAAAACTAAGCTATAGCCTGAATTAAAAGTATACAGTTGTAATCTGTTAGTAAACTATGAAGGCACAAATTTCTAACTATACTAAAGTCAAACTCGATTGAGAATGCTTGTCAACAAACAAATTCAAAATGAAGGTAGAAAATGCAAGACATTTTATGCCTAATAAATTTAAAATTATGTTTTGTTATTTTTAAAAGTCTTATTTAAAAGATAGTGAATACATTAATTAGTTTTAAGCTTTCTAATCTAATTTATTGTCATGAATTCGTCATTAACAAGTTAATTAAAAAAATTAGAAGTAAAATGAGTAGTGATTTCTACCTTAATTTTAAATTTGTTTGTTGACAAGCATTCTCAATCGAGTTTGGCTTTAATATAGTTAAGAATGTCAGGTGCGTAACTTCTTACCTTATTCCGAATAAAATCTAAAAAAATACCTTACTACCTCCAATTCAAATTTCAGTGGCGAAGCGTACTTACTTGCCTATAGCGGGAGCATTTGCTCAAAATTTAGCCTCCAGGCTCTCATAAATGTCCGCCACACAATTGAAGAAAACAGTCTTTTCCCCGATTCTTGTTGCTTATTGAAAAGTACGAGATATAGCTAGTGTGCGAAAGCAATATTTATCATTCCGCGTATATCGGTGAGGAGATTTAGACGAAATCTCTATTTTACTTATATCTTCACGTGATATTTTGTAGCTACTTACAGTACGACCAGCCTAGCTAACTGTATTCTGTAACTATGTTTTTATTAGTTGATAATGAGAGTTTTGAAATTTGTGTATATATCTCTTATTATTTACAGTATAGCGTATACGTTAGTCACACAATCGACTTATAATAAAAATATCCTTACAAAATAGCCCCTTAGGTATAACGCATCTTTATTCATCACAATCAACCTATTGACGTTCTACTACAGGCCCCCCAAGGCGTGGGGCGTCTCTCTCGTTGTGGGACAGGGGATATGGAGTTTAGACACACCACACTGCTCCAATGCGGATTAGTGGGCTCATTAACGATCACTTACTGTATAGTTACATCAATCACGTTGCGCTGACATTTATATTATTCAAATGCATTCATTTACAAAAATACCTATACTTTTTAATAATTTTAAAATAGTACAGTCAACATAGACCTTCGCAATATTCCTCCAGGTTCAACATGATCTCAGCTCAAAGCGCGTACAAAAACAAAAGCCGCGTATTCATGGGCAGGCTCGCCGCAGATCGTAAAAGCGGGCAACTTTATAGCGGTCACCGGCGGGCCAATAAAACACTGGGCGAACTTGCAAATTAAAATTTAAATATTTCATGACCAGTCATTTGGAGACGGTTGTGTGGGTACACTTTTATTATAGAGCATTATGTTGAGCTGGGATTTAATTATAAGTATTAAATGTATAATTAAGATTGGTATTAACAATAGGAGTGAAGCTGATAAAATTATTGTGTTAATCCTTGACAAAGCCTTAATAGAGGAGTGAAACTGATAAAATTACTGTGTTAATCCTTGAAAAACCCTGGCCTGGCTTTCTTTAGTTTAGGAGCCCTTGATAATTAGAGTTCCGTAGACAAGTGGCAAAAACTATATATTTCAATAACTACATTCTGGTATATAATGTTACTTGTCAATTTAATTTTTTTATAGCTGCTACGGGCCCGTGTACTAAAGGTCTACATTTTTGTTAAACATTGTATGACATTTTAGTACATTAACATTAAAATATATATTTATGGCAAGCTGATGGGTATAAATTGATATTAAATAATATATTTCACTCTCAGCTGGCAAAATAACTTTACAATCCGAACGCTTTAACCCGTTTAAACAAACGAACAAACTCTTCCGTCTACTAAATAGATATTTAACAAAGTGCTTCTTATTCATCATCGTAAATATAATGTGTCACGCGCACCCCGGCCTTGGTGACGCTCATTTCGCAACGCAGAAATAGTAATATTTTAATTTCGCCATAACTTCAAAATCAAACGTCCAATTTTAATCTTTTAAATACCAAATATTATCTACATAAACTGTACTTCGTGATGAAATAATTTATTTTGATAAGGATTAATAGCAGGAGTAAAATAAATGCCTTTAAATGTAGTCCAAAAAAAAATTAAGATTTTTAAATTAAAAAATGGTTGTTGTGCCTCACTCGACATAGATAGGTATAGAGTCACTTTTTTGTAGATATTTATAAGATCTCCAATTAATTAGAACATTTTATGGTTCTATCTTTTATAGTTTACGCAGCGTACGCAAAATAAGTAACTTTTCTGGTTGATTTTGTACACCTTGTGTCCGATAAACCCAAATATCCAAATAAAATTTAGCCTATGTTACTCGTGGATAATGTAGCTTTCGAATGGTGAAAGAATTTTTAAAAACGCTCCAGTAGTTTTTGAGCCTATTCATTACAACCAAACAAACAAACAAAGTTTTCCTCTTTATAATATTAGTATAGATGTCAGCTCATGGTCCTACCAGTACAAAAAACATTGTGGCTCTAAATCCGACTCGCTCTTATGAAATTCTTCAGTAAGAAATATTTAAGTTAATATTTTTCTGGTATTTAAAATAAATACTACCAATATTAAGGTATCATGTATTTGTTAATATTAATAAACACTATAGTAGATAATAAATAATTTCATAATATTTATCTAGTAATTTACTTTCTATCATTTAACCTACATTCACTAGATCTACTTAAAGAGCTATTCACGCGTTTATTACTTATTTTATTTGTGGAAATTACCAAAATAAATCTATTATTCATTGGTTGTAACGATTTTCCGCATAATAACGCTTTCTTTTATTCACTATTCCTTTTCACCATTCAAAATAGTCAATATGTGCGCAAGAGTTGATATTGCCACAGTGCCTCCGTTCGGTGAGAGCGGGACAGTCTCGTCCATTCTTCTTTTTCTCTCTAATGACTCGTCGGTGACGATACTTGTCTCCAAACCCGCAGGTAGCAGAGCAGGGTGACCATTCACCCCATTCCGATACTAGACAATCTTCAGCTGAAATATACAAAAAAACATATGAACTCAAGAAATATCTTTGCTAACGAATCTCAACTACAGTCTTTGGAGGCGTTTGATACATTCAGCCTACAAATTTTACTGGAATGCTACTAAGCCAAAGTCAGAATCTTACAAAAAGTCTTCTTCATCTAAACCACGGGTATTTTATTCACTATTAGCTAGCCCTTGACTGAAATAGCACAGGGAAGGGGTATTGCAATGCAATCTATTCAAGTGGGTCAACCTATTAAGATTCTATTTCTACCCTTTGCCGGCAAGAGATTAATGGAATTCTAAATCCCGTAACCTACATTGATCTACCAGTGGGAATTGCCCACCAGTTGTAAAGACTATTTTAGGAGTGTTTACAATGGACGACAATCATCATCATTACCAATCAGTGGATGTCCACTGCTGGACATAGGGACACTTTTTAGGGACTTCCAAACACAACGATCCTGAGCCGCTTGTGGCCCGCGGTTCCCTGTGACACGTTTGATGTCGTCAGTTCACCTAGTCGACCAACACTACGCTTTGCTACACTACGCTGTGCAGTTGGGGATCGACCAACACTACGCTTTCCGTTGCGGGGTCGCCATTCTGGCACCTTTCGCCCCTAACGTCTATCAGCTGTTCGAACCACGGGCGCCACCTTTGGATGGACGACATAATCGTTACACCCGGGAACGTACCTATGACTTCTTGGTGATAAGGCTCATTAACCGTGGAACTATTGAGGCTTAGATACCATTAAATTGGTTAACACTGAGAGATTTTAGTAACGTTTCTGAACACGACCATGAGATTACCTATGTTAGCTGCGTTCCAAATTTCGGGTCGATACGACCAGCCGCTTGGGATTCATGTCGGTATATAAATTAGACGGAGTTCGGTCTGGGGATGCGTTAAGCAATTAACCTCCAGATTTATAGTCCTTGTTGTTGAGAACACTCACAGGAAGGGGAATAATCATAATATAGATACTCTGACCATAGCCTTCATACGTTCATTATACTGGGGGATATGGAGCTTAAATGCACCATGATACTCCAATGTGGGTAGGTGGATAATTGTGTTTATTTTTTTTAATGCCATGGCCAACTTCGAAAAAATTCGTTTTATCAAATCATACCACTCCAAATGGTTTCCACGCAGTCTTATGCGAACGCTAAAACGCTGAGCGGTCCCTTTTTTTGCCTGTAGGGTAACTATAGCGCGCCTAAGCTGACCACACCAGACTAGAGCCAATTTAGAATTATTGAAATTCTAAATTCTTTACAAATTCTTCTTTGGGAATCGGACCTCTATATTGTAAAGCAAGGCATGACCAACTGCTGCATCGAATACAGGTTATGAGATTAAAACCAGAACACTTAAACATAATTTTCAAGTACTTATCTTATAAGTCTTCGTTATCATCCTATTAAAGGCTTACTACAGTGCCAGACATGTAGGAGAGGGGATATGGAGTGTAGACCCACCACGCTTCTCCGATGCGGGTAGACTGGCTCAGGATTATAGTGTTTACCAGATATTGATGATAGTGACCGGGACCGACAGCTTAACATGCTCTTTCGAGTCTTAGTTCGTCTAAAAATTAGTTGACTCAAGACACACTTAATTTTGGTTTGCGTTGGAAATTACGGGCGTTAATCAATTAAGTTAGATTGATCTTTGATAATCTCCTTAAAATTTATGAATGAATTTAATCTTACGTTGAATCCTGTTAACAGCGTGGTGCAGTCGGGATCTGAAGTGGCGAGGCAGGTGCTTTCCCAGACCTAATTTCCTTCCATTAGCCACTGCTAATACTACATCGTCCATATTTTGCAAGCCAGCGTCAAATTCTTCTACTGAAGTTGTTCTGGAAGATACATAACTTTTAAAAAAACTTTCCTTTGCCTCAATTTTTTTCTTTCATCACATTACAGCTGACCGCAGTGTAGGGGTAAAGTGAAAGGCACTTGGCTGAGTAGCCAAGGTCAGTATGGTGGCGCAAAGATTAACCTGCATTATGGTTTTAATACAAGTAGTAGTAGTTCTTAGTTGGTATTCAATACAAGTTGTTGATGCACTCTAAGATGAAACCGAGCTGACTTATAAGGAGTAGAATGAACCTTATTCCTTTCAGTTTCTATAGATTGTTCAATCCACGATGGCTCGTCGTTTTTTGTTTTTCAAACGCTTACAGTGCAAGTGTGGAATAAAAACTGCAAGAATATGAATTCTATTACTACGTGACGAGTAGCTATGTGTGCACACTAACACAAAATGTCAAGTTAGTTAAGTCAACAAGAATGTCATATTTGTCTAGCAGTATGCTCTACTTCATTTTAACCCATTTTTTTAAAATAAATATGTCGTGTGGTTCCTTCACACTTTTTATAATTATTGTGATATAGGTTAGTATATACATTAACCAATTTAACAATATCTTAAAAACACACACACACACAATCATCTTATATAGGTACCTAATATAATTATATCTATTTTTCGTTTGTTTAAACAGTTTAATGATTGTGCTCAACTCCACGCTGTATTTTCTACCATACCCCATAGTGTTTTTGTAAAGCGTGAACCCTTGATATCTATTATTATTTTTATTCATTACAAGTTAGCCCTTGATGGTATATCTTAGCTATAATCACCTCAACCAGAACCCTGAGAGATATGAGGACTTCAAAATTGGCTTAAAACTTTGAGGTGGCAACCCTAGCTAGACTTACAGTTGTACTCATATGCTTGTAGGTAAGCGTTTAGGATCATGCAATTCGTTTTTAAAATAATAATAATAAGATAACAAAACCCAGATATATAAGTACCTTTCGGGATGTTATCCCATTTACCTAACACATTGTATACTTACTTGATAGGCGATTTAGTCACTACAACAACATTGTTGTCTTGTTCATGGTATTTCGCTGTTGGTACTGCATCTTCTTCTAGATCTTCCAACACTTCTCCAACACTCTTTATTGTAAGTTCTCTTGGTATTGGTTGGTAATCCTCGACTAAGTTGACCTTCCTTCGCGGAGAGCCTTTACGTCTGTCCTTTTGTTTGAGGTTCAGTAGCAGTTCCTTACGAGCCATATCGTTTAACTCTTTGGTTGTGTACTCTTTAACCTGAAATATATCGTAAGATGTGGTTTAAAAATAAAATATTCGACGCGTGAAAGGACTAATGAAATCAATAGATGTTAGATAGGAAATATTAGGTAAATAAAAAATAAATTAAAATAATGACGGTACCAGTACCAGGCATGATTATATAATATACTGTAATATTTTTTATGAATGTGTACTGCTGCCTTAGTTGGCATACCTTGTATAAATAAATAAAAAATAAAATATTATATACCTATGTTAAATTTCTAAAATCTTAAACAGCAGCACTTAAGGCCATAGTATTTGCTGAGTCCAATAAGCCCAAATTAGATGCTTTCAGCATTTACATTTTCATTGAAGAATACCAAATTACCAGAGTTTTAGAATAGTTAGAGAATTAAACGTTAGCCAGTTTACTTACTCAAACAAACATGGCAAAAAAATTGGTAGAAAAATAGACATTTCTAGAATCTTATTGTTACCTTCGAAATTTCCATTTTGGCAATAGCCGGTAACTCCCTCAACAAGGGATAATAGAATCCAGCAGCTGGATGGTTGGGGTGTCGAGGTCCATGTTTGGTCACTGGGTCAGGGGGTGAAGTTTCCCAGCGTGGTGCTGTAAAGGTTAGACCACTTGCTGCACCGGCATCTAGTGGTTCTAGCTGAAAAGTTAAGGAACCTATACTTTTATTTCATTTACTTTCTACCTTCATATGGTAGGATAATAGAAGGGCACGATGGGTCTACGTTCTTTTGGGGGGAAATGTGTGTAAACTCCGCTGCAACTGAGAATTCCTTGGAAAACAGTAAAACTCAATATTCCATAATATAATCTATGGCTTGGACCTAAGAACTAATATTCACACTATATCACTGATGAGACAGTTAAGTTATCTACTCGTATACACTTTATTAATGGTACTAAGTAAGTTTTATAGAATTATCGTGTGCCACATTATTGTTCATACACTTTCGACGTGACCGTATCTGATTTGTGCAATATTTTTTCACTTCGATAGATGCTGTATCTTTACTATGGTAATTGCTTAAGTGATATTAAACTTTGACGGCCTCCGTGGCGCAGTGGTATGCGCGTTTGATTTATAAGACGGAGGCCCCGGATTTAATTCCCTACAGGGCCGATTGAAATTTTCTTAATTGGTTCCAGCTCTGATGAAGATGATGGGAGGTCCCGGCCGTGGTCAGTTATCACCCTACCGACGTATTGCCAAGCAATTTAGCGCTTCGGTACGATGTCGTGTAGAAGGTTGTGGATATTATACTACTCCTAACAAGTTAACCCGCTTTCATTCTTAAGATTGCATCATCATTTACTATCAGATGTGATTGCAGACAAGTGCTAACTTGTAGTATATAAAAAAACTGATTAGTAACTTACGTCTAAAGTAATTTGATCCACCCACGTTGAGTCAACGCACAGATTTAAGCTGTCCACTCCCACGAACCAGTCAGGCGATGGGATTATGCGACAAATTACTGAAATCTGAAAAAAAACATAGAATAATAAGAGATTAAAGAGTATATATTATTTTAAAATTAAAAATTAAAGTGACTTCAAGACGCACTAATAAGTAAAAATTAACTCTAATTTACCATACCTATGAAGTCGGCGCCATCCAAGTTCAAGGAACGTTAATTTAACGAAGTAATTAATCAGTTTGTAGCTTCTACGTCCTTAAAGTAGAAACCTTGGCTGGCACCATTATACGAAATATTATACGAACTATATAAATGTTATACAGCAACTATTATACGAAAACTGGACAGTTCTGCAAATATTACATACATACGGGTCGAATTGATAACCTCCTTTTTTAGTCGGTTAAAAATTTTATGTATTACTCAAAAATCAAAGACAAAAATTCTCACCATACTATGCTCTCCATCGACAAATACCATATTCTCAGTTTCTCCAACCCCCTCAGCGATAGCCGGTGCAGAGAATTGGTCATACACCATCTTTTCATCGTCACCTTCCTCCACCAAGTCATCAAGTTTACCAAACTGAGCAAAGTTTCTGATGGATTTTCTGGCTACATCGCCAATATGATAGAGACCGTAGGAGCTGTTGTGAGATTGACCTGTAAAGAAAACATAAGTCTCATTTTAAAACAACCTAAAATTCAGCATAAAACACTCTGATTCTTTGGGGTTCTAGAGCGGAACGAGAACCATTTTTAGTCTAAGTCTAAATCTTCTAAGTCTTGCAATGAATTCTTTTCTTTTTTACCCGACTGCGTCAGAAGGAGGGTTATGTTTTTTGAGCGTATGTATGTATGTATGTTCGCCCATTTCTTCGGCACGCGCTACAGCCTAAATGACTGAACGTATTTTGACATGTGAGGTTTTCAAAACGGCGGCTGTAAATGGGGGAAATAAGGAGGGATGTGTGTATTTCTTTCTTCTATCTTAGCAATATGGGTATCAAATGTAAGGTTGTAAAAAGACCATTTCAAAAATATAAATATCATATTATGTTTATATTGCCGTTTTAACAAAAAATGGCATAAAGTGTACCGTGTAATTTCTATACCATAAACTAAAACAAAAAAGTCTCAAATAAAATTATTATTATAAAAACAAAAAACCCGACTGCATAGAACTTATGAACTGAAAAGGGCAAAATAAGGATCACTATAACTATATAAAATTCTAAATACTTTATGGTGCTGCAGGCGGGGACACGTAGTTTTGGTAGATCTTTCTTTACCCGCAGAAAATAAAGTATTTTGTCCACGCTTGCATCTCCATAAAGTATTTAGAATTTTATATAGATATAGTGATTTTTATTTTTCTCTTTTCAGTTCATAACTTCTATGCAGTCAGTTTTTTGTTTTTATAATAATAATTTCATAACAAGCTCAAGCACAAGCTGATGACTGCAATCATATCTGATGGTAAGTGATGATGCAATCTAAGATGGAAGTGAGCAAACTTGTTACAGTTCAGTAGAACAAAATCGACACTTCATTTTTACACGACATCAGACCAGACCTCGGGTCTTTGCGAAAAATGGGGTCACTAGCCACAGCCGGAGTCTTCCACCACCGAAACCGATTCTCTCCAAACAAAATCTCAATCGAACCCAGGACCTCCATCTTATAAATATACTGCGCCGACATACTATTACTCCACGGAGTCCGTCAAATATTTTTTAGATTTTTATAGAGGCAGGTATTTTTAGAGTTAAAATTTTTGGCGCCGTATGTTACATCATTAGAGGTGAGGTTAACGACCTTGCCTATTATTAGGAAAAACTAAGTCGTCGCGTCGTTTTATTATAACAAATATCCGGTCACTTTTAAATTCTATATATAACCGGATGAAAATCGTATAAGGAAAATATTAAGGAGATAAAATACGTACAATTAGATTATCAAGAAAAGATTGTTTGGTTGTTTTTAGTAGACGCGTTTTAAATTGAGTCATCTGTCGGTTATATTGACAGTGTATTAAGCTAGTCTGCCGAGCGATTTCAGTCTCTACTTTCAATAGCTAAACTCTATTAACTATATAGTCGCTATTTATTTTATTATTTGTTACAAGTTAGCTCGATAATTGCATGATATAATTCTCAGAAGCGGGCTAACTTGTTAGGATTAGAATGAAATCCACACTTCTGTTTCTGCACGATATCGTACCGGAACGCTAAATCGCTTGAAGTTAAGTTTTCGCTGGAGGGGTGGTAACTAGCCATGGTGGTAGCTTCCCACCGGCTAGACCTGGACCAATTAAGAAATACTCAACAAGCCTGCCAGGAATCGAGAAGAGGATAGGAGAAGAATAAGGATCTCCGTCAAATAAATATACCGCGCATACCACTGCGCCACGGAGGCCATTGAAATTTAAAAAATCAGTGATAAACATTCAAAACACGTATTTAAGAAAAATCTGTATAGAAAATACTGCAAAATACTAGACAAGCAAAAGTTGTAATTGCATTACATAGAATTCAAATACTAAAGCTCGGAACGTTAGCATACCCTTGCCAAACCATTTTTTCATGTAAATGGAAAAAGGAATTTCTAGCTACGCTCAGGGGCAAGCGAGGGTGAAAGGAGACTGACCCCAATATTGTGGGCATGTGACGTGGAATTCATCGCCTAATAGGAAATTTATTTGGTGTAACGATTTTGGCTACCTTTGAATATTGATCCTTGGTGACTGAGTGAAAACCCCGGGCAGGGATGTAGGAAAATATCACACATGTATTTCTAACTCTGAATGATATGGAATTTTTTAATAATCGCCAAGTAATTTTGGAGTGAAGTCAAAAATCTGCAATTCCTTTAAATTCTTAAACTAATTTTGAAGTCTTGTAAAGTATTTTTGGAATCTCCAGCTAGGAGTGTCGGAAAATATACCACATGCATTTAAAATCTTAAAAGTAGTAGAGTTTTATAAACGTAAGCATTTTTAGTCGATCTCAAATACATTTTGAAAATTTGTAAAGAATTTTTGCTTTTAGAAAACTCAGAAACCGGGCATCGCAGAGAAGTTAGTTCTGTGTTTTTATCTGTTGAGCTATTTGAACCTATTCTGAACTGATTCCACCCTCTGTCTACCTCACCATCTTGATGGCTGGTCATCTACCAAAGTTAGATTTGCCAGAACGTTTCTTCCACGTACATGTAAATTGTGGAATCAATTTCCAGTTCTGATATTTCCTGTAAATTTTAATATGGGGGTATTTAAGAGGAGTATCAACACTTTTCTCAAAGGCTGGCAAAGCATTAGCAGTGCCTATTGTGTTGCCAGAGTTATGGGCGGTGGTAATCGCTTAACGTCAGGCGACCCGCAAGCTCGTTTTTGAATCAATAAAAAAAATAATGAAATCTAAAATTTTCTTTTCTTTTGTTTTTGCAATTTCCCGTCTCACAGAATATTTAGAATCATTACGGTAGGTTGCCTGGAAGAGATCACTATTAGTGATAAGGCCGCCCTTTGCCAATTAATGTTACTCTGTTTTTTTGGTATGTTTATTTTTATCATTTGTTATTAATAAAGTGATTAAAATAAAAAAAATAAATGAAATGTTTTTAGGGTAGGAAATTTAATGATAATATAATAAGTACCTTTGAGTATATCTTTAGTGCCTGAATGAAAATTCAAGCAAGAGTTGTCAGAAAATATACCACGCACATATATTTCAAACCATGAACGAAATGGACTTTTTAATAAACGCAAGCATTTTTGGAGTGAACGTCGAAAAATCTGCAATTTCTTTGAATTCTTCGTTCTCAAATTCTTTTTAAAGTTTTAAAAAGAATTTTTGCTTTTTAAAACATTGAAAAGAATGTCGAAAATGTTTTGAGTATCATCATGGTAAAGGAGTAAAATAAAATTAACAGATTTTTTTTCATGTTTAGAATCTAATGGCCACCGTCATGCAGTTTGAATTTATAAGACGGAGGTCCCAGGTTCGATTCCCGGTAGAGCAGATTGAGATTTTCTGAATTGGTTTGGGTTTGGCTGGTGGGCGGCTCCGCCGTGGCTAGTTTAGCAACGACCCTGCGAGTAAAGACTTGCTGCTAAGCGATTTAGGGTTCCGGTACGATGTCGTGTAGAAATCGAGGGTGTGTAGATTTCATCCTACACTCAAAAAGTTAGGCCGCTTCCATCTTAGATTGCATCACTTATCAGTTATAAATTGCAGTCCAGGGCTAACTTGTAATGAATAAAAAAAATGTAGTCGAGTCTGTCAATGCGTAGGGACTCTACCGACGGTTCCGAATGCAGATTCTGCCAAAAGTACCGGCACTTCTGCTCTTTTCAAAATTAATGTTTTTATTTGTATAGTATGCTTTACAATCATAGCAACTCTATCCTACGTGAAGACGAAGGCATAGCTAATAGCATCCAAAAATCTTTGCTATTTAGCTGTTAACTTGAAATAACAATTAGAAACGTTAATTTATTTGTATATAAGAAGAAGTGGGTAGGAGAGGTATACCAGTAAATTTACTCTATAACCTGCTAAAACTCTTCGTTTTACTATAAATGCAGCAAGTTCCACATTAGAACCAGTATCCTAAGCTGCTTTTCTAGGATCGTTCCACTGGACCGGGAGAATAACATGAACACGCGCGTCTCCAAGGGATCTCTTTTAAATCTACACTCGTGTCAACAGTCTCGGGCTCTGTTCGGAGTATTTCTCACAGCCACGCGATGGCCCGCACGGTGAATCCATGGAATGCTGAGATATTCGTCTTAAATGATTTACCTAGAGTTAAAACGTATTATAGAGAACCAAACTTATCTTCAAAGAGAGAGAAGAACATAATTTTAGGGACTCATAAAAGAAAAATGCCGTTAAAAATTCTTTTCAGTGCAGAGTTCATAACAAACTTAGCGACCAAAATGTTCCAATAAAGATATTTCATACAAAATTCAAATAGCAGTATATTGTCGTGAACATAATGAGACCAGGTGGATATATTTTCTCACAATCACGGTAATGTACCGGCGCTCGATTTTATAGCGGTAATTAATTTTGGAATATGGCGACGTTTGGTGCAATTGTGTGTGATTTATGTGCTCCTTGCGAACCGAACGGTTTCAGAGGAGCTCATATTTTATTAAACTTCCTATTTTTGGACTTCTTATTTTTACATCTGTCAAAGTTACCCTTAAATACCTACATCCAGTTTCAGCTAAAGCGGAGGCCAGATGAGTGTAACACGTAATGTAAGATTATTTGTAACTAAGCGTCACCAGTGTGGACAGCACACGAAATTAAAGCGAATTGCTTACGCGAATCAAATCGAGCCTTTGTGTTCGCGCAAGAAACCGACAGCCCATGGATCAGCTCGAGCGAGGGCGCGAGCGTTACATGAAATGTTCGCAGTGCCGTCCACGCGTAGAATTCTTGTTACATTACACAGTGAATTACATTAATACGTTACACTCGTCTGAACACGGCTTTAGAATATGAAATTTCGAAACCCACCATGCTATTATTTAATTCTTATAAATCACAAGCAGTCGCCCGCGACTTTGTCCGCGTGAAAACCTCTTAGGTACCCTTCTAATTTTAAAGGTACCCTGCTCATTCCCCGCTCCCCCACTCAATTTAATTTTTTTATAGTTTCCCGTGAAGCAATATCCTCTGTCCCGTCCCGTGTACTAAAGATCTACATTTTTGTTAAACATTGTACAACATTTCAGTATATTAACATTAACAATATATATTTTTGGCAAGCTGATGGGTAGAAATTGATATTAAATAGTATATTTCACTCTTGTGTCTAGCCTTCAGAATAAACAAAAATAATTTTACATTCCGACACGCAGATCTAGAGATTAGCCCGTTTAAACAAATGAACAAACTCGTCCGTGTACTACATATATAGATATTTGAACAAAGATCGAATTCTAAATCCATCACCGTATTAACGTTTCGATCATGAAAGCATATCAGTATCAAAATGCTGACCTCTATTCAGTACGTATAATATAACACGAAGGAGGTTAAAAGAACTAAATTTAGACACCATAGCGGCATTTTCGCGCTTTTTAGAAATTTTGTAATATCTCCGAAAATATATAACTCATAGATTAAAGACTACTAGATGGAGTCATAACGCGACTGCAGGTTCAAGAGCGTGACAGACTTATTTCATTCGGCCTTTATTAGAAAGTGACACAAGATTATTTTTTGTCCCTTTCAGCGTGTTCGTTTTTATTGTTTGTCAAGAGTGAGTTTGTAACAAACAAAGGACACATCTGAGCAATTATTAGCTTTTTATTAAATTTGCTTATAAATAATATAACTTTGCGGTTACGATGTTAATTTAAACGTTATCGTGCTATAGTGGGTTGTAGTATTTTCGGCTGCAAAAGTCGCAGCGAACGGAAAATCGAAGGAATTACGTTTCATACGTAAGTAGGCATAAACTTCATTGATTGATGATTTAAAGCTTAGATATGTTATTTTTTTAGCAAATATGCATGTATTATGCGTTTACTAAACTATCTTATATAAAGCAATATTTCGTATTTTACGATATTTTAAAACGTAACGTTTCATGATGTACTTTAAATGTTGACATGTCTTGTCAATAAGGCTTGCTATCTCACGAGTGGACACGCTATGGGCTCCATCTAGTAGTCTTTAATCTATGATATAACTAATTAACTGAGCAGAGAATAATGAGTATCTGTCAAACAATGTATCACGCACCGGCGCTATCTACTTAAAACATTGGTTTGTAGTACATGCTATGTATCTATCAGAGATGGCGCTGTATGTGAAAAAAGATTTTCCCGCTTTTCTGTTGTAATTTTTCCTGAATTTGCTTTGCTATAAACCTCACGGAGCCCGAGACCTTTCCAACGAATACAAAACCGTGGAAATCGGTTCGTGCATTCTGGAGATGTAGCGTCAGGAAGGAAAACCCGACTTATTTTTATATAATAGATTTACAAAAATTTTTTTTACCAATCTAGTAGTAGTATATTTTATATAACCGCTTGACTGCAATTACACCTGATAGTAATTGATGATGCAATCACAAGATAGAAGCGTGGCTAACTTTGTAGGAGTAGGACTATAGAACTACGATATGGGGTACTACTGGGATGCACCCGATAATAATCACCCCTTGGTTCCTGCACGACATCGCACCACAACGCTAAACCGCTTGGTACGTTTTTTGACGGTACAATTCAGAAAATCATCAATCAGTCCAGGACTTCTAGTCTTTAGACAAAAATTTAAAAAATATATATAAATTTTGCTGTAATTACCTACTTCCGTACAAATTTAATGAAAAGCTCCTAATTTGAAATAAACAAACAGAGACTATAGTTATTTATTTGTATAGATTGATAAATAACGACTTATCTATTAGAAATGGCAAACAGCTGTCACCGATGAACGATAATCTACAACGATTTGTTACACGATAGATAAATTTGCGCGCATCGGTGCACATGCACAGATAAATTACCACGATATATCGTTACGTGTGAAGCCGGCATAGGTTCGATGACGTTCGCAACGATCCGCCGCTTATAATCTCAGAGGTCAATCTTTTCAACACTTATGTGTGCGCCAAAAACATTTATATGGGTGCAAAGGTGTTGGCATCGAGCGGGAGCAATACGCAGCGATGTAGTAGTACGACATCAGTGGCCAGGTAGGCGAAGCAACAGCAGCACCGCGCCGTCGCCCAGCAGCAAGAGCATGAGCGCAACCGCTGCTGCTTTACAGTGAAACATTCGGGTGGGCGAAGCGTGTGCAGTAACATAGTAGGCTCTAACGCGATGTAGAAGCAAGCCGCGTGCCGGCGACGTTCCCGTCATCCCACAGTGGACGCACTTACAGCAGCAACAGCAGCGAGCCGCCGCTCAGCAGCAAGTTTTAAGCGGAACGTTACGGCGGGCGCAGTGCGTGCAGCAAATTTATACGCGCTGGCATGATGTGTAGTCTACCGTGGGCCGGCGGCGGCCTCGTCTGCCCGCAGTAGCAACAGCAACAGCAACAGCAGCAGCGCACCGCCGCCCAGCATCAGTAAAGCGCACCCGCTGCTGGTTTCAGCGCAACATTCGATCGGTGTCTCGTTTAACACCCGTTCCAGGGTTTTTTTATGTTTGCTTGTTTTTATTGAAATTAACGCATAAGCCACTGTCTACTTTTTATCTTGATACAATTATTGAAATCGGTACATAGGAGATTTTGGCACTGCATTGCAGGATTAATTAATTATATTGTTGTAAAACGAACAATTTTGTTATTCTATGATTCCATAGAATAACAAAACTGACACTCGCCAACTGAACCACAACATTAAATGATTAAAATGTTACTGGATTTCTAAACGTACATTTCATCACAAAATTTTATAAACAGTTTAAAACTAAAATTATAATCTTTAAATATATAATAATATGAATAAATCAATACAAATTCAAAAAACGGTTTTCAAAGGTTTTGGAAAAAAAAAATCAGATAAAAATTACGACAAAATCAGATATATGACAATAGAATGTCAAATTATTTTAATTTTAATATAATTTTATAGCAAATATTAGCTAGGTACATGGATTTTATACTATTATGTACTATATTATAGTAAAGAATCCGCATCCTTATTCCTTCGTACCCTTTGACTGAAAACAGACAAAGCGAGTTTTTCAAAGGGACTAGATAAATACCTTTCACCGAGCAACGTGTTCGAAGATTTGTATCCTATCGCGTAATTCAATATCATAACATAATAGAGCTAACTCGGTAGGCGGATCACGATTCCACCGTCTGGGCCTAATTGTGTAGAGGTCTTTTCAGCGCTTTCAGCAATGATGGATTTTATACATAACGCTTATCATGAATAGGTAAACTTATTTTGAATAACAAATAAAATTCGTAACACCACCTGCAACCTCGCTAGCGTGAACTTGTAATTGTTACGATTTTTCAAGTACTCTATTTTTAACCGACGAAAAAGAACGGAAGAGGTTCTCAATTCCACACGTATATATTTTTTTTTTATTTTTTTTATGTATGACCACGCATAACTTTTTACAGAGTTGTCCGATTTTGATAATTCTTTTTTATTAGAAAGGGCACACTTCTAAGGTGGTCCCAATATCAGCATGTTAGGATCTGATGATGATATCCTCGGAAAATTGAAGGAACTCTTCAAATTTTATAGGCACACTTGCAGCGATTTCGGTTTTAGTATAAGTATCGGCAGCTTTTTGGCTACAAGTGGCGTATAATATACTATGATAGCATAGTACGAGTACGTTACGTGGCGAAAAATCACTAAAAAGTAAGAAATAAAATTTTTTAACAAAAAACAGAACCGATTCAAATCACACTAAAAAGTAAAAAATAACTGTGTCATTTAGTTGCTTTAATTTACTTGAGCATATCTATGAGTCGGTGCCAGCCAAGGTTAACTCCTAGATATGCTTAAGTAAATTAAAGCAATTAAATGACAGTTATTTTTTACTTTTTAGTGCGTCTTGAGTCGGTTCTTTTTTTTGCTAATTTTTTTTATTGATATATATTTTATAACTTTTATCGATACGAAATATTTTTTTATTACTATGAGTTAGCTCTTGCCTACAATCACATTCAATGGTAAGTGATAATGCAATTTAAGATGGAAGCGAGCCAACTTGTTAGAAGTAGGATAATATCCACATCCTTTCGGTTTCTACACCACATCATACCAGATCGCTCATTTTCGTAGTACGCCTTTGGCGATAGGGTGGTAACTAGCCACGGCCGAAGCCCCTCACTAGCCAGACCTGGACCAATTAAGAAAGTCTCAACTGGCTCTGCCGGGAATCGAACCCGGGACCTTCGTCTTAAAATTCCACATCATACTACTGCGCCACGGAGGCTGTCAAAATAAACATTTGTCGAAACAGGAACTAAACCTAATATCAGCAATTCGAAAGACACCAAAACACCATCGAGGTCAACAAACGTACCCATTTCCCTTTGGCATTACTCGAACTGACTGTTAAGCTATCTAGATCCAATACCTCTTATCTCAAAGTAAGTACCCACTTTAACTCGAAGCTGCGATCAGGTAGAATGGGGGCTCCAGATAATATCGCCCTTAGTCCAAAGGTTGAATGGAATACAAATAAATACCGTTTTATCTCTGCTAAGTAAAGGTGAACGCACATAAATACGCCGCGTATATCGCATGCTTTTTTGCAGTTTAGTTTAACTCAATCAATTTTACAAATTAATTCGCGGATATTGTCGAGTTAGCTCTCGGTATATAATAAACTTGAAAATCTTTAATATTATAAATATAGATAAATATTATAGGACAATTATCCACATCGCTACATAGCCCCAAAGTAAGCATACTCGTAAGTAGCTAGTGTAAATCTTTATTTGATTGATGGAAATGTTTAGTGAACTCTTTGTAACTATTACCCTTTTTTGTATATTAGTCCAAATATAATCTGGCATTTTTATTAAACTTCTAAAAATGTAGAATCCTTTATGAGTTTTTGACGCCGTCTTTGTGATTTTCATATGTTATTATGTTTTATAAAAGTACTTGTAGCATTATTCGTATAGCATGCCAACATCAGTGTTAAAGCTGAAATAAAACATTCAATTTAATATATTTATTTGTCAAAAATAAACGTGGTGTTATAAAAATATTGTGAAGATAAAGTATTATATTGATTCAATTTAATAAAAATTATTTAGTGTAGTAAGGTCACAAATTCGTTCAAGTGTATTTTCGTCACATACAAGGTACCCACGTGCGGAACTTGCAGCATGAAATGTGAGTGTGTGTGATCAGCTTCAAACCACGAAATGTCATCTAACTTTCGAGATAAAAGAAAAACTTCTTTCTAGTTCCCCCTCAAAGACATTCCGACGCTATTGTCTCGACGAGTGTCCTAATTACATAAAAATTCTCTACATATAAAGTTACAAAAAAGTCGGTCTGATTGTATTTAAGTTCTAATATCAAAAAATTCTAATTATAATGTTTAAAATTTCATTCAACTGTAATGACTAACTGTAGGCCTCATAAAAAAGCTCAGAGTCACTCAGCTGTCAGCGCGAAGGAAAGAGCATAGCTTGAAATATCTTTGCGTGATCTATTCAGAAATGAGAAAATCCTTAGAAGAACTAAAGTAACCGACATAGCTCAGCGAGTCGCAGAAAGGGTGGGGCACGTTTTTCGAAGAGCTTTTGGTCATTGCGGGCCCAAGGTGCTAGAATGTCGACCCTGCACTATAGACTGACGACATCAAACGTGTCGCAGGGAGCCGCTGGCCACATGCGGCTCGGGATCTTTGTGTTTGGAAGTCCCTAAAAAGGCCTATGTCCAGTAATGGACGTCAATCAGCTGCTAATGATGATTATGATAATGACTATAAATTCAAAGATTATTAACAATATTGTATGATTGTGTTATGACGTAGGTATGTACGTGATTAAGCACGTAATGAACGCGTCATGAATTCGTTATTAACAAGTTAATTTAAAAAAAAAAATTTGTTGTCTGTAAAGTCGGTTTACTGACGATAGTTGAACGTGACAACGTCTTAAGAAAATACTGATGGAATGGTAGCATTTAATTGGTTATTAAAATTTTTAATTTAACTATATTTTTATAAATATTAATTTAAATTAATAAAATAATTGATTTTGATTTTATAAATTTATATTTTAAATTTATAATAAATATATTAATTTTAAATTTAAAATTAATATATTTAATAATTATATTTAATAGACGGATGTCGATCGCTGCCGAACGCAAAGGCCGATTGTGCTTTTTTGTCGCTTGTTCCGCGCTCTTGCTTGCACTTCAAGCCTTACATGGAACGCCTCAAAGCGAGGTAACGCCGCATGAGTCATGTTTTTTCGTGCGTGCAGCCGGCTCTATCGAATTATAAGACGTTGTCACGTTAAAATTAGGTGTAAAATGACTAGCGATTTCTACCTGTATTTTAAATTTGTTTGTTGACAAGCATTCTCAATCTAGTTTGGCTTTAGTATAAGTACATTATTTTGTGTCTTCGCATGATGTTATTTTTTACTTTTTAGCATATAGTAGAGAATAAATGTAGGAATATATATTATAAATAGATAAATCTCACTGCCAACTAATCTTAATACCGTTAAATGCGAGCAACCCTGCGTGTTTCAACTTGTTAATGGAATAAAGATTTCCGCAAAGGCGCGTTTCTGACAAAAAAATGGCTGACAAAAACGAAACTTGTGTAATTGCCGCTTCGACGAATTTGTTTTTTTCGACAATAAAATGAATTAGCGGACGTCCCGTCTATTGTCTACTGTGCTTTTTTGATTTCCTTGAAACAAGTTTGCGATGAATTATATTACGGGTATTAGTCAGTATTAAAAGCTCATTGCCTCGTTGGTCCCGAGGTCCGAGGGTTTGATAGGTCAGGTCACGGGATAATTCTGAGTTTTTAGCTCTTCTATAAAATTTTCAGTACATTCCAAGTCCGGAGTCAGGAATTTGGGGGTCTTACACCCTGTGCTGTTATCGTTACATTATCGCTCTAACCCCGTCAATCCGCATTAGAGTAGCGTGGTGGATATACGCCCCATAGGTATCCCCACACTTATATGGAGGGAGGCCTGGGACTTTAGTGGGCCTTAAATATACAGATAATGATGAAAAACTCATTCAATTCGATAAATACCTGAATGTCATTTTAAAGTAAACTACAAACATAATGACATGACGATATTGCATATATCTTTTCACCACGGGAAGGTTAACGGACTATGTTGGACTAAAAATTAAAAAAAAAATCTTAATTCAAAAGTTTTTATTGCGAATGTACATAGTATATATCGTAAATAAATATAAGAGGTTTAGGCAAATTGCGCCGTCCGGCTTGCAATATATTTATTACTAAAAATACATGTACCGAGTTATATCAAAACTCCAAGGATTTGGCTTACTAACTAACGAATAAGTCTTAAACCTATTGAGCACCGTACCGCTTTCAAATCGATTAGTAGACATCGCAAAGGCGCTTGCTTAAACCCGTATGTGCTACAATTTTTTTGCTTTTTAGTGCAGTTATCTTTGTCTTTTGCATTAAAATCGTTTGGCATTAATAACCGTTGCGTAGTTAAAATGATTTAACTATACAAACGGATGGTGGGACTTAATTGTTTACCGAATTCCTATAAGGAGGAAGTTCTTTGTTCGGCTGTATTATATATTCTATACCACCATGTAAAGATAATATTAGAGCGTGGAACACAAACCAAAAACTGGAGACCATTGCGCCTTCGGTCGATACATCGGATAATCTTTCGGGAACGCCTCCTCACTCCACAGAAACTTCATAGTCACTTTATAAACAGCCATATCGTCATCACATCCGTCACAGCCTACCCACGTGGTGATAAAAAACAAGATGGCGACCATTTGCGGTCGCGCCATCATGGCGAACGCACGGTTTTTTTGCAACACTAACACTTTTATTTTATCGAACGCTTTCGAATTTCGAAATAGGACTTTTCGGTTTAATTTCACGGTTCGGTGCACACTAAAATGTTTTAGTTTTAGTTATTTTTATTTTAATCCGGTTTCCGCGTGCGTGCAGCGCCGTTGAGGGGAGATCGTGGACTTTTCTATTTTGAGTTCTCTTTGCTTTCGTACGAAAATAACCGTCGGGTGACGATCCCGCATTAGCGAAAGCAAATTCTGAAACCGCTCCATTTGCATTAAAATTGAATACAAATAGACTAAATCGAGCGAACCAAGATTTGACTAATACGAGTACAATAATGGTTTGTTTAATTTATTTAGATCTCGTTCTCGAGGAAGTATTGGGAAATCCTTACTAAGTGAGCGAAATTAGTAACAAAAAATCAGTCGACTTATATATATGGTTTTGGAGATATTTTGGAGGTATTTTGCTTAATTATTATATCTATCTATTTACTTATTTGTAGATTATGTCTGTCTTTAATGCAAAATACTTATAATGATTTGTTTATTTATTTTAAAAACTTTATTGCAAATTATAAAGATAAACATAGCAGAAGAAACAGAGTAACATTGATTTGCAAAAGGCGGCCTTACCACTAAGAGCGATATTTTCCAGGAGCAATCTTTTCTTTACCGAAAGATTCTAAATATTCTGTGAGACGGGAAATTGCAAAAATAAAGAAAATAAAGTGAAACTACAATATACATACATCTAATACGGCATACATACATGTATTTAAGGTACATGTATTTAACAAAGTAATCTTTAATCTAATACCGTACTTAATTGTGTACCAATTCAAGATTGAGAGACTTGTAAAATCTCGCATTTTTTACGCGCGGTGCTCTTTTTGTATACCTACAATACAATAGGTACCTCGGACCGTGGTTTGATTGATAGTGGCACATTACCGCCTTTTATCACTACCAATGGAGCGTTGCATGACTGATTGTATGGCAGATGTATGTAACAGACTATCTGTAACTATCGAAAAATATGGCAGATCGCTCGAAAGCTCTTCGCACTAAGAGTAAATAAATTTTTATTATAAAGTTGGTGCATGCATTTATTAATTGTATCAGGATGATAAGTTCGTGTTTTTTTTTATTTATTACAAGTTAACCCTTGACCGCAGTCACTCCTGATGGTAAGTGATGATGCAATCTAAGATGGAAGCGGGCTAACATCTTTCTTTTCCTTTCGGTTTCAGTACGATATCGATCCGGAACGTAAAATCGTTTAGCGGTACGTTTTTGCCAGTATGGTGGTAACTATCCACGGCCAAAGCCCCCGCCGTCCTAGTGATTGCACACCATCTCCGGATTTCGTGCTAACAACCCTCTATTTTAGAGTTGGTAGAACTAAGTTAATAATATGTTGGTACATTCACAATTCGTGACATATTTAATTTTCGATCTCTTTTGTTAGCTCGATCTAAAATCATTATCTTGGTTTGATCTCCATTGATGGCTTATCCAAATCTAAGACTAATAACTTCTAGTGGCACAAAGGACGACCTCCGTGGCGCAGCCCTCGATATTAGAGAACCAAGATAAATATATGTTGGTACCACATAACAATTTGCGACATATTTAAGGTCCGGCCTATTTTGGTTAGCCCGGTCTACAATCAATATTGGGGTTTTATTTCTATTGATGACTAGTTCATCATAATTTAGATTGGTAACTAAATCTACAGTGGCGCTAACGGACGAGCCACCGTGGCGCACTGACATACCGGTCGTTTTATTTGGGAATTCCATGGCGGAGGTCCTGGGTTCGATCGTCTTCCGGCGAGCAGATTGAGATTTTCTTACACACAACACAGTTTGTACTTGGTAACTGTGTTGGTGGTAGGCTTTTCAACTGTTAATTTTACCACCCTATTGAAAAAGATGTTATTAGCAGTAAGGGCCAACTAGTAGTAGATAGAAAAACTAATCGTCAGAGATAGAGAAACATTGTAGCAGCCACGACGACTTTGACAAGATTGCACGATTAAGAAGAAGTTTGCACATGCTGTAGTTTTGCATCTCTTTGTTGTGAATCAAATAGGTATTACATATCCAGTAGAGGATAAAAGACAGTCTATACATTTGGTAACATCACGTATCTATTACATAAGTTGGGAAGCTAACACCGCCGCCATTAAGACCCGTCCCTCCAGAGAGCAATAGAAATGGGGAATATTATGCACTCGAAACTTGCGCGAACTCCAATATCCCCTCAGGGCGCTTTACAAGTTTCACTCGGACGGAATAAAGTATCAGATGAACAGTTGGAACTATTTAAATCGGTATACTGTGGAAATTATTGGGTATTATGCAATTAGAATTGGTAACAATGTGCATTTTCTATATCCCTATAATTACACGTCAGTTGTATTGTCCGTCGTGAAAAAGGACTTTTAAAACTAAGTTTGGTTTCGCCAGTTTGTCACCAGCGAGGCCGTCAGATGGACGGTCTCATAAGACAGATGTCCTGGGTTCAATTCCCAGCTGGACAGAATAAGATTTTCGAGTGTTTGAAGTGTAATTGGAATGAAGCTTCGGTCATTGCAGTTTCGGTCGGATTTCATCCTACTCTAAGTACTGCTAAGTTAGCCCACTTCATTTTTAGATTGCAACACCAGGTGTGATTGCAGCGAAGGGCCATCTTATATATTTTTCAACAGCATATAAGACGAAATATTGCACAACAGCAAGAACCTACGGTTAGCAATACCAGTTATGGATAGCAGCATCCATCGACGGACATCGTCTATCCAGGTCAAGCCGACGCATCATTATTAGTTAAGATTTTAATTTAAGCATTCTTAATCTGATATCGATAGGAATCACTAATTATAATTAGCAATTATTTTATTGTAATTTTGTAATATTAAATTAGTAATTTAAATAAATTCCTTTTTTTTCCATCCCCCAAGTACCACTAATGTATTTTACTGTATGCAGACCAACTCCGTGTCCTTCAAAATAACACACGAAATAACCAACAGTTGCCGTTCGTCAGTTTAAGTTTGAGGTTTTGGATGAAATTCTCATATTATCATTTAGGAGCAATATTAATGACCCATTTAAGAAATAACCTATTTTAGTCGTGCGTTACCAAAAGGAAATAAATTAGTTCGGACAGTTATACGATTAAAATGCTAATCAATTTTAGACTTTGTACGTATTCAAATTAGAGTTTAAAAGATAATTTATTCCTAAGTAGGTGAAGTACGTCCTCGCTACTCGCTTTAAATGAATTTCAAGATCTTTCAGGATACATTTTAATGAAATATGAAATATTTTTCTGCTCAAAGAGGAAACATTAAAATGCAATATAAGTCACATTAATAAAGGGTATTTTTGAAGTGACTGCTCAAATCAAATTCATGTAGCTAGAAAATAACTGGAACTGGGCTGGAACGTACGGATAATTTAAAATACAATATTTTTTAATATTCTAAATATCAATCTAGAGCAATCATTTATTATTGCGAGTTTCTTGACGACCTCATATATAAAAAAATATTTTTTTTTCCACTAATTCAAGTCAGTGTTATTGAATCATTGTTTAGCTGCAGGTTGCACGTGTGTATGCTCGCGCATTCTTCTCTTTGATTGTGTGTGATATTTAGAGATGGTAGTCAAAGTGGGAAGTCAGCGGCGCGCAGTTTATTCAATATGTATGATACTGACCAATGTATAGCCACAGTTTAATAATAGCGATCATCGATCGTTTAGTGCAGTTGGTAAAGATAGCTCAACACCTTCAACAAATGCGCGTGTCTAGACGCTGCAAGTCCACTGTATTCCGCCAACTGTAGTGATGTTATAAAATGGTATATATAAATATTTGCTAAACTGCTGCTTGACTGCCACAATACACTTAGGAAACTCTCCAAAGAAAACAAAGTAACCCTGTCGTGGGTTAAAGGACACGACGGTAACCTAGGAAACGAGAGGGCTGACGAACTAGCACGACATGCATCAACGCTGAAGGTTATAGGGCCAAACCCCATAGTTCCTATACCCTTCAGTGAATACAAAACTTGGCTACACAAAGACACCCATAACAAACACACAAAGATTTGGGCACAAACAACGGACTGTAAACACACCAAAGAGGCATTACCGAGTCTCAACACAAAACTAACCAAAAAACTTACACGGTTAACCCGCGCAAAACTCAGAACGGTCATAGGACTGATTACTGGCCACTGTCCATTAAACAAACACCTCTCACTTCTAGGTATGACCGACAGCCCATTATGCAGGGCTTGTCTGGAACATGACGAGACACCGATACACGTCATGCTCAGTTGCAGAGAGGTATCGGAACAACGTGAAACACACATTGGCTCCAAAGCAACACTCCATGAGGCAATTGGCGACCTGGGAGGCCTCCTAAGCTTCTGGAGCGAGCTCGGCTGGCTGGAGTGAGTCAGCGGGAGCCTACACCAAGGGACCCACGCACAACGGCCAATCTCTGGCCAAGTGCGGAAATACCCAGGGAAAGAAGAAGAAGAAGATATAAATATTTGATATTAAAATCTCTCGCAACCCCAGAATTTCGACTAGCGACCCCATTTGGTTTCCATAGTTTAAAAAGCCCTGATCTGGAGAAAAAATATTACAAAATAAGCGCAGCAGCTATTTTATTAATTAACTTGCAAAAAGGTTGAGGTTCTATGTTCGGTTGTATGTGTATAAGTTAATCCTGCTTGATTGTATGTGTATAAGTTAAACTGACTCTTTTTGCCTTGACTCTACCATCGGTTCATCAATTAAGTATACTGTATACTTAATTGATGAACCGATGGTAGAGTCAAGGCATACAACCGAACATAGAACCTCCACCTTTTTGCATACAGTATACTTAATTGATGAACCGATGGTAGAGTCAAGGCAAAAAGAGTCGGCAAGAAATTTAGCTGCAGTTCTTTTAAAGTTCCTCTAGTCGATTTCTATTTCTTACCATCTCCATCTTTAATCCTATTCCATCTGTGCCGGCCACTTTGTTCTATTTTCTGTCACCTGGCGAGCGTCGTAGACCGAGAAGTCGAGTGTGGTGCGGATCTGATCAGAACAACGCACAGAGCTGCAGCCTCGTGGCCTTTGTCCTTCCACTTTGCCAGTAACTATTAGTTTTTCGACGTCTCCACGTCTCCTGGCATTGTATCAGAAATACTCCTGGATTCGCTTTAAGTAGATTGTAGAAAGATTATGAGCTTAGCCAGAATAGAGGCGTTGGTCCGTAATGCTGGCCACGGTATTCGCTTAAAGACGCGGTTTCTTAAAGAAGCGGCGGATTACGCTAGGTTTTAGTCTCTTCTCGGCCAGCGAGTCCCACATACCCTCCGGGAGCTCTCGCTTTTGCGAGAATCCTGTAACGGATGCATAAATGCATTTCCCAGCAAAAAAAAATGGCCACGGTATCCGGAGCATTTTTCTCCAGCGCCACATCTCGAAGGCGTCAATCCGTTTACGTTAATGCAATAAAGTAAATAATGACGATTCAGGTCGACAGTTTGTTAATTTTAAAAAATCATTCTTAATACTGCTTAAAAAAATTGTACAAACTACTAACAGTTCACGACATATGCTTGAGAAGCATTTCAAATTCTAGCCTTCGCCGGCTGACCACCCGCTCGGAAACAGATAAACACCAACAAGAGCCGGGGCTTAGTGCATTAAACTGTAGAACGAACTTCGGAAAAGTTAGCCAACACGCCGGAGCCTGGAGAATGTAGATAAGTACCCGTGCCATTGGAAATTTAGTTCGCCAAAACCAATATTGAAAATCAAAATTAGTTTATCTACTTAGAGGAATTAATATTTTGACATACCTGTAACAAGTTGTGGAATGCCGTGCCACGGGAGATCAGGCATTCAAAATCTCTCTTTAAACGTCGTCTTAAAAACCACTACCTGTCTATGTAAGTATTATATTAAGTATGTATGTATGCTCTGTTTAAGTATGTTTATAATAATTTATATATGTATTTTATATTCATATTTATGTATCTCAATGTGTAATATAATATGTAATCGTATGCATGTATATTATAAATATGCATGTTTTTATTGAATTGTCATTTGTGCACCAACCACCTCTTTATTCGCTATTCTCTATTCGTATGACGGTTGCCTGGAAGAGATTGCTTTTAGGCATAAGGCCGCCGTTACACCGATAAACTATTGTTTATACCTTTTTATGATCCCATTTTTATATCCATATTTTTGGTGTAATAAAGAGTTTTATTATTATTATTATTATAAGTTAATTCCTAAATATTTGATGATTCAAATAAATTTATATTCATTTTGTTTAAGTATATTTATTTTTAACCGACGAAAAAAAACGGAGAAGGTTCTCAATTCGACACGTATATTTGTTTTTTTTTTTATTTGAGGGATAAAATGCGGCCTATGTGTTCCAGGGTGTCAGCTAACTCCATACCAAATTTTATTAAAATCGCTCCAGCCATTTTTTCTTGAAGAAGTAACAGACATTCATATTCACACACTCACAAATTTTTGCTCTTATTGTAGTACTAGATTATTGGTAGATTTAGTTGTTTGTCTAAGTTTTAAGGTTATGCCGGGCTATTAATTTTATTTTAAAATGGCCTAGTTTACTAGATTGTATCATTCGTTGTTGGGTAAAATGTAATGGTAAGATTTAGCTGATTATGATCATCACTAATGACGACCTCCATAAATGTCGCATTGGTTGGCAGTGAATTTATAGATGAGGTCCTGAGTTCAATTAAAGCAACTAAGACACAGATTTTTCTTAATTTGTAGTGGTTTGGCTGGTGGGAGTTTTTGCTAAAACATTTGATAGTTACAAAACTACCCACAAAGACGATAGCGATTTATCGTTCCGGTAAAATGTGGTGAAGAAAATGGGGTGTGGATTGTTCAGGCTATCCTAACAAGATTATTGGAGATTCTATTTTGGTCTGAACTTCACTTAACATCCGGTGTTTATTTTAAAATGGTCTAGTTTAATTGTATCATTCGTAGTTGGGTAAAATGTAATGGTAACATTTAGCTGATTATGATCATCACTTAAGAAAAGTTAAGTATGTCAGTAAGTAGTGATTCCAACATCGGCTCGGAACTACTTCTACCAAAAAGAGCCGGTAAGAATCTCAGCAATACCTAAATTTTTCAAGATATTAAGCGGAGCCGAATTGTTTCCCAAAATCAATTTTTTCTAATCATTCTTGTCGTATTACCCAAAAGACTATATTGCCTGGTATTTCATGTTTGTTAGCCGTTACAAAAACCTTTTTCATTTCAATCCCTAGCATGTTATGTTCAGGCACTCTGGGCACAATAGTTTACATCCTTCCGAAATCACTTGCGTCTTACAGTCCGCTATAGCCCATATTCCGTCCGCCCTGGAATAATTTCCGGTGGCCAGTTTATGGGCAAGATCACTAGCGGCTGGGGGTTTTATGATGTGTGGAGACATGAAGAGCTTTATTCTCTCTTACGAAAATCTGTAGGTATGTAGGGCAATGCGATAGAATTTCCATCTTATATCTTCACAAAAAATCAAAGCAGGCTATTAAAATATCAATAAAATACATTTTTATTTTATTTACAGAGTAATTAAATTTTATTTGAAAAGTGCCGTTGGTTGGATCGTTAAGTAATTAATCTAAAATTATGGAGCTTTTACCCACCACGCTGCTCGTAGGTATGGACCTTGCCTGATAATGTCGATGATTTGTTATTGTGTTTGGGCGTTCGTAATTCATATATGCATAATGGCAAAGTTATGATTGTAAAAATTTCCTGTTGACAAAACTGCACGAAAAACCTAGTCACTATAATATATAGTAGATACATACACCACATCGCGCCTCCTTCACATTGAGGTAGGCAAAGACTTCTTCCTTCCATTTAGTCAATCCTTTCTTACTTCCACTTTTATTAATCCTTTCATACAAGTTCGTCAATTTGTACTTTTGACCTGGCCATATTTCAAAATGTCCTAAATTTGGTCCAGAAATATGGAACAAATTAAAAAGAGGTCTTCCTCTCCTCTTTCAAAATTTTCATTCACCCTTGCCTCATAAATTTCTTTTGTTAATCTTCTTCATCATTCGCTCTTCCTACCCAAACCATCTAAGTATCACTTTTAAGAACTGCAGGATCATTCTCTGTCAGAATGAGGTAAAAAATGGTCGGGGGCTGGAAGGGAACATGGACGGAGTTCATAAAGAATTTCATAAGGATGGCGTCAGGCGGTGCCAGACTCAGAAGTAAAAAATAGAAATGTTATAAGTATCGGTACTCGGTTGATAAACTGTTGATAAAATAACATAAAACAGAAGATTTATTTATTTTATTTATTTATTTATGAGATACGCCAACAATGGCAGCATTATACATAGATCGAAAAAAAATAAAAACATTGAGCATAAAATCTAGTGCTGATACTGACATTACTTACAGGCATATTCAACATTTTCTCCGGCTTAAAATTAATATTATGTGACATTAGTTATAAAATATATATATACTTAACAAATAGATTATTACAAAACAAAAAAATTATTACTATTTACATAATTATTATTTAAAACTAAAGTTATTTAAGCTATTATTAAATGAATTAAAAATGTATTTTTTTTTATTACAAATTACGAATTTTTATTTTTTTTTAATTTTCCTCTTAAAGATTTCTAGAGAATCCTGAAACATGTCAACATCATGGTGTTCGGGACGGTTATAATTATTTATTAGGCGATTCATAGGAGAATATCTGCCTAGGTTGCTATATGAGAAGTGAGGCGCGAAGATGTTCTGCAGAGGGCGTCGCGGATTGTATCGCGGTACTTGTATGCTGATCTCATTCATCAATTCGGGACAATCTAATAAGCCGTTAACTATTTTGTACAATGTGATAAGATCTTCTACGTGTCTACGTTTTTCGAGTGTCTGCATTTTAAAGTGACTTAAGCGTGTATTATAATAGCTCTATACTGGCAGGTGTTGTCTTTGTAAAAAAAGATTAAACGTGAAGTTTTCATACACCATCCATTTTGTTGTTGTGCAAATATGATATCGCATGTGATGACAGGGAAGGCCGCTTGTAGCTTCTAGAACAATTTCCGGTCCATCCTTTATGTTCCCAGTCGGAATTTTCCGGATGTATTGTATTGACGGGACCGCATCTATGAAAGTATTCCTTTATACATATTCTGTGAAATAAGACAGGTTTGTTTCTTGTAACTTTCTTCCTTTTGATAATGACGATTTAAGTACTTTCTAAAATACTGTATGTGAGGTCCCACACCATAAAATAGCAAATATTCGGCGTGAGTAAGTAAGGTAAATTTTTAGATTTCCTCCTTATAGGGTCCATCTAATATCTAAGACGTTATATAGTGACTCTTGTACCGATTACTATTAAATTATCTGAGCGAGATCGACAGCGACACGTCCTCATTTTTTTTTTATCGACGACAAGTTGGCCCTTGACTGCTATCACACCTGATGTTAAGTGATGATGCAGTCTAAGATGGAAGCGGGCTAACTTGTTAGGAGTAAGATGAAATCCACACCCCTATCGGTTTCTACATGACATCGTACCGGAACGCTAAATCGCTAAAAAATCTTTGTCGGTAGGGTGGTAACTAACCACGGCGAAAGCCACCAGCCAGACCAAGACAAATTAAGAAAAATCTCAATCTGCCCCGCCTGGAATCGAACCCAGGACCTTCGTCTTATAACTGCACCGCGCATACCACTGCGCCACGGAGGTCGTCCTCTCCGAGTCACAGAGTTTTAACACCACTAGGTTCCCAATTCGAGGCTTAGATTTTTTTGGAACAAAGATAACTCCTGGAAATCCAACTCAGGATCTTATAATTACTGGATTAATCAGGTAGTCGTTGCGCAGTAAGTTATGCTAAAATAACTAATTTAGCTAAAGGGGAAATAATAACGGTCGAACAATTCAGTAAACAAACAAAAACAATAAACAATGTAATTAGTTCTAATTAGTGTAAAACAACGGGCTTGTTGTCAATGTAACTATTTGATATTTAAATGGTTGTATATTGGTAATTGCAGGTTTTAGTGATTCGTATATAGATTTATATCATAATTATTGATACATATTGAAAACTATTTTGATATTAGTGGCCACCTGCGACTTCATCCGCGAGGAATTAAAATAAAATATTGTTAACAACATTGAATACTGCGCTTCAAATAGCTCTACGACGACGATTAGACGAAAATCATAAAAAAACGAATGTACTCTGCGGCATTTTTGGCTTATATAAAAGGACAGTTTATTAAATTGCGGACATTATCAATTCCAGTTCTAGCATAAGCAGTTATGTTGCCTCAATAATATTGTAAAAGTAATTAGATTAGTGTTCCAGGAAAGATTGTTTCATTTTGATTTGATTTAAAGATTTGTAATAAAAATGTGTTGATGTTTTGATTATGTTCTTTTACTGCTTGTGCCTTTTGACCCCTTCTGATGATGTTCCTAAAAATATAATAAATAAAATTTCTAAAATTATGAAAGTCCTCAGTGGGGCTGGGTCCAAAACCTCTTGATCCTAACTAACATAGACTAACTTAATATTATCCTACTAATATTATAAATGCGAAAGTGTGTAAGAATGCGAAAGAGTGTTCGTTGCTGCAAATGCAAAAAACTACAATAATACAGCTTACATTTACATTACATTACATTACATAAGCTGTATTAAATTATACATAAGCTACATTTTTAACCGAATTTTTAACGGGAAATAAAACAACACAGGTAAAACTACAAGCGTTCTTTAGTATATTATATTTAAGAAATCGACTTTATGTTCCTCTCTTACAAAATGACAATTTCATGTGTAAGGACCTAATAGTTAGCCTATGTGGCAATGTGGTTAGAATCAAGAGATCCAATGATCAACGAAGCAGTAGGTGGGTAATTTTGACGTGACAACGTCTTATAATTCGATAGAGCCGGCTGCACGCACGAAAAAACATGACATCATGCGTCGTTACCTCGCTTTGAGGCGTTCCATGTAAGGCTTGAAGTGCAAGCGAGAGCGCAGAACGAGCGACAAAGAAGCACAATCGGCCTTTGCGTTCGACAGCGTTCGACATCCGTCTATTAAATATAATTATTAAATATATTAATTTTAAATTACAAATTAATATATTTATTATAAATTTAAAATATAAATTTATAAAATCAAAATCAATTGTTTTATTAATTTAAATTAATATTTATAAAAATATGCTTAAATTAAAAATTATAATAACCAATTAAATGCTACCATTCCATCAGTATTTTCTTAAGACCTTGTCACGTTCAACTATCGTCAGTAAACCGACTTTACAGACAACCAATTTTTTTTTTTAATTTTTCCAACGTTTTTCTTCCTTTTTGCGTTGCGAGAAGTGAGCTTATTTTTTCTTTGTTTAGCAAGCTATATTGTAAGCAATATACAATAAACAGAGTTTCGAGACACGTAACCGAGAAGCCCAATAGGTGAGATACAAATAAGAAAAGAGAAACTTTACAACAGCACTGCAAACAGCGCTGGAATTCTAAAGCCTCCCTTCTTAGAATAAGAAAGAGGCTTGAGTGCGATATTAAATATGAAATTCCTAGTCATCGCACGCTCCGCCCGTACCTACACACTCTGCACGAATATTTAATACTGCCAGATACCCTAAGGTAGCCTGCAAACTGTGCAAAATTCGACGTTTATTTATTTTCATGTTTTTACATATTTGCAATGGTGGAAATCCAATAGTGATAGACGTTAATTAGGGCTAGAATAACGAGTTATTATGAGAAAGAGGCTTGAGTGCGATATTAAATATGAAATTCCTAGTCATCGCACGCTCCGCCCGTACCTACACACTCTGCACGAATATTTAATACTGCCAGATACTCTAAGGTAGCCTGCAAACTGTGCAAAATTCGACGTTTATTTATTTTCATGTTTTTACATATTTGCAATGGTGGAAATCCAATAGTGATAGACGTTAATTAGGGCTAGAATAACGAGTTATTATGAGAAAGAGGCTTGAGTGCGATATTAAATATGAAATTCCTAGTCATCGCACGCTCCGCCCGTACCTACACACTCTGCACGAATATTTAATACTGCCAGATACTCTAAGGTAGCCGGCAAACTGTGCGAAAATGGACGTTTATTTATTTTCATGTTTTTACATATTTGCGATGGTGGAAATCCGATAGTGATAGATGTTAATTACGTTAATAACTCGTTATTCTAGATAACGAGTTATTATGAGAAAGAGGCTTGAGTGCGATATTAAATATGAAATTCCTAGACATCGCACGCTCCGCCCGTACCTACACACTCTGCACGAATATTTACTACTGCCAGATACTCTAAGGTAGCTTACAAACTGTGCGAAAATGGACATTTATCTATTTTTGCTCAAGCATTGTAAAGTTAAAAAAGAATCTATAGTTTATTTATTATAGTTATATTTTATTATAGCTTGGATTTTGAAAAAGTTTCAGTGTTTATTTTTGAAAGTCAAAATATTTATTTTGTATTTGGCACTTGGTGGTAGGTAATGATGCAATTAAATGGAAGTGGGCTAATTTTTTACAAGTAGGATGAAATTCACATCCCCTTACATTATTTACGATTTACGTCGACGCCGCGCAACTATGATTTGGATCGATTTGAAGGACAGAATTGTGTGTTTGTGTGTTAAACAGTTAGATTAGCACCACTGGAGTCGACGTAATCTACTAAGCTACGATTATATGCTAGTTTAGCTATTTCGTAACAGTTTTAAGCATACCAATGTATAAGTGTAAATAATGTTTTAAAATACATTTATTAACTCAAGCTTATTATATTATTGATGATTTATATATATTATGTTAACGATACTTTTAGGTAATTGAACCAACTTTCATCTTAACACAAGGAGTAGTAGAATTAACAAACTTACTTATAATATCAAAGTATTTTTTTTAAGGACAAATATAGAAATTTTTACAGACACTTCTCAGCAGTACCTGCCTCCCAAGCCGATGGTAGAGCTACTACAAATAGTCTAACATGAAGTTTCAAAAGTACTTGTAAACTAAGCCTACTCAATAAATGAATTTGAATATAATAAACGCTCAGTTTGCAGTTAACCTTAACTCATGACAAAGGTTATTCAGAATTCATTTAACACACCGCGCGGAACATCGAGCAAGATTGACAACTGTAATAACGCTCTGTTATATTTATATTTTTACAATAATATGGCGGCATAAATGTTTATTTTTTTTTTAGCTTTAGCAATATTGTAAATCCCGTCGTAAAAAGAGCTGTTGATAAGTTTGAAATATCTGTCTGGAAATCCTTGTATATATGTGTCCTTTTGTAGTTTTTAAACGAATGGATCGATTATAATGCGATTTTTAAGAAGCTGACATAATCGAGATGATTTTTAGTTATACTAGTAGATATTTAGATTTCATTTGGTTAATCTACCAACACTCATGTCTAGAGGTTTGTCAACATTCATGTCAATTTTAACTAGTTTAAATATTTTTAATAAATAGATATAGTCATTATATAGCGATGTGTGTAATTGTCCTATAATATTTATTATACTATTGGAGTGGTACCCTAGAGAAGGGAAGAGAAGAAGAGGTAGACCACATAAAAGATGGGATGACGACATAAGACAAGTGGCTGGCGCGACATGGAGTAGAGTAGCCAAGGATAGAATCGAATGGAAGAGGTTGGAGGAGGCCTTTGCCGATTGGCAAATAGATATGCAAAAATTATCATTATAAAAACAAAAAACACATACTGGACTAGACTAAGCAATTTCTGTCAATATTATATGTATTTATGGTGCTGCAAACAGTAGTTAAACTGCGGGGATCTGAATAAAGACCATAAAGTATTTAGAATTTTATACAGATATAATGATCCTTGTTTTTCTCTTTTCAGTTCATAACTTCTAAGCAGTCGGGTTTTTTGTTTTTATAATGATAATTTTATTTTAGACTTTTTAGTTTTAGTTTATGGTATAGAAATGAGACGGTACACTGTTGTTGTACACTTTTTGCTATTTTTTGTTAAAAAAGTAATATGATATGATATTTATATCTTTGAAATGGTCTTTTTACGACCTTTCAATTGGTACCCATATTGCTAAGATAAGAGAAAAAATACAAACATCCCCCTTTTTTCCCCCATTTGCAGCCGCTATTTTGAAAATTTATATAGCCTATGTCACTACCACAGTTTTGACAAATTCAACGACACCTCACATGTCAAAAACCGTTCAGCCGTTTAGGCTGTAGCGCGTGCCGAAGAAATGGACATACATACATACATACATACATACATACATACATACGCTCGAAAAACATAACCCTCCTTCTGACGCAGTCGGGTAAAAAAGCAAAAAACACATACTGGACTAGACTAAGCAATTTTTGTCAATATTATATGTATTTAGTCCAAAGTTGTACTGATCTGAATAAAGGCTATATTATTATATACTTTTAGAAGTCGTATTAGTTGGTAGTAATCATTATCGTAAGCATAGTAGGTAAGTTATACAGACGGACGTTTGACCTGTTCGTTTTATTGTACCTACTTTTATTAAACAAGGACATTCTGATTAAACGTCAAGAGATTAAATGTAATTTGAAGAAGCAAGAGAGATATGCATGGATCATGGCAAGTGGAAGAACGTGGTCTCTGCCTACTTCTATGTAAATGAGGCGTGATGATATGAATGACTGAATGTATGATAACTGTGTCATTTAGTTGCTTTAATTTACTTAAGCATATCTATGAAGTCGGTGCCAGCAAGTTTAAGGAACATTTATTTTACGTAGTAAAGAAGTTTGTGGGTTCTAGGTAACGTCCTTGAAAGTAGAAACCTTGGCTGGCACCGACTCCTAGATATGCTTAAGTAAATTAAAGCAACTAAATGACACAGTTATTTTTTACTTTTTAGTGCGGTTGAGTCGGTTCTATTTTTTGTTAAAAAATTTTATTTCTTACTTTTTAGTGATTTATGGCCACGTAACGTACTCGTGCTATACTGTCATAGTTACATTATACGGCACTAGTAGCCAAAAAGCTACTGATACCGAGACAAAAACCGAAATCGCTGTAAGCGTGCCTCCAAAATTTGAAGAGTTCCTTCAATTTTCCCAGGATATCGTCATCAGATCCTGACATGCGGACAATGGGACTACCTTGGATGTATGCCCTTTCTAATAAAAAAAGAATTATCAAAATCGGACAACACTGTAAAAAGTTATGCGTGGTCATACATAAAAAAAAAAAAAAAAGTAATATACGTGTCGAATTGAGAACCTCCTCCGTTTTTTTTCGTCGGTTAAAAAGTAACCCCGTAAAAGAAATTTAAAAATGTATCTCTCTGAACTATAATCTAGACTGAAATGTACACGTTGCCCGTAGACTTGTTTTGTAATAAAACTTTTCTCTGAGTTAGAATAAACAACACTTTCCTCTGCCTCGGGTTTCAAATTAAAAAACTTCAAAGATGGACGCCGCGTTGCTTTGAATTTCTAACCCGAAAACAGTACAAATAAAAATTCATAAGGTTCGTCTTGTTGCATATTAAAAATTTACTCCTTTAAAGAGAAATCCCTGACTTACTTAAACTTTTACGGAAAAAGGTTTTATCCACTGATACCGGTTTTAATTTGACCATAAACAATACATTGTTTTTTAAAAGAACTACTCGTATTGTGAATTAAGTTCCTTGGAATCAATTATTTAAGTATAATAACAGAAATACTGAGCATCGTTATCTTTTTTTTTTATAGACTACAAGTTGGCCCTTGACTGCTATCACACCTGATGTTAAGTGATGATGCAATCTAAGATGGAAGCGGGTTAACTTGTTAGGAGTAGGATGAAATCCACACCCCTATCGGTTTCTACACGACATCGTACCGGAACGCTAAATCACTTGGCGGTACGTCTTTGTCGGTACGGTGATAACTAGCCACGGCGAAAGCCTCCAGCCAGACCAAGACAAATTAAGAAAAATCTCAATCTGCCCCGCCGGGAATCGAACCCAGGATCTCCGTTTTATAAATCCACCGCGCATACCACTGCGCCATGAAGGTCGTCAATAATTTAAACCTATTTAATTTAAATACATTAATGGCATGGTTTGAACAGCTGATGGACTTTGGGAGCCCAAGGTGCTGGAATGGCGACTCCACACCGAAAATCAAAGTGTTGTTCGACCCCCCAATATGTGGACTTACGACGTTGAACGTGTCGCAGAGAGCCGCTGCCCACAGGCGGTTCAGGATCGCTGTGTTTGGAAGTTCCTAAAGAAGGACTATGTCCAGCAGTCCATCGGTTGTTAATGATTATAATAATGAAAGGTATAAAACCTCGCTCTATCTAAAGAGATATCTAAATACAGAAGCAAATAGAAAAAAATATTTGCTAATTATTTAGTTTACGTAACGTTACTTACTTTGTTTGTTGTATAACTTTTTACCCGACTTTGAAAAAGAAGGACGTATATTATGTTCAACGGAATGTATGTTTCTTAAGGTTTCTGAACTATTAGCACTACGAACAATTGAACAAAAAATTGAAAATATTTTTGGAAGTAGATAAGGCATTAAAAAGCAAATAAAGTAATTATACGTTCGCGTATACCATTAAAAAGTCGCTTTTAAACCCCTCTCCGGCTTATCCTTGAAAGGTAGATGAGTAGAGATTATATTGTAATGGCCAGTAAACATCGATAGGGCCGGAACGTGACCATACACCCCCGTGGGGGATCAAGAACTTTTTCTTTTTGAATTCCCCCCGGACTGAGGCCGGTGTATCTGTTACGGGTTAAGTATACGGCTACTTTAAACTTGAGCCTATCTAGATAATGTGTTTATTTGGTGTTTTATTTTTTTTATTTAACAAGTTAATTTGTAACTGCGTACTTTATGTGTGTTCTAAAATACCAAATAGAAAATTATTTAAACCGTATATTTATCTTTCTTATATGCATAAGTTAATTTTGTGTTTTGCTAACCAATGACGTTTGTGTGTGGCTACTTTAAAAAAAATAATTAAATGAAAATCTTTCTCATTCATTACTGTATAAAATTACATTTAAAAAACTAAACTAAAAGTAGACACTGCTGCCTTGTGAACGTTAGAAACATTTAAGACTTCTGCATAAAATCAATGAGCTAGGCACCATCATGTTTACCCTAAGTTTATACTTGGCCTGTAACATTTTATCCTATTGATGTGTTCCTATGACGTCACTCGGCATTTGAATAAAGGATGTTTTAGCGTGTACATAATATTTTATACGATCAGTGTCCCCCATAATAAACCCATTACGGGACTCTCATCTTTTGGGGTGGTGTTGTGGTTTTGAGCTCTATATATCATTATTTTGTTAGGCTTGGGGTGGAAAAATACTTTCCGCGGCATTTCTCCCGAGATGATAAAGTTCAACCGGTCGTCCGGCTTATAATTTACTTTATGATTTTTAGTGGTCTTGTGGTTAGCCTGTGTGGCTTCGAACACGAGGTCCCGAGTTCGTATCTTGAGTCGGGTCACGGAATAATTCTAGGTTTTTCATTATTTCAAATCTAGAGACGGAAAGTTGATACATCTCCGTGCCTCGGAGAGCACATTAATGTTTTTTTAATTCGCGCCACTTCAAAAGAGTTATATTTATAACAGTTTCTTACAGATTAGGTATATTTATTAACAGAGAGTAGTTATAGATTTGAAAAAAATCTATAATTCTAACTTGTAAAAATTGATTTCATTCCAGTTTATAAAAAAATTCAAATGAAATCAATTTTTCTTGTCTTAATTTATTCCCGCAGGGAATAGGCAAACGTATTAATTACACCGTAAAGCCAAATATCGAATGCTGAAACTCTAAATTTAAATCTAAAGTGGCCATAAATCTAACATGAATTCATGAATGTAATCCATCGACCTATATACAATAATTTTATACTCTGTCAAAATTGTGCCATAGACAAAAATATCATATTTCTATTACATATAAAAATTGGGGTGAACTTGTTTCACAAAAATCGATCGCTAATACATTTATTACGACCTATGCTAAGCGATATACAAAATAAATGAGATTTTTCCATGAATAAATTGCGAAAGTTACAGGCTCGGCAATAATTTATTCAAAAGGCATAAAATATATCTACAATTTTGTTTCAACATTCATTGGTAGCTTTTATGTGTGTACTGGGGATATTCTATATATTGGCTAAATTATGTTTACGAGCTGTCCTTTTTAAATAACAAGTTTATGTACATTTAACAGGTCTTCAATGCCGACGAAATGATTTAATTCGTCTATTAATTTATATATGTAAAATCCTTACTAATATTATAAAAGGGAAAGTTTGTATGGATGTATGGATGTTTGTTACTTTTTCACGCAAAAACTACTGAATGGATTTTGATGAAACTTCACAATAATATAGGTTACATATCAGAATAACACATAGGCTACATTTTATACCGAAATTCCCACGGGAACGAGAACTACGCGGGTGAAACCGCGGGCGTCCTCTAGTCGTTTATAAGTCCAGAGCGGCTGTACGCAGCTGAATGAAGTTTGGTACAATGATAGGTTTAAGTTTGGAATAGCTTGTATTATATTACTTAATAAATCTTTATGCGTTCACAAAGTTGAATCTACATTTTTGTTAGTTCTTATGTATGTAGATATTATAACTATTAAATATTAAACGATAATCATAGATATATACTTAGCCTCAAAGTAAGCTTAGATGGCTTGTTATACGGGTAGGTACTATGATAACTGACGAATATTTTTATAGACATTACATACATAATAACTTGAAATATATAGATAAACACCCAGACACTGTAAAATATCTTTGTTTATCACACGAACATTACGTAGATGCAGGGTCACTACCCACTCGGCCACAAATGTCGATATACGGCGATTTTCTTGGCGAGTGTTTGTAAAATCGTTATTTCTTGCAGACGGAGAGACTATTTAGCATGATTAATTTTAAAAGGTAAGTACTGTAACGAAGTTTAGTCATCAAGAACAAAACATACATCAGGTAAGTTTGTATGACAAAGATTTGTATAGAGTTCTCAGCAAGTCATTAACTAAGAGGCTTGTATAGGCGTATGTAACTTAATGGGCCCGATTACTGTGTGTATTCTTGCGGACAAAACTGCAAGCTAAGCGTAGTAGATTATAAATCCCTCGAGTTTGAAGCCGTCGTCAAGTTGAGACGAAGGAATTCTGTAGCGAGATTACCAAAGTGTCCTTCCAAATTACAAGATAGTTCAGTTTGTAACTTCTAGAGCACTTTAGGCCCAAAATTTTGAGAGTAGTGGTAAAGGTTACGCTATGTTGATAATCTAATAGCGGTCAGGTTGTTGGTCACTATTTTGGAATCAGAAAATAGTGTTTTTTAAATTCTAATTTGTCTTATATATTTAAAAATTTCCATCGATATTATAACGTTATTCAGCTTGTAACTAACTTTTAGAGCATTTTTAACCGACGAAAAAAACGGAGGAGGTTCTTAATTCTACATGCATATATGTTTTTTTTTTATGTATGACCACGCATAACTTTTTACAGAATATTATAAAGACTTCATAGATATGCTTAAGTAAATTAAAGCAACTAAATGACACAGTTATTTTTTATTTTTTAGTGCGTTTTGAGTCGGTTCTATTTTTTGTTAAAATTTTTATCAGGCTAATTTTAATGTTGGATTCTAAAACTGGGCCTTCACGTTTTTAGTTGGAAGAAGTTGATGTCAAGGTTCATATTCTGGATCTCATTTTGAAATATTGAGCTTTATTCCTAGATATTTTTAATTTAAAGTAGGGATGGTAGTGTTACACCCCTGTGTCTCAAACAGCACGTTAAAGTGTCCCAATCGTTATCATTAGATACGGTCTATTTATTTATTTAAACAATTTTATTGCATTACACATAAATACTATCTGATAGCAATTTTTAAACAGTTAAAACATACCGCATTAGAGCAGCAACGAGTGTCTAAATTCCATACCCACTCAACTATCAGAAATGAGGCCTGGTCCTACGTGTGTTTTTAAAATAGGTGTAAAATGATAATCGCTACATCTTGTGACTTGAGACCGCTCCCCACGTGTAAGTTGCGCCGTTAACCCTTTGTTTCAACATGTTTAGAATGACAGAGGATATGATGTTTAGAAACTTCCGAATAATTGTTTGATGCCCCTTGAATTAACACCAGCCCCACCCGTGGGTAAAGTTACTCGGCTTTCAAATATCACTTTGAATACCTACGTGCGTGGTGGTTAAGATGATGAGATGGTTTTGTTATAACGTGTTCTGAAAACATATGTTGAAATATAACAAAAATCTAAGTCAATGGTATGGTTAAATTGTCTGCGACGACGTTTAGTTGTCTGTGGACATATTCGATTTAATCAGTAATTCTCGTACATGCAAATACTCGTAATTCACTAAATCATTCATTCTGTGTTCACTTGTTGTTCAGTATATAGTTTTTTTTATCGACTACAAGTTGGCCCTTGACAGCTATCACACCTGATGTTAATTGATGATGCAAACTAAGATGGAAGCGGGCTAACTTGTTAGGTGTAGGTTGGAATCCACACCCCTTTCGGTTTCTACATGACATCGTACCGGAACGCTAAATCGATTGGCGGTACGTGTTTGTCGGTAGGGTGGTAGCCACCAGCCAGACCAAGAAATATTAAGAAAAATCTCAAAAAAAGAAATAAATAAATACATTAATAAATCACACAGTCCAGCAGTGCAAACGTCTTTTCTTTTACCTATTTTTACCAACAACATTTATAAGTTTTAACAGACTGTTTTGTAATCACAAAAATTTTATCAAAATCGAAATTCATTTGTTGAAAAGTCGCGTCGGCCAGTATATAGTAACTCTACTATTGTTTCGGAAGGCAGATTCTAGCAGGAAATTCAGCAGTTGCTTTTTAAATGAATGTTACAATTTTAATTTCTTATTTAATATTTTTGAACTTTTGTAGAGGCCAAGACTTCATTTGGAAAACGGTTATAAAATCGTATACACAGAAATCGTCATCATAACTAGCCTATTTTTAGCACATAGGCTTCGCTCGCTCTGCTCCACTTTGAAGAGATTAGATAATGATTGACTCTGCAACGATCACAATACGAAACGATAGGTATCAAAGCGGTATAACGTGAGCTTCGAAGCTAGGAATGTAATGCCAGCAATTTCGGGCTACTACTGCATTCTTCAAAAGGATGCTAAGTCAATATTTCATGAATTGACTTAAGGTTCAAATTAATATTACAACTTTCAAAGCTGTATAACCTTTAGATCTTTTAACGGTCTCCGTTGCACAGTAGACGATTTGACGGAGGTTCTGGGTTCCCAAAATTTGAAGAGGTCCTTCGGCTGCCAGGATATTATCATCCTATCCAACAAAGACGATCGACCAGCTTAAGATAAGTAGCACTTTTAGATTATGAAAAGTAGGACGACCCTGCAAAAGGTTTTGCAAACTCCTATCAAAAAAAATATTTTGCACCAAGTTTATGATATTGTTTGTATGTGTAATATAAACTGACCTATTGACGACTTCAACACTCTCTATATCTTCTTATGATATGAAGAGTGAATCAGTACTTACTGACGAAGGGTTTGATGGCACAACTGTACTCGCTATTGCAAAATCACTGAAACTGTGGCAAAGCTGTTGTTGCTGTTATACGTGCATTATTTGGTTTATTTTATATCAAGGGGTTTATTTTATATCAAGGGATTTATGTGGATATCTTTCTATTAAAAAATAAATGGTACTATAATGATTTAGTGGTTAAAATTCATTAAATGTCCCATATGTCGATTCTTGAAAAAAATGTCTGTTTTGAAGCCTATGTAAAACGGTTTCAAAACGGGTTTAATAGAGGTAATAGAAATCGGTATCGAACACAAGGTGTATTTTTTCAAGACATACTGTGTGTCCTTTCGAATACGCTCAACCGCTCTTGTTACAAATACCCGCGCCTGTTAAAACGTTAAAAACACTGCTTTACGAAGAAGTTAAATACTGAAATAACACAAGATAATCCAAACACTCCATACAGCAGATATCACGCGACAGTCACAACCCTCATTTTCCCTCAACCCCGCGCGTTGTAACCCTCCTCACACAATAATCTACAATTACACGCTGACACTGAGATAAGGCATTTGTGCGTTTGGACGAAGTATTCGGAGCACGGAATTGTTGTCCGAGAATGTAAACGATAATTTTATGTTATAACGAGCTGACACCTACGGCGTTTCCCAAAATTACTCCCGAAAATAACAAATTTTAATACTAATTTTAAGCCGTATGTACAACTATTATTTTCATTGCAAGTTAACAATAAAGAATTGTTTTTGTCCTACGATTTTTCTTTATTATATGCAAAACACGAAGCAAAAACCTACATTCATTAAAAAAAGTGTGCAATGTGTAATTTTCCCCTTCTTCGCCAAATAAGTGAAAAGCCTGTAAACGAATGATGAAATGCAATTTAAATATTGAAAAAAACCAACAGATCCAAGCGACAAATTCACTCAGATCCGTAAAAAAATCCCTTAGGTGTGTGAAAATTCACATTTAAACATTGTAAGGTCAACATCTGAGTTCTGGTTTTTAACCGACGAAAAAAAACAGAGGAGGTTCTCAATTCGACACGTATTTTTTTATGTATGACCACGCATTACTTTTTACAGTGTTGTCCGATTTTGAAAATTTTTTTTTATAAGAAGGGCACACTTCCAAAGTGGTCCCATTGTCATCATGTTAGAATCTGATGATGATATCCTGGGAAAATTGAAGGAACTCTTCAAATTGTACAGGCACACTTGCTGCGATTTCGGTTTTTGTGTAAGTATCGGTAGCTTTTTGGCTACAAGTGCCGTATAATAAACTATGACAGTATAGTACGAGTATGTACGTGGCAATAAATCACTAAAAAGTAAGAAATAAAAATTGTTAACAAAATAGAACCGACTCAAAATGCACTAAAAAGTAAAAAATTACTGTCATTTAGTTGCTTTAATTTACTTAAGCATATCTATGAAGTCGGTGCCAGCAAGCTTAAGGAACATTTATTTAACGTAGTAAAGCAGGTTGTGGGTTCTAGGTAATGTCCTTAAAGTAGAAACATTGGAAATTTTTTTTTGAAATGTAATGTATCGTCGTATTTTTTTGATAATTATCTTTGACTTAAACAAATAAATAAATAATTCTTTATTTAATCTAATAAACATCATAATCATCATCATCAGGTGCCTTCTTCAAAATAAAGTTTGGCAGTCAGGTGGAGAAAATTCCTCCGCTCCTGTGAAACAGTTTTAAGCTTCGTGTAGTTAAGCTTGATCCACTCCTTCATATCATCTCCGCTGTCTCCCAGGTGCGCGTTTTTCGAATATCTTGCCTTCAAGAATGAACCTTATACAAAGAGCCTATGTAGATGCCCGAAAAATGCAACTTTTTTTTAACCGACGAAAAAAAACGGAGGAGGTTCTCAATTCGACACGTATATTTTTTTTTCTTTTATTTTTTATATGTATGACCACGCATAACTTTTTACAGATAATCTAACAAGACTTATAATATAAATATCAATTGATGGCGAGTACAATAGTTTTATTTGTATGACCACGCATAACTTTTTACAGAGTTGTCCGATTTTGACAATTCTTTTTTTATTATTAATTATAATAAACGTAGGTACAAGTTAAATAACATCTGCATAATAGGAATAATACTATGATATTATATTTCACTTAATTGTTAAAATGGAAGCTAATTCAATTACCTCCTCATATTTTTAGTAATGAATTCATAAGACTAACCTGATACTAGCTATCTAAGTATCCACTTAACTTAGAATCTAGCCTCATTTCAGTTCCTATCTCAACTTAACTTGGCACAGCTAAGGTATAACTTATTCTGGTCTTTTAGAACAAAACTTAGTTAACTTATTCGTCACTAAATTATTGAAGATGTCTAGTCAACTTTACTTAGTCACTTAAGTACATACTCGCAGGAACGGTATTTAATAGACCGTTCACAGCCGCAAAATAAATTTAAGGTAGTTTTAAATAAAATATTTATGTTTTTTTACTTACGTCACAAAAGTAAAAATTGCAATATCTGTCTATTATTTAAAACCTGAGTTTTTTAATTTGTACTATTCTTTTCTTTTGTGTGATAAGTATATAATTGTAATGAGGCTAAAGATCTCTAGATTCCTGCATATTCTTTTATATGGGTGACCCACTAAGCTGCACAAATGCGGGCCGGCAGGCTTCGGGTAATAATATTTACTCCGGTTACGATTACAGATACGATCAGAATATGGTAGTCAATGCTATGCAATAAGCTATGGGCCAACACAACAGAGTGCAACCACACAAAGGAAGCACTACCAAACTTAAATCCAAACTTAACGAAAAAACTCATGCGCCTGAGTCGTATGAAGTTGAGAACAGTAGTAGGGCTTACAACAGGCCACTGTATGTTAAACAAACACCTTTCAATTTTAGGTATGACTGACAGTCCTCTATGCAGAGCCTGCATGGAGGAATACGAGACACCGATACATGTTATGCTTAGGTGCAGCAGTTTGTCGGAGCAACGAGCTACCTACATTGGTTTCTCGAAGGCACTCCATGAAGCGATCGGCGACCTGGGCGGCCTCCTAAGCTTCTGGAGCGAGCTCGGCTGGTTGGAATAAACCAGAGGGGACCTACACCGGAGGAATCACGCACAACGGCCAACATCGTGGCCAAGTGCGGAAAAGGCCCGGGAAGAAAGAAGAAGAATGGTAGTCAATGATAGTCCACCACGCGCCCGCGAGCCTTATTGGAACAGCGTGGTGGTTTTTTACTCCATATCCTCTGTCCTACAAGGAAGATATAGTGTGCCGTTAATAGGCCGATAATGATAAGTGTCCGGTACTTCGTCAATGATCGGGACTGATCTTATTGTCCCCTTCTGGGGTTCTAGGCTTAGGGTACTACACTGCTAATTTGCAACCAGACTAGAAATATTAATTTAGAATTTTCAAGAAAAAAGAAAAGCCTAAAAATTTTATAGTCAGACCCAAGACTCGAACTTAAGACTTCATAATCCGAAGCCACAGACTAACCACTTGACCAACGAGATTATTAAACAATATTTACTCTTATTTAAATAAAAATAAATATATTTTTATTTAAACAACTTTATTTCATTAAAAATAAAAAGAAGGTCTCTTAACTCTTACTTCAATAAGACTCGTTTACCATTGTTAGATACCGTTTAAAATGCACAAACCGAGAAGCTTAACAAATAATAAAGTTCTCTATTCATTTTCCTATAACAGTTTCACAGTACAAGCAAAGTTAACGGCACTAATTTGCCAAGTTGGGTTGCGGTCAAGAATTTCGCTCCTCTGCTAAGTCAGTTGCGAAGTAGCGAACTAGTGGTATTACTTTTGAATATCAAATGTTTATCTTATTTATATTAATGTGAATAATATTTGACTGTTACTGCACAAATCTAGGTTCGGAATGCTAATTTCAGAATTAGTATTCTAAACTAAAATTCAGATTTGGAATGTTATGTATTAGTTACCGCTGAGGTAAAAGAAACTATCATGGTTCTGGGTCAAATTTCTAAAATTTTGTTTACAGGTTCTGCTACTTTATAAAATGTTAATTTAGACTAAGCTGTAAGGCACTTGAAAGTGCTGTGAAAGACGAGTCTACGTCTGACACTGAATATTTAAGCCAGTACCGATAATTTTTTAAACCAAAAATATCCTTGTAGGGTGAAACCTACTGCAAAAGGAACTACCCCTTCTTGACCTCAGATCGCCCGTAATTTATTTTTCCTTTAATTTTTATGATATTCTCTTCCTTTTGCAATTGATTTCATCCTACTGCGATTTTCTTTTACTTTATATTATTTTTAAGGTTATTTGCACTGGCCTAATTCTAGTCAGTGAGTACATGACCAGCAAGGGAAGGTTTATACGTCAAACAAATTGGGAAGTCTTTCTATCCGTTAATACGTGATCATTAATGACATGATGCCTCGTTCCCATAGGGGTAAGCAGAGACCACATCCTTCCGCTTGCTACGATCCATGTATATCACGCTCGCTTTACCTAATTTCATTAAATCTTTCATATAATTTCAGCGGCTTATAGCTCTTCTCCTGGCGTTTTACTAGAATGTCCTGGGTGTGGAACGTTCACCTTGATCTTCCAACATTCCCATTCACTCTCGCCTTATAAATCCCTTTGTAAATATCCTTTTATTCATTCTAAATGTCCAAACCACCTGAGTATATCTTTCTCGATTTTAGTCACTACGTCTTCTTTTATCTCGCTGCTCTCTTATCACACTATTCTTAATTCTGTCAGTCAGTTCCACTCATACTTCTCAATGCTCTCATTAATAGATGTTTTCGTTCAACAAACCAATACATGTAATGTCGTTGCTAATACATACACGTGTATCTATACCCACAGGGATGACATTAATTTTCCGGTAATCTGTATACGGTAACAGGATTTTGGGGTGATATCGCCCCGGGCCCCGGGCATGATGCCCGCCATATTGAGTTACCGCCTACGTCATCATGACGCGACGTCAAATTGCAGGTGAAATATGAGATTATAACCCAAACGTATGGTTTATGTTTTACTAGCTCTATGGTTACCGTCACATCTATACCTACATATAATTATGGTTCGCTGCTCAATTCTCGTGATGAATTGTTACTTGTAGTACTGTTTCGTGTTTCCTGACCATCCATCCATTGATAGTATTAGTCGCTTCGAATTGAGCATAATTATGACAGAACTTCACGTACAGGTAAGTTTGTTTAATCTACACTAATTATATAAAGAGGAAAGATTTGTATTTTTGTATGTAACGAATAAACTCAAAAAGTACTAAACCGATTTTAATAATTCTTTTTTCATTAGAAAGTTACATTATCACTGAGTAGCATAAGCTATATTTTATATTTGTATTCTGTATATTATCCGAGTTATCACAGTTTTTGTCGCGCGAGTCGGACCGTGAAATTTATTAAATCGGCTTTTTGCGCGTGCGCTGCCTTAGGTATTGGATATAATTGAAAACATTGTATAAAAACTTTATGCATCTCAAAAAGTTCTACAAAAAAATCCGAGATAGCATATACCTATCTTTTATATTTTGGCAGATATATAACTTTTTCTGTTTTAAAAAATAAATTTTATTATATAATTTAATTCATATGCTTACGTTTACGTCATTATTTATACAATTAAACTTAAATCCTTATCAAAATAAATTATTTAATAATTACAGGGATATTATAGAGATAAGATTTGCCTTTTACAGTATGTTAATTAGTTATATAGTTTCGGAGATATTACAAAATTTCTATAAAACATAACACTGCCGCTATATCGTCCAAATTAAGTTGACCACCTCCGTGTTATGTTATACGTACTAAATAGGGGTCAACATGTTGGTACTGATATCCTTGAGAATTCGATCTTTGGTCTTTTCTTTAAATTTCTTTGGCATGGCAGACCATATTTATATAATATACGAAAAAGTTTATGCGTTTGTTTAAACGGGCTAATCTCTAGATCTGCATGTCGGATTTTAAATATTTTGTTTATTATGAAAGCTGGACTCAAAAGTGAAATAGACTATTTAATACAAGCTATACACATCAGCTTGCCATAAATATATATTGTTAATGTTAATGTACTGTAATATCGTACAATGTTTAACAAAAATGTAGATATTTAGTACACGGGACGGGACGGAGGATATTGATTCACGGGAAACTATCAAAAAATTAAATTGAGACGGGAAGCGGGGAAAGAGCACACTTTACATGAAAGTCTGTTTTTAAAATTAAAAGGGTACCTAAGAGGTTTTCACGCGGACGAAGTCACGGGCGACTGCTAGTCATTAATAAAACTGTAACAGGACCAATGTTCAGGAGGGCACTAAATGATTAATACAAACCCAAAAATGTAATTTTTTAATTTTTGTCTGTTTGTCTGTCAGGATTTTTATCGGCCGTGATACACGGCGAATGAATTCAAATGAATCTTAGCACGATTATAATTTATGTTGAAAAGTATATATAGGAACGTTCCGGTACGTCGTGTAGAAACCGAAAGGGATAAGAATTTCATCCTACTCCTAAAAAGTTAGCCCGCTTCCATCTTAGATTGCATCATCAATTTGATTACAGTCTAGAACTAACTTAATTTTTACTTCATCATAAATAAAAAAAACTAATTGGATAGGAGAGAAATATTGGTAATGTTGCAAAAATATTCTTTGAAAAAAGCTGTTAGTAAATATTTTTTATCAGATGATAAATATCGCATTAAAATTGGTTGTAAAACAAGGCAACGTTTTAAAAAGATTAGTCTCAACAAAATGTCCACAACAAACCGATGTTTCAGCGCCCAGAGCTGAATTTGGAGATATTTATTACAAAAGGGTTGTGAACTGGGATCAATGTTTTATCGAGCCGGTCTGTAGCCTTCGACGTGTCATTTGACAATGCCCTTAGGTTGCCCACAACAATAAAGCGAGGTAAGGTTGCCTAAAGTCAAACCACGATATAAGTAATTGAACAGTATTATTTCTTGCGAAGCCTTAAATTCGTTCTAGTTTTAGGGTTCTCAACAAATAATAATAAACGGCAATTTTAAGCAATGATTGAATACCTAACAAATATCGATAAAAGTTTTCTGAAATATTTCGCTTCTCTTTCTTCTTAGAATTAATCAATAGCAGTCGTAGTCGGTGGAATTAACACTTTGTGCCTTGATGAGCACATAAAGCCATTAGTCTGGTTTTTTATTCCCTCATTTATTTGTATTTACACTTTTTAAATTCCTAACAATGATACCCCTCCGATAGCAAAGCCTGTGTGTGCTCAAGCTACCGGCAGTCAGGGCACAAGAGTGAGAAACCTGTTCACAATACGCGCCGTTTTAAGAAGTACTGCCTTCTGTATCCAACCATTGATAACCAAGCGAAAGCTTCTTAAGATGCTGGTCGACGTTTTCCGCAATAAGTTTTTTATATGATTATTATCATTAACATTAAATGTAATCGTTACAGAGATATTATCACGCCTGCGAACTGCATTAGATCAACGATAAGTAATATCTCCAAATTCTCTGTTCTGTATAAGGAGGGAGGTCTGGCCATGTAGTGGACCATTAAAATGGGTTAATAAGAATGTTAATAAATTCTTTAGAATTACCTATGGATTGAAGAAGCCATAAGCACTTTTAGCATTGTGCATGGAATGCTGGTACACAAAAATAGTTCTTTTTTCAGAAACATAGCAAGATTTTTATATTTCTGGCCAAGCTATAACAAATAAATAACAAGACGGATCTTTGGCTTACATTTCTAGGAGTTTTAAAAGTGTAAGTGTAGGCTATCCCGGAGCGCGTCCCGTGGGAGTCTGGTGCTACGTCGGCATCTGAAGTACTGACCATCGGAAGCTGTGTGTGTATGGAATAAAATATCGCCAAGCCGTGTAAGTGTTTCTGTCTAGACTGTAGATATCCCGTAGAGCGAATGAGAATTTCACCGGGATACTTTTCTGAATGCAAAGGTATCTGAATATAATTCTCATTTTTTTTAGTTTAAATATTCATTTTTTTTATCGACTACAAGTTGGCCCTTGACTGCTATCACACCTGATGTTAAGTGATGATGCAGTCTAAGATGGAAGCGGGCTAACATGTTAGGAGTGGGACGAAAATCCACACCCCTATCGGTTTCTACACGACATCGTACCGGAACGCTAAATCGCTTGGAGATACGTGGTAACTAGCCACGTCGAAAGCCTCCCATCAGCCAGACCATGACATGTTAAGAAAAATCTCAATCTGCCCCGCCGGGAATCGAACCCAGGACCTCCGTCATATAAATCCACCGCGCATACCACTGCGCCACGGAAGGCGTCATAATATTTTTAAATAATTAAAAAAAAATATACTTGTGTTTAAAGTTTAAATGACTTTTAAAAGTTGCCGTATAACAGTGTATTTAAAATTTTGAAGTTAAAAAAATACTTATTTAAGAATTGTCGCTAACTTAGCCAGAAATTAAGACGAATATATGGACACCTCGTTCAATGGATCGTTAGAATATAATATAAATACACAAATTGATAATCTTTTCAATTTATAGTGATTAAGCGTAAAAGTGATCTATGCCTGGCAACTTTACAATTTGGAAAATAAGCAAGAAGTTATTAACAATATTCTTGCTACTAGATAATATACATACCTACTTAAAGTCAGAAATGAATTGTTATGGCTGAAAGAACTAAAAGTTCGGTATTCCAAAAAAGGAATAATTAAAAAAAATATATTTTTTGTTAAAAACATTTTACACGCTCTTAAAAGCCCAAAGGTATTTAACGTTCAATTTAATATTCAAAACCGAAATTAGGCACATTTTAATGATTTGCATAATTTCAAAAAGGTTGCATTAAAAATGTCCTCTCCGCCGGCCGCTGAAGTATGTTATGTAAATGGGTCGTAATTACGTTCACGCCATCTATTTGGCGATGACGTATAAAGAGAGAATTATATTCGCAGTGTTCCATCAAATACGTTGGCAGAATTATTCATAGGGCAGCGATCGCCTCATTTTCTGCCCATTATGCTCGATTCGGCAATAATTTGATCAACCGTCTCTGTCTGGAAATATTCATCGTCATCATTATCAGCCTATTAACGGCTCACTACAGCATCAGAAGACCTTATAGGAGAGGCGACATAGAGCTTAAGGCCACCATGCCACTTCAAACCGGACGAGCTTAGGGTGATTTACTGACCACTGTTAGTAGATGATGTTAATATTTGGGACTAACAGCTTATCATGCTTCCCGAGTAACGGGGGTGTAACATCAATTCGAGACTTAGAACTTGTACTGATTTTTTAAAGAAGAAAGAAAAGTTCAGAATTTCGTAAGCTGATACAGGACTAGGACCAATGACCTCGTGATCTGAAGCCGAACAGGGTAACCACTGGACCTAAGAGTCAATTGCGAAATCTTGTTCTTCCTTCTGGAATCTAGAAGTATTTGTAGTACACGTTTTATACTTTAATTATTAAGTCTGTATTTTTGTTACCTGCTACTTACCAAACGTACCTTGGCCAAAGCTCAATAATTACTTGCCTACCCAACTTACAGCCTTACCTAAGAGAGACGAATATCTTAGCATTCCATGGATTCACCGTGCGGGTGCCGGGTCCATCGCGTGGCTGAGAGAAAAATTTCGAACAGAGCCCGAGACTTGTGACACGGGTGTAGGTTTAAGGGTACCCTTAGTGACGCGCGTCAACACTCACCTCCTCTGTTCAAGTCATCCTCCCTGCCCAGCCAAATTCGGAAGGAACCTACTAGAGCAGCTTTGGACATTCGTTCCAATATGGAGCTTACTGCACTTCTAGTAAGGCCAAGGTCTTTTAGCAGGTTATAGAGAGACTTCGCTGGTATACCTCTCGCATCCACTTTTCCCGCGTATAAACTAACCACATAGCCATTTTTGGTTAGTTCATTAGTAAGGTCATAATATTTATTCACTTTGAATACATGGTCTTTAGGGATGTTTGTTTCCCACGGCACTGTAAGCTCAACAAGTACTATACGTTTGATTTGTTTGGAAAAAAGAAATACTTATATAATAATAAAATTTTACCTTAAATAAAAATATCACGAAATACCATGTATACCATATATGGTATTGCTCATACATATACTTCAAAAGGCACTACCTGCCTTTGGCAGTATTTTTTGACTAGATTTGTATAGGGTCATGGCACTGGTACCACGTAAGCGTATACCCGAGACGAAGGTAGCAGTCCGGTCACTTCCAGAATGTGATCGTAAATCAAACTTCCCCGGGATCTGATTCCTACATACTAAAAATTCGGCAAAGTAAATTTGCATCTTGGGAATAACGAACGTTTACCGACCTGTTTTATACAACTTAGGTAGAAGGTTTAGTCCTTGTTTGTTGAATAAGGGTTGACCATACGAGCAATTGCTTCGATGTTTCAGTAGTAGTTCATATCCAGTACAATGAGGTAACGGGCTTAAGTTCTGGATCGGAGTTAGAAAAGTTAAGTTCTATAAACGTGTGCCTCAAATAGAAGTTAAATTATTGGTCCTAGGCGTCGGGGATTGGAAACCACAACTGGACAACAGTTTTTAACCGACGAAAAGAAACGGGAGAGGTTCTCAATTCGACACGATTATATTTTTTTAACCGACAAAAAAAATGGAGGAGGTTCTCAATACGACACGTATATTTTTTTTTATGTATGACCACGCATAACTTTTTACAGTGTTGTCCGGTTTTGATAATTCTTTTTTATTAGAAAAGACACACTTCCAAGGTGGTCCCAGTGTCATCATGTTAGGATCTGATGATGATATCCAGGAAAATTGAAGGAACTCTTCAAATTGTACAGGCACACTTGCTGCGATTTCGGTTTTTGTAGAAGTATCAGTATCTTTTTGGCTACAAATGCCGTATAGTATACTATGAGAGTATAGTACGAGTACGTTACGTGGCGATAAATCACTAAAAAGTAAGAAATGAAAATTTTAACAAAAAATAGAACCGACTCAAAACGCACTAAAAAGTAAAAAATAACTGTGTCATTTAGTTGCTTTAATTTACTTAAGCAAATCTACGAGTCGGTGCCAGCCAAGGTTTCTACTTTAAGGACATTGCCTAAAACCCACAAACTGCTTTACTTTAAATAAATATTCCTTAAGCTTGCTGGCACCGACTTCATAGATATGCTTAAGTAAATTAATGCAACTAAATGACACAGTTATATTTTACTTTTTAGTGCGTATTGAGTCGCTTTTATTTTTTGTTAAAAGTTTTTTTATTAGTCAAGAGAAGATAACCGCAGCAGTCGTTGTTCCGTGCTTTTATAGCCCTCCCCATCCCTTGAAGAACTTGTAATAAAAAAATGATTTTAGACTGTGGTTAAAGTGGTAATTGCCTAGTATTAATTTTAAACGGAAACAAATCAAAGCATCTCTCTGATAAACTCAAAATATAATTCTGCTTAGATTACATTTCGAGTTAATGTCGTGTTTATATTGCACATGTCATTATTAACATAATCTAAAACATAATGAACATTTTAGCTTTTGAGCTCTACAATTTAGTTATCTCGGGAAAATTTATCATTAGCGTTTTAATTAAAAGCGGTGTAATCGGCGGTGAATTTGTCAATATTCCGTATTACGGAGTTACGTAATATGTAGGGTGGACATGAAATACAAGTTGGTTGGATACTCCGCGCTTGAAGTACCTATATACTGAATTAAACTATAAAGTATGTCTATATTTTCCTACTAACATTTTTTTTTATTGAGAAAGAATACAATAAGGAACTTAAGCTAACTTATTCTAATAACTGTACAAATCATGCCCACGTGGAATGGTGGCAAGAGTACTGGCTGCATTTCCGCGTTGGATAGCCAGGCTAATCCTTTGCGCAAAAAATGAGCCAGCCCTTTCGTCACCAGTTGAGGCAATTAGGTGCGGTGAAGTATTACGTAACAATTTTTTGGCACTGCAACTCCTTTGCCCAAGGGTCTCCACGGCAAAAGGAACAAATATGTAACTCTCTGTCAGAGAGGCATACTTGTGCCACTTACCAGTTTCAGCCTTTTCTGCTGCGGCTCCCGGTCTTGATTCTGTCACCCTGATATGACATGGAGCCAATGTGTCAACGCAAGTAGCGTCCCACATTAGGGCCCGTTCCACTTCCCAGGGAACTAGCGTCAATCCACCAGGTCTCTGGCCATCATCCTGGCTTATTCCTGACGGCTCGATTAGCGAAGGAACGTTTATGGTGGCAAGAGCCCTTTTTATTATTTCATTAAGAGAGCCATGCCAGAAAAGCCTACCGCCACTCCTTATATGAAAAAGAAAACTATTGAAATAAACTTATTAAACCGTAACATTTTAACTACGGCAATCTACAAAATCTTTTCAAGATAAATATTAAAATTTAAAATACTAGTACTTAACTGCAATCAAATCATATCAGATGATAAGTGTTGATGCAATCTAAGATGGATGCGGGCTAATTTGTTAGTAGTTGAATGAAAATTCACATCCCTTTCGGTTTTTCACGACATCGTACCGGAACACTAAATCATTTTGCGGTACGACTTTCTTAGGGTGGTAACTAGCCACGATCAAAGCCTTCCACCAGCCAGAACAGGACCAATTAAGAAAATCTGAATCGGTCCGTTGCGAATCGAACCCAGGACCTCCGTCTTATAAAACCACTGCAGATATCAATGTGCCACGGAAGCCGTTAAAAAATCTAGATGTTAGTATGATAGAATAAGTTGGTGGTTACCAACATTACAATCTCAAGATAGAAATTCTTTTAAAAATCTTAATGGTTGATATACCGAATATGTTTGTCCGACCCAGGACTCGCCGAAAAGGTGGAGCACTCAACAAACGACGCATAAATAACATAAACATTCAATATTTTACACTCATAGCATGCGCATTTTTTTTATAAAAAGGCAACCAATTAATTTAATGGGAAAACTTTGGGATTTTGGAAAATCGCTGTGCAGGTATAAATTAATATCGGTCATTGGTTTGGGTTCAGTGAAAAATGGTTGAAAACGACGTTAAAAATTATGCCCGGATAGATTAACGGCAGATGTAGGGCGGATTAATGAAAGGTCGCGCCATTTTATCGAGCCTTTGATTGATTGGAAAAAATATAGTATTAATTGGATTTAAAGCCAGGTATTACGGGAGTCAATTCAAGTTTAATTTTCAAATTCCCTGCGACTGGGAGTATCGGGACAATAAATATCTATGTACTATTTAGCTGCCTACATCCAGCAACTAGCTTACGATTTTATTTTCTCAGTCCACCTAGTTAGGAGTTGACTATCATTGCTCTATACAGAACGGGGTAGCCATTCCAACACCATGGGACCAGCCGTCGACTCTTCGAACTATTATGTCATTGCCGAAACGTCTTTTGGGACTTGTTCAGCTGTGTCGGTGTTTGTGGTTCTTCTGCGGATCTCCTGTGTGGTTTTTGGGTGACAAATTATTATTATTTGTTCTTCTTTTTGTCATTTAATCACAAAAAAGTTCGACGCAACGAAACTCCAACAGTATATCTCGTTTTATCGTCCACTGAGTGACTCTAAGCCTTCTTTTGAGGCCCATAGTAAGTGCCTCAATTTCGGAATCATGGGTTATCACTGACAAAACTTACTGTTCGATGCCTTTCGTGTTCAAGCAATGTGGAATTTTGAAAAGAAATATAGTATAACTTACCGCTACAGAAAATAATTTACGGAGTCATTTACGGACTTTATCAGAAAGATTGAACACTTAGTTCAATTTGCACGTCAAACGTCAAAAGGTGTTGCATTTCATTCATTTTTATTCAATCATGCATTGAATGAATAAAAGTGAATGAAGTGTGAGTAATCAAGAAATAGTTAAACAATTTATTTGTTATTTCTCTATCAGTACAAATACTACGTTTAAGCATCTTATAATTTTAGACCATTTACTATTTATTTATTTATTTCATTCACGTATAGCATGACTGCCTCGTTGGTCTAGTGATTAGCCTATCTGGCTTTGATCACGAGGTCCTGGATTCGAATCCTGGGTCGGGTCACGGAATAATTCTGAGCTTTTTCATTCTTCTATTAAATGTTCAGTACATTCCAAGCCCGGAGTCTGGAATTTGGTGGTGTTACACCCCCGTGCCTCGGAGAGCACGTTAAGCCGTCGGTCTCGGTCACTGTCATCAACATCTGGTAGTGATCGTTAATAAATGAAACATTATCACCCTAAGCCCGCCAACCCGCATTGGAGCAGCGTGGTGGGGGTAGGCTCCATATCCCCTCTCCTATAAGAAGAGAGGCCTGGCCCTGTAGGGGGCTGTTAATAGGCTGATAATGATGATAGCATAACAAAACTGTGCAAAAAAGGACGTAAAAAAAAGTAAACACAGTTTTTAAAACTCATGTTGTTTAAAACATGGAGATTATAAATCATTTTAATGAACTCACAACGGCATCCACTCGGGGATATTTTAAAAGCTTTTTAAATTTAACATTTTTCCCCTAATCTTCGCTGCGACCGCTTCTTCGGCCCGCTAATTAAAACTTTGAAGTGAGTGACTTGAAATAAATTAACTCGCGTTTTGTCAACCCGCTGAGCATAGGCCGTGCTCGGTGTGCTGTTCAACGGATACACTTTAATGATTTCCTCTTACAAAAAGTTTATGTTAAGTATTTTATTAGGTACAGATAGACATTTCCTGTTAAAAGTTTGATATTCTGAGTTTTATTAACGGAAAAGGTTCTCAATTCGACACGTATATATCGGCGGAGTAGTATCATGACAGCTACTCGGCCAAGTTCGGTGGTGACGGGGATGATCCGATCGATGCCGATATAAGGCAGCGGTCTGGAGAGACTAGACGACGTCCACGTGGCACAGTTCGCGGATGACACCGCACTATTCTCCACATATAAAAGCCATCGAGTAGTAATACCGAGGCTTCAAAAAGCGGTCATGATCCTAGGACAATGGTTCCGTCTCTGGCGCATCGAGGTGAACCCCGAGAAAAGTGCTGCCGTACTATTCACGGGCAAACCTAAGTGCAGAAACAGAATTTATCAAGAGGTTTCCCTCTATGGAAAACCCATTCCCTGGCAATCCGAGGCCAAATATCTCGGAGTAACCTTTGATTCCCGCATGAGCTTCTCGTCACACATCCGGAAGGTCACAAATAGAGCCAGATGGGTGTTAGGTCGTTTCTACCCACTCCTTTGCTCTTCAAGCAAACTGTCACTCAGACTAAAAGTCACCCTTTACAAGGTGTGCATCCGCCCCATTATGACCTACGCTAGCGTAGTGTTCGCCCACCGTCCCAAGAGCGCAATACAGCGCTTACAATCGGTACAAAATAAGTTTATGCGCCTTGCCACGGGCTCCCCGTGGTTTGTTCGCAATAACGACCTCCACCGAGACCTGGATCTACCAACCATTACACAACACATGAAACAGCTATCGAAAAATTACTTTTCGAAAGCTACCACACACCCAAATCCACTTGTGGTTCAAACGTGCTCTTACACGCCCGAAATAGACGCCGTCTGCACACGCAGACGCCCCAAAAACGTCCTTTACGACCCAGACGACGACACGACTACGGACAATGCCTCTCAATACACTTACACACAAACACAGCGTCTTCGCCGGCGAAGACGAGGTCCCCGTTTCTTAACGTCACCCGGACGTGGAACTCACCCACGTCCATTAAGGGGACGCTTTGGCCTGACTTAACAGTCACGCCAAAACCACATGCCCATTCCAAACGTCCCTCTAAGCCGAGGCCCGAGTCTCACAGGAGACGCCCTTAGAGAGTCGTTACGCCCTCTTACTTTTTCTTCGCCTTCGGGCACTCTCCGGCGATGCTTCTGCGCTCGCCCAACCCCCCCGGTGACGCCTCTGTGGTCCCGTATGGAGCCTACGGCACTTACTCAAACAGAAAAGAAAAAAAAAAAGAGACTAGGCTGATTCTCTTCGTGGCGTTCACTGCGACCACATCTCTCAGTCGTAACTCAGATCACGCCAGATTTATTAATCAGTATTATTGATAGCTCAATAAGTTAATATTTTATTGATTTGGTTATTATTGGTCATTGTTGTGATTATTCCTTAGTTAATTTGTCGGATTATTGATCATTGATTGATTGGTTGTTGTAGCAAACAAACATCCCTAAATTTGGATGGTCAGGGAGAATAACTTGAACAGAGGAGGTGAGTGTTGACGGCCGTCACTAAGAGATCTCTTTTAAACCTACACCCGTGTCACAAGTCTCGGGCTCTGTTCGAAGTTATTCTCTCAGCCACGTTCGGAGTTATTCTATATTTCTCAATTTGAATATGATTCCAGTCTTTGTACCTGCGTCGAAAAGATGTCGCCGCCATCCGACATATATTTCTTTTTGTTTATGTATGACCACGCATAACTTTTTACAGAGTTATCCAATTTTGATAATTCTTTTTTTATTAGAAAGGGCATGCTTCCAAGGTGGTCGGTCTTATTGTCATCATGTTAGGATCTCATGATGATATCCTGGGGAAATTAAAGGACTCTTCAAATTTTGGAGGCACGCTTACAGCGATTTCGGTCTTTGTCTCGGTATCGGTAGCTTTTTGGCTACTAGTGCCGTGTAATATACTATGACAGTATAGTTCGAGCACGTTACGAGGCGATAAATAAGAAATAATTTTTAAATTAAAAAGTAAGAAATAATTTTTTTTAACAAAAAAATAGATCCATCTCAAAACGTACTAAAAAGTAAAAAATAACTGTGTCATTTACTTGCTTTAATTTACTTAAGCATATCTGGGAGTCGGTGCCAGCCAAGGTTTCTACTTTAAGGAGGTGACCTAGAACCCACAAACTGTTTTCCTAAGTAAAATAAATGTTTCTTAAACTTTGCTGGCACCGTCTTCATAGATATGCTTAAGTAAATTAAAGCAAGTAAATGACACAGTTATTTTTTACCTTTTAGTGCGTTTTAAGTCGGTTCTATTTTTTGTTAAAATTTTTTATCTATCCTTGTGTTATGAAGGAAAGTTTGTTTATTTATTTAAACACTTGAAAACTTGTAATTATCAATTAGGTTGGTTGTAAAAATGTGTGTTTGTTTGTGTGTTTCTGTGTAATAATATATAATGGTCATCATCATTATTATCAGCCTACTAACGGCCAGGTTTCCCTCCAAGTAAGAGAGGGGATATTGATCGTAGACCTACCAAGCTGCTTCAATGCGGATTGGCGGGCTTAGGGTGATAATGTTTCATACATTGACGATCACTATCAGAAAACAAATCTCGTTTAAAGATTCCAATACAGAGGACGAAGTGGACAGAAGAATAGCTTTAGGTTGGAATAAATACTGGTCTCAAAAAGAGATAATGAAAGGAAAATACAGTTTAGGCATTAAAAGAACGGTTATGGATACTTGTATACTCCCTACTTTAATTTACGGAAGTCAAACGTGGGTCTATACAAACAAAGTGAAGAACATAATAGTGAAGGACAAAAAAAATTGTCGATCAAAAAATTGAGCGATGGAAAGAAGCTTAATGAATTTACGCAGGCTCCACAAAGTGGAAAATAAAGAAATAAGGAAGAGGACAAAGTTAACTGACGCCTTGCAACAAGCACAAAACCTAAAGTGGAGGTGGGCTGGCCATATCGCTAGAACAACAGACAAACGATGGGCTCACACCACAACCATATGGCCAGGACCAAACGGAAAGAGGAGTGTAGGACGTCCGAAGTCTCGTTGGTGCGACGACTTAAAATGTATAGCGGGCCCACAATGGCTATTAACGGCAAAAGATAGAGGCAAATGGAAGGAACTGGGGGAGGCCTATACTCATTGAGGGATCCTTATATCAACAATATCAATATTGTACATATTACTAACAATTTTGGATAAGTACTTTACTAACAATAGGTTTAAGAAATATGAATACTTTTGTGAAGATTAAGGATAAATAAAGGCTTTATTATTATTATATTATTATCAGATGTTGATAATAGTGACCGACGGCTTAACGTGCTCTCCGAGGCACGTAACACCACCAATTTCCCGACTTCCGGCTTGGAATGTACTGAAATATTTCATAGAAGAATGAAAAATTCAGAATTATTCCGGCGACCCGATCCATGATTCGAACCCAGGACCTTGTGATGGAAGGCATAACCACTAGACCAACAAGGCAGTCATAATGGTCATATTAAAGAATAACATTTAAACTATATAACATTCTGATTATATCACTATCACTACATCATCATTATAATTATAGTATAAAACAGTCGCTTTTTTATGTTTGTCCGGATTTATGCTTTAATCTTTAAAACTACCCAACCGATTTTCATGCGGATTTTTTATCAGATAGATTGGTTCAACAGAAAAGTTTATGTGGACAATGTAGTAGAGAAAAACTGATAATTTTAGAAGTTTCTAATGTGATGTCGTAAATTGACTACTGAAAGAATTGTAATGCGGTTTTCAACAATAGATAGAGTTGTATATAATTTGTTTTGGTATATTATAAATTCGCAGAAATGTGACGATAATTGTCGGAAGAGCAGCCGCTGGGAGCTTTTATTGAAAACGCTGCCTAATCTATTTGAGATATCACAAAACAATGTATGGGAGGATTTTTCCTCTTTATTGGACATATATCTAACTTCAAAGGACATCATGCTGTATCCATTCTTTCTTTAAAAATGCGCGTTGAAAGAAAATAAATTCGCGTCTAAATAAATTTGTCGTGTTCTCGCTCATCGAAACCACGGTGAACTACACTAACTAGCCCCAGTAGTTAGGTAGTAGAGTGCAAAGGCTTTACAGATTTAACTTCTCGTTTTAATATTTGCTCTCATTTCGTTTTTTACTTTTTGCCCTTTTATGAAGTCAGTCACAAATTCACAGATAGACAACAAAACATTCACGAATATGTTTTCTGATATTTCGACATCAGCTTTCTATGAAGTGTAGTCTCAAACTCGAGTCACAAAGCGCGATTCGTTTAAAATAACAAAAGCATCTGCCGCAAACTTCGGCCCCGGCCATAAATCCAGCTCTCCGGGGCCCTGGCTCCTAACTTTGTGCCCAATCTCCTAGCGCTCGTATCTACGAAACAAAGTACGATTATTGGTTTCACCTAACTCCCCGCGACTTGTTTACTTTACGCCTTTACCTGTGAATGTGTTGAAAACTTTCGATGACCTTTCTTTTTTTCATAATTTATTCCTTTTTTTTATAATTTATTGGCTATGGTGTAGATAGCAAAGTCGTTTTTGGCTGCGTTCGTGGCGGTACCTGGTTGAGGTTCCAGCTGAAAATCTGCGCTGCATGGTCCTTTAAGATTATGTAGCAAATGCTGAGCTGGATCCATTTTCTAGGTTATGCCACACATCGCAAAGTATTTTATACCTACCTATAGCGGAAAATTGCAATGTGGCATAATTTATAAATAAAGACATTTGTTTTTCTTTTATTCAAACATTTACCTAGTACAAAAGTAAAATCTATTTGATGAAAAAAATTCTTACAGATACAGATATTCATGACTATTAATATCGATTCCTCAAATGTCAACATTAATTAAGCGTTTTCAGTTTAGGAAAATAAAAATATATTCTAATATTATTTTTTAAAGTAGGTACTTTATTAGTCTAACTAGCGGTGCTCAAACTTAAGACTTAATTCAAATTTCCAGCCCCTTAACCGTAGGGATACTAAGGCTTGTTATGTTTAAAACCCTTTTTTATTTTTTATTACAAGTTAAGATCTTTACTATAAACACACCTGAGGTCAGTTATAATGCAATCTTAGAAGCAGGCCAACTTGTTAGAAGAAGAGTAAACCTTTCGGCTTCTATACGACATAGTACTGGAACGCTAGATCGCTTAGCGGTACATCTTTATCGGTAGGATGGTAGCTAGACGCAGCCGAAGCTTCCCATCAGCCAAACCTGGACCAAATTAGAGAATTTTAGCCGGTCCAGCCGGGAAACGAACCCAAAATATTTGACTTATTAATTCACTGCGTGCTACCCGCATCTAATGAAAAATTTTTTATCTTTGTAAATATGAAAAGCATCATCATCGTTATCAGCCTATTAACGGCCCACTACAGCGCCAAGCCTCCCTCCTTATAGGAGAGGGGATATAGAGCGTAGACCCACCACGCTGCTCCAATGCGGGTTGGCGGGCTAAGGGTGAGAATGTTTCATTTATTAACGATCATTATCAGATGTTGATGACAGCGACCGGGACCGACGGCTTAACGTGCTCTCCGAGGCACGGGGTGTAACACCACCAACTTCCCGACTCCGGGCTTGGAATGTACTGAGAATTTCATAGAAGAATGAAAAACTCAGAAATATTACGTGACCTGACCCAGGATTCGAACCCAGGACCTCGTGATCGAAGCCACATAGGCTAACCACTAGACCAACGAGGCAGTCGCTAGACCAACGAGGCAGATTAAAAGCATCAATCATTTTTAATTATGCCGAATGATATGTTTTTATGTCATACCACTTGGTATCGCTCTACAAATGTCCCATGATAAGAGTTTTAATTAAATTACATGTAAACGGCGATAAATTCGTCAGAGCTGTTTATAAAGCCAACAGGGTGACCATGAGGCCTAGAAATGAACAATTGGATTGGACTAAGAATTTTGGATTTCAGACATTGCTATCATTGAGCCTTTTAATCCTTTAAAGAGAGTCACTGAAAATGGTTCAGAGCCGGGGAAGGTCCTAAGTTCAGAGAGATCTTTGCATGATCCTGTAATCTACAAGTATCCTACACTCAATTTACGGGATTATGAAATTAAATTCTATAGCTTTTTAATAATAACGCTTCTTAAATAAGTTTTATCATAATAATTTTAAATTAATTTATTTAATGAATACCTCGAGAGGTTGCTGACGCCGCTTCAACGGTAAAACATTTAATATACATAAAACATCAATATGCAACATCCGGTGAGACTGCATGGTATGGGTCTGTAACTTATTGGATTACCGTTCACCTTGGGCGGGCGCTGACGCCGCGGAAACGGTAATATAGAACCTTTATTCCTTTGTCTGAATATTAAATTTTTCTTATTTCATTTTTCACTTCACTAAAAGACATATTTTAGGCTTAAAATAGTAATAGTTTTACTCATGTATTTTTGCTTTATTATTTTTGGTCAATAAGTTTTTGGAAAATTGCCTAGGAGTTAGCTTTAGCAATAAAACCGCCTTTGAACATTTTAACGAAAAAAAAACGGAGGAGGTTCTCAATTCGACACGTATATTTTTTTTATGTATGACCACGCATAACTTTTTACAGAGTTGTCCGATTTTGATAATTCTTTTTTTATTAGAAAGGGCATACTTCCAAGGTGGTCCCATTGTCATTATGTTAGAATCTGATGATGATATCCTGGGGAAATTGAAGGAACTCTTCAAATTTTGGAGGCACGCTTACAGCGCTTTCGGTTTTTGGCTCGGTATCGGTAGCTTTTTGGCTACTAGTGCCGTATAATATACTATGACGGTATAGTACGAGTAAGTTACGTGGCGATAAATCACTAAGAAGTAAGAAATAAAAATGTTTAACAAAAAAATCTAGGAGTCGGTGCCAGCCAAGGTTTCTACTTTAAGGACGACGACGGACCTAAAACTCACAAACTGCTTTACTACGTAAAATAAATGTTCCTTAAACTTGGCTGGCACTGAAATTAAAGCAACTAAATGACACAGTTATCATTTACTTTTTAGTGCATTTTGAGTCAGTTCTATTTTTTATACACTTTATTTCTTCGTATAATATTTTTTGTAATATTTTGACAACGGAAGGTTATAGGAAACTAATTTATTTATATAAAAAAATCTATTGGAAGTACCACTGTATCAACTGCAAATGAACAATGGTACTTTACAATATCATATGGCTATGTGAAATATGAAAATTGAAAATGGAAAAAGATCAATTAAAAAAGTATAAACTTTCTACAACATTAAACTTTTTCTTTTTTTTCTAATTTATCAATAGGTATAGTTAGTTAATTTTGAAAGTTATTTCTGTCAGATGAAATATTATTTAAAAGGAACAAATATTGTAACCATAATTTTTATATTAACAGGATTTTGCAAAGCATTTACGATAGTTAAATTCTAAAATACTCTCCGTTAGGTTGAAATCGTTAGCATAGTTCCAATATTGTCCAGCGGTTTGGACTTTGTTATACCGTAACCATTTCTATCGGGAATCGGAATATATTATCTGGCGATTTTACAAGATTTATGGCGGCTATAATTTTCTAGATTTATAGTGCATCCAGGGTGCCTATTACAGTTTAAAGTAACTAAAGCATATTTCCGATTTATAGTGCATAGTGTGCTTACTACAGCGTAAAGTATCTAAAGAATTATACTTAAAATAATACTTTCATCCACTAAACCAGTAGGTTTAGTGGGTGAAACTATTATTTTAACAAACTCGTAGGTCTAGTTGTTGGACTATGTGGCTTCAGATTAGGAGGCAAGACCTAATGATCACAAGTTAGAAATATTCTATCATTTGAGAAATTCTCAGAAAAAATTGTAGTAGGTAATCACGTAGGCACCTTGTTTGTTACCGAATCAAATATTACCACCTTTGGAGCAGTGTGGTGAGACTAAGTTTCAGCTCCACACATCTCCTTCTCCTTTATGAAAGGAGGCCGGACTCCGTAGTGGACTTCACTCAAAAAGCTTGATATATATGATGATGACTTTTTTATTCGTTACAAGTTAGCCCTTGACTGCAATCACATCTGATGGTCAGTGATCATGTAATCTAAGTTAAACGCGGTATAACTTGTTAGGAGTAGGATGAAATCCACACCCCTTGGATTTCTACACAACATCGTACTGGAACGCTAAATCGCTTGGCGGTACCTTTTTATCGGTAGGGTGGTAACTAGCTACAAGCGAAGCCGCCCACCAGCCAGACCTGGACCAATTTAGAAAATCTTAACAGACACAGCCGGGAATCGAACCTAGGACCTCCGTCTTATAAATTTACTGCGTATACCACTGCGCCACGGAGGCCGTCAGATGATGATGGTATACATTATCATATTACAACAGTATAAACTGAATATCTATAAATTACGTTTTTACCGTAACAATACTAGGAAATGTAGTAATGTGCTGGAAAATGTACAAAAAAATACACATAAAAAATAAAATTCAGGTACGAGTACTTCACCCAAATATTTATCTTATTTGTTCTTTTCATCAATAATTATTGCCCTAATGTATTAATGTAAGTATTAATATTTATGTATGTATGATTAGAGTAGACTAATTAGATTAAGAGCTCAGAAAAGATTGCTCAAAAAAGCCGACAAGAGCTTACGAGCACGAAGAATGTGTAATATCAGCCTGTAAATTAATAAAATAAATAAAAACTAACAAAAAGTTGTATGTACAGAAATTATTTAACTTGATCACAGTTAAATAAATTTTTAGCAAATATATTCTACAGATAATTTTTGTAATAACTTTTATTAAATTATGTTTTCTGGCAATACACGAGTATAGCAGCGTTAAATGAGTATTTTACATTCATAATAGAGCGGGAACGAGCTCTAACTCAAATTTCAGCACAATTTCAGCTGGAAATATTTTATGAAAATGACACCCCCGACAGAGTAATTACGTCCGAACCATCTATTCGCTAGCAAGCATATGGAGTTCAAATTATGTGCAAGTCCCGACCACATCGTGAAAATCGCAGGAGTTTAGTCGTTTTACCCTTGTCATTTTGTTATTCTTTAAAAAAAAATCACGACTATTTTTTAAGTCGGAGAGCCGTTGGATGTTGGAGTCCCAAGGTGCTTTAATGGCAATCCCGCACCAAGAAGCGCCACTCGATGAAATATGATGTAAAAATGTCGCAGAGAGCCGCTATAGACGACTAAGGATCGTTGTGCCCCTAAAAAGGCCCATGTCCAGCAGTGGACATCGGCTGATGCAATGATGATGGTGAAAATATGACTAATATCTTTTTAACAAAGCGAAAAACTACAAAAGTGTATACAGCAATAGACCCGAGTCTAGGCATTAATTAAAACCTGGACCATAAATATATTAAATCTTATAAATTTTTATAACTGTCAAATGAACGGCAACTTCTCTGAAGTTTAAAGTTTTCGTCTAAAACGATCTTATTCTTTACCCAGTGATCCAACAAAGCAGTTGGTTATTTATTAATGTAATCCGTTATAAGCCGTTATATATAATCAGATATGGACAATATTGTATTCATGAATTTGATTCATTTATATATATATATATATATATATATATATATATATATATATATATATATATATATATATATATATACTAGCTGACCCGGCAAACGGCATTAAAAAATTAAAAAAAAATGAGATGAAAATTAGATAGTAGCCGATTCTCAGACCTGCAGAATACGCATACAAAATTTGGTAAAAATCGGTAAAGCCGTTTCGAAGGAGTACGGTAACTAACATTGTGACAGGGAAATTTTATATATTAGATGTACATCGTGTGTCACTGGTATTATATCCATGTTACCTATGTTTTAGTAGTAATAATTTTTAAAGCGAAATTTTGTATGTATGGTTTTGATGTATGTTACTCTTTCACGCAAAAACTACTGAATTGATTTCGATGAAAATTAACATTAATATAGCTTACATATCAGAACAACACATAAGCCATATTCTTTCCCAAAATTCCCACGGGAACGAAAAGTACGCGGGTGAAATCGCGGGCATCATCTTAGTAATTAATGATAATCAGTAGGTATTCATGCACATATTTTTTTTAACGCTGGGAAATGCGTTTACGCATTCCCCCCGGAAACAAAGCGGTCACAGCTGCGCTGTTTCCGGGGGGGTATGTGGGACTCCCCGGCTGAGAAGTAGCCGAAATACCCACTAAAACCCAGCGATGTCCCATCTCATCGCCTTATGACTGGATCCCGGGAGCATCAAGAATCTTCCGCAACCCAGCCAGCGGTATCCGCCGACGCAGACCCTCAACTGGGGAATAAATGAATTCCCTAAATCTAACTGGGGAGCACCAGGAATATGTGGTGCGCCCCCCGACTCGAGGATGAGTCTCAACAGGCGATGGGTTCCTCAAACCCACTGCTCGGAGCATTTCGTTAAGGAGGCAGACGACGATCGTGTGCGCGACATCTACGTCCCGCCCTTCGGTGGCGGATCGAGTCCGTGGCTGCGTTTTCCTGCCGCCGTCGTTCCGCAGCCTCCTTCAGCATCATCACCTCCTCGCAGAAGGAGGCAACGGCGTTCCAAGATCTTTCACTTCTCACCATGGCATTCATGCACATAATCTGCGTTTTGATTGTTTTAGCAATAAAGCCGCCTTTTCAGACTAGTAATTTTATTTTGTTGAGAAATGTATTATTTGTTTTTTATTATGATGATTAATTAATAAATAAATTTATAAAATCTCAACGTAATTTGTTTTATCATTAAATACATAATAGTACATTTTGTCCAAAGTAGTTTCCGCTTCATAGATATTTTATAATTCACAAAGAATTTAAATGCAGTATTCATCAATAGAAAAAGTGACTCAGAGAAAAGTTTACAAGTAAGAGTTAATATTCTGTGATGTACAATGTGACGTAGTCGCGGGCGTCAGCTAGACTAAAATAATATGAATTAGCGTGGATAGTTTAATGTGCACTCAGCTTTACATTACTTCATCAAATACGTTAGCAGAATTATTCATATAGTGCAGCTCGCGTCTCATTTTCGAGCGATTACGTAGCATCGGGTAGCGAGCTCGCTGCGGGCCGCATGGACCTGATTTGCATATGCATGCACCGGGCAAAGCCGGTCTGTTTATCTTGTTAATTGCTCATCCCGAAGCGAAATTCGAAATTTATATCGGTCACTCGTTTTGACCTACTTATTGTTTTGATGTGATGTCGATGTGCTTCTGTTTCGTTTGAAAAGTAAAGGTGTGTGCACACTAAGATGAGATATCTAAGTAGATAACGTTTTAATTTACTTTCTATGTTCTCTAAAGCCATTCGTGCAAGACATTAACATGATAGTGATTAGATGTTACTTAGTCATAAATTAGATAGTTTTTATTACTACGTTTCTATACGACATCGTACCGAAACACTAAATCGCTAGGCGGTATCGCCGGACGAATTAGCGTTCCGCTCTTTTACAGCTCAGCCGATTGTCGCTTTCAAATGAGACTATTTTCTGTAAACATGCTCGATATTTGCAGACATTCGGTTATTCTTCTCCACTTTCCTCACACTTTTTAAACGGCTCAACCGATTTTCATCAAACATATCTAAGAACACTCGCACATAAGTCACCTTTAATACAAGAAAATTAAATAGCTTCACAGTTCGAGAGCTATGATGCCACAAAAAGACAGACATATCAAACTTACAACACCCCTCTTTTTGCGTCTGAGTTTAAAAACTATAATATCGGCGCAGTCATATTAAGTTTTGTGACTAATAAATTCTTAGGAAAATATCATTGTTTTACTCTAACAATGTACTTAGGATCCGGCATTAATTCCAGAAAATACAATGGCACAATAAGGCTTTGTTGGCATTAATTGCTAATCACTGCGCGTACCACGGTTTCCGTGGGGGCTACTGGCCGGTTAGCGGCAAACCGGAGTATTAAGTGATTTGTAACTCGAAGGGTGGGATCAATCGACTTATAAAATAAAACGGCTACGTATCTTCTACTAATTGTTGGTCTTTATTGGTCCAGTGGATAGCTTATGTGGTTTTCAATCACGAAGTACTGGGTTCAAATCCTGGGGTAGGTCGTGGAATAATTATGAGTTATCCTTTCGTCTAAATTTTCAGTAAATTCTAAGCCTGGGATTGCATAGTAGGTGGTGTTACACCATTGTGTCTCTAATAGCACGTTGAGTTTTCGGCTCCGATCACTATCATCAACTCATTTCATCATCTGCTTATTAACGGTCCACTATAAAGCCATGACTTCCTTCTTATAGGTAGAGAGAAATTTGGAGCGTAGAACCTCCATGCTGCCCTTTTGTGGGCTAGCAGGCTTATATATCATTTATAAGCAATCACTTTTAGATGTTGTTCGAAGTGACCGGGGCCGACGGCTTTACGTGGTCTCCAAGCACTACCAACTTCCCGACTCTTGACTCAGAATATACTAAAAAATTCTTAGAAGAAAGAAAATCTCAGAATTATTCCATTACCCAAAATTCGAACCCAGGACCGATCACAGGCTAACCACTAGACTAACGAGGCAGTCAACTTATTTACTACTGCATTCATTATCACCCTATGCCCACCATCCTGCATTGGTAGGTCTACGCTCCATATCCCCAGTTCTACAACGAGGGAATTTTACTTAACAGGCTATTAACAGGCTGAAATGATGATGAAATAACGAACATTGATGAAAGTTCAGTCATCATAACTAAAAGAACCTTTTCCTAAAATAATTCATATGTTTTTGGAATCGCGGCAATGAATCCTTTCATTTAACAGCGACCTTTCATTTGTCTCAATTTAATTTAATTGATACAAATGGGGTTTAATGTGTAGTTTCAATTGTTGGCCATGTTGGATTTGTTATGACGTCATTATAGTTATGCGAAAGCTCTTTATGGTTAGCTTTTAATCTTTTGATGGAAGCTCTACAATTGTGCAATATATTTGTACGAGTAATTAATTTTGACTGGATAATGTTCAGTTGCTTAGTTTTTGTATAGCCTTTTGAAATAGATTTGATAATTTACAGTTCAAAGCTTGGTTGACTTATGATCTATTTATTATAATTTTCAGTTCGGTACATAATCTTTGGTCTCGAGTTTTGAAAACAAAAAATAATCACTCCAATATTATAAAAGTTGGTATGTTTGTTTGTTACTCCTTGACGCCGCAATTGTTGACCTGATACCAATGAAATTTGAAATGGAGATAGAGGAAACATAGGACAACTTATAATAATTAATTTATCATTATAACAAAAGGCACTTGACTATGTTTATACCAGCTTAAAATATGGACATGCCATTTAATTATCAGTGAGTTAAAGGGACTTGGAGCCTAGGGGGTGAGGTAGGCGGGCAGGGGGTCTGTTATGGGGCCCAGGGGACCGTGCTGATGCATAAATTATACAATTGTCGGTTTTAATTTCACCCGCAGGGTCAGCGTTTCGTTTCAATAAAGTGCTTGAGTAATTATTTGCCCGCTGATACTCGGTTTTTGTTTGATAAACTTCCCCTTTTCGGTTTGTTTTCGTAATGGCCGTTAACTATTGCACTTTGTTTGCTGATTGCCTGGTCTGTGCCTGTTTGCGTTTTAATTTTGTTTTAGTTTGTTTAAAGTTCAGTGCTATTTAGGAGTTACTCGACTGTATAGATTATGCTTACGGTAGGCATTGAGTGAAATTGTCAGGTTTTATGACCTACGTAGCGCAATGGATTTATATGACGGAGATCCTGGGTTCGATTTCTGGCTGGGTCGATCAAGATTTTCTAAATAGGTCCAGCTGGTGTTCTACTTCGGCCGTGACTATTTACCACCCTATCGACAGAGACTTAACGCTAAGCGATTTAGCATCCCACGATGGCGTGTAGAAGTTGAAAGGGGTGTTGAATTCATCCTACTCTTAACAAATAAGCTTGCCTCCATCTTCGATTGCATTAACACTTACCATCAGGCGTGATTATAGTTAAGAGCTTACTTATAATTAATAAAAAAAAGTTTCTTTAGTTAACATTCACATACTTACCTAGTTTGAGTTGTAACGTTACAGCTACATTTGAAGGCACATCGTCTCCCAAAACTAGAATGACTTTGCTTTCTCTAGTTTACACTCGCATTTTATATAAACAAACTTAAAGCTATGAGCTTTCAAATGTGCTCAGTTTCAAATTCACAGAACAAACTCAGCCAAGTAAACTATTTTAAGAGAAAAATGCTCAAAAGGTTAAGTGCTCCAAACAGTTTGTTAGACGGGAAGTTAATAACACTTCAGCCTGAATTTCAGCATTTCAAGAGACTCGGTAAAAAGCGCGTCAAAATGATTTATGACTTAACTAGATAAAGGGAGGGAACGATGACTTGATGAAGATAGCTGTGATAATAGATTCGTCATATTTCATCTGGTGATTGAGTCACGAGGTAATTGAGACTGTTATTTAATATTTACTTTTTATTTACTTCGCGTGTTGTGAAAGGGGGCTAGACGGAAAAAATTCTCACGAAAAGTTGTAACGACACTTTTTTTGCTATAGTAAGCTATTGTATCGCTTGGGAAAGAAAAGCCACCTGCGCTGCGCTGCTGTTATGTGCTGTCGTCGTCCCAACAGCACTTCAAAACACACCGCGGGAAGACAAACAATAAACACGTACGTCTCCCGGAACACGACCAAAATATATAAATACAATAATAATAAAGAAGAGAGGGAGATAAGATGGATCATAATACCATTTTAACTAAAAAACGGCGTTGCAACCAACGGGATCGCATTCGCTGCGTTTCACCGTGTGATATATTATATTTAGAACTTCGTTCCATCCGGGTATCCCTTGACACCTCTCAACTTTTTTTAATTTTAATATTAAATTACAAAAGAATAAGTTTAATGTAATCACTGGGGACACAAATTTCTTTTACATCCTGAAAAAGTAAGTTCAATTTATTGCATACTAAACGCCCGCAGTTTCACCCGCACAATTTTCATTCCCGTGGGAATTTCAGGAAAAAATTAATACAGGATGTCTTTTAACAGGTTTTTATTTTTTCATAATAGCATTTTCTTTTAATTTAATGTTTTTTTCCAATCAAAAATTTTACTTCCTAAATCCTCTGAGGGATCTTTCGTAACAATATTTTTTAATTTGTATATGTCAAATATCAGTCGGGGAGTTATTTAATAAAAAGCAAAGCCGCTGACCTTAATAAGGCCATCGGCTCTTATTCTATAATAATTTATTATTTCATAGCGTAAAACACATTTATTTTCAATTTAGTCAGCTATTTAATGAATGACAGCAATTAACTTGAATTTGGTCAATAACTCAATGAAGGAACTCTAATTTGGTCAGCAATTCAATGAATAATCATAAAGCAAAGCAAAGGAATTAAATTTATTTGAAACAAGTAAAAAACCGTAAAGCTGACAATATTTCTTTATTTAAACCAACAGAGGTTCTACTTACAATGTTATCTGAACGAGATCCAACAGCAGACTGAGCGCTCCGCACTCAAGTCACGCCTTTATAAATGGTTAACAATGATGATGTCACAAACGAGTAGCAAAACATCTTTTAATAGAATATTTGATCAATGTCATAACGAAAATACGTTAATTATTGCTAGTAATAAAAACAATTAATTATTATTTAGTTCTGGGCTTATTTATCTTAATTAACAAAATTTAGTTTTTAAACATCCTAAAACAAAAGACAATAAATTTGCAAAATCCAAAATAATTACTCATCAACACTTTTGTTTTGATTAAACTTAGCTAGTTATGTTTATAACAATTATTTCATTGTAAATCAGTATGTAAAATGAGCTTATTTTATTATTAATTATAATTGTCGCGGCGACATATATTATTACATAAACCATCAAAAATGTATTTATTGCATTACTATTGTTAGTATACTAGCTACCGCAGTGTACTGAACAGAAATATTGTGATCTCTTAAGGAACGTTTAAAAATAATACGAGAATGGTTTCTACGATCGTATAAAGGCAACATAAAATTTAATGATGACATAAAGGCGGACGCGCACGCAGTAAATTTTTCTAACGCCTGTTTTATACCGCTTGATAGTCCTGTCGGCGTTATTCTTTGTTCACAAGTGGAAGGAAATGTTGGAATTCTCTAACCAATTGGTTGGAGGATGATAAAAGAAAATACTTATACCGTAATAAGGTACAAACCAAATCTGTCATATCCCCTTTTTGCTATCGTCAGTTTTAGTAGATTCTGTCTTATTGGTCCAAGGATTACGAAATCACGAGGGTTCCTGGGTTCGAGGCTTTGTTTCAAGAAATTCTCTTTTTTATCTAGTGACGTTTTTTGACGACCTCCGTGGCGCAGTGGTATGCGTGGTGGATTTATAATGACGGAGGTTCGATTCCCGGCGGGGAAGATTGAGATTTTTCTAAATTTGTCTTGGTCTGGCTGGTGAGAAACTTTTCACCGTGGCTAGTTACCAGCCTACCGACAAAGACGTACCGCCAAGCGATTTAGCGTTCCGGTACGATGTCATGTAGAAACCGAAAGGGGTGTGGATTTTATCCTACTCCTAACAAGTTAGCCCGCTTCCATCTTAGATTGCATCATCACTTAACATCAGGTGTGATGGCAGTCAAGGGCCAACTTTTAGTCAATAAAAAAGGTGACCAACGTGCTGGTGCTTTTTGGCCCAAAGAATAAGCCTTGACATTGGGAGTCGTAATCGCGCCAGGCAAGGGCACCTTGCCTTAAGGTGAACAATTAGATGTCGTATTCTTCTTTTACAAATTTTTCTTTATTTTAATTTTTATTTGTTCTTGTAAAAGTAGATAATAATTTTGAATAAATTAAATTGTTGTCAAATGGTGACACCCGGATTTCGGAAGTTAGTGTTATTACTCCCCCGTGCCTCAGAGAGCAAGCTAAGCCGATAGCCTCGGTAATTATTGTCATTATCATTAGATAGTTGTAACCCAGCGCCATGCAAGCAATACATATAAGCAGTGCTTACCAAAGAGATTCATGGTACTTAAAAATAATTAAGCTACGTCTAACTGTTTGTAAAGTGCCTACCCAGACACAAAACTCTGTGCACACCACAGTTGTACCAGTAAGTCCACAAACCCACATCAACGTGAATCTTAACTGTTGTTCTCTATAAGAATAAAATCTTGAAATAAGGTATAATAAATAGCATTGAAGAATTCAAGTAAATTTGAAAATCGTGAATATAATGGAATTTTTCCCTCTCAGTAAAATGTCGTTTTCGGCTCGCACGAATTTTATTAAAACTAGGAAGGTACATATTAGAATTTACAACTTGCTCTACCGGCTGGCAGCGAGTTGCCGGAACGTTTCCCACCAATGTTGAATTTTTCTTTTTTTTACCCGATTGCTAAAGTAGGGTTATGTTTTACGTGTGTGTATGTATATTTATCTTCTATGCTCTACATCCTTAGCCGTTTGATTTGTCTTTCAAGATTTACAGGAATTACGGTTGATATACCGATCTCTAGTAGTTATTTATACTTACATTTTCAAAAAAAATTCTCCTATAATATAAAGGCTGTCCCTAATTACTTTTATTACTGAAATATTGACAATAATAAAAAACCTAAAATTCTAGGTATGAAGAAAAAAATGTCGTCTTAGAATTAAATAAATGAAATAAATATAACCTTTTTAATATTAGTAGGAAAATCTTTATTACAATGAAATGAGATAAAGAGAGAAATATCGAATAAACTTCAACGCTAGCAAACTCGCTATCATCATCATCATCATCATCATCATCATCAGCCTAACAACAGCCCACTACAGAGCCAGGCCTCACTCTAATAAGAGAGGGGATATGAAGCGTAGACTCACCACACTGCTCCAATGCGGATTGGTGGGCGTAGGGTGATAATGTTAAACTAACGAGCACTATTAGATGTTGATACACACCGCCAACTTCCCGACTCCGGGCTACTGAAAATTCAATAGAAAAATTATAAGCTCAGAATTATTCCGCGATCCATAGTCACATAGACTAACTACTAGAGGCAGTCACTCGCTATATACGCTAAAATTATACCACTTAATATAATTTGCATCGAGTGAAAATGGACATACTGGTGTAGATATAAACATACACCCGAAACGAAATACGACATCGGCCGTCAAAGAAAGTGGCCGAATAGTTCGCCATTAACCCGCCATAAGTCAGGCGCCACTAATTGAGGCGTGTCCGGTCATTTTGATCCCAAAGTTTCAGAGGTCAACGCTTGTTAGCCGAGAAATTCGGGAATCGCGTCCAAATGTTAACGATCGAGCCAATTTGGGGCCGAAAAGACCCCGGACTAGTTGCGGTTAACGGAAGCATAAGGGGTTGATTAGGCTCTTGTTTTTTTCCTTGTTTTCCAAATACGAGCTATTGACGGCTACGGTTTTATAGATGCTGAAAAAAAGTATTACGTTATATATTACTGATAGTAATGTATTGAAAATTATTATTCTTTATATAGGGTTTTAAGGTAAGTAGATACTGTGAACTTAAATAAGCCGTTTTGAACTTGAGCTTTTTGTGATTGTAAACCTATAACATTTTTATATGTATCTTGGTTTATCGAAATTATTTAACAAAGTTTTGGAATAGTTTCACAAGTCTTTGGTAAAAAGATAAAATAGTCTAAGATTGCAATCGCGTTCAGATTATACACACAGAAACGCCTTAATCCTATCACGTGGATATAATTAGTATTTTTTTTATCCATTACAACTCAGACTTTGACTGCAATATGGATTCGGACTAATTTGTTAAGGGTAAGGTGAAATTCACACCCCTTTAGTCTCTACCCGACATCGTACGTGATCGCATGGCAGTCTTTGTCGGCAGGCCTCCCTCCAGCCAGACTTGGACCAGTACAGAAAATTGTAATCGGCTTAGCACGGAATCGAAGCATGGAACTCCATCTTATAAATCCACTGCAAATACTATTGCCCCACGGTGGCTAACAATGATAATGTTTTTAAAAGAAGTTACTCTTTTAACCTAAACTACATAAACTACGAGCAGTCAAAGTATCAAAAGTGATTATAAAATAAGTGTATCTATTTGAAATAATATTTTTTATTTACAGCCTTAGCCAAAGTCTTTCATAATAGAATAACAAAAATCTGTGTGTAAAATATCATATCCAAGTACCTACCTAATAGTGTTGTATGTATGTGGTGCCGTAACTCAATAACGGGGGTGGCTAGCGAGGCGTCACGGCTGCAGCGCCCGCAGGCGGCGCATCCCTCAACCCTGTTAGCGTTTACGTAGATTAGCGGAAAATTACACCCGCACTGATCATTTGCTAATTGTATCTGATCTGATCTGATTTAACAACGACCAGATTAAATTTAAAATTTAAAAAACCCCGATATAATTGTATTTCGTCATTTTTTCAAGGCGGCCATCTTGGATTTGAAAGTTTTCATACGTGTATATTATTCTACTCGTGAAGCTATTTTTAACCAACGAAAACAAGCGGAGGAGGTTCTCAACTCGACACGTATATATATTTTTTTATGTATTACCACGCATAACTTTTTACAGAGTTTGTCTTGATTTTGATAATTATTATTTTTATTAGAAAGAGCACACTTCTAAAATGGTCACATTGTCATCATGTTAGGATATGATGATGATATCTTGGGAAAATTGAAGGAACTCTTCAAATTTTATAGGCACACTTGCAGCGGTTTCGGTTTTTGTTTAAGTATTGGTAGCTTCTTGGCTACAAGTGCCGTATAATATACTATGACAGTATCGTACGAGTACGTTACGTGGCGATAAATCACTAAGAAGTAAGAAATAAAAATTTTTAACAAAAAATAGAATTGACTCAAAACGCACTAAAAAGTAAAAAATAACTGTGTCATTTAGTTGCTTTAATTTACTTAAGCATATCTAGGAGTCGGCGCCAGCCAAGGTTTCTACTTTAAGTACATTACCTAGAACCCACAAACTGCTTACTACGTTAAAAAAAAATGTTCCTTAAACTTGCTGGCACCGAGTTGAGAAAAAATATTTTGAACCGATTTTATTTAAAGCTAGGAAAATGGTTTTCAAATTCAAAAATATTTGCGTCGAAATCGGTCTATTCGTTTGACCGTTTCGATGCCACATGCCTGTGACCAGCAGCTCCCTGCATTAATGTCGTCAGACCACCAGTTGGGGGTCCAACAACACTACGCTTAACGGTGAGGGGTAGTCAATCTAGCACCTTGGGCCGCCAACGTTCTTCAGCTGTTCGAACCACGTGTCCTGCCCATTGCCACTTCAGTTCTGCGACTCTCTAAGCCATGTCAGTATATAAGCAAAAACAATATATATAACCGTAAAAGTGAAGCCCTCCTCTTTGTTTATAGTCGGTTAATACTCGACGATATCCGTGCGGCAAACGATTAATAAATTTCCACCAATCACGTTGTTTATTGAACGAGCGATGGCCGGAATGTGACCAATCATGACGCAGCTCGTTTCTTTTGATAAATGTTTGTAATACGCACAAACTCGTATCGGCTTCGATTAAAATATCGCCCGAAAAGATATTGAGGGACGGCTAAAAATAAATATTGCGTGGGCAAAAATTTTCGCAGAAACCTATATTTATGATAAAATCGGAAGGAAGCCTAATTACATTCCTAAAGGTAAGACCAGACTTTGTAATTAAAATATATTATAAAAAATATAACATGCTTTAGTTTGAAGTTAGTTTATAACATGGGTAATTCATTACCGATCATTGTCAGATTTTAATGATAGAGAACGAGACCGACGGGCTTGTTATGTTCTCTGAGGCACGTGTGTTTAACACCGTTTCCCGACACCAAGCTTGAAACTAAAAATTTCTTTGAAGAAAACAAACTCAGAATTATTTCACGACTCAGAATTCCTCGGAAACCAGGACCTCGTGATCGAAGTCGCATAGGCACATTAGCATTTACGACGACCTCCGTAGCGCAGCGGTATGCGCGGTGGATTTATAAGACGGAGGTCCTGGGTTCGATTCCCAGCGGGGCAGTTTGAGATTTTTCTTAATTTGTCTTGGTCTGGCTGGTGGGAGGCTTTCGCTGTGGCTAGTTACCACCCTACCGAAATAGACGTACCGCCAAGCGATTTAGCGTTCCGGTATGATGTCGTGTAGAAACCGAAAGGGGTGTGGATTTTCGTCCCACTCCTAAGAAGTTAGCCCGCTTCCATCTTAGACTGCATCATCACTTAACATCAGGTGTAATAGCAGTCAAGGGCCAACTTGTAGTCGATAAAAAAAAAAGAAAAACATTACCATTACTTAAACGAGGCAGTCACCGGCGTCAGCTAAAAACAAACAAAGATTTTTACAATTCTGCGAAGTAAGAATTTGTAAGTTTTAATCTCCTTAGATTATGTCGACTCTACATCACGGAGTAAATACTCTTCCCTCTTTACGAACATTTTATATATGTTCCTAATTAACTTGCCTTGTTGTTCCAGTGGTTAGTTAATGTAGCTTTAGATCATAAGGTATTTGTTCTAACAGTAGGAGTATATTTTAAATCCCCTCTCCCACAAGGTCAGAAGCTTGGCCTTAACAAGTAGTAATAAAAATTAATATTCAATAGCTTTTGACGGCTTTTGCGGCGCTCTGGTAAGTACAGTGGATTCATGATGACAAAAGTGCTAGGTTCGATTCTCTGTTGAGCTGATTAAGATTTTCTGAATTGGCCCAGGTCTGGCTGAGCTTCGGCCGTGGCTAGTTACAATCGAATCGACAAAGACGTACAGCCAAGCGATTTAGCGTTCTGGAACATTGTCGCATAGAAGTCGAAAGGGGTGTGTAATTCATACTACTTCTAACTAGTCAGCCCGCATGATCACTTACCATCAAGTGTGATTGCGGTCAAGGGTTTACTTACAATGAATAAAATTAAATAAAAAAAGCGTACTATAGTATATAGGGGAGGGAAGTGTCCGTCCCTTTAAAGGAATCGAACCCATGTTCTTGGATCCAGATGGCAGGTCACTATCCAATGTGCCTACTGACCGTCAGTATTACATTTATGCATATCTCTTATATACTTTTTTACTCGCTACTTGATACGGCAAAAAGTTCGCAGTCAGATTAATCCAGCCTATTAAGAAAAAGTAGCACGAGCCAAACATGTAAAGTAGGTAACAAAAGCTACAAAAGCACCCGCACTTGGTAGCTTAACACCATATTTCCAAGCTCGTAAACTGCACTGAACTCTTTAAAGCCTAGGTTTTACTCGTGGGGCTACGCGCTTAAATATTCAACGATATTCAATAACCATAACTTTTAAAGTCCATTTTTAAGCGAATACGATTTTCAACTGTTCAGTGGAGTTTATAAAGGCGGTAATTTCTGAAAGCTTCAACCATTTTAGCAGCTTACAGTGAGCGTAATTCTTTTTTTCCAATAATCTATTGAGGGAAAGAAAACTAAGTAACAGAATTGAGAATAGTGTGACAAGAGAGCAGTGTGGTATAAAAGAAGATGTAGTGGCTAAAATCGAGAAAGGTATGCTGAGATTGTTTGGTCATGTTGAGAGAATAAATGAAAGGAGAGTTACAAAAGGGATTTATAAGGCGAGAATGAATGAAAGTGTTGGAAGGGCCTCCCCTACCAACACTTCCATTCACTCCCCTTGGTCCTCACCAACGCGAACCTTTCTAGACCAAATCTAGGACATTTTGATTAAAGGCCAGGTCAAAAGTACCCTAAACTGATGTACTTGAATGAAAGCGAGAGATATATGCAGGGATTTTGCCACTTGCGAGGTCCGCGCGAGTAATTCGCTTCCATTTTTAAGTCTCGCTTCAAAAGCTACTATTTGTCGTTAAATAGAAAATAATAATATGTATTTTTTTATATTGATAATGTTTATATACATTTATATATAATGTTTACTTTTTTATGTAGTTTGTTTATTTATTTATTTTTTTAAATATTATTACATTTATAATAAATTTAAATAATTTCTTCTCATTGCACCACCCCGCTTACGATACTCAAATGTCCTTTCATAAGGTTGCCTGTAAGAGATTGCTTCTAGCAATAAGGCCGCCTTTGCATGTTTATTTTAATCCTTTTTTTAACCGACGAAAAAAAACGGAGGAAGTTCTCAATTCGACACGTATATTTGTTTTTATGTATGACCACGCATAACTTTTTTACAGTGTTGTCCGATTTTGATAATTCTTTTTTTTATTAGAAAGGGCATACATCCAAGGTGGTCCCATTGTCCTCATGTTAGGATCTGCTGATGATATCCTGGGGAAATTGAAGGAACTCTTCAAATTTTGGAGGCACGCTTACAGCGATTTCGGTTTTTTGACTCGGTATCGGTAGCTTTTTTGGCTACTAGTGCCATATAATATAGTATGACAGTATAGTACGAGTACGGTACGTGGCGATAAATCACTAAAAAGTAAGAAATAAAATTTTTTAACAAAAAATAGAACCGACTCAAAATGCACTAAAAAGTAAAAAATAACCGTGTCATTTAGTTGCTTTAATTTACTTAAGCATATCTAGGAGTCGGTGCCAGCCAAGGTTTCTACTTTCAAGAACGTTACCTAGAACCCACAAACTGCTTTACTATGTAAAATAAATGTTCTTTAAACTTGGCTGGCACCGACTTCATAGATATGCTTAAGTAAATTAAAGCAACTAAATGACACGGTTAATTTTTACTTTTTAGTGCATTTTGAGTCGGTTCTATTTTTTGTTAAAAAATTTTTTTCATGTATCTGTTATATCTATTTTTATGTGCAATAAAGTGTTTCTTAGTGGAACACGTCTTTCCACTTGCCATGATCCCTGTATATATCTCTCGCTTTCTTACCTATGCTTTCTGCCTATCCCTATGGGAATGAGATGAGTGCCTGTATGTATGTATATATCTATTTAGGACCTAGATACCTCATCATTATCAGCTACTTAACGGTCCACTATAAGTCCATATCTCCTTGTAGGGGTACCTATAGCTTAGACCCAACACGCTGCTCACATGCGGCTTAACAGGCTTTAGGTGACATTGTTTAATTCATTTAACGACCACTATAAAATGTTGATGATAATAACCGTGACAATCGGCTTACTTTTGAAAAATTTTTGTTGGTCTGTCAGTTCGTTTGGGCTAATCTCTGGAACAGTTGGACCGATTTTAACCGAACTTTTACTAGCAGATAGTTAATGTAAAAAGGAATATATTAAGTTTGTATTTCAATAATCTCGCTGGATCTATGCGGGTGAAACCGCGGAGTTCCGCTAATCTTTAACATCTTTAATAAAAAAAGATAAAAGTGTCGGTGAGGTTAAAAACCTTTTAATTAGATCTTACTAAAGGTTTGTAGATAGTAATCCTTGAATTAAGAACTATAAAGAAAAAGTTTGTCTGTACAAGAAAGATAAGAGACAAAAAAGTTAGGTCGTTCAACTTTAATTTCCATTTTGCATTCCATTGCTACGGTACAAGTACACTATAAACTGGTAAGTTTAATTTGTTTCAACTTAGAAATGTACAGTGTTTACTTTCATTGCTTTTGTACAAAGTAATACGACTTAAGTTTCCACTATTAACTTGTTCCAACTTAGTTCGGTGTTTGAGATAGTTAAATTACTATTCCTCTATTGTTAATTGTTCATTTTGCTTGTACGTAAATTTCAAAGGAATAAACTATTCATTTCGGTCCAATAAAATATAAAGAGTTAAACTTGCTGCAAACAAATATCTAATCTTAATGGAGTTCAAATAATTATATATCTACTAGAGGACACCCGCACAGTCCTGGTTTGTGTGGGCATGATTTGTATAGTTATTAGAATAAGTTAGCTTAAGTTCCTTATTGTATTCTTTCTCAATAAAAAAAAAAGTTATTATACACCTATTTATTTTAATTATAAGTTAATGACAAATTCATAACAATAAATTAGATTAGTAAGCTTAAAACTAATTAATATATTCAATATCTTTTAAATAAGATTTTTTAAAATAGCAAAACATAATTTTAAATTTATTAGGCATAAAATGTGTTGCATCTTCTACCTTCATTTTAAATTTGTTTGTTGACAAGCATTCTCAATTGAGTTTGGCTTTAGTATATTAAAGGAAATATCTGAAAGGTACTACTATCTATTATCTTCTTAATGAATTCTAGTGTGTAAATTTTGCAATCTCAATAATAAAGAAAAATATAACACCAAAGCTTATTACTTAATTTAGAGATATCCCGCTCTAGTAAACAAAATTAATAGTCACATTATACTTTCTTTCTTCTGAAGGTTTTGCACTTAATCTTCTATTTGTTAAGTAAAGTTATGCAAAAATAAAAATCTAAACACGCTTAACATGTCACCCTTTAAACTGTCGATAAGTGTCTAAAACGTCCAACTTGCAAAAATATGCTAAAAGGTTTCCGCCAAGAAACTTGAAATTTAGAGCGAGAAGCTGTTAAATGTATAAAAAATGGGTTGAACTTGTTACAATACCGCTTTGTCGTTCTAGTACAGCGGGGAGCTCTTAAACTCTTAAATCTTCCACCGGGCTTTTACAGCCCGAGAGCGTTGAAAGGTGCGGATAACACGATATTGTTTGCATCGTAAAATGTACCGTATTGTATTGGATTAGATGTGAGAATCGCTCGCAAGTGTTTTAGATTGCGGTGTGATATACTGTACTGACTGACGGGAAGGTAGTGTTTACGTTGATAAGCGGTAGCGAGAGTATTTTCCCACAAAATGTTATCTGATGCCCATCAACCTGCATTAAAGTAGCATGGTGTTTCTAAGCTCTGTAAACTGGTATTAGCCCGTTAAAATAGACTGATAATGAGGAAATATTTGATAAAACATAAAACATAGTCTCGTTTGTAGTTATAAAATTTATAAGTGTGTGTGGCATAATGTATCTTCATAAAAATTGGCTCAAGGATATACTGTAGTCTGTAGTACTGAATTTCTGTCCCGATTTCCATTACTTTAAAGTTAAGTAATAAGTATACTTTTAATGGCCCGATGGCCAGCACGGTAGGTTAGCAAATGTATGGAGTCAACGTTTGTCTCTTTAAATACAGGAACTGACTGCTGACTGTGATCTTCGAGGCATGAAGGTTTAGCAAACACAAACACTGTTTAAAAAGAAAATTTTTAGCAGCGTTTTCACTCACGTAGATTCCGTTGCTGTGTAAGTATGGAAAAAGTCTTAATGAGCATTTACATCGTGAAAAAGTATTAGTCGATTTTAAACATAATAAAATATCGCTCCTCTTATGTGAATGGCATGCGTGTAAGAATGTTATGCATTTCAAACCGTGGCATAGTTTCAGCTGAAGTCCATAACTTGCAGCGCCTGCGAGCATCTGTCGAGTGTCGCAGACTATTGACTGGTGTAGCACTCACTTACACATGGCGAGAGTTATTTTTAAATAGAGTTAGTTTTCATTCAGTATTACTCTGATTGTAATTTACACTGTAAAGATGAAGGTTTGGCGTCGTTTTTATAGTTACTGGTCCAACATTTTTTCTCTCATTTATTTATTTAAAATATATATTTTTTAATTTTTTACTTTATTGGTATATAAAAAAATACTAAAAATTAATAAAAAATCTGCTAGTCCCACTTTGGAGCTTTCGAGCGCTCTATCGACCATCGGCCAGGACTTTATAGTGAGAACTGCCACTATTAGTATTATTATTACCGGTCTTATATACAGTTAAATATGTACATTGAATTTTATATTTACAATTAAATAAATAAAAAGTAAAAGTTTAACCGGTCTTATTACTATTAATTATTATTAAAACTATATTTCGAATATCTTTAAGAGAGTAAAGTTAATTGTGACAGAGCTCGTCTGAAGAAATACCGCCCTATGTTTATTATTGAATTCCGATTTGAAGAGATTGGTCGTTAGTGTAGTTACTGGCGTAGAATGGCGAGAACACCTTCGCTATAAATTGATGGGTGCTGGTCAATGCATAGTTCAACGTGTTTCCAGCAAGACCTTCTCTAAGTGAAATTTTCCTAAGAGTTGCTCTATGATTGGGCGATTTTCCAACACCAATCAGATAATCTTCAATCGAAATGCTATCATTTTAAATAATGCCAATTTTCAGAAACTTATAAGTTTGTTTTCTAGATACCATCTCCATGGAAAAGGGGGGCCTCTGTAGTTGTCAAATTAAAAGAGGCGTTGGCGATTAAATAAATATGTAGAAAAAACACTGCAAATTAACATGTTCGAAGATATTTTCCAGATGTGGAACTCAAACGCACAGTCTTGAATGCAGAAGACAGCCATACTACTAGCCACTCAGCCGTAGAATAAAAAGAAGTAACAGTTACAGTTGCAATCCTATCTAAGAATTAAAGAAATTCTAAATAGTGGTTAGCCTCAAAGGTATCCCTTGTATCTAAGCACAAGTACCTTAAGCAGGTACATAGCTGTGCATAACAATACGATACGTACAGTTTACGTGCAAGTCCCCGTAAGCTTATCCGACCTCCGTACCAACGTCTGATAGCGAACCGTAGGACTTTGAATAAGCGTGTGGGACAAGTTATAAGCGGACAAAACTCACTTTTATCATATATATATATATATATATATATATATATATATATATATATATATATATATATATATATATATATATATATATATATATATATATATATATATATATATATATATATATATATATATATATAGCTTTAAAGGCTTTAATCATAGCACAAGAAGTCCAGTATATAGCCGTGCTTAATATTAAGATACGTGTGCATGTAAGTTGTCGTAAGGTTATGCGGCCTCCGCAATATCGTGCATTGTATATATGCAAAAACGCTATGCTTACTCTAAAAATACATTGCAAGCCAGTATTAGGGAAGGAATTTTCCATTTCGTGAAGAAAGTAATTATAATGCCTACACTTTTTAAAAACCTTGTGCACACCACTGGACCTCCGTATCCACATCTGTTAGTAGATCGTAGAACTTTGAATAGGCGTGTGGGGTAAGTTATCAACGGAAAACCCTTTGTGAGACTTAGCTTCAAAGGCTTTATACGTAGCACAAAATTTGTAAAAAAAAGTATTATATTTAAGTGCAAAATGCAGTCAGATGCATAATTTTTAATAACTTATACGTACAGATGCATAGTTTTTGTATATGATTTACGAGTAGCTTTAGTTAAACAACAATATGTTTATAATATTTTATATTCTGTTTGTCGTCTTCTTTACATTTTGTTTTAGTCTTTAAGGTTTTTTTTATAATCTGCCTTCCGAACCGGTGGTAGAGCCACTACGTACTGACAGGCATGACGTTTCAAAAGAGCTGGAAATAAATGAATTTTGATTTTAATTAAAAACTTTCTTTGCACTCCGCCACCTCTGTCTTGTACCACGTCAGTTGCAACAATCGTAAATATTGAATGATCTCCTTACGTACAGAGGAACGCAGCTGCTACCTGTGTGCACACACACACACACACACACATATAGACACACACCTACACACACACGCACACACACAGGGCTCTACGAATGTCCCCTTTTCGGCGTTCCGTTTCATTTAGCCTCCTGGAGTTCCAATACCCTCTTGAGTCTTGACTATCACGAGTAGGTGACTTTAGTATGTCAATAACGTTTTGTAACGAAATCAAAGGAACTGAGAAATGCAGGAAGGATTTAGTACAAATATATTTTTTAAAAGAGGGTTTGACTTCTTTTTTATCACAAGTTAGTCCTTAACTGCCATCATTCTTGATGGTGAGTGATAATGTAATCTAAGATGAAAGCGGACTGGCTTGTTAGGAGTTAGACGAAAATCCACATCAACCTTTAGGTTTGCATTAAATAGCTTTTTGGTACATCTTTGATCGTAACGTGGTAGCTAGCTACGACTAAAGCCTTTCACCAGTACTAATGCGGAATCAGTAAGCCGGGAATCGAACCCATGACAAACGACTTATAAATCCACCGCGCATACCGCTACGTTACAAAGGCGTTAGACTGTAGATGTAACTAGCCGTGGATTGCGGCTTCACCCGCAAAACATATTTCCCATTGGAGTTATCGGAAAAACCTAACTTTTGACGACCTCCGTGGCGCGGTGGAATGCGCGGTGGATTTATACGACGGAGGTCCTGGGTTCGATTCCCGGCGGGGCAGATTGAGATTCTTCTTAATTTGTCTTGGTCTGGCTGGTGGGAGGCTTTCGCCGTGGCTAGTTACCACCCTACCGACAAAGACGTACCGCCAAGTGATTTAGCGTTCCGGTAACATGTCGCGTAGAAACCGAAAGGGGTGTTTCATCCAACTCCTAACAAGTTAGCCCGCTTCCATCATAGACTGCATCATCACTTAACATCAGGTGTGATAGCAGTCAAGGGCCAACTTGTAGTCGATAAAGAAAAACCGTTCTAAGCGAGCTTCTATGTCGACAAATGTGTCATCATTAACAGTCTATTAACGGCCCACTACAGCGCCAGGCCTCCTTCCATATGGAGCTTATTCACACCATGCTACTCTAATAAGTAGGAAGTAGAAAGGCTTGGCCTTAAGAACTTTAAGAATAACAAAACGAAATAATATTTGATAACTAATTTATTTTAATCCTTAACAATTTCACTCCGCCTAAAGATACTTTGTGGATAAAGTTGTGCTATAAAAATACCTCGGTACTTGAATCCGAATAATTCTAGATTAAAAAGGCTTTCAAGTCTCGGGTAAGTTTAACATTAAGATGCAAAAAATGAGACAATTAGTTAATGTAAACAGAGACTTGCACTAGAAAAGATATTATACTTAAAGTGATTTTACATTGTCCCACTTATTTTTCTTTATTTATCTAAATATTATTAATAAAATAAATTATTATTGTTGTACAGGTATTTTGTGTAATTGTTTAAATATTAGTGTATATGTATTTATAATTATCTTTCACCACCTGCATTCTAGTGTCCAAATGATTTCCTAAGCCTGAAGTGGCCTGGAAGTAATCGCTGTTTAGGTGAAAGGGCCGCCTTTTGTATTGTTATGTTAATTTACAGTTAAGCGACTGATTAATCTGCTTTCTATATTTGAAGACAAACAAAACTGCTGCAAATGGTTAATTTCTTAAGTCACATATTTGAATTTAAATAAGCTTTTATGATAATATAAATAGTGTGTAATGAGGTTAAAAGTTGATAGTTAAAATTTTCAAAGAAAAATTTATTTTCTTCTTTTTAGAGCGATTAAATAAAAGCTTCTTTTAAAAAATATAGTATATGTATATAAACCATTTTTTACCATTACACGGGGGCGTTATCGTTAGGATAGTCCTCTCTCAGCCCACCAACTCCTTTGGTTTTAATCACCTAGACTCACAAAAAACGCTCTCGAGATAAATATCCTCTTACATTATCACACACAGGTTCAAATTTGATAGATACCTACTGAGTCTAAATCATATTGAAAAATTTAATATGATTTGGATTCACTCACAAATCACGTTAATAAAAACAAGCAATTAATTGGTGAAAAATAAAATGTTAATGAATATGAAAAATTAATATTTATTTAAATGTACATATAAAAAAGGCAATTAATATTTATACATAAAGTGACTTTTTGAATGTACGCCGAAAAATAGTACTACTCTGAAATTATGTTTTTACAACCTGACAGTGTAAATCTCGAACTCATCTCTGTCTATCTCCTTCCAACACGAGACTATAGAGAGTAAGAAACATAAACTAACTTAAAAGTCACACCGTGAGTTATAACTCCTATATATCGTTATAAAATTGCGCTTTGTGTATCCGCCTGCGAGTGTGCATGCTCTCTTAGTTGCATCAGACGAGAGGCCCTCGCGAAAGCTTTTGTTTTGTGCAAAGCGATGGCGGTGGAGACAATCGCCACAGGGTTGCCACTAACTATATTTTTCATCAAGAAAAGCTTGTTTTACAAAATACAAATTACACATTAAATAAATTTCTGTGATCTTCACACTAGGATAACCTTTGTTGTCGTGATCACTTTTGAAAAATTGTCTTTTTTCACATCACCAATAAGGCGTAAAGACTGTAACAATTACTGTGTATTTAGAAACCTCATTGCGTTAACTTTTAGCTTGTACGAAAAGTTTTATCACATAATATATAGCTTTTATTATTTCTGATTTTTTGCTAAAGGAGCAAGCAACATACATACATAACATTACGCTTCATTCCCATAGGGGTACGCAGAGATGACATCCTTCCATTTGCCATGGTCCTTGCATACTTCTTTAGGGTCTTCTTTCTTTTCTTCCTTTCCAGTTCATCGGTTTAGGGTACTCATGACCTGGCTATTCTTTAAAATGTCCTAAATTTGATCCTGGAACATTCACCTAGGCCTTCCCCTTCCAATTTTTCTATTCACCCTCGCCTAACTCTCTTTTGTTATTCTTCTTTCATCCATTCTTTCTACTTGCCTAAACCATCTAAGCATCCCTTTCTTAATATTAGACACTACATATTCTTTTAAACCAAACCGTTTCCTTATCAGTCTGTTGATAATGGAACAACATATTATATTTTTAACCCATATTTTCATAGCCTCATCCACGACTTCAGACCAGGCTATGACCTTTTCTTAAATAGCTACTAAACATTAGAAAAACTTATGTAGTTCGTCAGAGTTTGTTGACAACCCTAATCAAATTGAAAGGATGCATACGAATAAATTAATTTCTAGTAACAAAGCGTCTTAAGCTACGAAGAATGAGGTCTTCAGATAAGGGTGAAGCAGCACAAGGAATAGGGTGAACTTTATATCAAAGATCACAAAAGTGAGGGAGTCGGATGTCCTCAAATATAGTCCTTATGGCCTAGACAATATGAGAAAGGTATACTAAAACATTTAATATGATTATGTGCGCTATGCTTAAAGATGTTTGAGTTTTCTTTTTATCGTAAAAAGCTTTGTACTTTTCGACATTAAAGTGTACACAATAAATACGAAGAATGTTTTTTTTAATAACGTTAATGTATCGTATCGTAATGTATTTGGAAATGAAAATTTTTTTAAGGAGTTTAGTCATCTTTAATTATATTTGCTTTGCCTGGATTACATTTGCAATAATATGAAAAGCTAGTTTTTTAGCTAGTTACAGAATGCATAATAGGATTTAAATCTGGGAACTCTTGATTTTTTATTTATCATCAACTATTGGGCTATTGATTGATTCAAAAGTTGTCATAATTAATTTAAACGTTTAAAAAGAATTGAGATTCAAATGCAAATGAAGTTGTACATGTTTGAAGAGTCGAATTAATAATGCCAGCGCTACATAGATTTAAGCATTTAAAAATAAACTTAAACTTTATACCAAAAAAATAATTAAGAATAAATTAGAGTGTAAGTACACTTCTGGACTTAGGTATTGTAATTAATATAGTATATTAAAAAAAAAATACTATAGGCCCAAGGTTTCCCGTAAGGGTCCCGTTTCTGTAAAATTTTCGGAATAAAAAGTAACCTGCGTGTTATTCTGATATCTAAGCTATATTAATGCATAGTTTCATCAAAATCCCTTCTGTAGATTTTGCGTGAAAGAGTAACAAACATCCATACATACATACATACAAACTTTCGCTTTTATAATATTAGTAAGGATGATTCTAAAAGGTTTTCTGTTAAAGTATTACAATTATAATACGCACTACAGTATTTTTGAATAATTGGAGAAAAAGGAGGATTCGGGTCATTTAAAAAAAATATGGCTATTATTCTTAAAAAAATACACACTAACAAGTCACTTTTATTATGGAAGAAAAAATGTGTATTCATGTCAAACGAGAACATCAACACTCAAACACTGTTTTCTGTAAACCAACAATAGGATCACGCAAATGAGAAGTCACTCCTGTAATCAGGTCCCAGCTTAGGAGTGTTTGGTCTAAGAGCCTGTGGTGACCAGATCTTCATCATTTTATCAAAACTGAAAGTTTGTCAGCCTACTATATTAAAGAGACATAATTATATCTTAACATTCGGGTGCCAGGACCACCGCGTGGCTGAGAGAATAACTCCGAACAGAGTCCGTGACTTGTGACACGAGTGTAAAAAGGGATCCCTTAGTAATGCGCGTCAACACTCATCTCCTCTGTTCATGTTATTCTCCCTGCCCAGCCAAATTTGGAATGATCCTACTAGAGCAACTTTTGATACTCGTGCTAATGTGGAACTTGCTGCATTTATAATAAAGACAAGGTCTTTTATTGGGTTCTACAGTGATTTTGCTGGTATAACTTTTGCACCCACTTCTACTGTGTATAAACTAACCACGTAGTAACCATATAGTACAATAAATAGATATAAGTAAGGTAATAATGAAGTTCGGATCATAGAAGTTTTGAAAAGTGGCACTTGCCTATGATGTACATTTGGATAGTGTTTTAAGAAACACTTAGCAAAGATGAGTTCTTTCTTTAAAGGAAATGAAAGAGTGATGAGTTTATTCCTCTTGCTTTCGCAGACTTGCCTGCAATCGTAGAATAATCCTATTTTATATTTTCTTCAATCGCTAGGTAATAAGTGTCACAAAATTAAAATGTTACAGGTGATTGGCACTGAAGACAAAAAATGTCCATAATATTTTATACGTGCACGATTTAGGACTTTAATACGAACTTACCACATAGTAGGCACATGGGCTCACGAACTTAACTCTTTTAAAATGACGAAAGTCTGTCCGTCACCGGCTCTTACACTAGTTGTTGACCCAGAAAGCCAGGGTTTTCATCTATCTCTCTGTATTTGCATTTTTAATATCGTACAAAGCAGTGCTGCATAGTCTATGAGGGCGACACCGTTTCACAATAGCGAACACAACGCCCCCTGGCGCTTTGGAAAAGCAAAAATTTGCAACGGAAAGCAGATTTCTGTAATGAATGAGTGATCGTTGTTTTTTTAAATTAAGACCGCAGTAGGTCAGCTGTTTATGGACGGTGTAACTTTTAACCGACTTCAAAAAACTTTGGGTTTAATTCATATATACATATAATTAATTGTAGTTGTTATTTTTTTTAAATATAATAATTTGGTTTTTTAAGGAACGTTAGTACAGCAGAAATGCATAATAATAATAATTGGAAATATTTATTAAAAAATTCTCGTTTATTTGAAGTGTTTCGCTGACGCGTAAATATGGCAAGCCCATTTCTTAAGGGCCATAGTTAAATAGTTTTTTTTTTATTATTCAATTATAAGTTTGCCCTTCATTGCGATCTCACCTAATATTAAGTGACGATGTAGTAGCGGGCTAACTTCTCAGGGTGATTAATGAAATCAACACCACGTACTTGCGCATCGTACAGGAACGCTACATTGCTTAGCAATACACTGATGCCGGTAGAGTGGTAACTAAACACGACTAAAACTTCCTACCAGCCAGATTTGAACGAATAAAGAAAATCTCAACCGTTCCAACTAAGAAACGAACCTGGAACCTGCAACTTATAAGCTCACCACGTAAACCACTGCACCACGGAGGTCATCTCTCTCGTTCTTATTTCTCAATCAACAAAAACTTAATTCCTCTAAAATTGTGAGACACCAAAACTCGCGAGACGACTCTATCTACAACCCCGATCCCCTCTAATCTCCGGGACGAAGTGTTCATCCCCGCATGGCCGACATGTACTTAGCATGCACTTTGCAGCGTCCCGCCGGGACCCGCAGACGTGTCGGACTTGATTTTAGATCTCAATCTGATAGTAAATTCAATTAGTGCACTGGTTATGTGTTTAATTATTATCATAAACTAGTGTAAATTTTATTATAATAAAGCTTTTGCTTATTATCACTGGAGGAGAGGGGATATCACGGAGTGCCTTAGCCTTAGCCTTAGCGTGATAATGTTACATTCATTAACGATCACTATCAGATGTGGTGATAGTGATTGAAACTGGCTTAGAGTGTTTTTCGAGGCACGGTGGTGTAATAACACCAACTTCCCGAGTCCAGGCTTATAATTTATTATGAATCGAATCCGTCGAGATAGGAACTTTAGGGACTACAAACAAGGCAGCAAATCTCCTCTCTTACAAGAAAAGAAACCTGGCCATGTACTGGGTCATTATTAGGCTGATAACTGATGATAATATAATTATTTCACGCCTATTTTTGCAGACAACAACAGGATCGACACTCCGTCTCGTGAAGGTATGGAATTAAGGAGACGATAGCAAGGGCTGTTTGTTCTGTGGGAGAGAGTAAATAAATAAATAAATAAATAAATAAATAAATATTATAGGACAATTACACACATCGCTATATAGCCCCAAAGTAAGCGTACTCGTAAGTAGCTCGTGTTATGGGTGCTATGATAACTGATGAATATTTTTATATATATTATACATAAATACTTATAATATATAGATGAACACCCAGACACCAGAAGACATCCATGCTCATCACACTAACATTTTCCAGATGTGGGAATCGAACCCACAGCCTAGGACGCAGAAGCAGGGTCACTACTCACTGCGCCACTCGAGAGTATATAAAGATTAGATTTCTTATAACTGGTAAAATACGGTATGGCGGGCTTAGGGTATATAATAGTTGATTCTTGTAAATATCTCTATCATATGTTAATGTTAGTGACCGGGATCATCATTAACTTCCTAACTCCAAACTTCTACTGAAAAATCTAAAGAAAATATTTCCAGGAAAAATCTGCAATATTTCAAAGACTCGAATCAAAACTATTGATCCGTAGCTACATAATTCAAGCCATTGGATAACGAGGCAGTTGCCTTCTACTATACAATAGCTTTGCGTTCTCGGTATTGGTGATACAGGCTATCAAAAACTACAGTAAATACAAAGAGCTACTAGGTACTGGATGAAAAAAAAACAAAAAAATACCATGCTCGTAATTTTAAACTGAAATCCCAACGATATCGATCTCCAATTTAACTTTGCCGGTTTTCCCGATGTTCCATAAAACAAATGCATCGCCGGCTACGGTAACTTTCCCAATATATTCGGGGAGTGCCTTGGACAACACTCACAATTGGGAATATGGGAAGATAAGTTACGTGTACCAAAGATTCATACTTCATTGCTCTTCGAGAATTGCACTCTATGTAAATAGAGGAAATGGAAGTCAATAAAATCTTTTAAGAAGGAATTCAACTGAGTCCTTCATCTATAAAGGTAACCGTTACTGACTGATCTATGAACGCACAGCTCAATCACTTGACGGATTACGCTAGAAGGCACATATAGCTATTATTACAAACTAGAGGACGCCCGCGGTTTCACCCGCGTATTTCTCGTTCCCCTGGGAATTTTGGGATAAAATGTAATAATAATGATAATAAAACTCTTTATTACACCAAAATGTATAGAATTAGTAAATTACAGAAATCACTTAAACAATATTATATAAGGCCGGGCGCCCACTGTGACTTTTTGTCACCGTGACTTTAAGTCACCTAATCGAGTGCAATGAAGATATTAGAGAGTGCGCTCACTAAGGTGACGTGACAATACGGTGACAAATAGTTTCGTCTGCTGGCGACGTGACTGTCACTCGACTTAAACATCGCTATGCGAGTGCGCTCTAATTAGGTAAATATTTTTTTTTTTGCTTCTTATGTAATCCCTTACCTACAATGAACCATATATAATTAAAAAAATGTATGCATAAGTTTAAAGTGTTCAGTTTAATTCAGAATAAAAAATATATTTTAGTAATCTTTCAGTGTAAACATAGGATGCACCCTTTAGCGTCTTTTTCGTTTAATTTATTTACAGCAACCTAATTGAAATTGATCTAGGACTCAAATAAGCTCACTTTGTCACCCGGTGATAGTTACCTACAGTGGGCGCCTTGATGGTGACAGAGGGTGACGGCAACAAAATGTTACCGTGACAAAAAGTCACAATGGGCGCCCGGCCTTAGTGTAACGACGGCCTTATTGCTGAAAGCAATCCAGGCAACCGTCATACGTATAGAGATTAACGAATACAGAGGTGGATTGTGCACAGAAGACAATTTAATAAAGATAAAAGAAGAAAAACAAAATATGATATACCTACATAAAATACTAAATATACATAGATTTACACCATTAAGATACATAAATAGAAATATCATATAATAAATATGTAGATAATATATACATATATAAATATATATGTATGTATATATAATATGGTACTTAAACAAAATACATACACAAATACTTATTATAATAAATTACATAGAAAGGTAGTGGTTTTTAAGACGACGTTTAAATATAAATAGTGATTTTGAATGCCGAATCTCCTCACGGCGTTCTACAGTTTTACAGCCTTAAATGTGTGTGTAAACTATGTCTTGTCTGATATGTAACTTCAATAACCTAGTTTTTGTTAAACAAAATATAAATATGTATAAACAGAAAAAGGATTTAAACGATCGTCTTCCTAGAAATGGACATAAGTTAGTCATATCAGCTTATCGGTCCGAAAAGTACAAAAATCTTTCGTAGGATTGGGTGTACTCTTCTACAACAAGATGCCCAATTCAGTTTTAGATCTGCCATTGCACAAGTTTAAACAATGTATTAAAACTCACTTACTGAGTCAGGGTTATTATACTATCGATGAATTTTTAAATGACAAAGATGTTCAAAGGCAATTGGATAGGTTTTCAACTTCACACAGGAAGTAAAATAAATAACTTTATGAAACAACACACTTAATATTGTAAAATTGATACTATTATAAAAAGAGCAACTGTTGAGTTTCTTGCCGGCTCTTCTCAACAGGGCCTGCCTTCCGAGCCGGTGGTAGAGTCACTACAAACAGTCCAATTTGACGTTTCAAAAGTGCTTGTAATAAGCCTACTTGAAATAAACGATTTTGAATTTTTTTTTTTTTAATATGTAAGCTATATTATTGTGAAGTTTCATCAAAATCCAGTTTTTATGTGAAAGAGTAACATCCATTCATACATACGAGTACAAACTTTCGCTTTTATAATATTAGTAAGGATTTTGTATGTGCCTATGCCTAGTCGCTATTTTGAGATGTTACATGTATTCGTAGTAGAACAAGCCTCTCTTCCGTATGTAGTTTTTGCAATTTGCAAACACTTGGAAATATTATATTATGTGAAAAATATTAACAATAAAGGTACCACAATTATATAAAAAAAAAACAGAATAATTATAATAACTATAATTAACTTAACTATAAGCATAATTCTAAATTTTGCCTTTTTGGTAGGGTGCCCATCACGCAGGCAGCATTTCCGCGCTGAATTGCGATAGATATTCGTTGCGCGAGAAAGCTGCCTGCCCGAGGGTCGCCTGTACTCGTAGTCGTACGATGAATAAATCGAAAATTGATAAAACTCTCTAATAAGGGTAATTTAGTTAGTTTTACAGGAAGAAAAAATCAAGAGAACTTTTTAATATAAAAATTTAAGCAATTTTCATCTGTACCTTTTTGTCTAACTTTTACTGTTTTCAAGTAATTGGTTCTTGTACCAATTACTTGAAAACAGTAAAAGTCATTTTTAATTTTTTTCTTCTACAGTTGCCGGACGTTAAAACTTTTATACATTGTTTTAGTTTCTGGAAGACTACATTACATCTAAAATGAAAAGTTGTAGGTACCTAAAATTTTAATATCATAACTATTTTTACTGGTCCGTATGAAGGTATATCTCAGTTTTCAAGAGGACCAAGTCGCGGGCGTACTTAACATACTTACTTGCATTGGTTTACATGATATAAAGTTGCAGTTTTAATTAACACAAACTGGTATCTTAACGATGCTTTAAAATTATAAGGCCACTCTCGCCAATCTCCTTTTATTTAAATATACACGGCTGAAACTCACGTGACGGAGTATGTCCGTATTAATATTGGTATTAATGAAATTTTTTGTAAGCGCCATATCGCAAAAACTTTAAAGTTATACCTAATTTAACTAAAAATATTTTTTGTACCGAATCTTTGTAGCTTTTGAGATATGCGTGTACAAAGATACGAACATACAGACGAACAAACTTACAAATATACATACACTTCTAAAAAATTTTTTAACAAAAATAGAACCGACTCAAAACGCACTAAAAAGTAAAAAATAACTGTGTCATTTAGTTACTTTAATTTACTTAAGCATATCTATGAAGTCGGTGCGAGCCAAGTTTAAGGAACATTTATTTTACGTAGTAAAGCAGTTTGTGGGTTCTAGGTAACGTCCTTAAAGTAGAAACCTTGGCTGGCACCGACTCCTAGATATGCTTAAGTAAATTAAAGCAACTAAATGACACAGTCATTTTTTACTTTTTAGTGCGTTTTGAGTCGGTTTTATTTTTGTTAAAAATTTTTATTTCTTACTTTTTAGTGATTTATTGCCACGTAACGTACTCTTACTATACTGTCATAGTATATTATACGACACTAGTAGCCAAAAAGCTACCGATACCGAGACAAAAATCGAAATCGTTGTAAGCGTGTCTCCAAAATTTGAGGAGTTCCTTCAATATCATCAGATCCTAACATGATGACAATGGGACCACATTGGAAGTGTGCCCTTTCTAATAAAAAATAATTATCAAAATCGGACAACTCTGTAAAACGTTATGCGTGGTCATACATAAAAAAATATATACGTGTCGAATTGAGAACCTCCTCCGTTTTTTTTCGTCGATTAAAAAATTACACATATATTTGAAAGCTTGTCTAGAATACCATATTTAAAAACTGGCAATTGTAACAATATTACAAACATACGGGATGAATTTGTTTGAAATCGGTTAACAATATAGATTGCTTGCGTTTTCCAGTAAGAACTTAGTCCGTTGGGAAATTTAAACCTACCTATAATTTTGATTTATAAGCCTTTTGCGTTTTTAATCAACACTCTAAAGTAATTTTTAACCCCCCACGCAAAAAGAGGGGTGTTATAAGTTTGTCGATGTCCGTCTGTGTGTGTGTCTATCTCCATTGTAGAGCTTATATCGATTTGATTTCGATCGATTGGCTTGTCCCCTCGACAGCATATACTTATCTTTTAAGGATAGATTGATAAACTAATTGTTTGTCACTATTTTGCTCACTGACGAAGTCTTGGGTATCTTACATATTCGTGTCCTTACGAAAAGCCGTCTACTGTTGTCGTCTACGGCCAGCTACGAACTTGCACCTTTAAAGGTAACTTATCATTATAGGTTAAAAGAGTCTTTTAAGTTATTCAAAATAAATATTACCGTTTAAATTTTTTATTTGGCAAATATTTCCTGCTCCCCACGTTTATTAGCAAAGCGAAATATAAATCCATAAAGAAGATTGCACAGGGCCTCAAAAATATAATCAAAAGTGACAGTAAAAAAGTGCACAATCGCCGACTACCCTCGGAAGGGGAAATTAATTCCGCATCTTCATCAAAACGTCATCACTGCAAGGGGATGCTTCACAATTAGTTAATGGAACACAGATGTGTTTAGGGGGTGTTAATTTTGTATGGAGGACTAGCGGCCGCCCGCGGTTTCACTCGCGTATTTCCTGTTCCCGTGAGTATATCCGGATAAAAATTACCCTATGTCACTTCTCATGAGTCTGGCTATCATATTCAAAAGGCTTTTTTACAATCCGACTAGTAGTTTTGGAGATTAGGCGGAACAAACAGACGCACAGACAAAAATTGAAAAAATGTTATTTTGGTGATGTACCGTATATATATGTAGTACACATCGGTTATTTTAATATTACAAACAGACACTCGAATCTTCTTTATATGTATAGAAGATATAGAGTTTGCCTCGTTGGCCTATGTGACACAAGGTCCAGGTTTTTTTTTTTAATATTAAGCTTGTTTTCCAGGAAATTTTCAGCATGGAGTTGTTAAGTAACTTCGTAAAGCACACTAAGCAGTTAGTCCCGTTTATTTCGAATTTTTTTTTTTATTTATGACATACTCTTGACCGCATTCACACCTGATGGTAAATGATCATGCAATCTTAATTGGAAGAGTAGAAAAATATCCACACTCCTTCGGTTTCTACATCACATCGTAGCGAAACGCTTAATCGCTTGGCGGCTAGTCTAAATAGGTCATATAGTTAACCATGCATTGTCATTTAAGGTAGGAAGGTATATACAAAATTTCAGCTTAATATCTGCGTCAAAATTAAGTTGCAAGAATTCACCCGAACATATTCACATACTTACATTGCAAGTTAAATAAAAGCTTGTAAAATAATAGGCAAAGAAGTAGTTTTCCCACAAAAGTCAGTTTAAATATAAAACGAGGTTAACTTCACTTACTTCCCGTAACTCCATTGTGAATAAGTTGCGTTACCACATAACTGAAACCACAAACAAGATAATCAGAAGCGGGACTGGGAGTAGCTATTAAATAGCAACTTTTGTGCGAACAAAACCATAACTGCTACAATTTTAAACATTTACCTGTAATAAGAATACTTTTTTTATTTAGTACAAGTTATCCGTTGACTGCAATCACACCAGATTCTAAGTGACGATGCAATCTGAGATATTTATACTACAGCCAAAATCGATTGAGAATGCTCAACAAACAAATTTAAAATGAAGGTAGAAAATGCAATACATTTTGTGATTAATAAATTTAAAATAATTTTTTTTTTTTATAAAATCTTATTTAAAACATATTGCCCATATTTATTAGTTTTAAGCTTACTAATCTAATTTATTGTCATGAAGTCGTCATTAACTAGTTAGTTAAAAAAAAGGTGTAAAATGACTAGTGATTTCTACCTTCATTTTTAATTTGTTTGTTGACAAGCATTCTCAATTGAGTTCGGCTTTAGTATAGATCCTAACATAAGCGAGTTAACTTGTTACGAGTAGGATAATATTCCCACCCATTCGGTTTCTACACGACATCGTACCTCAACGCTAACTCGCATGGCAGTAGGTCTTTGTCCGTAGGGTTGTGACAAGCAACCGCCGAGCCCTCCCACCAGCAAAAAAAAATTATAAGTAAAGCTTTCAAAAATATATTGCGTAGCTTTCATCATTACGTTTGAATCCTGGATCGGTTTATTATACTACTCTGTGTTTTTATTTCTTCTTTTAGTAAACAAGCCTAGATTCAGGAAGTTGGCAGTGTTACATCCCCGTGCCTCCACTTTTGTCGGTCCCGGTTACTATCATCAACATCTGATAGTGATAGCGAACAATTATGCACTCAAAGCGCGCCAACTCGTATCGGAGCAGCGTAACGGGTCAACGCTTTATATCCCCTCTCCTACAAAGAAAGGAGCCATGTAGTGGATCGTAATAGGTTGTAAATGATTAACGACCTCCATGGCCCAGTGGTGCGGTGGATTTATAAGGCGGAGGTCCTGGGTTCGATTCCCGGCGGGGCAGATTGAGATTTTTTGTAATTTATTTTGGTCTGGCTGGTGGGAGGCTTTCGCCGTGGCTAGTTACCACCCTACCGACAAAGACGTACCGCCAAGCGATTTAGCGTTCCGGTACGATGTCGTGTAGAAACCGATAGGAGTGTGGATTTTCATCCTACTCCTAAAAAGTTAGTCCGCTTCCATCTTAGACTGTATCATCACTTAACATCAGGTGTGATAGCAGTCAAGGGCCAATTTGTAGTAATTAAAAAAAAAAAGGTTTGAATCCTGGATCAGTTTGTTATACTACTCTCTTTATTTTTTCTATTAGTAAACAAGCCTAGATTCGGGAAGTTGGTAGTGTTACATCCCCGTGCCTGCACTTCCATCGGTCCCGGTTACTATCATCAACATCTGATAGTCATAGCGAACAATTATGCACTCTAAGCGCGCCAACTCATATCGGAGCAGCGTAACGGGTCAACGCTTTCTATCCCCTCTTCTACAAAGAAAGGAGCCATGTAGTGGATCGTAATAGGTTGTAAATGATTAACGACCTCCATGGCGCAGTGGTGCGGTGGAGTTATAAGACGGAGGTCCTGGGTTCGATTCCCGGCGGGGCAGAATGAGATTTTTCTGAATTTGTCTTGGTCTGGCTGGTGGGAGGCTTTCGCCGTAGCTAATTACCACCCTATCGACAAAGACGTACCGCCAAGCGATTTGGCGTTCCGGTACGATGTCGTGTGGAAACCGATAGGGGTGTGGATTTCATCTTACTCCTAATAAGTTAGCTCGCTTCCATCTTAGACCGCAGCATCACTTAACATCAAGTGTGATAGCAGTCAAGGACTTTTCGCTATTGGAAAGGCACCCCATGCTCGATGTTACTTTTGTGGAGAAGAGGACAGTCCGAGGCATGCTCTCTTTGAATGCCCAGGATGTGCAGACATCAGAGCTGAAGCTCAGGGAGAGGGAGATATAAATGCGCAAAATCTGGTTCTTTCCATGCTAAAGAATGAGGATGAATGGAACAGATACGCAAAGATGCTCCGTACCATAATGGTCCGGAGAGAAAAAAAGGAAGAAGAAGAAAAGAAAGCGCGGGAGAAATAATAACAGCGAGGCCAGCACGAAGTAATGCAAGGCGGTACCGTGCTGACCGAGGAGTTATGGGGAGAGAATTCTGAGATCAGATAATTCACCCATTAAAAAAAAAAAAAAAAAAAAAAAAAAAAAAAAAAGTCAAGGACCAACTTGTCGTCGATAAAAAAAATGATGATGAGATATGATTGCCAGACATCTTTATGATTAGGAACCTCATTATATACACAGATATTGATAAAATATCTAGTGCAGGAACAAATAAGTCTAAGTAGATACTTAGAAAAGGGACGGGATGAGCTATTTGCGGTGCACTCGTCCCTTCAAACACTCGAGGGGGATGAATTTTGGCAGAAATTCCATCTAGCTGCATGGACCTATTTAAGGGATTCATAGTGAGGAAACGCTATAATTTTGAAGTACATAAACATAATATATTAACCCATACACCTATCTATAACGTAACCCATATAGAATGAATTTTAGATATATCAGAAACCACTTCCGCTCTACGCATTTTTAGCCCTTTCCAAAAGTGCCGGAAAATAAAACATGCGAAATTGGTGGTGGCGCATCTTTGTCAGCTTACTTCAACTAAAACAAAAAGTTATCATAAAATAGAACAATGATTGTTTATATCAACCGTCGATTCTGTAGAAAGTACTGAACCAAAACAATAGGTATTACGTTCTGCGACGAAATCAGTAGCAAAACCCAGTGCATTTATAAAGTGTATATAATTTTACATAAACCCAAACTAATATTGTTAGAAACTGAACAACTGAATGCATTTACGATGTACAGAGACTCTAAGCTCAATGGTATTTAGTTAAAAGTTAACCCAAACAAACTTATACCTTATCACAAGGTATCAAAATCCATTTTTATTTGAACAGCGATAGCGTGTGCATCAAAGTAATGCATAGTATAGATCTCTTGTCTCGCAGTCTAGTGCATAAACTTTAAATTTATTTAGACATTTTAAAATTTATGCCGATAATAAAAGTCTTTAGTGCTCCATATAAAATATTAGACAGCCGTTCAAGCGGGAAGTGCTATTCCTGCTTAACAAACTGTTTCAGTTTATGAAAGACGGTGTGGTTTGGCAAAGGTAGGCTCATAGATTAAAGACAACTAGATGGAGTCATAACGCGGCTGTAAGTTCAAGAGCGTGACAGACTTATTTCATTCAGCCTTTATTAGAAAGTGACACAAGATTATTTTTTGTCCCTTTCAGCGTGTTCGTTTTTATTGTTTGTCAAGAGTGGAGTTTGTGACAATCAAAGGACATATCTGAGCAATTATTAGCTTTTTATTAAATTTGCTGATAAATAATATAATTTTGCGGTTACGATATTAATTTAAACGTTATCGTGTTATGGTGGGTTGTAGTATTATCGGCTGCAAAAGTCGCAGCGAACGGAAAATTGAAAGAATTACGTTTCATACGTAAGTAGGCATAAACTTCATTGATTGACGATTTAAAGCTTGTTGTTTTTTAGCAAATTTCATGTATTATACGTTTACATAACTATCATATATAAAGTAATATTTCGTATTTTACGATATTTAAAAACGTAACGTTTCATGATATACTTGAAATGTTGACATGTCATGTCAATATGGCTGTCTTGCTGTCTCACGAGTGGACACGCTATGGGCTCCATCTAGTTGTCTTTAATCTATGGGTAGGCTATTTTAATATGACATTTACACTGGCTTTCAGTGTGTTCTGACGTCGCACTTATGTTTGATTTTTCGTTAAATGTATCTCTATCTCTGTCGTATATGTTCAACAAAAGCGAGACAGTACAAACTTGTACTATTAGCAAACCCATGTTCCTCAACCACACGTACCGCTGGACCAAGGAGACAGTTATACTATAAAACGTAGTAGAGGTTACTATAAAATTAATAACTTTAATGAAAAAGATTCTTGAAAGCAATCGACTTTTCTTTCTACACATACGAGGAAATAACCATAATTGTAAATTATAAAATAAGAAATTGTAACATTGATTTTTAAAATTTTAACAAAAATTAGAACCGACTCAAAACGCACTAAAAAGTAAAAAATAACTATGAAGTCGGTGCCAGCAAGTTTAAGGAACATTTATTTAACGTAGTAAAGCAGTTTGTGGGTTCTAGGTAATGTCCTTAAAAATAGAAACCTTGGCTGGCACCGACTCCTAGATATGCTTAAGTAAATTAAAGCAACTAAATGACAGTTATTTTTTACTTTTTGGTGCGTTTTGAGTCGGTTCTATTTTTCGTTAATAAATTTTATTTCTTACTTTTTAGTGACTTATCGCCACGTAACGTACTCGTACTATACTCTCATAGTATATTATATGGCATTTGTAGCTAAAAAGCTACCGATACTTACACAAAAATCGAAATCGCTGCAAGTGTGCCTATAAAATTTGAAGAGTTCTTTCAATTTTCCCAGGATATCATCATTAGATCCTAACACGATGACAATGGGACCATCTTGGAAGTGTGCTCTTTTCAGAAAAAATTATCTAAATCGTATCAAAAGTTATGCGTGGTCATACATAAAAAAAATATATACGTGTCAAATTGAGAACCTTGCTGTCTTCTCAGCAGCGATGCTAGAATACTATGTATTGAAAGACTTGACATTTCACAAATGCTTGTAAAAATAGCCTACTTAAAATAAATGATTTTGAATTTTGAATTTTTTTGCCATGCCAGTCCTCCTTCCATGTAGGAGAAGGGATATGGAGGGGAGCCCCACCAAGCTGCTCCAATGCGGGTTGACTGGCTTAGGGTGATAACGTTTCATTCATCCTATCTATCTATTAGATGTTGATGATATAGACCGGGACCGGCAGCTTAACGTGCTCTCCGAAGGACGGGGGTGTAACACCATCAACTTCTCGAGCCCGGGCTTGGAATGTAATAAAAATTTCAAAGAATAATGAAATGACCTCCGTGGCGCAGTGGTATGTGCGGTGGATTTATACGGCGGAGGTCCTGGGTTCGATTCCCGGCGGGGCAGATTGAGATTTTTCTTAATTTGTCTTGGTCTGGCTGGTGGGAGGCTTTCGCCGTGGCTAGTTACCACCCTACCGACAAAGACGTACCGCCAAGCGATTTAGCGTTCCGGTACGATGTCGTGTAGAAACCGAAAAGAGTGTGGATATCATCCTACTCCTAACAAGTTAGCCCGCTTCCATCTTAGATTGCATCATCACTTAACATCAGGTGATAGCAGTCAAGGGCCAACTTGTAGTTGATAAAAAAAAATACTCATAATTATTCCAGCAACCCGGCCCAAGATTCGAACCCAGGACCTAGTGATCGAAGCCACATAGGCGTACAGCGAGCCAGTCTAAGTCAGCACTAAGAATTTATTAATATAATTTTACTAATTTTAATACAATTTAGTTATTCACTCCCATCTATTCTTTATCCCCCATCTGTTATTTAAACCCATTTCTAATGAAGCTGTTGTTAATTAACTCATTGAACTGTATACAGACGTGAACAAGTATCAGTGTCAAGTTAATTTAACTGTAAGCTGGCGCGAGGCGAGCGCTGCGGAGAACACAATAAATCGAAACAAACTTCCTCCAACTTGCACTTCTAGATAAATAGCAGTCACGAGAATGGAATCTACTTCTTATTTCTGTTTCAATACCATATGGTGCACTCTTTTTAAGAAATACTTATTAATAAATTCTCGGTTACATTTATAGTGCTTCCCTGATCCTTAAACTAGATAAGCCCTTATCTTAAAGTGCCTTTAAAAAGGTAAATTACAAAAAAGAAAATGATTCAATACAATTACAGTTACAAAAAATAAATTCGATGCGTATTTTATAGTATTAAATCGATTATAATATTATAAAAAATTCGAACGCAGTGGAATGCGTGGTCTTATAATTCGGTAGAATTATATAGATGGAGGTCCTTGGTTCTATTCCTTGCAGTCTCAAATAATATTTTCTGAATTGGTTTGGGTCTGGCTGGTGGAAGGCCTCAGCCGTGCCTAGTTACCAGCCTACCGACAAAGACGTACCGCCAAGGGATCTAGCGTTCCTGGGTGTGGATATTACCTATCCTATTTTAAGTAAGTTAGTCCACTTCCATCTTAGATTGCATCATCACTAACAATCAGGTGTGATTGCAGTCAAGGGATAACTTAAATATAAATTTTAAAAAAGATATTTTTTTCAGAAATACTTATTATTATAATTTATGAATGACAAACTTTCTTATTGCAATGAGATATATGGAGTCACTCTTAGGACTTACTGCACTAAGGCCTGTGTGCACCAAGATTTCGGTTATCATAACCAACGGTTAACATAAGCTAACTATAAATTTATTGTTCACGACAACCCGTACGCCGATTAAGGACGTAAACCGGGCGGTTATCTTAACCGAGCTTACGTCCTTAACCTTGGTTATGATAACCGAAATCTTGGTGCACACAGGCCTTAGGGTCAGATGATTGACGTATTTAGCATAACTAAGTCCTTGATTTAAGTCCTAGATTGAATTATCATAATATTTGATGTTTGTTCTTTCCAGGAAGTTCAATATTTCAGTTTGAAGATAGGCTTTTGTGCCTCAAATGATGTATATTTATAATAGCAGGTCAATAAAATACAAATAGACATCTTATTTAGGTTTGTAGGCTGTGTTGAAAATAAACACATTGTCGCAAAACATCTTTTCCAATTTAAGATGAGGTCTAAAATAAATCGACATAGCTTCTCACGTGCCGACGTGACATATTATTCTTGCCGCCATTTTGAGCGAGCGCCGCCATTTTGTATTCACGCGAAAAAAATGTACGCTTAAGAAATCTGAGCCTAATTTATTTATCACGCGATTTTTTCGAGCGTAAAACATTCTTTCGCGTTCTTATAAAATATAAGGGACCGGTTTTATGTCTTAAGAGGAATTTCGTAGACAATCTGAGAGATTGTCGGAAAAAAATACGAAATCTTAGTAAATTGAGATAATGTCTGAAGAATAAACAAAGCCTTCTTTTTTTGGTTTCCCTCGCTTTGAAGTTTGAAGACCGGTCGGGCAATTCTAATGTGATTGTTTTACCATTTTGTATTATTTTATTTGCGAGATCGGTATAAGATTTTTAGTTAATTATCTTGAGTAGCCTTAAGCCTACTCATACATCACACAAAGAATGTTTAAAACAGTTCTAAGGCAAACAATAGCATTTTTTCCAATTGTTTACTACCAAGCCACCAATAAAATACTAAGTACTAAATGTTCAACAGCTTCTTACTTGAAACAGTAATCTTATTTCATGTTGGCCCCATCTGGCTCTATCTTCGCATTCTAAATCTAAACTTTTCAGGATTCGGAAAATCGATTAAAAGTAGGTAGGTACATAAACAAAATTAATTACTTCCTGTTATAAAATTTATTAAAAACAAATAACTTATTTAAAGTAACCTTACAGCAGAGATTACCTTTGAGAGGTCAAATGTTGCTAGACGAAAAATATCTTAACCCTAAACGTTGGAAATAATTAGTCAGCTTGTATTCTTAGGGCCCGTTCACATTATGTTGTCTCCGTTTTACTGGTCCGTTTTATCGGAGACTTATTTTTTCATTGATGGCATTTGGATTTGTAAGAGCGACTTCACACACATTATTCTGTACACAGACATCAATGAAAAAACGTATCCGATAAAACGGACCAGTCAAACGGAGACATGAGTGACGGTGATGTAATGGTAACATAATCTATACAAACTTAACGTTACATAATCTTTGCATACGAGTACATTCGACAGATTAGAAATTTAGGAAAATATTTACTCATTTCGCAATGTAGACTCTCACTAAGGACAGATTTTTCGATACTCTCACGATAACTTGATCTTCGCGGATGCAACCACGCGGTAAAGTTAGTATAATATACCAGGAACGGATGATCATTGAACGATGAGCTATAAATAAAGGCATGGATTACAAAAAAGCGAGGGTAGGACACATGAACTAAAGTAAATAAGTAGGCACTTTAATTATGTCGACGAGGCGTCCCATATTGTCCAGAAAGCCCCGGAAGGTCCGTCCGGGTCATTGCACCCTTACAGAGGCATGTATTATTATACCTACATGCATCCCCTGCTTTTAGCTCAATGAAATTCGCTTACAGTTCAGGCCACTGGCTGATATAATGAAAAACAATATTATTTTCCTAAAAAAATATTGTAGTATGGAATTATGTCCTCTTGGTTCTCATAGACTTTTAGTTAACTATAAGATTAAATCGATATGGATTCTCCAGCAATGCTTTTTTTTAATAAAAAGTTCACTGTTGTGCATCTAGCTTCAATAAACCAATATTAGAGACCGTCAGAATTTATGCTCTATATATCTACCTTATTAGAATAACAGCTTATTCGCATATAATTATCATGTATTATTTAATCTCTCACGAGTCTATTATGATCTATTTTTTCTATACGGACACAAATACGACTAGAAACGTCACTCTTGTGTCCGAAAAGAAAAAGAGGACTTTAGCTATTAAATGTACACAATAAATAAATTCATCCGCCTTACTAAACTATAGATTCTTTTTTTTATTATCAAAAAGTATTACCCACACTTTAGGGATTATTTATATTTAAGAATAAACATAATATCAAAGCAAAATTTCGGTACAGACGTCATCGGGATCGTGGCCTAGCGGTAAGGCGCTCTAAGTGCCCGGATTGCAAGAGATGCGGGTTCAAATCCCGTCGGTTCCGCAATTTTTTTGATATTATGTATAACATAAACTATAGATTATTATTTTTACCACATTTTGCTAAAGCCATAGGCTAAAGCATTATCGTCAATGACTGCAATAAATAATATTTTCAATGTGACGTCACGTTTTTCAATTCATAAAAACTACATGTGCACAGTCATTGACTATTTAGAGATTCCAAGTTATTTCAGATTACATTAATTGATTTTTAAAAGAATATTATCCACTTACTCGTATATTTTTTTAAAGGATGTGAATCGAATTCTTTCCTCTCGGTGTTGAGTACAACCCGTTGAACTTACGACCATACAAGAAACAGCAAGAGGGACCGTGAAGCTATTGAGGCTTATCGATACTTACTGTGATGATTGATCAACTACCTACAATTGAAATTAACAAATACCTACATATCCGCCGTTGCCCTATTTCACCTCCTAAATTGTAGGTAGGTATGGGTATGAAACATTTGGTTAGGTCAACATTCCTGTTATCCAGATTAAATTTCCAGACGTCTGGATACAATACGGCTTCGCTTATCGAGTCACGGATCGTTTTGCCAGATGTTGTCGAAATTTATTAACTTTTCGTTTTGCATTTATACAACTTGCCCAATAAGGAAGCGTACACATAGGAAACAGTTTCGTTTCTATGAGGAAGTAGGTTTTAAACGAACGCGTCAACCTAGCATTTGGTCTAGTAGTTCGCCTATATGGCTGCGATCACGAGATTTGATTCCTGGGTCCTGAATAGTTCTGAATTTTTCAGTTTTAAAATTTTCAAGGTACATTTCTAAGCGGTTGGTCTTGGTCACTATGTTCAACATCTGATAATGATCATTAATAAATAAAACGTTATCACCCTAAGCCCGCATTGGGTGGTGGTTATACCCCTCCAGTGGGCTGATATTGAAGATGAAAGACTATTGGCTAAAATTTCCTTGCGATACATGAACATGTAACTCTAGCTCTACCAACGTTCAAACTCTTGTTAAAAGAAAAGCTTTATATTTGCGAAGCCTACTTTTGGGCTTGAATTCACAATTCGTAGTCAGTGCGAATGACTGAACACTGGACTAAAATAGGCAGTAAAGTTTAAACATGTGATTACGTAATATAGGTATTTGTAGTTTAAGCCACTCTGACTAATAGGACTGAAAATAATATTTTGCATTCAAATAATAACTAATACACGAGCAAAAAATAATTTAACGTGCTGTTATCGAATATAAAACATTTACATATAAAATACCCAAATGATTTTGACAAATATATGAACACGCCCTAAAGGCACGTCGCCATTTACACGCGCATTTCACAATAAGGCGAAATTACACCATCGAACAAAGATTTAAACGATTTTATATTTATTGCTTTTTTGTTGACACTGTACACTATTATTTCACATTTCTCCTTTATTTGTACGAACCACGCTTTTTAACCGACGAAAAAAAAACGGAGGAAGGTAAGGTGGTCCCATCGTCATCATGTTAGGATCTGATGAGGATATCCTGGGGAAATTGAAGGAACTCTTCAAATTTTGGAGGCACGCTTACAGCGATTACGGTTTTTGTCTCGGTATCGGTAGCTTTTGGTTACTAGTGCCGTATAATATACTATGACATTATATTATGAGTACGATACGTGGCGATAAATCACTAAAAAGTAAGAAATAACTGTGTCATTTAGTTGCTTTCATTTACTTAAGCATATCTAGGACTCGGTGCCAGCCAAAGTTTCTACTTTAAGGACATTACCTAGAACCCACAAACTGTTTTACTACGTTAAATAAATGTCCCAAAACTTGCTGGCACCGACTTCATAGATATGCTTAAGTAAATTAAAGCAACTAAATGACACAGTTATTTTTTACTTTTCAGTGAGTTTTGAGTCGGTTCTATTTTTATTTAAAAATTTTTATTTCGACAATGTTTATTTTAACAAACGCCTGTGACTGCGACCGTTGAATAATTTTTTCTTTAAAAATGTATTTTCATACAAGCTTTCATCCCTGACTTTATACTTTACCTATGACATGTTATAGTACACAATACGGTTTCTGTATATTTAAAGAGATTTAAACTTGTTTGCTTAACGCCGTGACTATAGTTCGTTCGCGTTAAGAATGCAGTGATTCATCATTGCTAACCCCGCCCCCTAACTAATCAAATCTTCTCAAATTACGCGCGTCGCGTTTCAACTGGTCACTGTGAATTTGACCTTGTAATATGAAAAGATTTGGTTGATGGGTGGGCAAGGCTAAGCGGGCTAAACCAGCAAACAATGATAAGTCACTGCATTCTTAACGCGAACGAACTATAAGGACCTCGTATGGGTGCGAAACCAGTTGGGTTTATTCTAACAACAGTGACGTGAGTTTCAGCCGTTTATATTTTAATAATAGTTTAAATTCTAGTAAAAATTTATTTTAACCCGACTGCGTCAGTCATAAGGAGCCCATTTCTTCGGCACGCGCTACAGCCTAAACGGCTGAACGGATTTTGACATGTGAGGTGTCGTTGAATTTGGCTATATTGTGGAAGTGACATGGGCTATATGAATTTTCAATATAGCGGCTGTAAATGGGGGAAAAAAGGGGGGACGTGTGCATTTTTTTCTTTTATCCTAGCAATATAGGTATCAAATGAAAGCTTGTAAAAAGACCATTTCAAAAATAAAAATATAAAAATAAATAAATATCATATCATATTTATATTACTGTTTTAACAAGCAATGTCAAAAAGTGTACCAAGTGTACCGTCTCATTTATATACCACAAATTAAAACTAAAAAGTCTAAAATAATAATTTTGTTTTTATATGTTTTTCAAGAGTCGACTTTATCATATAAAATTCAAATACTTTATGGTTCTCAGCGGGGACAAACTAGTTTTGATAGGCTTTCTTTCCCAGGTAGTAAATTTTGCCACTGAGATAAAGAATATAGAATTTTATATAGATATATTGATCCTTGTTTTTCTCTTTTCAGTTCATTACTTCTATTCAGTTGGGTTTTTTGTTTTTATAATAATAATTTTATTTGTGTTTTGTTCATAAATGCTAAATCGAATGTTCTGTAGATGTAATAACACATCACTGCCAAAAACAATGAAATGATATTGTCCTATGGGACAGTCACTAATACGGCCGAACGGGGTAATAGCTTTATGGCCACTATATGGCGCTGATATTTTTGTTGATTTCTATTAATTTATCAGAAATGGATAATTTTATTAAGCATTTTGTTGTCGTATATATTTAAAGCTCGACCAAGAACATAAAAGAAATAAAACACATAGAACAAAAAAGAAGAAAAGCCAATACCTCAGGTCAACACATGTAGTTTTTAGCAATAAGTGCCTAATATGCTTATAATAGAAATTAGTTCCTGTTTGTTTCGCAACGTGGTGGTTTTTACGAAGTGGTAGGTAGTTACATCAAATCTTATGACAACGTCCAGGATCTTGGTAGCTAAATATTATAAAGTTTATTAACTATATCCTGCGGTTTTACTTGAAATGCATGGTTTATCCAACAATAAAAGATTTTTTTTATCTTTTAGTTCATCAGAATAGCGCGTTCAACCAAATAAACTAAATGTTCAGTTTTACAATTTTGGCAAGGGATTTCAAGATGTAATAACATATCTCTGCCAAAAATAGTCTTGAGAATATCACGTTTAACCAAAGAAAAAAAATTGTTCAGTCTTGTAATTTTAGCTAGGGTTTTCTAGATGTAATAACGTATCTATGACAGAAACAATCAAATCATACGGTCCTATGGGACAGGCACAAATACGGCCGAACGGGGTAATCACTTTATGGCCTTAAGTGCGCTGTTATCTTTTGCGGATAGCATTTCGCTAAGTAATATTAAAAAAGTAGCTTGTATGCTTTGCGTTGACATTTTCCTTATACCAAAGCTATGTCTATATACCTATAAGCGTTTGCTAGTGGATACCTGCAACTTTGTCTAATTGAAATATATCCTTGCAGCCTTAAAATAGTCTAGTAGTGGTAGAGTTTTGCAGGTTAGTTAGTAAGTTTCTTTATTTTCTGAAAATTAAAGAGTTTGAAAATAGATAGAGTGGTGCAGCCATGTGCGTGGAATATTTATAAGACAGAGGTTCTGGGTTTGGTACTCGACTGCATCGACTGAAATTTTCTTAATTAGTCCAGGTCGGACTGGCTGGCTGGCTGGCTGAAGGCTTTGGCCGTGGATAGTGTACACTCGCAATGACGTACCGCCAAGTGATTTAACAATCCGGTATATCGCGCATAAAACGAGAGGGGTGTGGATTTCATCCTACTCCTAGTAACTAAACTCGCTTCCATTTTACATTGCATCATCACTTATCATTAAGTGTGGTTGCATTCAAAGCCTAACTTTTTATTCAAATAAAAATAATGTTTATAAAACTGACTTCTTAAAGGTTCTACTTATTGCCACATACTAATGTATATACGGCACATACACCAAAATAACATTTTTTACAATTTTTTCTGTCTATCTGTTGTTCCGGCTAATCGCTGATAAGCTCATTGACACACATTACTTGTACTACTAAGTATTTTGTGGTAATACGTAGACCCTTTAAGAATATTATTTGCATGTAGTAAAAAACGCTAATTTCAATATTACAAACAGACACTCTAATTTTATTTATATTTATAGATTTTGAATCATCCTGTAACCTGTAAAAATCAAAAAATACAGATAAGTTTATTAAGCCCACACCATTACTCAGGTAGGTAGCTACAGTCACCGACGTCATTTCCGATTTTCCATACAGATTCGACGGTACGTAATTGGTGAAAATCAAATTTGGGGAACCGTCACTCGCGATCCGATTCGGAATTTAAATTTGGGAATCGGTAAACGAGTTGGAGATTAAAATTCAGCTTTCGCCACTAGTGGCGAAAACGGTAATTAATCTTGTCTAACCCTTCACCGGGATGGGTGTCGCTGGCAAATCGTTAATCTTACCAAGTCGCATATCTCGTCACGTGTACAAGTGCTGTTACAACAAAAACTCTGCTGCTTCGTTGGTTTGATGGTTGATTTGTTCGAATGTGGATCACAAAGACCTCCTTTTTGACGGCCTCCGTGGCGCAGTGGTACACACGGTGGAATTATCAAACATGAGTTCTATTCCCGGTTGGGCGAATTAAGATTTTTTAAGTTGGTCCAAACCTAGCTGGTGGGAGTACCGCCAAGTGACTTAGCGTACCGGTACGATCTCCTGTAGAAACCGAAAGAGGTGTAGATTTTATCCTACTTCTAATAAGCTAGCTCGCTTCTATGGTACAATGCATCACCGTCAGGTGTAAGGTCAGGTTGCAGTCAAGGGCTCAGGTCAAGTAACCTGTAAGGAAAAAAAAACATTTTGAGTCGTTTATTAACAATGCAATAAATGCAATGATGAAATTTTTCAAATTCATTTCATACAACACTGCACTTAAAAAATAAAATATATTCTTTACCTTTTTACCTATTTACATTTATTATTGATCACAAATAGTCCAATTTGACGTTTCAAAAGTGCTTGTAATAAGCCTACTTGAAATAAACGATTTTGAATTTGAATTTCAGATTGTAGGCAGTGCCAAGAAAAAAGGCGTTAACATAAGCTGTAAACTGTCTCATTGATAAGTTTTAAGTTAACAAAGGAATGACATGGAGGTAACATAGATTAAAAAATGCTAATGATGAGCTTGTCTATTGGTGCAATCTACTGTATAAGCTAAAAGCTTCTACAAAGCTCATATCAGTATCTTAGATTTCATCGTCTCTTGACATCGATCGTTGAAGTGTTAACTTGACATTGAACAAAAACGCTGAAATCATAGACTTAGACAAAAGTGTAAAGACGCAATTTTGATTTAAAATACGATGCTCTCTGAAGAGGAATTCTGCCGTTCACCCTTTAATTCTTGATATCGAGACTTGAAAAGCTGAATAAAGGCTTTGCAAAAAACACAACTCCTCCAATTTCACACAAGACATTCCACACAAAGCTCTAAAAACTACTATCTTCGCTTTTGTAGTAAGTGGCTTAAATCACGAAATTCCTGCATCCTTAGTACGAGACTGAACTACTCGAAACAGCAAAGCTCTTGCATGGTATAATATGCAATGTGCAAAAGCTTAAGATAATCCACACTTTGTTAAATTTTCGCAATAAATAATGAACTTTTGTTTTTTAACAGTAATAGTAAAACCATCGCCTATAAACAGAGCAACTCTTCGGCTGCCTACACAGCCTGTTTATAGGCAGTAAAGGCAGCCGAAGATTTGTTATAAGAGCACCCAAACTACACACGTACTACAAACACCCCCTGATTCTTATATTAAGTTATTCAATAACTTATTATGGGTCTTGAGAATGTCCGCGGTTTCACCAGTTTTCGTTTCCGTGACAATTTCGCAATAAACTGTGGCCTATGAGTTATTTTGATATATAAGCTGTATTATTGTGAAGTTTCATGAAAATCTATTCAGTAGTTTTTGTGTGAAAGAGTAACAAACATCCATCCATGCATACAAACTTTCGCCCTTATAATGTTAGTAAGGATTGTGCTTGAAGTATCTGTTGTTACAACAGCAACTTGGACTAGATCTATTATATATACTACTAACTTTTACTATAGGCTCTACTATTCTTAAAAGCCTCTATCTACTACTCTTTTTAGTAGTATCATATAGTATCTTAAGAGAACTTCTGCGTAGGCCAAAAGGGCACAATTCATTGAATATGTGAAAGGTAAGTGAAATCAAAGTTAAGACTAGTATCTAACAAACTTGTAATAGGTATAATAATGATAGTGTATAATTATACAGTACTATGTACTTTGTGTAGATAGTGTATTTGTTCACTATACTGATTTAGTTCTTATTGTAACAATCTAAAATGTGTAGACCAAAAAAAATGTCCTTAATCATAAGTTATTCAACTCGAAAACTTTACACACACTTTACATACACGTACTAAGGGTAAAAATATCGAACTACCCGTGTTTATAAACGGGCTTCGAATAAAGTTTGTAACTGATTCCTATCGTGCGGGCGAGCAGTGAGCGCGTTATTATCAGATAACACGAATATTGTTTCTTGGAGACTAAACTTTTGAGGTTAACTTGCTCCTGGTCTATTGTGGCGTAAAATAGATCTTGCCGAAATAGCTTAGTATAGTTTTATAGCTTCTACTTCAAGAAGTATTTCTTTATTAATATTTCCCTACTCTTACTTCTTCTACTAAATTAATGTATAACATGTTTGTCTATTATAGTGATGTGACTGCCCTATTGGTCCGGTGAATATGTGGCTCTACTTACTAGATTCAAAACAATGGTTGGGCAATGAAATAGTGACCTGAAACGCCGTCGCTTGTAGAATAAGTTAAGCCATCAGTGCCGTTCAATTTTGCATCATAGTACATCATACGTCACGACGAGGATTGGTCTTTCAGTGTGTCATTCAAGGCAAGCTCCAAGGTAGCAGAAGACCTGACGAACGACGCAGCTTCTGGCTCAAAAATCTCTGCAAGTCGTACGGAATGAGCATAAGATCATTGTTCCCGGCTGCCACCTCTTAAGACAAGGTAGCCGTAATGATCGCCAACCTACGTAGAGAAAATGGCACTTGAAGAGACTCTAAGACCGTCAACCCGCATCGGAGCAGCGTGGTAGGTGTAAACTCTATAATTATCATCTCATCCTATAAAAGTTTGGCCTATAGTGGTGTTAAACTTGGTGATGAAGGTGACCACCAAAAACTCTAATTTGTAATTATTAAATAGCTAACAATCTTGGTCGAGCCTGATAGTTATTCAATAATTACTAATAAGGAATTATACGCGGGCGTATCACACAAAGAATCCAAAGCGAAATAATGGGAAAAAAACGACGTGCAAAAATGTATCGATTGTTTAAAATAACAATGTCCCCCGTATGTTGGCAACGCGGGAGGAATATACAAAGAGTTTCGTGTAAAATGCATTACAGGGACGTTCTGTTTATCTATTGGTGAATAATTTAGCGGAGCTTTGTAATACTGAGTGCGTCGCGCGGATTTTTTATGCGCCCTTTCTTCTGATTATGTATTTACCATAGGGTTTGCTAGAGGAAGTACTATAGCTACTTAAAAGAAGAAGGGCGACGACGTCTCTCTAAAGGTGTTTTCAGTGCAATTCGGACCTGGAGGGCTATAAAGGTAAGCCTGCCAGAAATTGCCCGAAGGCTAGATGAAGAAAGAGATTGGAAGCATATAACGATGTTCTTGGGGCGTCTCTCAGATTTGTTATGGGTTTGTCGAAGGTATCAGAAACTCCCGTTATTGTAGTTAAAATCCACGCCAGATGACGTTTAAAATCGAGAACTTTGTTTTCAATGGCGAATTTTGTTTATACGTTGCTTATGTGTTATTATTGAAGGCGATGTCATTTATTATCATCGTCTTAAAACTACACTAATATTATAAAGAGGTAAAGTTTGTAAGTTTGTAAATAAAGATCTGTCGGGGCTGATCTTTGGAACTACTGATCCGATTTAAAAAAATTCTTTCACCAGTAGAATGCTACATAGAGCTATAGCCCCAACTGTCCATCGCAGTATTCTCACGTAGACCCTCCGGTCTCGAGTGGACCGTAATACTCACCGTCTGTCTGCAAACTGACTGTCGGGCCTCAGCTCCACTTTCCACATTGTCAACATCCCTGCCAATAGCGCCCCTCCAACTCTATCCAGGTATGCATCAACAAATCAAAAAGAGTCAATTGAGTGATTTTATTACAAACATCAATGATGCAACACCCGTGTTCGCCGATAGAGGTCGCTTTATGATACTATATCTTAGTTTACCAACAGATGTCGCTTTAAGTTTAAATCAATTTTATTTGAATCTCCGACATATATAATACACGGAAGAATTAGTTCGTTTGTTTAAACGGGCTAATCTCTATCTGCGTGTCGAATTATAAAATTATTTTTGTTTATTCTGAAGGCTAGAATCAAGAGTGAAATATAATATTTAATATCAATTTATACCCATCAACTTGCCATAAATATTGGTAATGTTAATGTACTATAATATAGTACAATGTTTAACGAAAATGTAGATCTTTAGTACACGGGACGGGATAAAGAATATTGGTTGACGGGAAACTATAAAAAAAAATTGAGAGGGGGAGCGGGGAATGAGTACACTTTATATGAAAGTCTGTCTGTAAAATTAGAAGGGTACCTAAGAGGTTTTCACGCAGACGAAGTCGCGGGCGACTGCTAGTGAAATATAAACATTAAATCTTAGGTAATGACTCTTAGAAAGTATAATAATCGTGCAATTTCGTTCGTACAAATATTTACCGAGTAGCATTTGTTTTCCTTCATGCAATTTCATAGTAAAAACGAAATAAAATTTAAAAGAAGATATTTACAAAGAGATTAATTTATCTAATTGGTCACTCAAAGACACGGTGCCCAACTTGCTGGCGCTGTTTCCCTTTGAATAGCAAGGTTTATTTTTTGGAGCAAATAAGCACCAGCATGTTCAAAATAATATTGGTATCTATTCGAAAAAATATTTTTTTTTAATATATTCGTTTGCATTATTAACACAAACAATGAATTAGTATTACATTGTAGTAACAATATTATATTTGAGGAAACAAACATTCTAATCCTTATTGCATTTACGACTAATAAAATGAGCATTTCCTTCCGTCTGTCGTACAATATTACCAGCTCGCTTCCCCCAGTTTATTATGAGGATAACACAGCAATTGGGATGTTACCCATACATTTCAAGTAAATGAACACCTCAGGGAGTCAATTGTCTCTGTTGCTTGGCAACGAAGAAAGAATCCCTGTGGGGTGGAGGCATATGCAAGATCTTGTTACAGTTTCTTATAGGACCACTGGGTCCAGTAGATATGAACCAGTGTCATTGTACTAAAGAGACAGAAAGAAAAAAGAAAACATACTTATTTATACATTATACATTGTATAGAACAATGCCCTGCGATGTGTGGCATATCCTAGAAAATTGACCCAGGTTAGCATTATTGCCAGATGATTTCCTAAAAGACCATGCTCGGCTGATTTTCAGGCATTGCTACTTCCTTATATTTACTTTATTTGAGGCCCTTTTAAAAAGTACCTTGAATTAATTTAATTTTTAAATATTCCTAATCAAATTGACTATCATATCAAAAATATTTTTTTCTGTCACATTATTAGATCCAAAAGCTTAGACAAAACTACGCGAAATCTCTCTTTTCTTATATTAAAATAGATTTAGGAAAAAAAATATTTTCGGAATAACTCTTGCTTATGTTTTTGTAGTAATACATATAAAAAACACTGTGGTACAATATGTTAGAACATTTAAAGCCTTTGTTTGTTAAAATAAAGTTTAAAACGACCATCCATCATTATCCAAGAGAGTGAAATCATAATTTCTGCTCTATCGGTTGAAAACCCTTTTCTTATTCAAAACATTTTACTCTAACATTAAAGCTTTGAACTTAAAAAACAAACATTGCAATTCATATAAAAGCTTTTAAAATAATTACAATAAATAAAGAAAAAGATTATTTCTTCTCTCGCACGCGTCGCTCAGTTGGTAAGCTTAATTGAATGAATCGACTTGTTTATTTTGTCTGTGTTTGTTTAGGAGATAGTTTCTGCCTTGGCTCAGTTCGAGAGGCTCGGTTTGTTGTATAATTTGGTAATTAGTAGGAACAATCCTCTTTAGAGCAGCCTGTATAAACACGCGTTGCTTTCGAGAACTGCCAAGGTTGCGGTTATGTTGTAGGCGAACTACAGGATGTTCTATCTGTATTTCTTAGCAATTCCTACACTTGAGTAAATAAGTGTCATGATTTTAATTGTATGTTGTAACGCAAACCGAGCTTAAAATATTTGACACATGTTCACGGAGAATGCGTCCTTATTATATTGTAATAGAGTCGCAAATTCTGCATGATGGAAACTGTTTGATCTTTCCTTTGCATTTTATGATTGTGGCTCAGTGGTTATCCCAAATAGCTACCGGGCCTCAACTCAAATTTTGCGTCTTATATAAAATATTGGGATTTCCTTCTTTCCAAGTACTGTTTAGCAGCTCAGAGTTGCGAAGTTCGTGATTTCACATACCAGCGTCGAGAGCGCACCATAATTACTCTTTAAAGATATATAAATGCATCGGTGAAGTGTATTGGGTCTCCATAATGTTCCTCACTCATTGGAGACAGGATGTGCCCCATAATTAGACCTTTAACAATAGGGGGAAGGTCATAATGATGATTACTATGATAGACCGGACTAGATCTGTCACAAAAACTCTATTTCAACTCTATCTAATTTATATTGTTCTCACATCCAGAATTAGTAGTGCACCTAATTAGGTCAATTAAATATGGGTATTGGACTGAATTTAATTATTAATTATATTATTCATTTATTGTATAACTTTCTCTTGGTCCCATAGTTAGTATTGATACCAATGATGGTTATGGGTTGGGATTTCATTTCTTCCAAATTTTTTGTAGTCACGAACTTGACTTCGATATTCGGCATAATCATTAACGAAATGGTTTTGACCGAAAATGTTTGACTTTGATTTATATCAAATGAAATTAATCGTTATAGAGTCAAACATTTACATCAACTCGTACAGTAATGACCATGTTAGTCCCTTTTCCAATACTCTGCCTAAATCTGGGTACTATTAAAAATATGCAATTATAAATACGAGTATTATGGTGACAGCAATGATTTGCGTATTAAAATTTCTAATTTAAGTATATTTTTATAAATATTAATTTAAATTAATAAAATAATTGATTTTGATTTTATAAATTTATATTTTAAATTTATAATAAACATATTAATTAATAGACGGATGTCGAAAACAACTACGCATGTCAAGATCGACAGATACGTCATGTTTTTTCGTGCGTGCAGCCGGCTCTATCGAATATACTTTCACGTCAATATCCAACTATATATACTTATTTCTACTATATACATCACACAGATTCGAGACTTTCAATCCAAAACCTTTAACTTACACGTCCTTACTTACGTTATCGAAAACCTTCCATACACATCGCAATTAAAAAAGCCGGACAAGTGCGAGTCGGACTCATGCACCGATGGTTCCGTAAAGTTTAAGGTTTTCGGAATTATTCCTAAACATTGCTTTATGAGAAATTTTAAGATTCTAGGACAAGCTGCGAGTAGTAGAGAGTTAAATATGCGGTTTATGACTGTGTTGACATAGAAGTTTTATTTTGTTACAGCTTAAAGGTAATAAAAATATTTTTGTTATATGATGTAACTAAAAATTTACAGATTTCGTAATTTTTCTATTATTTATGCTATATGACGTTGCTTCGTACCAAATTTTAAGATCCCAAGCTTACGGGAACTACCCGTTAGGTTTTGATTTACCGATGACCATGTGGAAAATTGGGGAAATTTTTGATATACCTAAACAGCTGTATCTTTTCATGGCCTTGGCCTAGAAGCTTAATTTTACGACTCTAAAGGACAGCAGACTTGAGTATTTGTTATAAATTTTAGTTTGATACTTTTACGTGTTTCTGAGAAAAAGGGTCTTGACAGACAAACGGATGGACAACGAAGTGATCCTATAAGGGTTCCTTTTTTTCCCTTTTAGGTACGTAACCCTAATGAACAAAGTTGTTATATCTTAATCCCATTTTTTCTTTCCATTTCTATTTAATACTCATTCCAAAGCGGAATAAAAAGAAAATCGGTCAAGAGCGAGTCGTGCTTCGCCAATTACCGTCGCCCTCTTGCCCCTACTTGTTAAAATGAGGGGCGAAAAAAAGCATCTCAAAAGAAAGATCAAGTTTGCTTGTCATTTGGCGTAACGAACAAAGAAATAATTAGAATAATAATTTAACGCCGCTAATTCCATGGAATAATTAATTATTCCGTTACAAAAGTCGGGCTTCAATTGCTCGTGTAATTTTACTTGAATATTAATTAGTTTTAATGAAACTGCCTATTAGAAATTATGTGGTTAGATGAAAGAATAGTTTTATGAATTCTAAGAATTCACAAAACCTAAATTTGGGCGATATTCGTTATTTATAAAGTCGTAGGACTGACTAAACGCTCCACTGTTTATTCTAAGTTTGTGTTCTGGAATAAGGTTTGGAATATTTCTGCTCATTCCGTGGAATAATTAATTATTTCGTTACAGTCTAGCTTCAATTGTTTATGTAATTATATTTGAATATTAATTATTTTTTTATTAAACTGAGTCTGTCAGTTTTGTATTGAACCCAAATACAGTATGTTCGATTCTGGAAAAACTAAGTATTGAAGCCGATGTACAATGGTTGCAAAGCTAATGTAAACGCATTCGGAATTCTACAATGACATTTTGTCATATTATTCGAATGACAGTCAGACTGAAGGAGACATAATCGACGAGATGTTTTTTTTTATCAACTACAAGTTGGCCCTTGACTGCTATCACACCTGATGTTAAGTGATGATGCAATCTAAGATGGACGCGAGCTAACTTGTTAGGAGTAGTATGAAAATCCACACCCCTTTTGGTTTTTACACGACATCGTACCCGAAATCGCTTGGCGGTACGTCTTTGTCAGCAGGGTGGTAACTAGCCACGGCGAAAGCCTCCTACCAGCCAGACCAACACAAATTAAGAAAAATCTCAATCTGCCCCGCCGGGAATCAAACCCAGGGCCTCCGTCTTATAAATCCACCGCGCATACCACTGCGCCACGGAGGCCGTAAAATTTTTTCAAGAATAGCCCTACTCGTTAAATTCTCACAATAGCTATTAAGTATATGTACATATACATATAGACTTTTAGGACTGCTTACGGCTTTATATCACGAGGTTTTAGGTTAAAGAATTGGCTTTCTTGAAATTCTCATCAGGGAAGTTGGTGCTGTCGAAACTGGTCATTAATATCTTACTTTACGAAACTACCCATCATCATGCATTGGAGCGTCATGGTGGGCCTAGGCTATATAATCATACTAGATTCTCCCATTTTAGTTTTTGAATATTTATTAAACTTAATCTATCTAGTTTTCCAATTCAATATAAAGCTTGAAACTAAATCGGATTACCATGTTAGGATGTTAGTCTGTGTTAATTTTCCAGCATTTTACACTCATAAACATACGCTATTGTTCGTTTCACGGTACAAGTGGGGAATTTCCCAGAGGGCCCGCCGACTGCCCGCCGCCTGCCCGGCCCGTACAAACTGCAAATAATGCTGTTGCTGTAATATCTAACAAAAATAACTGGCTAACTGTTCGCATTGGTTGTACTCCTGACATAAAAGGTAGGTCTTATTTCTTTGGTGCTTGCCTTTGTGCCCAAGTCGGCATCTTTAATCCAGTGGTTAGCTTAGATGCCTTTGAAATACGAGGTCCTGAGATTGAGGTTGCTAAGGTAAATTTTTAGTAGCAGCCCGGAGTTGAAAAAATGGTTGTGTTACGCCCAAACACCTCAAAGAGTACGTGAAGCCACGGTCCCATATTCTTTTTTTTTATCGACTACAAGTTGACCCTTGACTGCTATCACACCTGGTGTCTAAGATGGAAGCGGGCTAACTTGTTGGGAGTGGGATGAAAATCCACACCCCTGTCATTTCTACACGACATCGTACCGGAATGCTAAATCGCTTGGCGATACATCTTTGTCGGTAGGGTGGTAACTAGCCATGGAGAAAGCCTCACACCAGCCAGACCAAGACAAATTAAGAAAAATCTCAATCTGCCCCGCCAGGAATCGAACCCAGGACCTCCGTCTTAAAAACCCACCGCGCATACCACTGCGCCACGGAGGTCGTCAAATTCGATTTTATCATGATAAGAATATTAAAAAAATTAGCAAAAAATTAAATTAGTACTTCTTAGATTATATAGCGACTATTATAGTTTAAGAACTAGCGGACGCCTGCGGTCTTACCCGAGTACTCCTCGTTCTCGTAGGAATATCGGGATAAAAGGTAGCTAATGTGTTATTCCGATATGTAAGCCAATTCAGTAGTTTTTGCGTGAAAGGGTAACAAACGTACACACTCATAAAATTTCGCCTTTTTAATAGTAGTACGATAACTTTTGAGTTTGTGAATAAGTTCAATAACTAAAAAAAATATAGGTAAAATATTAATGACGGTCATTCGCATTATCAGCGGCCTAAAAACTTCACTTGTCAAAAAAAAATACCACCTTTATTAAAGCGAGATTTGATTGAACAAAGGTAGACAAACTCCGTAAAACAAAGACATACATAATTAACCTTTAAATTAATAATTCATTAATTTATTCAAACTTTGCCTTCATTTCTTTGAAAAAAATATAAATTAGGTATGTCTGGACTTTGTATCTCGATCTAAACTTAATATACTTGATCATTACTTAAATAGTTTTCGTCTGGCAAAGCGAGACATTATTAATAGCTTTCGTACTTTGTGCTCAGACTCGTGTGCTCTGGAAAATAACACATTTTATAAAATGCTTTGCAATACGTTTGCTAGCCAGTAATTTTTCCATCAGCGTACTTTAAAATAAAACGATAATGAACATGCTTGGGAAAATTATATAATAGGAAAAGTAAAAGGTTGATTTCTTTTCCAAAAGAGATCATATTCCTCTCTTTTTTGAGTAAGGCCACTTAAGCACATATTAATTCAATTACTATCACACATATTAGTTGATAATGAGATGTTGGAAAGTGACAAGAAAGATGCCCCTGCTTCTTGTACTAACACACTTACCTATATTAAAACAATTTGTATGGTAAGCAAAATTATATAATTTAAATTTTGCATGCAAATATTCAACAGAATTACATAATATTCGGAGTGAAATGGTTCTTGCAAACTTTGGACGAGAATTTTCTTAATGTTCTGTGTTTCCAGAGACCAGTTTCATACTGTAATCCACTCTTCAAAATTCTAAAGCTTCAGAATGAAATATAATTCTATATATTTTTGGAAAACATATTTTAAGTTCAAGGTTATTTTCAATATTTTTTTGTATCATCATCATCATAATCATCATTATCAACCTATTAGGCCCACTACTGGGCCAGGCCTCCATACTCATAGGTGAGGAGATATAGACCCACCATGCAGGTCCAATGCGGATTGACGGGTTTAGGGAGATAATATTTCATTTATCAACGATAACTATCAGATGTTTATGATACCGACGACTTAACGTGCTCTCAGAGGCATGGGAGTTTAACACCAACTTTCCGACTCCGGGCTTGGAATGTACTGAAAATTTCATAGAAGAATAAAAAAGTCAAAATTATTCTGTTACCCGACCCAGGATTTGAACTCAGGACATCGATGCCACATAGACTAACCACTAGGAGGCAGAAGTTTTTTGTACCTACAATAGTATTTAATTAAAAGCGATTGTTTTTTGTTCTATAACTATCGCGGTGATGTTTCATTGGTAACAGAATATGTTTGATGCTAATTGGGATTGAATTATTTGAGATATTTATTGTTTACTAGCGAACGCCCATGGTTTCATCCGCGTAGTACGGTGGGAATTTCGGGATAAAAAGTAGGCTATGTTTTATTCTGATATGTTTTACCTATATTTTTGTAAAGTTTCATAAAAATCCCTTTAGTCCTTTTTGCGTGAAAGAGTAACAAATATCCATCCATACATACATATAAACTTTTGTCTTAATAATATTTGTAAGGATTAATCTACAAAATATTCGTTTTAAGCCTATATGACCAAATAAGGACTTAGAAACTCATTACAACGGTAATCTTACTATTTTTTGATATACTTTTGACAATCTTCTTGGATTCGATTCCCGGCGGGGCAAATTCTGATTTTTCCTAATTTGTCTCATTTCGCCGTGGCTAGTTACCACCCTACCGACATAGTCGTACCGCCAAGCGATTTAGCGTTCGGGTATAGAAACCGACAGGGGTGTGGATTTCACCAAAAAGGTTAGAATTCATTAACATCAGATGTGATAGCAGTCAAACTCTGAATGAATTTGTTTGAAAGGTTAGAATTATTACTGTCCACCACCACTTTACATTCATTTATATGCCATGGAACGTGAAATATCACACTAAATGTAATAAAGTGGACTAAGTTCCAACCGAAATTTTATATCAAACCGAGGTGGATTATACATGAAATTTTCGCAAAGCCGAAAGCAAAAGCCAGTTGTGTTATACCGGAATTTATCGAGGTCATATAATCCGAAAATCACAGAGCAATGCCTAGCAACGAGCGAAATCTACGAAATAATCGCACCGAGCGGACGGGGGAATTTTGGGCACAGTTTCATCGCAAATTAAAATTTCGTATATTTCAGATAACATTTTGAAAAACAAACACGATCGCATTCATGAAATTGCGATTAAAATCACATCAACTTGCGGTCCACGAATCGGTTTACCGAACGAAATTTAAGTGCATTTTAATTTGGCTACGTATTAACTTAACTATAAGTTAGTTGAAAATGTATAGTCCACCAATAGTAATTTCAATTATAGACTTTTTTCTCGTGAAGGAAATTGTTTTACTTGACCAAATGTAACACAGAAAATAGAAAGAGTTGTTTTATTATCATTACACCTCATCCCCACAAGTGTAGGCAGAGACCACGTTCTTCCACTTCACGATCCTTGCATCATCGCTTCTTCTAATTTGATTAAGCCTTTCATATAAATACATCGATTTGGGGTATCAAATATACTAATCAGAATATTTGAAATTTGATCCAGGAATTTTTCGCCTTGGTCTTTCCCTTCTAACATTGCCATTCACTCGCCTTAGAAAGGAGCTCGTAAGTCTTATTTCATTAATTCTTTCTACATGACCAAACCATCTCAGCATACCTTTCTCGATTTTAGCCACTACATCCTCTTTTATACCACACTTTGTACTAAAACTTTGTATAGGCAGTGCACACGCTACGTCACCCGCACGACCTTATTGTCCTCTGTGTGTACGTACATACGGAATTTTTCATGCAAATCAGTGAAGTCGAGCCCGTCGCGTCTATGCTAATGTGTTTTGATCAAATGCAGTCTTGAAAAACATTATTATGTACATATTTTTGGGTGCTTTGACTAACAGTGATTGAATTATTACAAAAATGTTTATTTATTTAATAATTTTTGAGTCAATTTACATCCACAGACACAATCTCGCCGTAAACAAATCATCATTATCATTGCCAGCCTTCCATGCAGCAATTTATAACAGATCATCATTTCATTCCATTCATTATCAGATGATGATAGTGATCGGGACTGATAGCTTAACCTGCTCTCCGAGGCTCGGGGGTGTAACGCCACTAATTTCCCGACTCCAAACTTGGAATATACTGAAAATTTCGTAGAAGAATGAAAAGCTCAAAATTACTCTGTGGCCCTTGTTGATCGATGCCACATGGGTCTACCACTAGACCAACGAGGCAATTACCGCAGCCGAGTCGAAGCAGTTACTCAAATATAAAGTACAAATTTTTGACGACCTCCGTGGCGCAGTGGTATAGGCGGTGGATTCATAAATGGAGGTCCTGGGTTCGATTCCCGGCGAGGCAGATTACCGTCAAGCGACTTAGCGTTCCGTTACGATGTCGTGTAGAAACCGAAAGAGGTGTGAATTTTTATCCTACTCCTAACAAGTTAGCGCGCTTCCATCTTAGATTGCATCATCACTTAACATCAGGTGTGATAGCAGTCAAGGGCCAACTTGTAATCGATAAAAAAAAAGTCATATTAATATATGTTTCCACAGAAAGATCTTTTACATGACATAGATACGAGTATGTCAGAGAATGTCATGTCATTTATTACAGAGTTTTCCTCCTGCATGTCATTTGTGACTTTGACAAAGCAAAACAAATTGTTTAGTGGTTTAAGCTGTCACGTATGTTACTCATTACTCTGAAATAATTAAATAGATTGTTGTAACCCATTTACATCATAATAATTAATTATTGTAAAAGTATAACTAATTTAATTTAACTAATTGTATCCGGCAAAATTAAAATATAATAATAATTGTTTAAGCCCAACGACCCGCGTTGAAGCAGCATGGTGGATATAATAAAGGAGTAATAAATAAGTTTGTAGCACTATACATTGTAATTCCAATACAAAAGTTTTATCAATTAGTATCATACTTTATTATTCCGAACTCAATATTACTAATAGGTGCATAGTGATTTGTGACCAAAAGCTTGCTAGCAATTTATAATTGCTTAACTCCGGGTTGCCACTTGAGAATTTTTTGACAGAAAATGCTAATAATTTAGCTGATTTAGCCATTGTAGACTTTCTTGAAATTTCCTCATGAGATCTCTATAGATGTTCTAATTTATGACCAATTTTCAGCTCTATAACGTCAGGCCCAAGTTTATATGGAGATCGGGTTTATCGAACTGATGAACGTCAAGACTGTTTGGTAGAACTTTGGGTTCAGAAGGCATTACTCCTGAGAAGAGCTGGCAAGATTCTCAGCAGTTCCTCAAATCACTTCTCTAATCGATAATAATAAGCTGATAATGATGAAATTGAACTGCGCTTGGGATCAAAACCAAAACCCAATAACAAAGCAATGCATACAAATTCACGCTAAAAAAATTGTTCGATATTAAAAAATTTAAACTTGATAAACATTTATTATAATAATGAAATTATAAAAATTATTAAATGAATACAATTTAATGATGAAATTTGTCATTTGTCGAAATGTACAAATTACTGCGCGAAACAATAACAATAACATAATTTGAAGCGTGAATCGCAATTGTAGGCAGAAAAGGCTTCGCTCAATCTAAATATTCCAGCAGCAATCTTTTACCGACTTTAATAAATGTGTCATTTAGTTGCCTTAATTTACTTAAGCATATCTATGAAGTCGGTGCCAGCCAAGTATAAGGAACATTTATTTAACGTAGTAAAGCAGTTTGTGGGTTCTAGGTAATGTCCTTAAAGTAGAAACTGTCCTGGACCACTAGAAGCGACGGACAGTGGCGCAATGTAGTGACCCTGCTTTTTTCTTTTTAGGCTTTTGAGTCGGTTCTATTTTTTGTTGAAAATTTTTCAGTTCTGGGTTTTTAGCTATTTATTGCCAGTATTTATGTATAGTATATATAAAAATATTATATATATCAGTATCATAGCACCCAAACAAAGCTACTTAGGTACGCAAACTGAATCGGGCTATATAGCCATATATGTAATTGTCCTATAATATTTATTTATTTATTTATTTATTAAACTTTGGCTGGCACCAACTTGGAGTGTGCTTATCTAAATTAAAGCAACAAATTTTTTAAATTTCGGACAACTCTGCAAAAAGCTATGGGTGGTCTATTTTTATTTAAAAATTTATATTTCTTACGTTTTAGTGATTTATCACCTCGTACGTTCTTTTTCTATATTCTCATAGTAAATTATATGGCAATATCAACCCAACATAAAAATTGCAGTCACATTCATAGCCATACTAGTATAGGTAGGCAGAGATGTAGTCTTCCACTTGCCACTTGCCACGGTCCTTGCATACTTCCTTAGCTTTTTCAACTCTCATTAATCCTTTCACACAAGTTCGTCGGTTTACAGTACTCTTGACCAGGCCATATTTTAAAATATCCAGGGATATTCACCTAGTCCTCCTTTCCAACATTTTCATTCACCCTCGCCTTATAATCACCTCTAGCCTTTTTTGTTAACCTTCTTGCATCCATTCTCTCTACATGCCCAAAACTTTTAAGCACCTTATCTTACACTACATCTTCTTTTACATCACACTGCAAATTTAAATTTTTTTAATAAAAAATTGGTTGTCTGTAAAGTCGGTTTACTGACGATAGTTGAACGTGACAACGTCTTAAGAAAATACTGATGGAATGGTAGCATTTAATTGGTTATTAAAATTTTTAATTTAAGTATATTTTTATAAATATTAATTTAAATTAATAAAATAATTGATTTTGATTTTATAAATTTATAATAAATATATTTATTAATTTTTAATTTAAAATTAATATATTTAATAATTATATTTAATAGACGGATGTCGAACGCTGCCGAACGCAAAGGCCGATTGTGCTTCTTTCTCGCTCGTTCCGCGCTCTCGCTTGCACTTCAAGCCTTACATGGAACACCTCAAAGCGAGGTAACGACGCATGACGTCATGTTTTTGTGCGTGCAGCCGGCTCTATCGAATTATAAGACGTTGTCACGTAAAAAATAAAACATTGAAGCCCTTTTTCCAAACGCACTAAAGAGTGAAAATAATTGCGTCATTTTGTTACTTTACGTTAGTCCATATATTATGGCCTCCCGTCAGCCAAACCACTTCATCACAATGAACCTTGATTCTGTTGTTGTCAATACATTCATTCGTGTTTCTAAGTTCTTTAACAACACGTATACAGGTTGCCTTATACACCGGCTGTACAATTTAGTTCAAACAATACATCGAGTACTATGCACTTTAGTATTTACTGGCCCATTTACACACATCGCCGGACACGTAAACTGTTAAACAGCTACATTTGCTGCAGAGGCGGAATCAAGGGAGAGTTGAAGACCCATGTACAATGAACCATATAGGTAAATGGTATAACATCCCGAAACGTACCGATACATTTCGATCTTGTTAACACCATTCTGTGTGTAAAATAAATATTTTAAATTAATAAAATGCCATACTAACATAACCAACCTAACACCTTGTTAAGTTAACACCTTGAAGATTTGAACAAATTCTTGTCCACATATCTCCATCAGTATTCTGCCTAGGAAGATTTTTCTTTTTCCTAGACATGTACTCTTTCTCTCTCTTTCTCTCTCTTTCTCTCTCTCTCTCTCTATCAATCCGTCAAGGGGACCACCAGGAGGTTGATGGCTTGACAGGGTATTTACACGTTGTATATTTTAAATTAAAAGCCAAATTCCATTTAATCAGTAAACAAATACGTTTGTTTTGAAGGTTCGTTCCCGGCGGGGCAGATTACTTATTTGTCTTGGTCTGGCTGATGAGAGCTTTAAACTGACGTACCGCCAAGTATTTTTCCATGTGTATTAAAAGATATGTGGACTGTCATTCCACTTCTAACAAGTTAGCCCGCTTCTATCTTAGACTGCATCTTCATTTAACATCAGGTGTGATAGCAGTACAGGGCCAACTTGTATATCCGACTAGTTCCAGAGCTCATGACTCTGACTGAAGTAGTCGGGTTTACTCCGACAAGAGTGACGTGAGTTTCAGCGGTTTACATTTTAATTAACAGTCGCCTGCGACTTCGTCCGCGTGAAAACCTCATAGGTGCCTTTCTAATTTAATAGACAGCCTATTATATAAAGTGTGTTCATTTCCCTCTCCCCCTTTCAATTTAATTTTTTTTTTATACTTCTCCGTCAATCAATGTGTTAGCTCGTCCGCATCATATAGCCTGCGAAGGTGATTATTTGTAACTTTTCATTATCTCCTAAAGTACGCGTCCTAATAACATGTTTCAAATGGAAAAGTATATCTTTGTTAACTTTTGTACGTAAGGATTAATATCCCATGCCTAAAAATATGCCTTATAAATCACTTTTAAGGGTTCCGTATCTCGGAAAAAATGGAACCCTTATATGATCACTTTGTTGTACCTCAGTCTGTCTGTTTGTCAAGACTATTTTTCTCTGAAATGGCCCTCCAGTTTTGACCGGAGTATTTGATATGAATTTTAATTTGATACCTCTAGGTGTTCATGAGGAGAAGCTTCAGTGTTGCGCTTTTTCAAAAATTTGTAACATCTACGAAACTATATAACTATTTAGCATACTGTAAAAGGCAAATCTTATCTCAATAATATTCCTGTGATTATTAAATAATTTATTTTGATAAGGATTTAAGTTTAGTTGTATAAATAATGACCTAAACACTATTGCTTTGAAGTAATTTATTCAACAAATAAGGCACAGTATAACGCACAGTAATAGGCAAAGTATATACTTATACAAGTTCCGTCCCTGGCTCAAATACATTAAATTTTATTCGAACGATTATCGCCGGGCAAATTCGGATCGGACCGAATAAAATAATCCCAGACTCTTAGCCTATTTATTTTATGCATTCCAGCCGAATGATTTTTCACTCCAAGTTAATTTACAGCCCATTATATTAATTCTGGGTTCGGGATGAACGATTCTTGGATGTCTTTTGTTGTAAAATTGAATTTCTTTTATATCTTTCAGTACTGGACGTAATATTGAATAAAAATTGAAGCTACTGTCTTTATATTTTGTCAACCGGCTTCCAAAAGTCGGTTATAAATGTTACTTTTTGGAGAATACTATACATAATACTGTTCTTTTGAATATTTTTTTAATTAAATAATTTTGAAAGATTTAACTTCATTTTCAAAATAGTGTCCATTGCACAAAGAAATATTTTTTTTTTCTTTTTGTACATTACAAGTTGACTGCAATCACATCTGATGGTAAGTGATGATGCACTCTAAGATGCGGGCTAACTTGTTAGGAGTAGGATGAAATCCATACCCCTTCGGTTTCTATACGACAACTTACCGGAACGCTTAATGGCTTGGCGGTACGTCTTTATCGGTAGTGCGGTAACTACTCACGGCCGAAGCCTTTACTGACAATTTCCGTCAATGATTAACCTGTAATAATTAAAAAAAAGTGTCAAACTTTTATTTTTAAAAGTTTCAAATGACGAATGAATTTAATATATTTAATTCGTAGCATATATTTTCACCTCACCGTCTCTTTGTCTACAATACATTGTATTTATTAAAATTGGCGGCCGCGATGTCGCAAAATTAATTTTGGATTCTAAAAGCATTTGGAGCGGGTCGATTCGCACTTTTTTGCTTTAGTTTATTGTCTTTCTTTTATCTAGCCTATTGATTGTTCTGTCGGGCTATTCGTTTACTCAGTGGTTTTTGGAAATATTAATTTACCTTGACAGAGAGTAAGAATTTTAATAAAAATAAAACAAATATTGTATAAAAATTATTTTAGTAAATAATAATTTAAAGCTTTTTTACCTACTACAAGTTGGCCCTTGACTGCTATCACACCGAGCTAACTTGTTAGGAGTAGGACGAATTACACAACCCTAAAAATTAAATTCTTGGACGAGCTTTATGTGATAAGGCTCGTCCAAGAAAGTACACCCGCTATGTTATTCCTGCCAACAAGTAGCATTGCTGTGTTTTTAACCGACGAATAAAAACGGAGGAGGTTCTCAATTCGACACGTATATATATATGTGTCATTTAGTTGCTTTAATTTCTTTAAGTATATCTAGGAGTCGGTGCCAGCCAAGGTTTCTACTTTAAGGACGTTACCTAGAACCCACAAACTGCTTTACTACGTAAAATAAATGTTCCTTAAACTTGGTAAAAATGGTATAAAGGGTTGCGGGATGGTTTTATATAACCAAGAAGCGATTATGAATTGACTAACCACGTAGTTTTCGATCCCGCGGGGATTTTGCTGAAAAATGTGGCCTATGCCTTATTCTGATAACGAGATAGTTTTTGGGTGAAAGAACAACAAACATCCATCCATCCATACATTCAAACTGTCGCCTTTATAAAATTAGTATTAATTTTACGTTTTAACTTATGGTACAACTACTAAAATGTAGGTTTCATTCACACAACTACCTAGTAAACGCGTCTTTTTTATGATTTCTTAATTAATCTGTTTGGGAAATAAATTGAAATATAAGGTTTATTATCTTTTTAATGCGTTCCCTAAAAAGGAAACTGTTGTTTTTCAAACTTGGCTAACACACCGTTGTGTACCTTGTTTAATGAGAGGAAATCTTCTTACACTGGGGTGTTCTGATGGAGGCTTTGGGTAATCGGGATTTATTCCAATTATTTTTCAAAATTCCAGTCTTTTCCCTAATGTGTTTGAAAGTATTGTATCGTTAGACTTTTTAATAAGTTCACTTCCCTTTTTCTTCTTTCTTTTCGTCACTTTTTATTTTCTTCTTTTCACAATTATAAAAGTAGGTATGTATATTATGTCTGTCTGTTTACTATAAACTCAAAAACAATTTACATGCGCTTTTCATTCCTGAAGAAGGTTTTAACATATGTATAATACATTTTCTGTAAATTGGCAGAAATATTGAGATAAATAACTTTTACGCCCTTCATGGCGCAGACTGGTATGCAAGGTGGATTTATAAAACGGAAGTCCTGAGTTCGATTCCCGGCGGGAAGATTTTTTATTAAATTGGTTCTGGTCTGGCTGGTGGGAGGCTTTGGCCGTGGCTAGGTACCACCCTACGACAAGCGATTTAGCGTTCCTTTACGTTGAATAAAAACCGAAGGGTTGTGAATTTCATCCTACTTCTAACAAGTTAGCCCACTTCTACTTACATTCAGCTGTGATTGCAATCAAGAGTCCAACTTGTAGTAGATAAAAAAAATCACAGCTCAAACTACCAAACGGAGTGTGCTGACATTTTGCACACATATAGAAATTATGACGTAGACGTGCACTAATAAAGAACTTTCCAAAACTGACCCCCCAAATGGGTGAAATTGGAGTTTAAGTATAATCAAACATCCACGCGTACTAAGTCGCGGGCGCTTGCTAGTTTATATAAAAAAATATTTAATTAATAACTCCATATAAAAACTTAAATATATCGTAATATTATATTCCATTTGTTAAGAGTAAATGATCCACTTTCATCCTATAACAATATACCCTACAATTCCGTCCCCGACAAGACTCTAGGATATCCAAAGAATGCACCGCCGGGTCACGTATTAGATGAGGGTGGGATGTTATAGCTGAGTCTCATTCTGCTTCAGAGAGGAATCTCTCTTATTATTGTAGGCTCTCGATTGACTACAATCTCGCTTGATGGGAAGTACAGATGTGATATGAAACTGTACGCTAACTTTTAGATAGTGAAAGCCTGCGAACTCGACTAAAATTGATATTTTTGTATTATTCAATAAACCTTTGTTTTTACTAATCTGATATGGGTGAAAACTGAAATAAATGTTTTCTTTATTTATTTTATTTTTAAAAAAATTTAGTGTAACATTTTATCGTTACGCGTCACATTTTTCCGTTACGCGCCATCTTTGAGTTATGGAAGTGACGTGATATATATATATATATATATGTGTTATATTGAAATTCCAGTGAATTTCTAAAAAAAGTAAGTAATTACGACATCAATGGTAGTAATAATTCTATTACAATTAATGAAATTCAATAATATTTTTTGTAGTAATACGCTTAACATGAAATAATTGTAGAATTTGTATTTATGTCTATGATAATAAAAACGTTATAAAAAAGTTTCACTTCTTACGAGTGTACTCTAGTACAAGCACACATTTTTTTTTTATTTTTATTTAAATCTAATCTTCCAATCAAAGATATATAACGTGCTATTTACTATCGGTTTGCAGGCGGTAGGTACCGAACCAAATACATACATAGGTTTTTTATTTTGTTTTTTTTTAACTCGTTTCGAAAAAGATATGCCATTCAAACTTAGAGAAACACAAAGTAGATTGTGAGAGTTAACATTTTTCTCTTGCAAGAAGTCACCAAAAGAAAAAAATGTCAATCTATTGGAGCAAAGTCTGGGGAGTTTGGTGGATGTCTTTGACATTCCAATTGAAGCTCCTCTAGTTTCACTATTGTATAGTGTGCGGTCTAGCGTTAACCACCCTCAGTTGTTCAGCAGCTAGTTTTCCATCATGGTTTATTTTCTTCTTTATCCCAAATAAGAGGAAAACAGAATCTAAACAATTATCCCTAATTCTATACCAAAAAAATGCATTTTTTCTCCAGCCGCGTACAAAAGGGGAACAATCTGTTCATATCAAACGAACCGGAAAGCTTTATACGAATTTTGCAAAATAGAAACAAAAGTAGGCCACATTTAAAACCTTTGTCGTGAAAAATTCTCTCGACAACAATGTTGTTTTCGCCTTTATTTTGTTTTGTTTACGTAATGAATATGGCATTGAGCCTAATTTCTTTTTATAAAAGCTGCCCGATACAAATAGCTAAAATAAGGTTTTACAACGAGGTTAGGTGCAACCACCTTATAAAATGCTTTTTTACAAAACTTACATAATTGTCCTCGGAATATGCCCGACTAGTTTAGGAACCATACGGGGCCCTTAGTCATGAACTCGGTCATGTGTATGTGTGTCAACACGGCGTGTTTTGTTAGACCGGCTTAGGCTTGACTACAATCATACATAAAGTGCTCGCCTATTCTAGAATTAATAAGACGGAGGTCCTGGGTTCGATTCTGGCAGTGCCGATTAACATTTTTTGAATTGGTCCGAGTCTGACTAGTGGGGGACCTCGGCTGAGGCTAGTTAACACCTTACCTACAAAGACGTATCGCCAAGCATTCCGGTACGATGTCGTGTAGAAACCGAAAGGGTGTGGATATTATCCTACTTCTAACAAGTTAGATCTCTTCCAACTTAGGTGCATCATCGTTGATTGCAGGTGTAATAAGTTATGGTTGATCAGCCTGCCAGATGTTTTATACTTATATTGTCAATCAAAAAATATTTAGAACTCACGCAAATTGATTGAGAAAAATAAGGAAATTCATGATAACAATCAACTGTAATCAGATACAGTTCTCTCCTTTTTGTAAGTTGGTTAAACAAAAGCAAAGAACAATATAGTATGCAAAAATCTTATTGAACAAAAGAGTATTTTTAACAAAAACTTTATTGTTATGTAAACCTGCTATTGTACTAGGATCACATAAAACTGTGGAGTGAACAAAACCACTGGGCTTTTGACACTCGAAACTACTGAAAAAGCTCTCGAACAGACTCACGCAGTTCTGTTATCCTATTACACGTAGCCCACAATAAACATCTAATTCTTTTCTGCGCACCTCTGCACCCGTTTCCGTCCCTCTCTAACTCGTATGCCCCATCTCTTTTCAGTAAAGTTCGGGTTCGGAGCATCCACAGCTCCCAGTTTTGCTAGTGAGCTCGCGGCGAATGGACGTGTCCTCTGTGTATTATGTCATCGCGTACACGCTTCGGGCGTGTTTTTACCGGGCACCTTAATGAAAAATTGATGGAAAAGCGGTACTAACGACCCTCCCTATACTCGGTGTGTACAGACTGTGCTCTAATTGAATACTGTGCAAGGATATTGATAATGCCGGTGGCGGGTTGAATGGTGAGTGTTGTGTTACATGCCAATTACAGGTGGATACGATTAAGTTGTGTATGAACATTTCCCGTTCGTGGAAAGCTCTGCATGTTATCGATATGTTCCGAAAAATACCTACGCTTAATGTTTGTGACTACATTTTCCCCGTGGTTTTGATTGCGTTAATGTATATTGTATCGTGTCAGTAGACCGAGTTGTTATGCCGGATTGTCGTTGAAGTAGGCAGTTTTTCTAACCCCTAGAGACAGTATTTTTTCTTATTGAAATCTATTTTTGTTTGATGGAAATTATTTTATCTTATCAACCGATTGCACAAAAGGAGTATATATAAAACCCTCGTGTATGTATTTAGATATTTATCCACAATTTTCTTAATTTTAGAACTTACCTATGGTACTTTTATTGTGTATTTAAAATGCATTTTTCATGAAGGTTTTGGTATGAAAGATAATTCCAAAGCCTTTCGTTTTTTTTTTTGGAAAAGATTATCTAAAAATTGAGTGTCTTTATTGCCTTGAAAACCATTTTACACCAATATTACCACCTGGTCTCCACACAAGGGAACCTGTATCGTAAAGACCTTAGTCGATTAACAATTGCATGATATTTATGGACTAGAAGAAAATACGATTATATGATTTAAGTATTTTATCATTATATTAAATAACTACTTACGCTTAAGATACATCTGTTAACGTAGATCAACTACTTATATTTTTATTTTATTTTAATGCATAAGTATATTACAATTACACATGAAAATAAAAACATATTTTAAAGTATGACTACACGACACATTATATTTTCTCTTTCTGGAGAGGGTGATTTAGTACTTAGGCCTACTATGCACCTAAACTATAAGTTGGCGGGCTTTTGATGATAACACCATTGTAAATGACAACGTACCAACATCTTAACGATCTCTTATCATTTATGTATATCTAAGTTAGCCCTTGACTGCTATCACACCTGATGTTAAGTGATAATGCAATCTAAGATGGAAGCGGGCTAATTTGTTAGGAGTAGGATGAAATCCACACCCCTTTCGGTTTCTACACGACATCATACCGGAACGCTAAATCGCTTGGCGGTACGTCTTTGTCGGTAGGGTGGTAACTAGCCACGGCGAAAGCCTCCCACCAGCCAGACCAAGACAAATTAAGAAAAATTTTTCGATTCCCCGTCGGGAATCGAACCCAGGACCTCCGTCTTATAAATCCACCGTGCATACCACTGCGCCACGGAGGTCGTCGAATATTTCAATAGCCTTCTATAGAAAAAAAGCTTTCTCTCTATAAAGAAGAAAGGATTTTGAGATTCGACTCACCACGCTGCTCCAATGCATAGCGGGCTTAGATTTAATCCCAATCCCAATTTAGAGCTGATAATAAACTCCAATATTTTTAAAATTCTCAGCCAGGAAATAAACCCTGAACTTCAAGGACTTCATCACCCGTAGCAAAACAGGTTAACCCTAGTCGGTTTGCCTTATTTGGTTTAACTACTGGCTACAGGCCAAATTAGTGAGATTATGTATTTTGTGTCAATTGATTTATCATTCTAATGAAGGCTTAGGTCTGTTTAATGTAAACTTCTAAAGTTCACATTTAGGGGTTAACGAAAATCCGAAAGGTCGTAAGTTCATATCCCTGCCATTTGTTTGCAGCCTTGATTATTCTCAATCCCAGTTTGTATAGAGATTATGTAAACTCTAACCCTTTTTACCTTTTTGTCAATACTATAAACTCGTCGCTGACGGCTTTTGTGGTGCAGTGGTATGCGCGGTAGATTTATAAGACGGCGGTCCTGGGTTCGATTCCCAGCGGGGCAGATTAAGTGTTTCTTTATTTGTCTTGGTCTGGCTGGTGGGAGGCTTTCGCTGATTCTAGTTAACACCCTAACGACAAAGACGTACCGCCAAGCGATTAAGCGTTCCGGTACGATATTGCGTAGAAACCAAAAGGGATGTGGATTTTATCCTACTGCTGACAAGTTAGCCCGCTTCCATCTTAGATTGCATCATCACTTAACATCAGGTGTGATTACAGGGCCAACTTGTAGCAGTTAAAAAAATACTGCATTAACTATTCGTCTAGCGGTTAGCCTATGTGACTTTGATTACGAGATCCTGGGTTTGACTCCTGAGTCGGATTTTCATTTTTTATTTTCTGGGCTGTAAACATAGAGCTTTTATATCTTGCAAGAATCAGTAGTGGCTGGGAAGTTGGTGGTGAAACCGCTGTTTGGAAAGTACATCAAACTGTAAATCCGATCATTATAATTAACACCTGAAAGTTACCACAATTAAACATTATCAGCCTATGCCCACTTGCAATAAAGCATTTTGTGTAGCCTGAGAAGTTAGTGGTGTTACACCGCTGTGCTTTGGAAAACAATTTAAACCGTTATTTACGGTCATTATCGTAAGCTTTAGGCACTTACACCCTGGACAAGGTGCCGGCTGATAAGCGCTGTGTGCTTTTACATTTGTTTTGGCATGCAGCACAATGCTGAGCTGGTACCTTTTTTCTGGGTTGTGCCACACAAGACGGGAGCGGTGTTTGATGGTTATTTGTGCTTTAGTGTCGACTAACCCAAGAGGCATCAAGTGCCACTATATTGCATCCAATGTTTTTTGTTTTGTGTGGCACAATTTCTTGAAATAAACAATTTTTCTTTCTTTATACAAAATAAAAATTCGTTTATTAAAGTAGGCAGTTTATAAGCACCTTATAAAACGTCAAATTCATTTATGTCGGCTCTACATTTAGTTCAGTTGTACTGAGAAGAGCCTCTAAGAAACTCAGCTGATGCTCTTTTCAAATTCAAAATCATTTATTTCAAGTAGGCCAATTATAAGCACTTTTGAAACGTCAAATTAGACTATTTGTAGTGACTCTACCACCGGCTCGGAAGGCAGGTCCTGTTGAGAAGACGGCAAGAAACTCAACAGTTGCTCTTTTAAAATTAATAATTTTTACAATATTAACTGTTTTGTTACATAAAATTATTTATTCTACTACTTGTGTGAAGTTGAAAGCTGATCCAATTGCCTCTCAACCTCTTTGTTATTTAAAAATTCATCTATAGTATAATAACCTTGACTCAGTAAGTGAGTTTTAATACATTGCTTAAACTTATGCAATGGCAGATCTAAAACTGAATTGGGCATCTTGTTGTAGAAGAGTACACCCAGTCCAACGAATGACTTTTTAACTTTTCGGAGGCGATACGCTGATAAAACTAATTTATGTCGATTCCTAAGAAGACGATCATTTAAGTCCTTTTTTCTGTTTATACATATTTATATTTTCTTTGACAAAGACTAGGTTATTATATATATATTGACAGACTACTGTAAGGATTCCTATTTCTTTAAATTTATCATGAAGGGACTCACGGGGTTTTAGTTTATATATCGACCGAATTGCTCGTTTTTGAAGTATAAATACAGAATTTATGTCAGCAGCTTTGCCCCACAATAAAATGCCATAAGACATCACACTGTGGAAGTACGCAAAATAGACTAGTCTAGCAGTTTCTACATCGGTAAATTGTCTTATTTTTCTCACTGCAAACATGCAATGTACCCATATTTGCCTTGTACAAAAAAGATTTTGTAAAATGAAATCATAATTAATAATTTCATTTACAATTTTATTTAGAAAGCTTATAACCTTTACCATACTGATCCTAAGCCCCCTAGTCCTCGTTGGAATAGCTTTTTAGTTCGAGCTCAAAATCCCTCCTCCTATAAATGTGGCATGGCCCAGTAATATCCCATTGAAATAGCCTAATAATGACTAATAGTACAGGTAGAATAACATGTTGTTTGGTACATCTACTGATATTATCGAAACATAAATATTTGTGCGACATTTAAATACCAAAGCTCATTAGCTGGCATCGTCAGAAAATATGAAACGTTTTTAACACTTCGCTGAAATGTCAATAACACACAGGTATTTTCTATAATGTGTAAATGCGTAAAATACTTTTGAAATGAGCGAGACAATTATTATTAGGACTGCGATTTTTTGTACGCATACTTGCGATGTTCGTCAATAGGTGCGACGTCTTTCTTTAAATATTGTCAGCATGATTTTTCACGTGACTAACTTTTCCCCTTCGTTGTGACGCTATTGCCTTTAAAGGAGGCAACAATAAACATTGAATTTGAATTGTGTATATACATTTTAATCAAACCTTTACGCAAACAACCGAGTAATTTTAAAAAACTTGAAGATATTCCGCGGAGCTATAATTTAAGACAAGTGCGCTTTAATTTACTACAACTAAGGGATCAAGTTTTAAAATTCAAAGTACCGGCCCCAAATTGATGTGTGCAAAAATATACAACAAAATCCGACAAAGTATAAAGGAAATAGAAAATGATAAAGCTTAAAAATTACCTATTAAACAAAGCAAATTAATCATTAGATGAAGTTTTGAATAATACTATAGCGCCGTCTTCCTCGTAAGCTACTTGCTCTCTTACCGGGATCCAATTTGACATATTATTATTTTATTGTACTATATTTAATAACTTGACATATAACGTATACATTGGAACGCAAATAATTAATTTTTTTTTCTGATCGTAAATCGCAAAGTTAAAGCAGCAATATGACCCAAAGTTCAGAGTACCGATGGAGGTTGGGGTCCTAAGGGACTGAAACAGTGACTTCGCACCGCAAAGCACAGTGTTGGATGACCCTCCATTAGGTAGAATAACAGCATTAAAATTGTCACAGAAAATTGCTGGCCAAGGGCCATTTAGAAGTCCCTGAAAGAGGCTTATGTTCAGCTGTAGACATCACATCACACAACATGGCATAGTTTTGATATATTTACCATGCAACTTTTACATTACCTTAGATTAGTGTTAGGCTTATCTATCAATTTCAGTCTCAACGTTGCAATTGCTATGGGCTTGCTTTTTGGCCGCCTTAGACAAAAAATCTATTTCTGAAGGCTTATTTCGCAATCCGTCGCAATTTCTTATGATTTGTTATCTAAAATAAATAGGGTTTTCCACTTATATCGTATGGGAAACCTCACATTCGCTTATATTGTTATACAGTTGTCTAATAGTAGTTTCGGTGGTTACAAAATGACAAATACACGTTACCACCATCGTTAGTTTACTTGAGAGCTGTAGACTCGAGTAATAATTTGTCATTGCGACGGCGTTCCGTAATAGCTCCTTGTCTTGGCTTACTGTGAAAATAAAGTTTAAACAGGTATAAAAGTAGTTAAAGCATCCTCAAAAATTGATAAAGGATAGTAAGAATTAAATTACTTGCTCATCGAAGCATCATCGTCACCATCATCATCAACCCTTTGTTAATGGACCACTACAGGCTGGCAGTCTCTTCTTTCTAAGAGATTTTAATATTAAATATTATAGGACAATTACACACACCGCCCCAAAAGTAAGCGTGAGTAGCTTGTGTTATGGGTACTATGATAACTGATGAATATTTTTATATATATTTTATATAAATACTTATAATATATAGATAAACACCCAGACACTGGACGACATCCATGCTCATCACACAAACATTTTCCAAAGGTGGGAAGCGAACTCACAGCCTAGGACGCAGAAGCAGGGTCACTACTCAATGCGCCACTCGGCCGTCAAATAGATAGATCGATTACGTGGTTTGTAACGCTTGCTATATTAATATAATCAAAGATTTTTTAAATTGGTCCTGGTCTAGCTGGTGGGAGGCTTCGGCAGTGGCTAGTTGCGTTAAGACATACCGCGAAGCAATTGGCTACGATGTGTAGAAACCAAAAAGGGTGTGGTTTCATCTTACTACTAAAAAGTTTTCCCGCCTTCACCTTAGAATGCATAAACCCTTACCACCAGGTATGACTGTAGTCAAAGGCTAACTTGTATTGAAAAAATTGGTTGTCTGTAAAGTCGGTTTACTGACGATAGTTGAACGTGATAATGTCTTAAGAAAATACTGATGGAATGGTAGCATTTAATTGGTTATTAAAATTTTTAATTTAAGTATATTTTAATAAATATTAATTTAAATTAATAAAATAATTGATTTTGATTTTATAAATTTATATTTTAAATTTATAATAAATATATTAATTTTTAATTTAAAATTAATATACTTAATAATTATATTTAATAGACGGATGTCGAACGCTGCCGAACGCAAAGGCCGATTGTGCTTCTTTCTCGCTCGTTCCGCGCTCTCGCTTGCACTTCAAGCCTTACATGGAACGCCTCAAAGCGAGGTAACGACGCATGACGTCATGTTTTTTCGTGCGTGCAGCCGGCTCTATCGAATTATAAGACGTTGTCACGTCAAAAAAAATATAAATTACGTTTATTGCACACTTGTCGAATCAGTATTTGCTTGATTACAAAATAACTAATTCTCGTTAATTTCAATATCATGTTAGCCAACTACTGAATGCTCACTGTATGTTCGAGCAATGATTTGTCATTCCGTGGACATTAATTACAATGATTTGGTTAATTGTCGAATTGACATCTCATCATGACAAAATATTGTGTTATGATGCAGTTCGTAATGAAATAGTGCGATATTTATGTCGCCTTAGCCAAACTTACTTGAAAAGGTATACTAGACAGGCATTTGTCTTTATGAATGCGTTACGTTTTTCGCACTCAATTCTGTAAAATTTCCAAAAATTTTTTAAATATAATAAAATAATTAAACCACCAAATAAATAAGTAGTGTACACGAAAGTATACAATTTCCTTCAATAGGGAAGTCTCATTTCTGTAAATAAATAATAATTATGGGATTTTAACATACTTTTGGTCTTAAAATCATATCCTCAACTGATGTATGGCCACTTTGATAAAGGTTTCTCTTAAATACTTCTAAATGATACGACCATTTACTGTGTACTATATCTGTTATCCACAATATAAAATGACATATATCCTATTAATGTTATAAACGCCAAAGTTTCTAAAGATGGATGGATGGATGAGTGTCTGTTACTCTTTTACGCAAAAAGTACTGAATGGATTTTGTTGAAACTTTACAATAAAACAGTTTATACATCAGAATAAAACTTTTCAATCCTACTACTTCAATATATCTAAAAGAGCGATTTCACTTCCTCCATTCCACACATTTTCGCTCTCTTAGATCTGAAGATAACCTACTCCTAAAAATTCCTTCTCATAACTCTTCCTTCTACTCTAAATCCTTCTCTGCTCGGCTGTGGAACTCTTTACTTCCAGAGATTTGACGTGCTCAATCACTAGTTACTTTTAAACGGCTGGTGAATGGGCATTTCTATCTCCCATAAAATCGTTATGATTCCTCAATTCAGTTCCGTACTCACTTATTGGTGTATATATTACATTGTCATTATTTGTTTACTCTCTCCCTTCAATATCGTCTAGTTTCTATTATTTTCATTTATTTTTTATTTACTATATGGGAACTTTTGTATGTATGTGTGTATGTATGTATCTATCTATGTATTTGTGTATGTATGTATTTATTTAGTATTTTATGTAAGTATATTCTATTTTACATAATTTGATACAATAACTTCCTATACTTGACTGTACGTACACCCGAACCTCTTCAATGGATGCACTTTTCCTTTTCAATATTGGTCGTCCGGAAGAGATCGCTCATTAGCGATAAGACCGCCAATTGTACATTGTTTTTTAAAAGTTATTTTGTATTTGTAAGTATTTATTATTTGGTGTATACTAAAGAGTAATTCATTCATTCATTCAATAATACATAGGCTAGTAGTACTAGTTTTCATTCCTGTAAAATTTCGGAATAAATAGTAATTTTACGGCAACGAGAACAACGCGGGTGAAACCGCAGGCGTCCTCTAGTTTTACATATAGGTGACAACAAACTAGAGGCTCGAGTAATCATTTGTTATTGCAATGGCGTCACATAAAACTGCTCTTGCACCCAACTCTAACACTATGCAAGATATCGCCCAGATGCTTCTGCTACTTGAGTATTTTAAGTGCTCGAGTGGTAGTAGCGCCACTTTCTAAGAATACCGTGCTGTGTGCCAAAATGTATAAATAAAGATGTTATCTATCTAAAACATTTTGTCAGAATAAAATGAAAAGAAGGTATGCAAGTTAATAAATCTTAGCAACGTTCTCTTAAATACACACTAGAGACTTGTACTATAATATGTATTCTGTGCTAGAGGTTTTTTTTTATTGATTACAAGTTGGCCCTTGACTGCTATCACACCTGATGTTAAGTGATGATGCAGTCTAAGATGGAAGTGGGCTAACTTGTTAGGAGTGGAACGAAAGTCCATACCCCTTTCGGTTTCTACACGACATCGTACCGGAACGCTAAATTGCTTGGCGATACATCTTTGTCGGTAGGGTGGTAACTAGCAACGGCGAAAGCCTCCCACCAGCCAGACCAAGACAAATTAAGAAATATCTCAATCTGCCCCGCCGGGAATCGAACACAGGACCTCCGTCTTATTAATCCACCGCGCATACCACTGCGCCACACAGGTCGTCAAAAAGTTCGAGTAAGTTTGATATTCGAGTAATAATATTATAATTTGTGATTACGAACGCGTTTCGTAATGGACGCTCTCGCACCCATCTCTCTGCAACACGTTTCAAAGGAGCTAAACAAAAAGTAAATAAGCGATATAACCATCCAGTTTAACCACTAAATAAACTTAAACCTTAAACAAAATTAATCGCCATCGACAACGAATATAATTTTCATATTTTTTAGAAAGAAAGAAAGAAAATGTCTTTTTTATATACATCATGCCACTCATAATTGCTTTTAGCACAATAGCCTGCAATTTGTTGCATAACCTACAAAAAAGATCCAGCTCAGCATCCTTGCTACAAAATCTTCTACAAGATGATGCAGCGCCGATTTTCAGTTCGATACACTTATGATTGATTGGGCTAAATAATTCATAAAACTAATGTCAATGAAAATTACATTACTTGTTAATGTATCTTAACTACGCTCTGTAGAGAACTAAAAGGTCGAGTTGAAAATTGCTAAAATAAAAATAGCTCGAAATTGCTCGAGTAATAATCTGACATTTCAAATGCTTTACGTAATGGGCGCTCTCGCACCCAACTCTCTGAAGCACGTTTCAAAGTAGCGAAACATAAAGTAAATAAGCGATATAACTATTCAGTTTAACCACTTAACAAATGGAACCAGTAGACACAAAATGAATTGCCTTGAATAACGAAATTTACTTTGATAATGAAAATAAAAATGACAAAATGTAAAAATTAATACCTCTTGACTTACATTACATTAATTGTAAAATATGTCGATTCTTGAAAAAAATGCATCGTAAAAATATGGCAAAATGTCATTGGAGAATACCGCTTCGCAACAGTTGTACGTCGGCTTCAAAACTTACGTTTTTTTCAAAAAACGTAACTCGGGTTAAAGTTGCTGGAGTAAAAATTGCTCGAAGAACAACAAAAAAGTAAACACGAACCACTGGCCACAAAGTCTTCCTAAGTTTTGATTTATTTTGCCCAATTACAATTATTGGGTTTAATATTAATATTTAAATTAATAACTAAAAAAATTAATATATCTGGAAAACACACTCGAGTAAAAATTGCTCGTTAAAAAAAAAAAAAAAATTGTTACGTAATGGGCGCTTTCGCACACAACTCTCTGCAACACGTTTCAAAGTAGCGAAACATAAAGTAAATAAGCGATAAAACTATCCAGTTTAATAATGAAATAACCGAGTTAACCCGAGCAGGCGCGGTGGGGCATAAATTTCACCTCCCCCCACCTGTCGTAGCGACCACCGTTTCCGTAGAATTTGTTCATTCTACGTCGCTACGTCATAGCTACGCTCCGCCGGTGTTAAAGTCGCGTTCACTTTGACGGTTATTGTTTTATTTTTTTTGTTCATCAGCTTTATAATGCTGCAGAGCAAAGCTGAGCCGCGTTTGCTTTATTACAGGAAAGGGGATAATATGAAGGGCATGTACCTTAGAATTGAGACGCACCACGTTGCTCCCGGGCGGGTTAGCAGGATTAGGATGAAAATGTTTGACCTATCACATTTCATGATGTTGATGACCGGGACCGACTTAACTCTCACTTAGAGGTATGGGGATGCAACACCAACAACTTTCCATCTCTCTAACAGTCTATGCAACTTAGTGTCATGGACACCTGGGTTCAGACGAGTTCGGACAAGAAAAATAAAATATATAAGGGCTTTCTTCTGTCAAAACAAATCTTAACTATTACTTACGCACATGGGAAGATGGTGTAACATCTCTGTACCTCGAAGAGCAAATTAAGCTGTTGCGTAATTGACGAAAGTTAATTATCACCGAGCTGCCGCCCGCCCGCAATAAAGCAGATTGGTTGGTCTACTAAGCTCTAAACCTTAGGAGGTACAAGTACTTTTGAAACGTCAAGTCTTTCAGTACGTAGTGAATACTGGTTCGATAGGCAGATCCTGCCGAGAAAAGCTTACCAATTATATTTTTTATCAATTCCAATTTGTGTAGTACAATTTTTGTAGTGAATTCTTGAAAAAAAAATGATCGGTATAAAAAATTAATATACCAAGTTTATTTATAAGTTATTTCCCTACTAGAAGGTCGGACCTTAACTTAGTTTACGGATCATTATGAACGCACCCCAAACTGCGGCTATTGAATTTATTTGTATGCCCTTACCCATATGTAGGTATGTGACTCACCTATACTCCATATTTCATGTAGTTACCTACACACAAAAGAGTCACTGGTTTAGTTTGGAAGTTACTCGTAAATTAGGGATAACTTGCGTTTCCGGCGATAAATACGCTCAAATGATATTTGATTCAATTGATTTCAAAATTATTAAAAATATATACAAGCCAAATTTTCATAGGAGGGAGTCCTAATTTCTCTCCAATTAAGAGTGAAATTCCTAAAAATTAATCGTCCTTATGTAAAAAAGCTACACTCTAACTTCAGCTTGTTGTAGGTAATTGTTTTGGCTGTACATTGCAGAAGTCAGCCAGACAGTACAGATGAAAGTGATAACATTTAAATTTTTTTTTTTATAAATCCTTAAAGCGGCCAAACGATCACGCGGGCCACTTGATCTTAAGCGATTACCGCCGCTCATAAACATTTGCAACATCAGAAGCACTGCGAATGCGTTGCCGGACTTTGAGAAAAGTATTAATACGCCCCTTAAAAACCCCTATATTAAAATTTTTCGGAAATACTAATAAACAAATTAAATTCATAAACTGTGTAGATAAACGCTTTTAAATCCGCAAGGTACTCCCGTCTAATATCGACTAAAAGTAGCGCGTCTACAAGGTAAGAGTACAGTTGTTCCAACAAGTGAACTGGCACGCTGTCAAAAAAGTTAACTTCTATATAGCTGTCGTATAGTCGTTAACGATTGCAGCCACCAGCTCGAGTTGGCATGTTTGGCAGGCTTAGCTTATCGCACACCTCGGGCGGAATTACAACCTGCAGTTACATACGTTCTGGTTATCTTGTTACAGGATTGCCTCTTCCTAAACAACAGACAGTACAGTACTCGTACATTTTGCCTTTCTTGTTAGAGAACTGTCTTTTTTACACTCCTTTCTACCACAGTATAGCTCAACGCCGCGAACACTGGCACCCTTATCCAGGCAAAAAATAGCAAACGTTTGGCATCCACGTTTCTAAAACTCAAAGTAAAAGTGTGAAATGCCCAGCGTCAGTGCTTCCTACCACCTACAATCTGAACATCATTAAGGCAAGAGTGAATTGGCGTTTAGTTCAGCGTGTTTCTATTAAGACCTCATCAGTGATTTCCATTAAGCGTGATTGTAGACAAACGCAAGCCTATATAGCAGACAAAAAGCTAAACTGGGATAACTTGCTTTATTAACAAGTATTTCAAAGAAATCTTAATTTGTTTATTTCAAGTAACAATAGTAAATATCCACTGAATTGGATTCAGCTGCTATCTGTGATTCTGCCACCAACTCGGAAGGCAGATAAACATAAAATGTTCCTGCAATATACATTAAATATCCCTGTGATTTGAAAATTATAATATTTCTAATTCGCTAATATAAAACTAAATGTTTCCAAATAGGTACACAAGGTGCGTAATATTCAACTCAACGTTGCGATTCCAAATGTACAAGGACTCTTACGTCGACTCAACGTTACTAGTCTGCGAGTTATGCAAGGTAAGAGTACAGTTTGAGCAAGTGAACTGGCAGACAGTCAAAAAAGTTAGCTTCTACGTAGCTTCGCTAACGATCGCGACCACCAGCTCGAGTTGCATGTTTGGCAGGTTTAGCTTATCGCACACCTCAGGCGGAATTACAACGTGCAGTTACATATGTTCTGGTTATCTTGTTACTGGATGGTCTCCTTTTTGTTTAAACGTAGTTATCCTTGATTTTTTTTTATTTCTTGGTTCAATTTAGGATTTTATCATATTACTATTATAAAAGTAAAAGTTTGTGAGTGTGTATGTTTGTTACTTCTTCACGGTTAAACGGCTGGAGCGATTTTAATAAAGTTTGGTATGGAATTAGCAGACACCCTGGATTAACACGTAAGCTATGTTTTTTCCCGCAATTCACACAGAAATGAGAACCACGCGGGTGAAACCGCGGATGTCCTCTAGTATTTTCATTATAAGCTTATACCTGGTTTATTAGTCTAGTATAATGTAAACAATGATGTTGAGTGATTTACCCTTCTGTAATAATGCCACATAGAAACTTTAAGGTGGATAAAATATAGGTTTTTTTAAGCTATTGCATAGCTTCTATCGAGGGCCTTGAGCGTGGAGACCGAATTCAGAAATTCCGTAATGAAAAAACCTAACAACCCCCACTCTGACCGGCACAGCGGTTTTAGTCAGATTGTCTTATTCGCATCTTTGTTCGCCAACGTCCATACCATGTTGAATACACCGGTTCTCGTCCGATCACCGAAGTTAAGCAACATCGGGCGCGGTCAGTACTTGGATGGGTGACCGCCTGGGAACACCGCGTGATTGTTGGCTTTTTAAATTTTTATTTTTTTAGTTTGTTTTATTTTTTATTTGTTTATTTATTTTTTATAAATTAAAATTATAAAAATTAAAATAAATAAATATCACAAGCTAAAAAAAAATAAAATAAAAATAAAAATTTTAAAAAGTCAATATCACACGGTGTTCCCAGGTGGTCACCCATTCAAGTACTGACCGCGCCCCATGTTGCTCAACTTCTATGCATTAGCTTTACCGCGGCAGTCTCCGAGTGTCACACGTCTTTTATTTTAAATGACTACATTGTCACTTAAAATTAAGTAGAATAGCAGTCAACTTATCGTTTAGTAAAAAAGTCGCCAAAAATAGAGCTTTATTAGTAATTAGTTGTTTTTTTTTTTATAATTTTAGGAGAAGAGAACAAGTTATTATCATATTGGATCCACGGGCCGCGCAACTAAGCGCACTGAGTGCCGAGTGTGAGTTTTCACCAAAACAAATCGAAAACTTTACTTTCGCGTTAAGGGCATATTTATATGGAACTGAAGCAGCGCCCCTGGCGGAAGTGAGAGAGAACTCAACACTGACACTCGTTTATTTGAGTTTTCTCTCACTTCCGCCAGGGGCGCTGCTTCAGTTCCATATAAATATGCCCTTAACGCGAAAGTAAAGTTTTCGATTTGTTTTGGTGAAAACTCACACTCGGCACTCAGTTCGCGGCAGACATACGAGTGCATACCTCGCTCATGGGACAAAATTACAACATTTAGTGTAATTACATACATTCTGAAGCTACGAGTTTCTTATTATAAGACTGTCTTCTTTTGTAACAAGTTCAATAATAGACCTTTATCGAAAGTATAACTCTCAACTTTTCTGTTTCTTTCAACTTTTAAAGAGGACGAACTCAACTCGATACATTTTATGTGAACACGCAAAGCTTGAAAAAACGAACTGAAGTTATGTAATATATTCTACTTTTATTTTTATTTTACTTGTGTATACTCACTAGTTAAATTTAACGAATTTTAAATTAATAAATATTTTTGTAAATTATCAAAAAAGCAATTGCTGAGTTTCTTTCCTACTTTTCTCAACTGGAATCTTCCGAATCAGTAGTAGAGTCATTACAAACAGTCAAACTTGACGTTTCGAAAGTGCTTGTGAACAACGTCTACTTGAAATAAACGAATTTTGATTTTGATTTGTTGATTTTATCAATATCTGCTTAGAACTTGCAGCGCCAGCAGGCTTTTTTGTTTCTGTGGTGAAGAATATTTTCTTTTTCTTTTAATTCAGCTAATTATCTATTAAAACTGCATCCAAATCGGCACGTTCGAAATCTTATATATTGCAAACAGGCACTCAGATAGACATGGTAATCTAACCCTTCTTTTAAAAGTTCAAAAATTTTATTCAACTTTCACCTTAAAAATAGCGATAAAATTTCAAAAAGTGCCACCCTAAATCACGGTATACGACACATGTTAATGGAAATGGCACGTTTAAGCATTTTTCGCACAATTGGAAAAAATATTTCGAAAGACATAAATTTTTATGAATAAAATAAAAAAAGGCTTTTGTCCCTCTGATTAATGTGAATCGAGTATTGAGTGCAACTGTTAGCTACTGCTGCAGTGTTGGTTCAGTTGAATGTAGTTAACTGACACTTGTTAATTTATAACTCTTTTGGTTTTTAAACGGTTTTATTTATTTTCCAGTTAAGTTTACAACTGATGAAATGTATATATGGCCATACCATATGTCGGTTATTTAAACCGACACATGAGAACCAGATAGGCGGGTTCTCTAAGTTGAAAGTTACAGGTACGTTATAAAAAAAGGCTTGAATTTTGGTCGCGGACTGTCCGTTATTTTATTGCTTCGGTTTATATACATAAGGTCATAGACACAATAGAAATAGTACATAAACAAAACATTTTTTTTTTTTTTTTTATAAAAATAGCGAGCAAACGAGCAGGCGGATCACCTGATGTTAAGTGATTACCGCCGCCCATGAACAACTGTGACACCAGAGGCGCCACTGATGCGTTGCCGGCCTTTGAGGTGTTTATTTACTCTCCCCTTGAAAATCCCCAAATTATAAGATAGTGGGAACACCGAGGATGGAAGCTCATTCCAAATCTTACAGGTGCGAGGCAGAAAATTCCTAGTATAGCGGATGGTAGTACTATACCAGGCATCCAGATGGTGAGGATGAAATTTGTTTCTGCGGCGTGAGGTACGGGCAGAGAATCCTGACGGTGGTATTAGACTAAATAGCTCTTCAGAACACTCTCCATAGTACAGTCTATAAAACACACAGACTCCAGACTATCAGTTAACCTGGGATTGTCAACAAGTCGAACAGCCCGCTTTTGGATCCGGTCAAATGGAAGGAGTTGGTAATGTGGAGCACCGGCCCACAGGTGGGAACAGTATTCCATATGAGGCCGTACTTGAGCCTTGTAAAGCAAGAGTCTATGCTTGGGCGCAAAGTACCTCTTAGCCCTACTGAGCACGCCGAGCTTTTTTGATGCTAACTTAGCCTTCCCTTCCAGATGATGTCGGAACTGGACTTCGTTCGAAATATTGACCCCAAGAATCCCAATGCTGTTAGAGGTGGTAAGGAGAGTGTTCTGAAATGTAGGAGCGATGTTGAAGGGGGTCTTTTTTGCGGAAAATGCGCAAACTTGTGTCTTTGAGGCATTAAATTGCACATTGTTTTGTGCTCCCCAATCGGACACTCGTTTTAGGGTTTCCTCAATATCGGACACAAGTTTGCATCTGTTCTCCACTAGCTGTGCTCCGGATAGCTGCGCATGGCCTTTATAAAAAGCGTCTCCCGTACTGTCATCTGCATAGCAATGTATGTTGTTATTATTTTCCAACATGTCATTGATATGCAGAATGAACAAGGTGGGAGACAGCACAGAGCCCTGAGGTACATCAGCATCAATGGACTTAGGATCAGAGCAAGAACCGTCAACCACTACTCTGATATTGCGACCATCAAGAAAGCTGGCGACCCATTTACACAGACTCTCCGGTAGTCCGAAAGATGGTAACTTCGCTAGAAGAGCCACATGCCAGACCCTATCAAAGGCCTTTGCAATATCCAAGCCAACTGCCAGAGCTTCCCCCTTGCTATCAATAGCCTCAGCCCATCTATGAGTTAAATACACTAGAAGGTCACCAGCTGATCGACCTTTACGAAAGCCGTACTGTCTATCGCTAATGAGCTGGTGCTCCTCTAGGTATTTAAGCAACTGGGAGTTAATGACATGCTCCATCACTTTTGATAGAAGAGAGGTAATTGCAATTGGTCTGTAGTTAGCAGGGATCGATTTATCGCCCTTTTTAGGCACGGGATGAACCAGGGCAGACTTCCAACAGGACGGGACAGTGCTAGTGGAGTACGACAACTGAAAAAGACGCGCCAAAACAGACGTCAACTCAGGGGCGCATACTTTAAGAACAACTGCGGGGATACCATCCGGTCCACTTGCTTTGTTGAGGTCAAGAGAGAAAAGCACCTTGCGTATAGAGTTCTGAGTGAAGTGAATTTTACTCAAAGAGCTTGGACACCGCGGGATGTTGGGTGGTGTTCTCCCATCAACAACAAGCGTTGAGTTAGAAGCAAAGAGAGCGCTCAGGATTTCAGCTTTCTCTTTGGCAGTATGGGCCAGAGTATCGTCCGGTCGGCGCAAAGGTGGAAATGTAGACTGACAGAAATTGCCCTGAATTGCTTTAGATAGGGACCAAAAGGCCCGACTTCCAGAAGGCATTGTAACTAGCCTCTGACCAATTTTGTCAATATGCTTTAACCTTGTTCTGGCAATAGCGTTTTTGTATGACCTAGTGGCAGCATTAAAACTTTTCTTCAAGTTTGCGGTATTAGAGTCAGACTTGCATTGAGCTGAGGCCCAAGACTGAAAGGCATTTTGTTTTTGTCCTAAAGCTTTATAGCAGTCTGCATTGAACCAACGCTGGGAACGTCCCCCAATAGGTATGGTTGAATTAGGAATAAAACAAGCCATTCCCTGAAGTATAACGTCAGTAACAGCCTCAGCGCAGATGTTAATGTCATTTGAAGAAAAGCAAAGCTGATCCCACGGATACGAAGCATAGAACTCACGCAAACCATCCCAATCAGCAGATTTATAGTGCCATACTCGGCGGGTACCAGATACACGTGTGCGGGAGAAAGGCTTAATTTGAACCGAAGTCTCCACCAAAGAATGATCAGATGACCCTAAAGGTGCATTCACACTGACCTGATAACCTAAAATCGTATTAAGAATAAATCTAAAATCGATGGAGTATGGTCCGAAATATCAGGAATTCTAGTAGGTGTTAGCACAAGCTGGCTGAGATCATAAGCCAGAACAAAGTTATAAGCAGCCCTTCCAGCGTGGTCGGTGATGCGTGACCCCAGCCATTCCACATGGTGGGCATTGAAAAACATAGACACAAAAAATAGAAAAAAAATACAGATAGAAAATAATAATTGTCTAAAGCCATAATTGGGCTATAATTTGGCGTTGACACCATATGATCTTGATTACTTAAGCGTTTACGATCGCAGAAAGTAAATATGGCAATAGTCTCTAGACTCTGATAAAGAAAAAAAATAATTTTCTTCTGTAATTTAAGTCAACTAAAAAAGAAAAATTTTTATTTTAAAGGGATATATTTCCAGAAATATAGGTATATTTCAAAGCCTGCTCTTTAGGAGGTCTAGAGTTTAGGTACCATTATAGTATCTGCTAGTCACTTGCCCTTTACCTGCTTGGGGCATAGAAGGGAGCTGTGTTTGGTATTTCTCTGGTAATCCTACGTGGTTGACATGTTGGTGATTTGCACTAAGCTAAAACTATACCATTCAACACTTTAAACTGTGATGTTAATTCGTTTAAATAATGCGCTCGTGCCAGATATGTGGCAGCCCTATCTTCAAACAATATATAAACCTAACAATACTTCACATGACACTCAGACGTCAAAAGCAGTGCAGAGCTAATTGTGCGGATAAAAGTGAGCACAACCGCGGGTAGCCCGCAACCTGGGACTGCTCCTTTGATGTGGGGGCAACGCCCTCGCGCAGGGCTGTCACAATCAGGAACTACGCCCTATTTCAGCGTAAGGCTGCCTATACTGGAGATGTACGAAAATGCAGAAAGGGTTGTCAGATAAAGCTTATCTTATTACATTAATTATATTTCAATTGAATCGCGGCTCGGTAGTCTTTCTAACCTGTCCTGTTGGTCCCTATGCGGCTTTGTATTATAAAATTGTCAATTCGAGTCATATTGCACTATTCTATAGCGATTCTTTTGTAACTCGAAAAATAATTTTAGTAGTAAATTAGCTGGAGTTAAACCCCGTGTCTACGAAAATAATTTAGGCGTAGGTGTCAGTCATTATAAGTTTTATTTTATAGTACTATTATGTATTCTATAATATCTTAAACTCGCTAACACATAGAGGAGCAGTATAGTGGATCTACGTTCCATTTCAGTATGTCAATTATAAAAAAAAATATTATTATGAAAACAAAAAACCCGACTGCGTAGAAGTTATGAACTGAATAGAGAAAAACAAGGATCACTATATCTGTATAAAATTCTAAATACTTTAAGGTGCTGCAAACAGGGACAAAATACTTTAAACAGCGGGGAAAGAAAGATCTACCAAAACTACGTTTGTCCCCGCCTACGTAAATGAGACGGTACACTTAGTACACTTTTTGCCATTTTTTGTAAAAAAAGTAATATGAACATGATATGATATTTATATTTTTGAAATGGCCTTTTTAAGACCTTTCAATTGGTACCCATATTGCTATGATAAGAGAAAAAAATGCACACATCCCCCCTTTTTCCCCCATTTACAGGCGCCGTTTTGAAAATTTATATAGCCTATGTCACTATTACAATTTTGACAAATTCAACGGCACCTCACATGTCAAAATCCACTCAGCCGCTTAGGCTGTAGCGCGTGCCGAAGAAATGGACATACATACATACATACATACATACATACATACATACATACATACGCTCGAAAAACATAACCCTCCTTCTGACGGAGTCGGGTAAAAAAAGCATCGCACGAACATCTTGTCGATCATCCCACCTTCAGTTCGACTATCAGTCCAGTACGACAAAATATCATTGGAGAATACTTATTGCTGTTATATCCGCTTTGCAACCGTCGTGGTTTAGGTTGACACTGAAATTCAATTTACGATAAATATTAAATACATTGAAATTTCTTATGAAAATCCTAGAGGACGCCTGCGGTTTAACCCGCGTAGTTCTTGTTCTCGTGAGAATTTCAGAATAAAGTATGATATGTAAGCAATATTGTAGTAAAGTTCCATCAAAATCCATTCAGTAGTTTTTATGTGAAATAGTTACAAAAATCCATCCATATATACAAACTTTTGGCTTTAAATTCCTCGCTAATATTAGCGAGGAATTTAACAGTTTTCACTTCACTTATTTTTACATTTCACCGTACAGGGCCTAATTTTTCTAGTCAGATTTTAGTTACTTTTTATTTCATCGCGGGTGTATCGCAACCCTAACAGGAAGATCTCAAGGGTCCGTATCTAAGGTAAAAGTGGAGATCCTTATAAGATATAGGTATTTTTTAATCTTGTTGGAGAGGAACATCAAACGAAGTCGGAATTTCGTTATTTGTACTGAAGTTGCGGATACAAATTAAAAAGGTAAATATCAATATTCAATTTGTATATTTACCAAAATAACTCTGAGCTACTCCTATGAGTTCCGTATTTCGTTGAAGAGTAAACTTGTTCAGAAGACAAAAATCAAACCAATCCGAAGCGAGAGGTGATATCGAGTGTTAGATCCACTGTGGTACAATGCAGGTTGGATGCTTTGGTTGACAATGTTTCATACATTAACGATCACTATCATAATTATGTTGAAGATATTTTTCGGGACCGATGGCTTAACGTGCTCTCTGAGGTAACACCACCATCTTCCCGACTCCAGGCTTGAAATGTACTGAAAATTTTATAGAGGAATGAAAAACTCAGAATTATTCCGACGACCCGACCCAGGATTCGAACACTGGACCTTGTGATCGAAGCCAAATAGGCTAACCAATAGAATATTAAACATCTTCCTTCTTCGTCGTATTCTTCTTCCCTTTCTATTGTTTAAAGACTGTAGGAGTGGATAGGCACGACAATATTACAATGGGTGAGAATCAAACCAATGACTCATTTCATTTGTCTGCCTTATTTAATACCATATCTGTGGAACCATACTCTTTGTGGAGATTAAACCCACCACGCAGTCATTACGGTTAACTACTTACTAATAATAATGTCTGGAACTGAATCAAATTGCCGGATATGTAAAAGGAATTTTCGGTTACAATTTAATTTCACGTCACAATAACAAAATTAAATTGAGTGTAAGAGGTGTTACAGTAAATTGCGTTACAATACGCTGTAGTTCGTAAGACGTCCTATAAGTTAATTATGAGGGCGAGAGGATCCTTGCCATCCATTTCCCTTAACCCTTAATAACTTTACGCAGTGAATGAATAAATACACACCGACACTAACTTCCTTAGTTAGTGCGGATATATGGGGGTCAACCAAGACAGTTTACGTATATCTAGACTAGTTAAGACTTAAATTCCGTCCGCATGACTATTTTTGTATAAAAAATTGGTTGTCTGTAAAGTCGGTTTACTGACGATAGTTGAACGTGACAATGTCTTAAGAAAATACTGATGGAATAGTAGCATTTAATTGGTTATTAAAAATTTTAATTTAAGTATGTTTTTATAAATATTAATTTAAATTAATAAAATAATTGATTTTGATTTTATAAATTTATATTTTAAATTTATAATAAATATATTAATTTATAAATAAATAAATTTTTAATTTAAAATTAATATATTTAATAATTATATTTAATAGACGGATGTCGAACGCTGCCGAACGCAAAGGCCGATTGTGCTTCTTTGTCGCTCTTTCCGCGCTCTCGCTTGCACTATAAGCCTTACATGGAACGCCTCAAAGCGAGGTAACGACGCATGACGTCATGTTTTTTCGTGCGTGCAGCCGGCTCTATCGAATTACAAGACGTTGTCACGTCAAAAATCCTTTTATGTGACAAACTACGCTTACGGCCTGAGAAGCGCAATAGAATGCGTGGTGAATTTTTAAGATAGAAATCCTGGGTTCGTTTCCCGGCAGAGCCGATTGAGATTTTGTTAATTGGATCAGGTTTGCCTGATAGAAGGCTTCTACTGCAAAGAAGTACCGTCAAGTAATTTAGCGTTCCGGTAAGATGACGTGCAGAAACCGAAAGAGGTGTGGATTTCCATCTTATACACAGCACCATCACTTACCATCACATGTGATTGCAGTTAAGAGCTAAATTGTAGAAAAATAAATAATAAATAAAGTAAAATAAAAATTGTAAATATCCAGAATCGTCATACAGTCGAATTAGTTTTATTTATTACTTTAGAAGCTAAGATGCCACACACAGACAAACACATACACGTGTAACTTCTTTTTTTACATTGAGGGTAAATAAAACAGAATGTTTTTAGCAGGTAGGATTTCATACGAATAGTCTTTAGTTGTACTCCATTTTAAAACGATATCAGTGTGTTTTATTTCGCGTAAAATGTTTAAAAATAGGTCTAAATTATCAAAAATAGCCACTTTCATTAACTCTTTTGTTGTAGAACTTTTAAAATCGATTGCTTTCATTGGATGGATTGCAATCATAAAAATTGAGCACTTTCCATTTTGTCGAAATTTGAAAGAGCGGTCGCCATTTTTAATATTCTCTATAATATCAAAAGCAAGTGGTTAATGGGTATACTCAATGTATAAGCTGACAAATTGGCTTGGAAGTTGGCATTACTCATCGTAAGTGACTATCGTGTAATCTATACTAATAATATAAAGATGAAAAGTTTGTTGGTTCGAACAAGCTAATCTCAGGAACAGCTGGTTCGAATTGAATAATTAAATAATTAAATATTTTTGTGTTGGATAGTTCATTTATTTAGGAAGACTTGAAGCTATATTATGTATAACATTACGCTGCAATCAATATGAGCGAAGAATCTGTGGATACTGTAGAAAAAACGGGAAAAATTGTTGAAAATGCTTAAAACTAATGTAATGTTCTAAGTTATAAGGAGAAACTTAGACTATTTCTATTTTTTTTGAGCGGACGAAGTTGCTGGCAGTATGAAAGGTTTAAAAATTTGGGAAAAGCGAGAGTGACGACCTCTGTGGTGCGATGGATATGAGAAACGGAGGTCCTGGGTTTGATTCCCGGCAGGACAGATTGATATTTTCTTAATTTGTCATGGTCTGGCTGGTGGGAGGCTTTGGCCACCATCCTACTGACAAAGACGTACCGCCAAGCGACTTAGCGTTCCGGTAATAGGTCGTGTAGAAATCGAAAGGGGTGTGAATTTCACCCTACTCCTAACAAGTTAACCTGCTTCCATCTTAGATTGCATCATCACTTCATCAGGTATGATAGCAGTCAAGGGCCAACTTTTAGTAGATACAATAAGAGCGTTATGCATGTATCGTGAAAAGTAGAAGCACGTGGTCTATGCCTACCCCTATGGAAATGAGGCTTGACGGTTTATTTGTATGTATATAAAAAAGTAAAATAGAATACGTCTTACAAAAATACCAATGTCAATTTAGACGGACATAGTTATTTTAACTACGAAAGTATTCAACGTATTCAATAAATATTTCCACCAAAATTGTGGGTATTCCTATATAAAAGTATTCGTATATAACTGCGATGTATTCGTGTCACGTTTGACGTAAACAATAAAGCGCTTTTAGACGAAATTGAAAGTGACTTGCGCTGTAAAACGTACGCGAATAAAGCGCTGATGTGTTTTAGGCTCAGATATTTGATGAAATGTGGACTCGGTTTTACTATTTTCCTTACCTTTCAGTATTATTTAGTTTCAAGATACAGATTTATAGATTAAAACGTGCACTTCAAGGTAAGAATTTATACTAATAAATAAACGAATTACTAGACATAATCATAAAAAAACGTCTTTGCATAAGTTATATTCACCATGGCTGCCTTTGAGCATAGACCACAAATCATTCGTGAGGTTGAATATACCATTTATTTATTATTTTGTAAAACGTTGTTGCTTAAATTAAGATTAATTTAAAAAATAGCGAAAAGCTTTGACCAACATCTTAAAAAGCTTTTACTTAGTTGTTGGATCAAGGGTCGGTTACAGAAGGCGGTAATTCTTGAAGCGCGTATTGTGAGGAGGTTCCTCACTCTGGAACCCTGACCACCGGTTGCTTGGACCCCCGGACTGGAATTTTTTATAAATTTTTAATAGTGTCTTTATTAAATACATTATAGAACTGACGATTTTCCCAACGCCAAATATTCTTGGAGGCAATCGGCTACGCTTTCACACACATGATAGAATAACTAAGATTGTAAATTATAAAATACAAATTGTAACAATCATATTTAAAAGAGTAATGACGACCTCTATGGCGCAGTGGTATGCGCGGTGGATTTATAAGACGGAGGTCCTGGGTTCGATTCCCGGCGGGGCAGATTGAGATTTTTCTTAATTTATCTTGGTCTGGCTGGTGGAAGGCTTTCGCCGTGGCTAGTTACCACCCTACCGACAAAAACGTACCGCCAAGCGATTTAGCGTTCCGGTACGATATCGTATAGAAACCGATTTCATCCTACTCCAAACAAGTTAGCCCGCTACCATCTTAGATTGCATCATCACTTAACATCAGGTGTGATAGCAGTCAAGGGCCAACTTGTAGTCGATAAAAAAAAAACTGCTGAGTTCCTTGCCGGCAAGATCTGCCTTCTAAACCGGTGGTAGAGTCACTACACACTGACAAACGTGACTTTTAAAATTGCTTGTATTTCCTAAGTTATATGTATTGTAACCTAATTGAAATAAATTAATTTGGTTTTAAGTAGGACGAAAAGTTGGGTACATGGCTAGGAGCACTGCTGAAAGGTTGCCTTATCTATCGTTTTTTTTTTCGAGATTTGTTTCATTGATATTCTTTGGTTACGTAAAAAACCATTAGTTTCATCTGTACTGATTTGCACTCCAAATAGTTTTTTTGACTAACTACCTACAAAGTCTGAGATATCTTCAAGTCAAGTACTAATGTCACCTTTTTTTTTTTTTTTTTTTTTATCGCTGGGAAATGCGTTTACGCATCCCTTCCGCGCAGGAAGGGTATGTGGGACTCACCAGAGATCCGGAATACCCACTAAAACCCAGCGGACCCGACTGCGTCATTCCGAAGATCGCCACAGGATCGCTTTCGCAAGCTACTCTGACGTCTTGACGCTTTCGTGCATAATTCTCTATACGTCCATCTTGGTACGACGTAACCTATGGCGGGAGTAGCTGGGCATAATGATGCCTTCTTCTACCCCGTCTCTCTCTGCGCATTATAGGAGCATCAGGATCTGCTTCCCGTAACCGTTCTTCTGCCTCCTTAAGCCCTACTACCGCCTCGCAGAAATCCACTACGGCCGTCCAATATGACTCGTTTTCGATCATAGCATTAACTACGGTCGGCAACGACACATCTCTACCTACAGTTGACGTCAACATATGCCTTTGAGGCCCCCAAGCTGCACATTCAACCAGCGTGTGATGCGCTGTATCCTCTGGAGCCCCACACTGATGACACGCTGGAGTTGGTTCCCGTCCTATCTGATGCAAATACTTACCAAAACAACCATGTCCTGTAAGTATTTGCGCCAGCCGGAATGTGAGTGTTCCGTGTCGTCTTTTTAACCAGCTGTCCAGATAAGGCCGAAACGCAACGACCGTCCAATAGCCAGCAACTGGGGACTCCAGATCCTCCTTCCATCTTTCTATAAGTGCTGTCCGAGCAAGTGTCCTGAGTCTTTTAATCTCATCTGTTACTGGCAACCCCTGAGCCCTCAACTCCGCCCGAAATCGATATACTTCCGCTAAAACCTCAGCCTGAAGTTCCCATGGTGGGTCTCCAGACAACAACGTAGCCGCCGTCCAAGACACGGTACGATACCCACGGATCACTCGCACCGCAATAATTCGTTGAGGTCTTCGTAAAAGAATCTTATTGCGGGGAGTCAGAGAGTGCACCCATATTGGAGCACCGTACAGTGCCATACTCCTAACTATACCGGCATAAAGACGTCTGCAAATTGATTCCGGCCCTCCAATATTTGGAAGAAGTCTACCAAGCGCGGCAGCGGTCTTTACGAGTCTGGCCTCTAGCTGTTCGAAGTGCGCCTCGAACTTCCAACGTGCATCCAGGATGAGACCCAGATATTTCATACAGGGCTTAAGCATTATAACTGTATCTTCAATAGTTATATTTGCACCCCGAGGAGGACCCTGACGCGGGCCATGAAATAAAAGAGCCTCAGTTTTGGAGACGGAGACCCTTAAGCCCAGTTTCCGAATCCTATCTACCACTAAAGTCGTGCCGACCACGGCCAGTTGCGAGGCCTCCGCGTATGTCTTTCCGCGGGCAGTGACAAGAGTGTCGTCGGCATAGCAAAGAATTCTCATCCCTGGTAGTAGAGGGCATCGCAGAAGCCAGTCGAAACCAATGTTCCAAAGGCTTGGTCCTAAGACTGATCCCTGTGGAACTCCAGAACTAACTTGACGACGATACATTCTTCCATCTCCTCCCTCCCAAAGAACTTCTCTGTCGTGGAGGTATGCCTCCAATAGCCTTTTTAAGTAGGACGGGACTTTATGGTACCGTAGTGCCTCTAACAAGGTTTCGAAAGGAAGACTATTAAAAGCATTAGCAACATCTAACGAAACTGCAAGCACGACATCCCCAGCTTCCACAGCCTCCTTAGAAAGACTTCTCAAGGCCTCAAGTGCATCCAAGGTTGAACGGCCAGCCCTAAATCCAAACTGCACTTCTGATAGACCAGGACCTACCGTTTCCAGATGCAAGGTAAGTCGAACAGCCAGAATTTTCTCAAATAACTTACTTATCTCGTTGAGCAATACTATTGGCCGGTATGCTGTGGAAGAATCAAGCGGGCGGCCTTCCTTTCTTATCATGCATAATTTTCCATCCTTCCACTGCTTTGGGAACTCTCCGGTAAGTAAACATTTGTTGAAAAGTTCCCGAAGCTGCACCCTCTTGTACTCAAAAGCTAAAAAGATAATCTTACCCGGAACACCGTCAGGACCTGGCGCAGTCTTTCTAAGTCGTAATCGGTCACACGCTGTTTCCAGCTCATCATCGGTTATTAACGGTATTTCGGATATTGGTTCATCATTCGAAAAGGGGGCCATCATCGGGGGAACATGTCCCAGTGGATTAGGGAAAAGCTCGGACACCAGCCGCTGCAGAAGGACAGGCTGTAGAGTCTCCGTTATTGGGGCACTTGGTGCACGAAGCTTATTTCGCGCTAGTCGGTAAGGTCGACCCCAAGGATCCCTATCAAGCGACTTTAACATCTCCTCTCGGGCTTGATCCTTCGCCTGCTTTATGGCGGTTTGCAAACATTTTTTTGCCTGACGGTAGGTACTTCGTAGCTGATCTTCCAGATTCAAATCAAGACCGTTGCGCCGGCGACATCGCACGTACTCCCTTCGCGCCCTAATACAGGCCTTACGGAGGTCCGCAATTTCGGACGACCACCAATATACACAACGACGGCGAGGCTTACGTTGTGCCCTTGGCATAGATGCATCGCACACTTCCGTAAGGGCGTCGCGGAGACGGTCTGCCAGCAATTCTGTGCTAGCCTCAGCACTGCTGCCAAAACAGGACCATCTCTGAACTATTACAGCTTCCTTGGCTAGCTCGCTGTCAAGCTGTCTGAGACACCAACGCGGAAAGCGGCTTCGTCGCCTAAGGGGGTTCGTTATCGTCTGAGAAGTGGAGATCTCAAACCGGATATAATTATGATCAGAGAGAGTCTCTGCCTCTTCTTCCACCCTCCAGTTGACTACATTCCCCGCAACTATTGGGGTAGCAAAAGAGAGGTCTACTATAGACCCTCCCTGCCATCGAACGCAAGTATGAGCTGACCCTCTATTGAGCAGAGACAGACCTGAGATAAAAGCCCAGTCCTGTACTGTCCTCCCCCTGGAGTTGGTGATAGGGTTCCCCCACATCTGAGATTTGGCATTGAAATCGCCGAGTACGATCTTTTCCCCAGTTTGTCTGCACATCGCCTCTCTGACAGAATCAAGAAAGCTTTCAAATTCTGCCAGAGGGCGGTTAGGCGAGAAATAAATCCCTACAATTACATAATCCCTCCATTTTGCCACCACATATCCGGAGCCTCTTTCTACTACCGATAGCAAAGCATCATTGTTGCTTGTAGCCAAGATCGCCACCAAACCATCCAAGTCCCCCACCCATTGTGACTGTGGTGGAATGTAGTAAGGCTCGCAGACTACTGCTAAATCAATTTTCCACTCAGCCATGGATTGTAACAACAGGTCCTGAGCCCCGGCGCAGTGGTTGAGGTTCGACTGGAGGAAGCTGATATGTCTCTGCTGATTCATGATGACATATCTGCTCCCTCCTGCGATTGACGGCGATCAGCATGTGCATCGGAACACACTCCTGTCTTTCCTTTTGTATGGGGAGGATTACAGTTCTTTCCACCCATGATGTGACTTGCTGACAGACCAGCATTTGAGCATACCTCGCAGTGCATTTCACGTACACAGTCAGCCGACTTGTGGCCCTCCCTGCTGCAACGGAAACATAAGTTTCCACGGTCAACTGTGAAAGGGCAGACTGGTCTTGTATGTCCAATAGAAAAACACTTATAGCAACGCAGAGGACGCTGGTCAAGCACCCGGACTTCAGCTGAACTCCATCCGATTAGAATCCTCCCAGACTCGGATAACTTTTTAGCCACTTCTACAGGACAGTGTACGGTGGCAGTGTATGTACCTCTAGGGCCAGACTGTAATTCTCCAACTTTAATGACTTGGGCATGGCAATTCCCGTCACGAGTAATCGCGGCAACTACTTTCTCTTTTGTAGCTGAGTCGTCAAGTCCGACAATTCTGAGCGTCGCCGATGGCGTAGGACGCACCACATTGGCAACTCCACTTAGAGCCATCTGTAGCTTGCTTGCAAGTAATTCGGCTTGCTCCGAAGTCTGATTTTTTGATAGCTCTAATAATCTAGCTCCAGTGGCAGCTCGCCGAATCTTTAGGCCTTCGTCGATGCCGAGCTCCTGCAAATTAACGCTCTTCTCTGCTCTCTCCAGTATTTCAGCATAAGTTACGCCTTTTTTCGCAGCTTCTGGATCCAAAGTCACCATGACCGCAGCAGTTTTGGGTGGAGAGAGCTTAGGCACTGACGGCTGTTTTTTAACAGAGTTAGCCGTCAAACCCGTTACCGTAGTAGTTTTCTTCCCTTTCCCTCCCTTTTTTACCACCGTGGCCCAGTCTGCTGTTGTAGTCCCAGCTGGTTGAGTAAGGTCGGTGACTGTCTCAGAGGTTCCAGCAAGAGGTGTCGGCGGAGTATTGCAAATCACTACAGCGGGCCTCGACGTAGCAGTTGTGGGAGGCGTAAGTGTCGATGCTGCCTGTCTTCTACGGTCGGCTGCTAGAGGCGGGCGAAGCACAGTTTCAGGCAGAAGTCTATCCTCAATTCCAGCAAATCGAGCGTCCAACATTCCACTTATTGACGAGACGATAGAGGCTTTCAGTTCCTCTAAAACATCACTGTCCAGTACAGGTGCGACAGAACCCTTTGACGCCGCCATGGAGGAACGCATCTCCGAAAATTCTCGCCGATGTGCTTTCAGATCAGACTTGAGACTCTCGATCTCATTGCGGAGACGGATATTATCCGTTCTCAAGCGGCGCGTTTCTTCGACTTCGGTTCTACACGCCAGAGCATCTATAATCTCTTGCAGAATGTGGGCCGAGTCTTTAAGGCGCTTTACCCACGTTCCTTTAAGGTTTCCCGACTTCGTGGCGACTTGAATAATACTGGCCACGTTATGGCCACCAAGGGCCCTAAGTTCCTCCGCATTGAGCTTGGAAGCATCCTCGGGACGGGGCACCTCTTCCTTTTCCTCAGGATCTGAAACGACCCGAGGCGCTACCGACCGCAAAGTCCTATCCCTGAGAAATTGATTGAACGCTACCTCCTTTGCCTCCTCCCGTGCTTCTTTTAGTTTGGCTCTGGCCCGGGAAATACCAGTGCCACGACCCCTAGTCATAGATCTACCTCGACTGGCGGTACTGCACCTAGCTGAAGAACCCTCAGATTCCGAATCTGTGTTGACTCCTTGACGAAATCCAAATATCGGACTCCGCGCCCGTGACTTATCTCTACAGTCCGTTACATCATTTCGAGACTGAGGAACTCCCTTCGACACCGACAAATCGTCGCGCTGTCGAGAGGAATCCCTCGAGTCCGCCATTTAGTAAAATCCTACTTATAATATTCAGAGCCGTGGTCACCGCAATACGCGGCAGTGACGTACTACACCGCCTCTCGCGGCTGTGACGTACCTCACCGCAACACGCGGCAGCGACGTACTACACCGCTCCCTGCGGCTGTGACGTACTACACCGCCACCCGCGGCAGTACCCCACACCGACTTAGCAATAAACGCTATAGCAAATAAACTAACCAACAACAATATTGAAACAGCAGAAAAAGAACAACAACAGACAAAACAAGAAAGTCACCCGGGGGCCTTGATCCCCCGAGTATTTTAAATAGGTTAGAAACAAACAAAATACAACAAGACAATAACAATAACAACAAAAACCAACAACTACTAACAACAATAATTACAAAGATGGCCCTGAAAAGGGCCCTGTAAATTTTAGAAAACTACGATATATCGTGAAACGAATTGAATAATTCGAAACACTTAATTCAAGCGGCTTGCGAGAGCGCACACACCCACTCGGCACGGCGTTCCGCACGCGACTCAAGTACTAATGTCACCTAACCTAGCATTTCCACTGTAGCAAGATCCGATTACAAAAGCGAGATTGCAGCTAAGCACTAGATTATTTATAGTACAAAAAAGATATACAGCGCTTTCAGCTGAAAATGATATGAATGACAATAAATAATGTATAACGCATCAAGTGTCGTCGCATTCTTCTCACGTTCAATGCAAACAATAAAGCGCTTTCAGACAATCGAAAGCGTCTGGCTGTAAAGCGTAGGCGCTTTTATGTTCCTTTACTTTCTTTGAATGCTACTTCTGCTGGATAGTAACATTTTTTGAATATATTATTTATTCTTTGCTGAATTTTTTAATGGAGGCAACACATGTTATGAAAGTTGGTAGCTTTGACAATGGCGCAATTACGTTTTTTTTTGTTGGTAGCTGTTTGAATATTGAAGGGAAATAGATTAATTCGTTAAAAATCCCTCGTTTATTTAGGTAATAATTACATTGTTGTTTTACAAAGATCCGAACTAAAATCCAAATTAGGTGTTTGGGTGTACGACAGTAAATTAGAAATAAGGCCTCTATGGCGCATTGGTATGCGTAGTGGATTTATAAGAAGGAGGTCCTGGGTACGATTCCCGGCTGGGCTGATTAAGATTTTTTTTAATTGTGCCAGGTGTGGCTGTTCTCCACGACATCGCACCGGAACGCTAAATCGCTTGGCCGTACGTCTTTGTCGGTAGGGTGGCAACTAGCCCTGGCGGAAGCCTCCCACCAGCCAGGTCTAGACAAATTAAGAAAACTCTCAATCTGCCCTGCCGGGAATCAAATCCATGATCTCTGTTTTATAAATTCACCACGAATACCACTGCGCCACGGATGACGTCAAACTGATGTTCACGCTATCAAAGTCAGGGGTGAAAAGCATTATGTATATTATATCGACCTAAAGAGACATTTTTAATTTCCACGCTTTGAAACCGAGAGCTCCCTAGTGTCTCTATTGGCAAAGAAGCGTCGCAGAAATCCCGATACACGCCCGTTCTGAAATAGACTTAAAGTAGGTCACCCTTGTCGGTGGCTTCGACGTGTCCGTGTACGAAAGGTAACAAACAAACAGCAAATCAATATCACCTCTATGCTAATGGACATAAGTGCTATGGAACCAGGTGAGATCGTGTGCGGTCGGGTGTACATTTTGTCTGCACCTTTTAAAGCTGAAAGTACTTTTATTGATAGAATTATAACAGTTATATGTGTAAGAGCTAGTAAACTATATACCAAGAAATACTTCACCAATACATATTAGTAGAATATTTTTAGATAGAAGCAGAAAAATAATTATAAATAGTTAATAATTTATTTATCTTTTAATTTATTTATCTATTTCCCACGCAAGACAGACGAATCCGCGGACAGACGGCGATGTTGACTCTACAATTTCCAACAAATTATCTAATACGACGGATTATTTATTTATTATCCTTCATACAATTACATATTTTATGGTTAAAACAAATAAAAATAAAAATGTGAAATGAAATTTTTATTAGATATTTATAAAAAGCCATCTAATTGTTCATCCAAAGGCAAGGTGCCCAACACACTGGCACTATTTCCCCTCTTAATATCAAGGCTTATTCTTTGGGGTAAACAAGCACCAGCATGTTGGTCACCAGACACATGGATCAGTGGATTAGATGTTGAAAACATTTGTGATGAAAAGTCAAATTAAAAAAACATTTTGTAAATTTAAAATATACCCAATATTGGGTCCATGTCAGTAGGTACGGTCTGTAGCAGTCTCCAACAGTCCCCAACAGTCTAGAGTTTAGCTGGATTAATGAGTTTTATGTCGGAAATTCTTAATTTCTTCGTGATATCATCGAAATTGCTTATCGCATCTATATCGTTTATAGCGACAAACCAACTAGATGACAGCTTACGTATAATGTATGTCAATAAGTTCATCGGCCGGTCTCTTCATTTTATTAAATATGCAATAAAAATAGATTAAAATACCTGCATATAAATATGTCGCTTCAGCGCTGACCTGACTACCTGACCTGTTTACCATCTCCTGGACTACATTAGTACTTAAAATTAAAAATATATATCTACGAGTACCTGAAAAGGATAGATTAAATGCGTTAGTCCAAGGACTGACTAATTTTTTTTCATTATTTATAAGTTGGCCCTGACGGAAGCGGGCTAACACCTTTAAGAGTAATACTAAATTAACATCCTTTTCAGTTTCGACGTCGTACCAGCCGAAGCTTCCCACTAGCCAGACCTGGACGAATCAGACCAGACAGGAATCGAACCAAGGACCTGCGCCTTATAAATCGCCCATTATCGCTACGCCATGACTGTCGTAAACAAAAAAATGTGTGCGTGTACTAGCGTACACTCGTAACAAGTGAAACTTTTTTATGACGTTATTTTTCAAAAAATAATTTACTATATGCAACTTTACAGAAATTAGTTAAATAAAGTTAAATTAGATAAAGTTTATAAAAGGCTTTTATTATCATAGACATAAATACAAAAAGATTATTATTGAATTTCATTAATTGTAATAGAATTATTACAATCATTGATGTCGTTTTTACTTTTTTTAGAAATTCACAATTTAAACCCTTTGATTTTCTGATCACTTCACATATATATATATATATATATATATATATATATATATATATATATATATATATATATATATATATATATATATATATATATATGTATATATATTTATCTTCCATAAGTCATGGCGCGTAACAATTTTTTTCCAACCCCGATAAAGAAGTTTCACTTCAAAAATCGAATTTTTAAAATTTTCGTGTTACATAACATTAATTGAGGAAGGCTCTCAGCTTATAGTTTGGCAATTTTATTAAAAGAATGAACGTAAATAAATGTATGTGAAAAGTATTATCTCGGTCCTTGTTTCTCGTAACCAAAAATGTTCTCAGTTACTGTAGTTTCGATGGTTCAACTACACGTGTATACACAACTGACGCCGCGCGGTTAAGCTATCGCAATATAAAAAGTGTGATCAAAAGCGCGTAAACCACAAACGGCTGGTGTTAGTTATTCCGTTACCGCAGCGTTACAGTGTTCGCCCCGAGGTCGAACCTTTGTCTTTAAAACTGCCTTTGTCAGGGATACCGAACGGGCTTTTAATAAATTATTAACATTGCAAACAAAATAGCTTTGTTGTGAAACAAAGGTCGAGTAGTCATTTTTGTGTTAAACTTAAAAGCGCTTTCACAATGGTCCGGTTTGAAATCAAACGTCAAGATAAGTTAAATCCCAAATATCATAATACTTAACAACAACAATTAATTGTAATTGTAACAATTTCTATTATGATAATATTTAGTATTCGATACCGATGGCTTGACGTGCTTTTCGAATCTCGTTTGTGGTGTACAAGGTACCAACTTTCTTACTTCTAAAATCTTTAACTTAAAATTTTCCTTCATACAATTTAAGTAAAAGAAGATGTTTCTGAAGTTATTTCATTATTGGTTTTTTTACCTAACTCCATGACTGTTGCGAATTTTGTTCAGAAATAACAAAATAAAACAATTATTTGTGTAACTTACTTGATTAAAGTTATACAGGATATAGAAAACTGCTGTGTAGTTTTAGTTTTATGTTAAAAAGGACCATACTTAGGAACATCAGCGCACTGCAGCCTACTTTCACAAGTTTGGAAAGTTCAATTTTTCAATTCTATTGTTAGGCGAGAGAAATTGAGGGATTATTGCACTCGGGGAACTTTGCAAGTTCAAACTTGCTCAACTGGGGCGGGCGGAAAAATGGCGCCGGATAAAGCGCGCTGAACTTCGTCATGCAAAAGTAGGTACTGAAAGTACTGAGTTTATCATTGTGAGAGGCTAGCATTCAATCATTTTGGTCTACTTCCTTACGTCATACCTTTAAGAACCTTTGTAGTGCAGCGGTACGCGCTGGTGAATTTATAAGACTAAGGTCTTGGATGATTTGGCTAGTTACCATCTTGCCGACAAAGACGTACCACCGAGCGATTTATCGTTCAAGCGTCAAGTGCTAAGTTGTAATGAATAAAAATTTTTTAAATAAAATAGATATGCTTAACTAAATTAAAGCAACTAAATGTTACACAGTTATTTTTTACTTTTTAGTGCGTTTTGAGTCGGTTCTATTTTTTGTTAAAAATTTTTATTTCTTACTTTTTAGTGATTTATCGCCACGTAACGTACTCGTACTACAACTCTCATAGTAGGTATATTATACGACACTAGTAGCCAAAAAGCTACCGATACCGAGACAAAAACTGAAATCGCAGTAAGCGTGCCTCCAAAATTTTAAGAGTTCCTTCAATTTCCCCAGGATATCATCATCAGATCCTAACATGATGACAATGGGACCACCTCGAAAGTGTGCCCTTTCTAATAAAAAAAGAATTATCAATACATAAAAAAAATATATATACGTGTCGAATTGAGAACCTCCTCCGTTTTTTTTCGTCGGGTAAAAAAGGAACCCTAGTAAGTTATGGGTTTAAAAGCCATTTATAGAGCAGAAAGCCTGGCCCTATAATAGGTTGTTAGGCCGATAATAATGAAAAATTAAAGGTATATTGAAATATAACATCGCCATCAATTTCCACGCGCCCGCGGCACACCATCTAATCGTTAGGCCTCAATAACAATGGGACATATTTGTAATATGGGAAAATATCGCCCCAGTTACCTCGCGTGCGGGATAATGAACCTTAACGGTATAGTAATTGAGTACATAATCGAGATTCGGACACGATTCAACAGTTGTTTGTACATTTGTAATTTATTCATAGGAAAACTCACAGTTGAATGAATTGCTTACAACGCCGAATGTATTAGGTTGTGTTATTTTTTTTTATTTAGTTTTATATTTTTTGACTGCCCCGTTGGTCTAGTGGTTATCTCATGTAGCTTCGATCACATCAAAACCTGCTTATTAAAAATATACTTATTCATAAAATTTCAAGATTAACGATAACGTTAAGTAGGTACAAAAATATAATCATTACCTATTAACGGCCCACTATAGGAGCTGGGCCTCCCTTCTTATTGGAGAGGGGATATGGAGCGTAGACCCACCACTCCAATACTGGTTGACGGATTTAGGGTGATAATGTTTCATTTATTAACGTCCACTATCAAATGTTTATGATAGTAACCCGGAATGAACGGCTTGCCGTGCTCTGCGAGGCACGGGAGTATCACCACCAACTTAATTTCGCGCTTGAACCCACATAAGCTAACTACTAGATCATCGAAGCAGTCACTAGACTATAGAGGCAGTTAGAGAAATAACTAAATAATATATCAGATACCAGATAGGAAACAAAGGTCGAGTAGTCATTTTTATGTTAAACTTGAAAGCGCTTTCACAATGGTGCGGTTAGAAATCAAACGTCAAAATAAATTAATAGATAAATCCCAAATATCATTATATTCGAATCTTGTAACGATTACTATTACAAAGTAAATCTATACTAATATTATAAAGCTGAAGAGTTTGTTTGTTTGTTTGTTTGAACGCGCTAATCTAAGGGACTACTGGTTCGAATTGAAAAATTCTTTTTTTTGTTGAATAGACCATTTATCGAGGAAGGCTTTAGGCTATATAACATCACGCTGCAACTATTAGGAGCGAAGAAATAATGTTCGGACTAGGGTGATAATGTTTCATTTATTAACGTCCACTATCAAATGTTTATGTTAGTAACCCGGAATGAACGGCTTGCCGTGCTCTGCGAGGCACGGGAGTATCACCACCAACTTACCGATTTCGGGCTTGAACCCACGTAAGCTAACTACTAGACCATCGAAACAGTCACTAGACTATAGAGGCAGTCAGAGAAATAACTAAATAATATGTCAGATACCAGATAGGAATAAGCCAACAAATATAATATCCTTCATTTATCAGCAAGGCAGAAGGTTGCGAATAGTGACAGTAACAGACACAAAACCACTTATAAGTAGAAAAATCTTATTGGAATTGTTCCGTACATTACGAAGCTTTTACGAAGAAAATATTTGACGACAGCTTATTGGCTGTATAGCCGATACAATTATTAAAAAAATATTCTAAATACGTATAGCTTTTTTTTTGACACTCATGAAGTTTTGTTAGGCTTTGGACAATTAAGTATTAAGTATGTACTGCACGTACCTGAGTAAAGGAAATAATAGTTAAAGCAGGTGACTTTGTTTGCGTGAGTTTCAAAATTTCAATATACCACGGTTTAGTTTTTTGGGATAGTGAAATCTAGAGATAGTGAATCTCCATTCCAAATTACTAACAGCCAAACTGGTTCTACAATTGCGATATGAAAGCCTATCTAACAAACAGAACTTTCGTCCTTATTTTCAATAATCGTTAAAGCTAGTGAGCCAGTTTCGATGAATAAAATATTAATATTAAAGTGCTATACAGATCATTGTTGTAATTCACATTATAAGGACACTGTCATCCTGCAAAATTCTGAAATTTTTATATTCTGACATTTTGTAACTAATCTGACATTGTGAATTTTCCTGACACTTGTTATTAAGAAATGAAACATTGTAAATAATTCTGATTTTATATATTTTGTATTATTGTAACGTTATTTTCTTAAGACGGGTGAAAGCTGAATTGAATTTATTTTATTTTATTATACTTATAAAAGAAGTAAATAAAGTTATCCTTGCAACGACGATAGAATATGGCACTTTGATAGAAATATGGGCTAATAACTATAACAAATCATATCTCATACTTTTGCACCCTAAGATATGGATTCAGATAGAGTTATCCTTACGGACCACAATAGAATTATCCTCATTTATCACAACGGGGAAAGGATGTGACAGTAGCACGCGGACAGAAAACAGGCACAAAACCATCGATAACTAGGCAAGTCTAATTGGTATTGTTCCGAACATGACAATGCTTTTACGTACAAATGATGGACGGTGGCTAATGTTCGCGACGGCTGTAGTTTTATTAACGAACCTAAATTGTTTCTTATACCAATTTGTTACAAGGCTGGCCTGTTTTTTGTTGCCAGCTTTCCATTAACTGGCAATGCTTGTTGTTATGTTGTTAGGATTTGGTTTTGAGGTCAATATTTTAATATTTTTTGCCGAAAATTTTAGTAGTGGTCTCTTTTAGTAATGAGCTCTTTATGTTAGTTCTTCTTTGAAATTACTACCGCTATTTTTACTGTAGGGCAGTACCTGTCTTGCAATACGGTGAAGTTAGTGGTAGATAGTAGACATGCGAGACTTAAACTATAAGCTTTGAGGTAATCTACAGCAAACTATTACTTAATTTATTTAATGAAAAATCATTAACTCACTTAATATGGACTTGATTAGTCAACAATTATTAAAAAAAAATGATGTCGACAAAAATAGCCAACCATTTTCAAAACGCGATCGATTCTTCTATAAAAGTAGGCAAATTTCTTTAAGGTTTTTAAAGTCCCTATTTTTTAAACTACTAAGTAAAATATTGCAAACTACACAACATTAGAATATCAATGTAAAATAAAGTTTATATAATAGAATATTTTACATGCTGAGAATCTACAAGGCATAAAATTGTGCAGCACAGGAAATGAGATCCCGTCTCTTAAACTAAGCATATTAACAATAAGGCAGTTGGCTTAACCTAAAATGACTATTCTACGTCGCATTACAAAGTAATTTAATTAAAACCGCTGAACCATATTTCCAAGGCAAAGCCTTACTCCAAGGGAAATACGAGTACATTGCGCCAAAGTTTAGTATTCTATTCATAAATATAAGGTATTAAACTACTTCAAGTTTCTGAATTTCATCTACATACAGACTAATGAAGTTTAAATAATTCATTGTACCGAGTCTAAGCAGAAGTGCCTACTTACTTTACGCTTGAATAGAATGTTATTACCTATTATATTAAGTAAGCGATGTTTTATCACGAATAATATTTCTCTTTATTCAATCTTATATATCAGAACGAGTAATTTTCTTTTATAGTATAGCTGCTAGCTAGTGTACGGGACTCGTCTGTGTGAATTTATAAATTTCACTATCCCACGGAAAGTTTTTTGGGATAGTGCAATCTAGGGTATAAATATACTTTCAATCCAGATTACAGCCTAACTCGTTCTGTATTTGCGGTGTGAACGAGTATCAAACAAACTGCCTTACATACATATATAAACCTTGCGTCTTTATGTGTAGTTTTGTACTCGTATAGGTATGTTTTGGATAAAATTTTGTCTATACTCGCAGATAAGGTTTTCTTTAACCAATATATTACACACGAAGTTATGTAGTGGCCACGCCTACCTATTTAAAGGGAAAAAGGCGTATCCCTTATGGCTGTTAAAATTTAATAATAATAAAACTTACTACATAAAACTTACAACATAGGGGATTAATTACAAGCAAGACTTATTAGAGATTAACAAGAGCTTAAATTTTTGATCACGGTTGGCGGTAAATTTTTGTCGGCAGGATAGTAACTAGCCACGGCCGAAGCCTCCTCCATGGACTAATTTAGGAAATCTTATCGGCCCAGCCGGGAATCGCACCCAAGAAACTCGAGCCTCCATATTATAATAAATTGCGCATACCACTGTACCATCGATGTCATCATAATAATGGCGTTATAAATTGAATTTTGCATCAGAGATCAAAAACCAAGTATGCCAAATGATACAGGTAATAATTACCCAAACGCATAATGCAACTATGAAACAGTTATTACCGTGCGTCAAACACAGGGACCCTTTTAATATTCTATCAATTTTCGCCTAAATTATACGCCATCCGAATTTAGAGTCTCAATTGGAATGTAGGCCGTGCCGCAGAGCACACGAAATTAAGCTCTAATATCCTCTTAATTAATCCCATAATGCTCTGTCAACGTGGGATGATAAATTTTCCGTCCCGAGTGCGTACAGTGGAAAGCTTTTAAAATATTTGTTATTCTTAACATTTAACCAACGTATTAATTTTGGCTCCCTTATATATTTTATTGACTTTAAATACAGATTAATTTATTTTAAATAAGCGCTTTGAAAAGTTAACTCTGGCAGTTCGTAATAACTCTACCTACCTACTTACCTTCAGCAAGAAACTTCTCAGATGCTCTTTTGTAATAAACTAGCGGACGCCCGCCTCGAGAAATTCTGTTTTATGATAGTTAAAAAAAGTAGTGTATATTATTTCTCAGGCTCTAAACTATATCTGTTCCAAATTTTATTTAAATCGGTTCAGTAGTTTATGCAATCACGCATAAACTATTGACTAACAAAAAAACTGACTTACTTTCGCATTAATAATAATTATTAGTATAGACACAATTTGTAGTTTATAATTTATCCACAACCTAGCCCAACCTCAAGGTCTTCTCTATTTAGATATGTCTTCAATTTTCTTAAAAACTAACGATATAGCTAGTTAGTCTATAGCTGAAAATCATCAAATCAATACATATTCGAATATCTCGTCAACCATACTTCAGTTCGACTGTCAGTCCAACTCAACAAAGTGTTATTCGAGAATACCAATTTCTATTACATTCTCTTTGTAACGTAACATCGGCTTCAAACTGACGTGGAATTTGAGAGTACATTTCGATTGGGTGGGTTTTATTGCCCTCTTATGTCATTACCTGAAAAATACCCTGTTTTTAATTATTTATAGCATTTTATTTTATATTTACATCAAAGATAACCTGCGGCTTTGCCAATGTGTTTTTAGAACGGGATCTTAGTTTCATTCATGTCAACGCGAATATGCAAAAAATATAATAATTGAAATTGAAATACTGCATATTTTCTGGATGAAAACGTAACAAACAAACTCATTTTCTCATGTATGATATTAGCAAGAGATGATATTACGTATTTGAATTAATATCGTCATATTATTGATTTACATTTAACCCAATTACGGGATCCATCGTCCCGTGAATCCGGACACATATCAACGTATCACGCGTGAATACGTTTACTGAATGGAGGCTCATTTAGTGACGACCGGGACTTCGTTCGTTGCCTCGTTTGTCAGATGTGTCGTCTATGTGGCTTAGATGACGGGGTCCTGGGTTCGCATCCTGGGAATTGAAAGCAGTTTATGAAATAATTCTGGATATTTCTTTCTTATAAATAAATTGCAGCCCGGAATTGGAAAGTTGGTGGTGTCACACCACCGTACAGCATAGTAGAACGTCACTATTATCAACACCTGGCAGTGATTGTTAAAGAATTAAATATTATCACTCTAAGCCCGCCAGTCCGCTTTAGTGCAGAGTGGTAGGTCTTTTTTTTTCCGAGAGGGAAATCTCCTCCAGAGATACCGATTTCTCCCCTGCGAAATCGGGTTATGTGGGACTTCTCCACTAAAACCCCCTCGGTGGCCATCCTCAGTACATTTGCGAAGCACCGGGCTCTCTAGTGAACTGCTATACCTGTGCTTCTTCCGCACTATGCCTCTGGGTTCATCGAGTGTTAGTAGCAACTTTTGCCACTACAAGTTGCTATCTGTCCGGATGGGTAGGTCTACGCTCCATAGCCTCCTTCTTACAAGGAGGGAGGCTTGGCTCTCTGGTGGGCCGTCAATAGGCTGATAATGACAAAATTACGGGAATATTGTCCCGGATACATATAAGCATTTCATGAAATGAAATGAAATGAAATGAAATGAAAATATACTTTATTGCACACACCAAGACAGGAAAGATACGAAACAGGATACAATTTACACAAGAATTTACAGTAGCACAATAGGCGGCCTTATCGCCAACAGGCGATCTCTTCCAGGCAACCTAGTTAAACCTGCAATAAATTAAAGAGAGGGTGATGGTGTACAGAACAAGGAACTTAAAAAGAAAATAAAAACTTAATTCACAAATAAATCGAGAATAAATAAAAACTAAAACACACTTTATACATAACATTCATGCGTAATTGCATTTAGTGAATGAACGCTCGTCTAGTGGACGACCGTGGCTTCGTTCGGATTCATTTAGATTTTATTAAATATCAATAGGAACTCTTTAATTTCTGGGATATAAAGTATAAAGTATCTTATATCCGTGTCCTGGATGCAATTTATATCCTTGCCAAATATAATCAAGACCTGTTCAGTTTTTAAGTCGAAAAATAGATAAAAAACAAAGTTTTGCGTCGCCATATTGGCCTTGGTTGCTCTGCTGAGCTTTTACTTCATCCCTACGATTGATTGCTAGGTGACATATGGGTATAAAAGTTCTAGGCGATGGAAAAATTTCTTATAAGAAAGTAATTTTGCCCTCTATAATAATAGATAATTCCTCTAAATCAAGAAGTTAATTCTTGGGGTTCACGTAAATTACCATAAAAAATACATTAACACAAAATTACTGTATTACAATATTATTCAAAGGCCTTCCTAACGGATTCGACCTTGTACCTATTTCCTTCTATCAAAACAACATTATACTGCCAAAATAATCCATAACCCTTTCACATTCAGGTAATGAAGGTTTATTACCGTCATGTATATTTGATGCGGGATTGATACAGACTACCGAAATTGGATTTACATTAAAAGGTATATCATAATTTATAAGCGGACGTCCCCAACTCTGTCTTATTTCTCAAGTAAGCTGCCATCATAAAAAAAAGTTATTAAAAACATGACAATATGAAAATCGTACATTGTTTGAAAAATATAAACTTCATCCCCTTGACAATTTTTTACAAAATGTAGCTTTTTTTATCGACTACAAGTTGTCCCTTGACTGCTATCACACCTGATGTTAAGTGATGATGCAGTCTAAGATTAGCAGTGGGACGAAAATCCACACCTCTTTTGGTTTCTACACGACATCGTACCGGAACGCTAAATTGCTTAGCGATACGTCTTTGTCGGTGGGGTGGTAACTAGCCACGGCGAAAGCCTCCCACCAGCCAGACCAAGACAAATTAAGGGAAATCTGCCCCGCCGGGAATCGAACCCAGGGTCTCCGTCTTATTAATCCACCGCGCATACCACTGCGCCACGGAGGTCGTCAAATTTTATTTTATTAAATAAAAATTTTTATAAAAGCTTTTATTTTATTCTCCAAAAGCCGGACAGTCTCTATTTTCCTAAATATTTAGAGTGACAGATAAAATCAAATGAAATTCGTTTATTTCTAATAGTTTAGTTCACTCCTGCCTGCCTTTCGAGCCAGTGGTAGAGTCACACACACAAATAGTGCATGTATACTAAGCCTGCTTGAAATAAACGACTTTAAATTACAAGCCCTTCTCAAACGCATGTTCTTGTTTCCGATTTAGAAATATACCTGACGAAAGAGGGGCAGACATAATGAATAAAATAATAGGGTAATCCTTTGTATTTAGAGTAATTATAACTAAAGCACAAATAGATAACTGAAAGAATAATCAACAGCAACTTAATTAACAGTGAATTACTACTGGCAAATTATGATATTACAATGATGCGTTACGTCTCGTGTTAATTAATGCAACCCCAAGACACCGCGACTTAAGCTGAGAGTAATAATTAATTCGTTTGCACAAATTAATTATCAGAGTTGTCTAGGTTAAGCGATAAACAAAGTACAACGTCTGCACCGCGGCACGCCAGAGCCTAGGCTGCCCACCAGTTGTAAACCCGCTCCTTTTATACAATTTAGAATGACTCAAGTAGTGGGGTGAGTGGGGGTATCGAACCTCATACCTAATACTTAACCAGCACACAAAACAAAAAATTCTATCTAACTTAAATATCCGTATTAAATTTGTATGTATAGATTTTTGTTATTCTATCATGCAAAAGTTTGCTGATTTTGACAAAACTTTACAATAATATAGCTTACATATCAAATTAATACATAGGCCATATTTTATCTAGAAATTCCTACGGGAACGAAAACTACACGAGTGAAACCGCGGGAGACCTCTATTATTTTATAAATTAGACAAAGCATTTTCAATATCTAAAATAATTCTTGGGTGGGTTCTAAGTGAAGCAAATTACACTTATTTTTTTACCTTGTCCTTCCTACTTATTTAAAATTATGTACTTAAAAAAAGGCAATATTATGTGAATAACAGTGAATTCATGTAAAGGGGAATGAACATGAAATATCAGTTAACACTGTTATGAAGCTATTACGCTTGAATACATTTAGCAAATGGAGGTATCTCGCTCATTAATATCACGTGTTTTGTTGTAATATTACTGTTCGCTCCAATATTCGCTTGTTAATATGTCGTTGGAGAGGTGTTACGTCATTCATACTGAATGTAATATAATATTTTTGCGAACGCAACGCGGAAATGCAGTGAGTTCTGGCCGTCCTTCCACATGGGCTTGATATATATAATTACTAGCTGACCCGGCAAACGTTGTTTTGCATTAAAAATTAAAAAAAAACTTTAGATGAAAATTAGATAGTAGCCGATTCTCAGACCTGCTGAATATAAATAATATAATACAAAATTTGGTAAAAATCGGCCGTGTCGGAGGAGTACGGTAACTAACATTGTGACAGGGAAATTTTATGTTTTAGAAGATTAGGATAAATAAGTTTTTCATTGTATTATTTCGCAATAAAAAAAATTGCCAGAATAACAACTTTCGTGTCAATTTCTTTTCATCATAATAAAAAACGCCGACAACTTTAGATTGACTTATCACGTATGATATTGGGTACTCGTCAGCTTTCAAGCATAAACCCGCATTGAAATCGGACCATTTGTTTCTAGCAGCTACGATACCACATGCGGACACAGATAGACAGACAAGTGAAACTTATGAAACCCATCTTTTTACGACAGATTTTATAAATAAAAGCAATCTACAATTTCTACTATATGATAACTATATGTTAAAGGGTCAATAACCCTGTAATAGCTTTCGAGGTTCGTGGCAAAAACGATGTTATAAAGTTGTCTGCGAATACATTCAGTATATTAAAACATTCCTTGATACATTGTATGTTTGTTTAGGATCGAACTCATGACCCATAATGGCTTCCTTAAGGAAATATAAATATGAATAATTGTGTCAAATTGCCATAAGATAGAAAGAAATAAAATATTATTGTAAGACTCAGAAGTGGATTAAGGATAAACCTTTACCTAAAAATGTTGATCAAAAATTATGTTTCTCAACTTTTATCACAACGATTTCATTTTTTTTATTAATTCCAAGTTGGTCCTTGACTGCAATCACACCTGATGGTAAGTGATGATGTAATCTAAGATGAAAGTAGGGTATCTTGTTAGGGGTAGGAAGAAATCTACAGCCCTTTCCGTTTCTACACGACGTCGTATCGGAACGCTGACCATTTGGCACAGGCAGGAATGTAACCCCACAAGCTTTTCAACTCTCGGCTGAGAAGTTTTAATTTAATATGAGTTGTTTATAATAATGACCTGAACCGAAAGTGCTTATCTCTCTTGACATCAACAAAGCAAGTGGGCCAGATGGTATCCCCGCAGTTGTGCTAAAATTATGCGCTCCTAGTTACGCTATTTTCTGTTTCAGCTATCGTACTCCACTAGCACTGTCCCGTCTCCTAAAAGAAAATTCCCTGCTTACTACAGACCAATTGCAATTACCTCTCTTCTATCAAAAGTGATGGAGCATGTTATTAACTCCCAGTTGCTTAAATACCTAGAAGAGCACCAGCTCATTAGCGATAGACAGTATGGCTTTCGTCAAGGTCGTTCAGCTGGTGACCTTCTAGTGTATTTAACTCATAGATGGGCTGAAGCTATTGATAGTAAGGGGGAAGCTCTGGCAGTTGGCTTGGATATTGCAAAAGCCTTTGATAGGGTATGATGCGGCTCTTCTAGCAAAGTTACCATCTTTCGGACTACCGGAGAATCTGTGCAAATGGGTCACCAGCTTTCTTGATGGTCGCAACATCAGAGTAGTGGTTGATGGTTCTTGCTCTGATCCTAAGTCCATTAATGCTGGCGTACCGCAGGGCTCTGTGCTGTCTCCCACCTTGTTCATACTGCATATCAATGACATGTTGGAAAATAATAACAACATACATTGCTATGCGGATGACAGTACGGGAGACGCTCTTTATAAAGGGCATGCGCAGCTATCCGGAGCACAGCTTATGGAGAACAGATGCAAACTTGTGTCCGATATTGAGGAAACCCTGAAACGAGTTTCCGATTGGGGAGCACTAAACAATATGCAATTTAATGCCTCAAAAACACAAGTTTGCGCACTTACAGCGAAAAAGACCCCCTTCAACATCGCTCCTACATTTCAGAACACTCTCCTCACCACCTCAAACAGCATTGGGATTCTTGGCGTCAATATTTCGAACGAAGTCCAGTTCCGTGATCATCTGGAAGGGAAGGCTAAGTTAGCCTCAAAAAAACTTGGTGTGCTTAGTAGGGCAAAAAGATACTTTGCGCCCAAGCATAGACTTTTGCTATACAAGGCTCAAGTTCGACCTCATTTGGAATACTGTTCCCACTTGTGGGCCGGTGCACCACAGTACCAACTCCTTCGATTTGACCGGATCCAAAAGCGGGCTGTTCGTCTTGTTGACAATCCCAGGTTAACTAATATGTGTGTTTTATAGACTATATTATGGAGAGTGTTCTGAAGAGCTGTTTAACCTAATACCACCGTCAGGATTCTCTGCCCGTACCTCACGCCGCAGAAACAAATTTTATCCTCACCATCTGGATGCCTGGTACAGTACTATCATCCGCTATACTAGGTCTTTTCTGCCACGCACTTCTAAGATATGAGATATCTAACGAGCTTCCATCCTCGGTGTTCCCACATTCTTATGAGTTAATAAACATCTCAAAGGCCGGCAACGCATCAGTGGCGCCTCTGGTGTCGCAGTTGTTCATGGGCGGCGGTAGTCACTTAACATCAGGTGATCCGCTTGCTCGTTTGCTCGCTATTTTTATAAAAAAAAAAAAAAAAGGTTAATGTGCTCTTCCAAGGCATGGGTTATACTGCAGTTATATAAACTTCCCAACTCCAATTGAAAATTATTACTGAAAATCTATACTTATACAATAAATGCGAGCAAATGTGCATTACGCGATCACGTGTTAACTACTGAACCAATTTAAATGATATTTGGTATAAAGATAGTCTAGAACCTGAAAAAGAATATAGGCTACTTTATCGAATTATCCCAAAACAGTATTTCTCGTCGCAAGCGTCCGCTATCTTACAGGAAATAAAAATTGAGTAATAACCCCACCCAAGGCTCTAACCCTGGACTTTGGCTATAAGGTATTAATTTGAAGGGTGTGTACCACGCACCAGACGTGTATACTACTCTTTACTGTCACCATATTGTATGAAGTAGCTATAGGTAACAGAAATATGAATTTTTTATCATCGCATGACAGGATGCCACGATACGGCGGTAATTACACACAAATATAATTACAAGTTATATACACAGGGTCACTGAAATATTGTCTTGCAATGACTTTGAATATCATAGTCCAGACAGTCCTAGGTTCAATTATCAGTTACGTCAGTCGTTCAAAAGTTTTTCAAATCGGTCTCATTTTTTAATCCTCTAAATAGTTCTTAATACGCTGATAAATCAATTTTATTTCGCTATGTAAACTATTTTGTAATAAGTAAAATTTGATAGTTTTGGAGATCAATGTGATTAAATTTTTAAACCTTGTGTTTTGTGTTATTCTCATAGGTTGTCCTTTTGAATTATAGTGTGTTTATATGTAAGTATGTTTTGTAATGGTCATTTTTTTTTTAATAAAAGTGGTGGTATATTTATTTATAAATATTTCTTCTATTTTATTGAATTTCATTGTATTAGAGGTATTCTAAAGAGATCCTAAGTAAGCTCTCGCTGGGATCACCCTCAGGTATCATTCCATTGTTTTCACAAGGGCGGAAAGTATATATTTTCACGCCAGTCACGTGTAGCCAACCGAGCGAGGGCGTTACAGCGCTGTGGGAAAAATGACAGCTGACAAGGGTCAAGACTGCTTTGTAACACTTATTTTCTTTTACACGTTCAAAATCGCTTCGATATTTTGACGAGGTTTCGCGTAAGCGGTTTTGGTATAATAAACGGTGTAAAAAAGTTTATACCTCTTTAATAATTCCAATCTATCTCTCTCTGCAGTCGTTCCTTCATTTCTCCTCCTGTTCCTGGTAGGATCCCAACCTCGAACGGGCCCATTATTTCCATCAGCATCTTTTTTTTCTTCAATCCTGGGTCTTTTACGCACTTGGCCAGTAAGTTGGCCGTTGTGCATGGGTCCCCTGGTGTAGGCACCCGCTGACTCACTGCAGCTAGCCGAGCTCGCTCCAGAAGCTTAGCAGTTCTCCCAGGTCGCAATCAATCGGCATCTATTGGTGGCTATCTGAATCGGTAGCCGCTATCGTGTATGTCTATTCCAATCTAATGAATGAATTAAAAATGAATAAAACTTAAGTGTCAATTTTTTTAATATAAATATTTTAACCAATAAGTATTAAAATAACAAAATAATCACAAACATTTTTTTTAATTGTTTGAATTTTACTCAAAACATGAATTTGTACCAAACATAAAAATATTTTATATTGAATTAATAATTTATTGTTCGCAAAAAATAGTAAATTAAATAAATTATCAAATTATTTATAATTAATTTTTGCGATACGACGCACCTTCATTTATTTATTAGTATGATTTGTTAAAAGTTTAATGACATTTAAACGCCTAAACTTTTAAAGAGGGATTCCTTTTTGTATAGAGTAAAAAAAGTTAGATAAAAGTTCAACAAAACGCTTACTCAAAAGAAAAACCCCGAGAAGGAGTAAACAACAATCACCTGTAAGCTCCTAAACGAATTTGTTGAGAAGTTGAACACGTGTAACGATCCGGGGATCATTTGTGAGGAAACCACCGCTTTTATGGCTCTTAAAGAAATAAGAGAAGTTTTATTTTGTAATTTCTACCTTCATTATTATTAGTCTATTTAACTGTGTAACCATAAGACCATACGTCCTGATTATAGATAAAAAGAAAGTTGTTTTTTTGTATTTCTTTCATAATCATTGTGAACGTTTTTCAAATGACTACCAAAAACACAAAGGTTCTCAATATGACTGTATTTTATTTTTTATTTAAGGAAAAATTAGAAAGTATTTGGTTTGATGATAAAGTAAGCTAAATGTCACAATAAAGGTAGAGTCGACGAACTGCAACAAACAAACTTTCCCACTTTATTTGAAGGGTAAAAAAAATAACACAACTTGTGACGTAATTTATAGCATTATCCTAACTAATATTATAAATGCGAAAGTAACTCTGTCTGTCTGTCTGTCTTGCTTTAACTCTACAACTATTGAACCGATTTAAATGAAATGGTACACAATAAGTCTAGAGCCTGAGAAAGGACATAGGCTACTTTTGATTGCGAAAAAAAGGGTTGTAAGGGGTTAAAGGGGGGATGAAATGTTGTATGAAAGTATCGTCATTTTGAAAGCTTAAGACCTATTTCTTAGGCAGTTGATTAGATATTAATAAATATGTCATTCATCCTAATCCTAATCCTAACTAATATTATAAATGCGAAAGTAACTCTGTCTGTCTGTCTGTCTTGCTTTAACTCTACAACTATTGAACCGATTTAAATGAAATGGTACACAATAAGTCTAGAGCCTGAGAAAGGACATAGGCTACTTTTGATTGCGAAAAAAAGGGTTGTAAGGGGTTAAAGGGGGGATGAAATATTGTATGAAAGTATCGTCATTTTGAAAGCTTAAGACCTATTTCTTAGGCAGTTGATTAGATATTAATAAATATGTCATTCATCCTAATCCTAATCCTAACTAATATTATAAATGCGAAAGTAACTCTGTCTGTCTGTCTGTCTTGCTTTCACTCTACTACTACTGAACCGATTTAAATGAAATTTGGTACACAGTAAGTCTAGAGCCTGAAAAAGGACATAGGCTACTTTTAATTGCGAAAAAAGGGTTGTAAGGTGTTAAAGGGGGGATGAAATGTTGTATAAAAGTATCGTCATTTTGAAAGCCTAAGTTCTATTTCTTAAGCAGTTGATTAGATATTAATAAATATGACATTCGAAGTTTAGAAAAATTAGGCTGCCGTAATAACTAATTCCACGCGGACGAAGTCGCGGGCAAAAGCTAGTATTCTTATATTTCTGCATTCTATAAGATATTATCAGAATAAACAGCACACAATATAACATAAATATAAGGGGAGATGCGTCTATCATGTCCCTTTCCCCCGCAGACATGGGACGGCCGCGGCTGATTTATGATGTCTACGCTCTGTACCATAAGGCTCGCAGTTTACCCACACATATTATGTTAAACCGTGGAAAACTATTACCAGCTTTTTAACACGAAATAGGCCAATTTCCTTCGTCGGTTTCCTTTAGAAGAATATCGTACAAAATCTGGCAATTTTTATTTAGAAATTTATCTTAAAATAGGTACCTACTCATAAGCCGCTTTTTTGACGGCGCAGTATTATGCGCAGTGCATTTATAAGATGGATGTCCTGGGTTCGATTCCCCGTTGGGCAGATTATAATATTCTAAATTGGTCCTGGTCTGGCTGGTGGGATGCTTTGTGGTTAGTTAGCACCCTTCCGGCAAAGCGTGCCGCCAAGTGATTTAGCATTCCGGTACGCTTGTGTGCGGAATCCGAGAGGAGTCTAGATTTTCATCCTACTCATAGCAAATCAGCAAGATTGCATCATCATTTACCATCAGGTGTGGTTGCAGTCAAGAGCTAATTTATAATGAATAATAAAATTATTATTATAAAAACAAAAAACCCGACAAGAGAAAAACAAGGATCACTACATCTGTATAAGCAGTCGGGTTTTTTGTTTTTATAATAATAATTTTATTTGAGACTTTTTAGTTTTAGTTTATGGTATAGAAATGAGACGGTATACTTAGTAAACTTTTTGCCATTTTTTGTTAAAAAAGTAATATGAACATGATATGATATTTATATTTTTGAAATGGTCTTTTTACGACCTTTTAATTGGTACCCATAATGCTAAGATAAGAGAAAAAAATACACACATCCCCCCTTTTTTCCCACATTTACAGTCGCCATTTTGAAAATTTATATAACCTATGTTGCTACCACAATTTTGACAAATTCAACGACACCTCACATGTCGAAATCCGTCCAGCCGTTTAGGCTGTAGCGCGTGCCGAAGAAATGGACATACATACATACATACATACGCTCGAAAACATAACCCTCCTTCTGACGCAGTCGGGTAAAAAATTAAAAGAGGGTATTACTTTCCTATTAGATAAGCAGTGACACACGCTTCTAAAAACTCTTTATTAAAAATAGGCATTTATTTTAAAGAATGCATTCCACATCGGAAGTAATGAATGAGAAGAGTCCGTAAACCGATATTCCGTGACGTTAGCGAGAGTTCAATGATCCCGAGCCTATTTCAGTCCCTTTGAGGTGCGAAATCGTTAGAATCAACAATGTCACCCGAAGCTTGCCTAACAGCGACTACAGACAATCTAAACTTTAATAATTATTTAAAATTACTACCGAAATATACTGTTATACCTATTGCTTTATTTTTCCATTACAATTAGTTGAAGTGAAGAGAAAATAATTATATGAAAGTTTTCATTTTTATTTCCTTTGAAATTTGATCGTGGCAAGTGGTCTCTGCCTTTCCCAATTGGAACGAGGCGTGAAGCTAGTATGTATGTAGGTTTGAAATTTTAAATTTTGAGATAAAACAACAACTAATTTTAGAAATAATAAACCTAGCTGAATGCATGTTATTAAAATAATATCTGCTGAAACTCACGTCACTAGTCGAAGTAGTCGTCACTTAGTCACCCATAGTCCTTAATTAAGAGCTCGCTTGTTCATGCAACGCGGCGTGAAGCAAACTTGTAACTAGTCGGGCATACTTTCGGTCATTAATGTTTAAATAATATGGAAAATGTGATAATTTAAATTCTACTATGAATGCTATAGACGCAAGAAAGCTGGCCTTGTCTTGAAATCAATTCGGCATTTTAAATCAAAGATTTATTTATCAACCTACGTATGTTCTACTAGACTTCTCTGGTAGGTATCCGACTTGTTGGCATGTCTGGAGGCGGCTGTACAATCAACAATCCCAGCCGGGAGTCGTCAAAGCCGATGAGGTATGTCCGTTTGCCAGACGCTAAACTAAACTCAAACGTCTTATTATTACAATCCAGATGGGATTTAGATTTGAGACGCTTTAATTAGCGCCTCGTCTTTGAATAGTCTGACTTTTGTATCCTTATGTCGACACAGAAATCTTCACTTTTATTAGGCTTTTATTGAATTGCAAGGCGTCAAAGATTTGAAATTTTATCTCCAACCGATTGAGTTGAATTTCATTATTAGGATGAGTCATTTAACTGATCTATGATAAAATTAATTATGATGGTCTTTTAAAGATGCTGGACTGGTTAGTGTGAAATAAATGGAAATTTTGGTTGAGAAGTACTTAATGGCTTTAATTTGTGAAAAATCACATCATCACATCACATCTCTACATCGTTTCAGCAGCTTAAACGTGACACTGTATTAGAAAAAATCCTTTTGCATATATGAGCACCAATTTTTTTTATATAAAAAAAATCGAGCAAATGAGCAAGTGGGTCACCTGATGTTAATTGATTATCGCCGCCCATGAACATCTGGTACACCAGAAGAGCCACTGAGGCGTTGCCGGCCTTTAAGGTATTTCTTTTCACCTCAAAATCCTCGTAAATCCACGTGATGACATTCAAACAATTTATCAAAATACCCTCAGTTTCAGTTAAAAACAAAACAAAAAAGATATTCTTTCCTTTCCTGCGGATTACAGATAATCACAAAAGTTTTTTTTTAATTTGTTTAGGTAAGAAAGAAAGCACTTTGAAAACGAATTTATTTCAGTTTTACGACTTTTATTTGACGCAATGCGCTTTTAAAGCTACATAAATCATACGCAGATTATCTTGAGATTAGATTTAAATAATTGTCGGGCAGCCAAGTTTTTTTTGTGGTCACCTACTTCTTAAGTTTGTTAGGCCCGCCTGCATAGATAAACATAGTATTTAGAGCATATGCCTACATTTCTTTCTTCGCAATCTTGCTAGTTGATATTCTTTTATGAATGAATAATAAAAACTGAAAGATCAATACATAATGGTATTGTTTGTCTAGGCCTGTGTTCGTTTTGTTTAGGTCCAACTTAACAATTTAAAACACATTTATTTATCTATGCAAAAAAGCTTTATCTCACAATCATCATCATTGTCATCATTAGCAGCGGATTTTAATTTTGTTTTTTTAAAGATATAATATAGTTTTATGATATAAAAAGATATGCGACAAATAATTCAAGAAAAAAAGAATCCCAGTAAAGTTATTTTAAGGAATTCTGCGCGGTTTTAAAACACCATTTCCATGCTATATTATATTGCAACAAAAAATATTCATAATAATGTTATTCCTAATATTGTCATAAAATACGTGTAATACCTTTATATAGGTACCTTTTGGTTAAAATATGCAATTTGAACGGGCGAGCTCTAAATTCAAAGCCAATATTAGGTACTAAAATTGCAATGTGCAAGTTCGGTGCTTAGAGCCAAATGGTCCCATAATATGACACTGAAACAGTTAGTATGTAGCTTTAGTGCAACGAACGAAACGCATTTGCCAACTATGTAACTATCGTATACAGGCACATAAGGTTTAACGTAAAGTGTTGACACTTACGTCGATTTTTGGTCAAAGGGCAAGACTGTAAGTGCACCTTGCATGTCCTGCGAAATGCTGATTTGTTTTTAAATAATAGTTTTACACTTACCATCGATTAGACCTCGTCTGTTAATTTTCAGGATAAATAAACTAAAGGGATAGTTAACACCGCTCCGCTCCGATTTTAACTGCGTTCAAGATTTGGATTAAAAAATTAAAAAATACAAATTGTAATATACATTTTAAAAGAGCTGCTGAATTTCTTGCCGTCTTTTATCATGACGTTGAAAGACTTGACTTTCAGAACTGCTTGTGTAATAACCTAATTGCAATAAATTAAATTTATTCGAAGCCTTTTGACCGGTAGACTATTTGTAATAACCACACTAACCTAGTGTAGTTACTACAAATAGTCTAACATCATTATCAACATAAACATATCGGAGAAGGGATATGTAGCGTAGACCCACCACGATGCTACCATGCGGGTTGGCGAACTAGGGTGATAATGTTACATTTACTAACGATTATTATCAAATGTTGAAGACAGTGATAATTTCATATGAGACCGGGGCGATGGAAACTTGAATTTGAATTTCAAGATGTCTAAATTTTAAAACGATTTCTTTTGTTACAGATCACGACGACTCGAAATCGCTATGAACGTGGACACCTAACGTTGGGACAGTGTAGTGTTAATCGATATCGATAAAATGTGGTTCGTGCTAGTGCTGCCGCTGATAGCGGCGGCGGCGTTACCGCCCGGTGACAGCGACGCGTGTAACCCCGACAAAATGACTGTTTATCGAATGGTACTGCACACGTATTGGACTAGGGAGAAATTCCCTAAGCACTACCCGGATTGGAAGCCTCCAGCGCAGTGGTCTAGAATTTATGGTAAGTTGTTATCATTATTACCAGCCTATTAGCGGCCACTATAGTGCCTGTTTTCTATTCGTGCAATAGACGTTATATAGAGCTTCCACTCACCTCACAGCTACAATGGTGACTAATTTAATTATAATTTTGTTACGAGCTCTATCAGATGTTATCAAAAATAATCGGGATCGGGAGTGGCAGCTGAACTTTTTCTCCTTATGAAGGGACTAAACTCTCAATTCCGGGCCGAGAATTTTCGCTAAGAATATCATCATTATCTCAGCTGATGGACGATCACTGCTGGATATAGACCTTTTTTAGATACTTCCAAATACAACGATCCTAACGGCTTAGGATCGTTGTATTTGGAAGTACCTAAAAAAAAATTGGTTGTCTGTAAAGTCGGTTTACTGACGATAGTTGAACGTGACAATGTCTTAAGAAAATACTGATGGAATGGTAGCATTTAATTGGTTATTAAAAATTTTAATTTAAGTATATTTTTATAAATATTAATTTAAATTAATAAAATAATTGATTCTGATTTTATAAATTTATATTTTAAATTTAGAATAAATATATTAATTTTTAATTTAAAATTAATATATTTAATAATTATATTTGTTAGACGGATGTCGAACGCTGCCGAACGCAAAGGCCGATTGTGCTTCTTTGTCGCTCATTCCGCGCTCTCGCTTGCACTTCAAGCCTTACATGGAACGCCTCAAAGCGAGGTAACGACGCATGACGTCATGTTTTTTCGTGCGTGCAGCCGGCTCTATCGAATTATAAGACGTTGTCACGTCAAAAACCTTCGCGTCTTCCTGCGATATTTTTGATGTCGCCAGTCCACTTAGGGGGGGTCGATCAACACTGCGGATTCCAATAAAGGGTCGCCATAATAGCATTTTGGCCTCCCAACGTCCATCAGCCCTTTATACCACGTGCCCCGCTCATTTCCACTTCAGTTTTGTGCGACTTGGTGTCGATATGTATGTCGGTCACGACTGAACTTACGTGAGTTTATTTTAGTCAAAATATTTAAAATATTCTTTAATATGTATTTTTATAAATAAATAAGTTAGGTGTGGAAATAGTTTCGTTATTGGACATCAAAAGAAGTAAAAAACGATACTCAGGTGACGAAATAAGTTGAGTCAAAGGAAACCCAATTTATTTTTAAGCATCCGCATTTGTTTTGCTTCCCCGGCGTTCCGGACCGTTTAAAAATAAATCTTCTTCTAATAATAGCCAATTCCAGCCGTAATGGCTTATGAGAGACTTGGGAGACACACAATACACGATACTGTCTCTAGGGAATAAGATAAAATATATATATCAGCTTTCTCTAAGCAGTTTATCGTTATTTTAATCTTTTTTTTATTTCTGGGTACTCTCTAATACTTAGTTAATCTTATTAATATTAATATTAAACGCGAAAGTTAGTGAGAGTTGTTGCTCTTTCACGAAAATAATCTTACTTATAATAATACTTAATAATACTTATAATAATACTTAATGGATTTCGAAGAAACTTTACAAATTTCTTCAGTAGATTTTCTGTAGTTCAAAAAAATTCATTCATTAGTTTTTGCGTGAAAAAGTAAGTATGGATCCATTCATTTCTAACAAACTTTCGTCTTTATAATATTAGTAAAGATCGATATACAGCTGATATTAGTAAGAAATAATTGGATTTAAAATTTGAAAACTTTGATTAAATTTGTGAAATTGCTAATTTGTGCTCATTGAACTGTATCCAAGTTTTTATAATGATCGTCTATTTTCCCCGTTTTAATACTGTATCGTACAACCGCTCGAATTTATTACGTGACCCAAAAACTAAAACGTCCGCAAAGAGGACGATAAAAAGTCTAAAAATACAATTGCCAGCGATATATTTTCACGGCAGTAAAATTACGCGCTCTTTTAAGATTCAAGCAACTCTAAAAACGCGTTTTTATGAATATACAATACATGTTAGAAGTATTTTTTTTGTTCCAATTTACGTTTAGACACTAATCGGATTATATATCAGATTTCTTTTTACATTAACCGTAATGCCACAGATTTAAATTATATTTTACTTACATATAGATACATTACGCATCATTTCCATAGGAGAGATTACACCCCTCCAATTGCCACGATCCTTGCATACTTCTTTAGATTCTTCCACTCTCATTTATCCATTCATACAAGTTCGTCAGTTTAGGGTATCCTTGACTTGTACATGTTTCAAAATGTCCTGAATTTGGTCCAGGATCAATGACCTAGGCCTTCCTTTAAAACAAATCAATACACCTATTAGCTATCTACAAATCTATTTGGCCTGTACTGATTGTACTGTCAGGCTTTCTTTCTAGGAATTCTACAATGTCATTGAATAGGCTTATCGAATCTTCATATATATATAACTAAAAACTATTTAAATCATAATCGGCCCCATTAATTAAGGAACCACCATGTCACAGAAACGCTTTGAATTTATACCTCTCATGTCTGTAAAAAAATATTGATGAGATTCATTTGTAATTCTTTATTATACTGTAGTGTAAATATTTCATCACACAAGTGTGGTAATACTGTTATAATGAATAGTTAGAGAGGTTTGGCGTTCGGCCAAAAACGAGCTCTAAAATAGACACATATCGATAGAGACAGGAAATTAGACCCTGATACGTACAACACTATTGAATTTCGGTAGATTAATTCGTTGCCTTTATTATATTACAGAATTTAAAGGGCTCTTAGTTGTGGTCTTTTAGAAGTTAATAAAAAAATATCACAATCTATACTAAAGCCGAACTCGATTGAGAATGCTTGTCAAGAAACAAATTTAAAATGGAGGTAGAAAACGCAACACATTTTATGCCCAATAAATTTAAAATTATGTTTTGTTATTTTAAAAATCTTATTTAAAATAGTTTTAAGTTTACTAATCTAATTTAATGTCATGAATTCGTCATTAACTAGTTAATTAAAAGAAATAGGTGTGAAATGGCTAATGATTACTACCTTCCTTTTTAATTTGTTTGTTGACTATCATTCTTAATCGAGTTTGGCTTTAGTATATATTGTGTCGTTTTTATAATAAAAGTAGCCTATACTCTAGCTCATGGCAAGGTTTCGGTCATGGTTAGTTACCACCCTACAGACAAACACAACCGTAAAACCAAGGTTTTTATCATTCTGGTACAATGTCGTGTAGAAGGGTGTGGATTTCATCGTACTCCTAACAAGTTAGCCTGTTTCCATCTTAGATCGCATTATCACTTGCTATCAGGTGTGATTGTGATCACCATAGGTAACTTGTAATTAATAAAAATCTCCAAAAAGACATTTATGTGTGTACCGAAATTCAACGAAATCGGTTTCGTAGTTTAATTGTTAAAATTCAAACAAAAAAACAAACAGACATTTATAGTGTTACTATGAATTTCAAAAGAATACTTGCCATTTCTAAATCAAAATTCTCGTTACTACTTGTAACGATTTTAAGTCAACATTTAGAAGTAAATCAATTGTCAAATTGAAATCGTGAAAGTAATATAGAAAGGAGCAAGCAGTGATCGCTCAAATTGATTGTTTGTAATTTATCAGCGAAAGCTCTATTTGTTTCCCCGCCGTCAAACTCTCTAATAGAATTAGTAATTAAGTACCTATCCAAGATGAATAAACGCAAAATATTTCCAACAAAATCCTATAAAGTTGGTAAAAGCTTTGAAGTTTGACGAAATCCCTTTAATTACCGCCGAAGCAAAAGCAACCCTTCTCCCGAGGGAGAATTATTTTACGAATTCTCTGTAATAGTATCTGACCGATTGGTCCAAAATATACTTGTAGAATAATGTAAAATACGCGCCAAATTAATAAAATACTGATCTAATGTACTTTACGATATGTACATAGTAATCTATAGAAAACTATTTATTTCAGACAGTTAATAACTTAAGTAATTGTTTTTATTTAGTAAGCAAGATTTTATCTCGATTCAACTCTGGGGTATTTGAAATAGTTTAACCATAGCAATTTCCATAATCACACGATTATTGAGTTGCGCTTTGTTTTATTAATTTACTAGCTGTGCCCTGTGGTTTCACCCGCATAGATCCCGCTCCTCTGAAATATCGGACCGTACCCGTGGACTTCCCGGGAAAAAACTAAGTAAGTTTCAAAGACATAAAATTGTAAATATATCTACACGATCATATAAAGTAGGTAGGTTACAAAGAAAGTGCGAGTTTGAAATTTTTATCGCGATTAATTACCCTCCTCTCAAATATTATTATTATTATATATATATATATATATATATATATATATATATATATATATATATATATATATATATATATATATATACATATATATTTGAGTACAATATAATAATATATTGTACTAATTGTATAAAATAATAATGAGAAGTACCAATGTTATGTCTACTGTAAAGCGCATTGCTCAACGATTTTCTCAGAATGATCTTATTAAAATGAAACAAGTCGTGAAAGTGGAGCACTTTCATGGAATACTATTCAGTACAATGTTATGAAATGCATCATCGGTAACACTGTCACAATATTTCATCATCATCATCATCACTGATCATTGTTATGGCCTCATTATGTCACCGTAAATTATGCAAAATCAAGCAATACTATTCAGGACGATAACCACAGTTTTTTGATATTCAGACCATGATTCAGTCATGACTGAACTTATGTTACTTATTTTTTTGTCTGATCATTTTTGCTTGATTTTTGTCATGACTTAATAATGTTAATGGAATTGCAAACATTATTTTTGGATTAGGTTAAATAATTTGACAAGTATTGTATAGAAACTATAGGTCTATCAGGTAAACCCCAAAACCCAGTTTAAATAGAAGAACTATGGGCTTTTTTTTAAACTTTTAGTTCTTTTTATTTCGATTCTGGATTTTTCGGGTTCTGGGTTAAGTTGATAGAGTTTAGGCTTAATTTTACTGTAATCACAAATATCGTGCTTGGTCATAAAAAAATTAACTTATAGAGATTAAATATAGGAGCCCTTGCTTATCAGTTTACACCATAACCTAGTTGAAGTAATAGAACTCCATGGGGTGAGCTTATGGGGTTTAATTAATAATCCCTCTCCACAAATGGCCGCCGTGATCAAGGAGCAGCCAGGTAATCAAAATATCGTATGTCGTCAAGATTGCCTCCTTCATCCACTAATGCCTTCAATTTACAAATCTCGCAAAGATCAGGTGGCGGCAAAATGGCACCCTCTCCCTATAGGCCAAGAGTTGTTGGAAATTGCGATGAGGTACGAGTACGTCTTATTTGAATCAATCATTTTATGGACAGAAAATCTGTTTAATTTTCCGACAGTTAAAAAAGTTGTAAAGTAATATAATTGTAGAGTCAACTCCTGAAATCGTTAACTTTTTGATATTAAAGACAATGTTGCTTCGGTTCGAAGTGAAACATACGTAGAGGAATTTTCATCGAGTCTAGTTGGCAGTGCCGCTGGAATTCTTTTGTCTGTCGCTAAAAATATTCGTCGTCATCATCACTTTAACCCATGAACATCCTTAGGGTTACACAGTCATGTCTTTTGTATGGGCTTCCAAATATCATTTCTTGACACACATTCAGTGATCCCTGTTACTTGTTTGATATTACTTAGTTTCCTACCTACCTTTTGAGAGCTTGGAATTGTAACCAACGTTGCAATTGTAATATATTTATTGTTTACTTGCTTTATTAAGACCTTATAAATACTAGCGGATGTCCGCGGCTGCGTCCGCGGGAAATTGTGTGTGTGCAATTTTCTCAGCGAAAAGTTTCCACTGTTCTTTTCCAAGGTTATATTTGTCTTTTACCAAAATTTAAATCGATTTAGTGGTTAAACGTTAAAGATAATAGAAAGAATATATATGTTACTAGCGGGCGCCCGCGGTTTGACACGCGTAGTTCTCGTTTCCATGGAAGTTTCGGGATATAATATGACCAATTTATTTTTGTAATTTTACTATTTATAGAATTAATATTAAAGACGTAAGTTTATATTATGTTAGCAACGCCCTGCCAGGGTCCATGTCATGTAAAGCATGTAAGTACAATAATTTGACATGAACGCTAAATAAATGAAAAAAAAAATGTTATTCTGATATGTGAGCTGTATTGTGAAATTTAATCAAAATTCATTCAATAGTTTTTGCGTGAAACAGCAACAAACATCTATACACACGAACTTTCGCCTATATAATATTAGTAAGAATTATGGATTCCCACTAGCTCTTGTACTATGGCACGTAAACGTAAACAAACAAGGGCTTATCTGCTTAGTATATACAGTTTATATTCAAATAAAACTCGGCTTAATCCGTCACAACAACAATATTTACATTGCCACCTCTAAAACCGTGCGCGCTTTGTTGTTGTTAATCGTTGATATTTTTGATCAAGGGATTTACGGGCTTGTAACAATGTATAATCATGATTTTGCAAGCTTTTAACCGACTCTAAAATAAGTTTTATTGTAGTTTGGCGGCCTTTGTAGCGCTGTGGTTTACACGGTGGATTTAGAATGCGGACGTCATGGATTTGGTTCCCAGCAGGGCCGATTGAGATTTTCTGAATTGGTCTGACTGGTAGAAGTTCTAGGCCATGGCTAGTTACTACTGTCAAAGACGTACCGCCAAACGGTTTAGCGTTCCAGTACGATGTCATGTAAAAACCGAAAGGGGCGTGGCTTTCAAGATAGCTCGCTTCCATCTTAGATTGCATCATCACTTACCATGAGGTGTGACAGCAGTCTCCCACCAGCCAGACCTGGATCAATTTAAAAAATCTCAATCGTCCCAGCCAGGCATCGGCCCCAGGACCTTCGTCCTATATATCCACTGCGCATACCACTGAGACACGAAGGACGCCAAAAATGTTGTTTTTTAGTTGAGTACAAAACCCAACTAGTCACCGACTAGTAGTAGGTACTTCTTGTTGCCAAGCCATGCAAATACAACTGTACTAGAAAAGGCATCGAATAAATCCAAAACACGAAAATAAAATTCGAAGAAGTGACCACAAATGACCGTCTCGGAACCGTCTATATTTGTCCACGCACCTGCCTATTACGTTGTTCAAAGCGCCATGCAAAATCCACCTTACTACGAGTTAGTCATACGCGATGGAATAGCCAACATATTATTCATAGTAAATCTTGGCAGCGGTTCAATACTGAAGTTGAAGTGTCGTCTAGATGGTTCAAATCATTTGTGCGCGAAGCTCTTTGTGCGTGCGCATGTAGCAATACAGCTTTAATATGTGTGTTAGTGACTTTTCAGTCACTGATGTAGCTTTTTCTTTGTCCAAAGGCCAAAAAATGGTCATTAGTTTTCTCAGGGTGGGGCCAGGGTTCAAAATTAGGTAGCTTTTGCCTTAGTCTTTGCAGTAAATCAATTCTTAGTGCAAATGTTGTAGTTGCGATTGAACGTTAATATATTTTGTCTAATAATCATCCGATGAATAATTCGCTATCTCTATTACTTACGTTTTCTGCTAAGAGGGGTAACCCCCCTTATATACGCCTATGATCTCAGTTATACTATTACTTGGTCTAGATTTTTAGTCATCTTCCAAGCAACACGAGTCACGCACACAGTCACTGCACGTACAAGCGTTACACACATAGCACCGCGCGCACAAATAAGTTGAACAATCTATACCATTAGAGCTGAAGTACATAGCAACTACGACAGAGATTAGATGTTTGTATCGTGTATCATCGGTGATTCCCGTTTATAAGTTTTAGTTTATTTTTGTAAGCTAATTAATTTGATACTGACAATTGGGCAGACGATCTATGTCATTCTTGTCTTGAAGGATTGCAGTCTAATATTTTTACGTCCTCATTTATTTGGCATAAACTATTTTCTTCTGCTATTTTCCGCAAAACCCTTATAGAATTCGAGGACTACTAGCTTTTGGACTGCTTTTCAGTTATAAAAGAAATAATACGACTATATCTTTTAGTTTGAAACATAAATTAGTTACCACCAAATGGCATAATAATTAAATGAAATGACTAATTTTTTATACCTCATTTCAAGTTTGCCCTTATTAGAATTTAAACTATCGCCAGTATTTTCCATATTATCCGCCGATAATTAGTTAACCCATGACTGCAGTCACACCTGGTGGTAAGTGATGATGCAACCTAAGATCGAAGCGGGCTAACTTGTTAGGATTATGACGAAAATCCACATCCCACATCGGTTTCTACACGAAATCGTACCATAACGCTAAATCGCTTGGCGTACGTCATTATTGGTAGGATAGGAACTAAATTCCAACAGCCAAATTTGGACCAATTTAGAAAATTTCCTCTCACCAGCCAGACCGGAAAATAATAAAATAATAATTCATAATCGGAAAATCTTAATCGGTTCAGTCGGGTATCGAACCCAGAATCTCCGTGTCATAAATCCACTGCGCATACCACTGCGCCACGGAGGCCGTCAAATTTAAATTTAACAGCAATTATTATTGAATTTTTAATTATTGGGTTTCTGAGTTTTAGCTTACTTGGCAATCTTTATGTTAGTGTAATGATGTCTATTAGTCCAAGTATGTACTACAACATTTCCTACGTAGGGCATTTTTATCGTGAAAAACCGACCGCCTTGGCAGAAACTCAGTCTTAATACATTCCACTTTATAACAGTTGTTCAATTTTTAAACGACGAAAAAAATGGATGAGGTTCTCAATTCGGCATACACACACACACAAACACACACTCACACACACACACACACATTCTCTTAAACTATAATATACTATGACAGTATAGTACGAGTACGTTACGTGGCGATATATCACTAAAAAGTAAGAAATAAAATTTTTTAACAAAAAATAGAACCGACTCAAAACGCACTAAAAAGTAAAAAATAACTGTGTCATTTAGTTGCTTTAATTTACTTAAGCATATCTGGGAGTCGGTGCCAGCCAAGGTTCCTACTTTAAGGACGTTACCTAGGACCCACAAACTGCTTTACTACGTAAAATAAATGTTCCTTAAACTTGGCTGGCACCGACTTCATAGATATAAGTAAATAAAAGCAACTAAATGACACAGTTATTTTTTATGACACGTTTTGAGTCGGTTCTATATTTTGTTAAAAATTTTTATATTTTACCTTCTCCCACAAATATTACTGCAGCCAAACATAAAAGGAGATATCTTGTAACAAGATAGCACCAGAATCTATGTAATTACACTGAATGTACTCGTAATTTGGCCCGAGGAGCGAGATAAGGAAAGCCTGCCGCAAACAAAGCGAATCCTGTATCCTTATGAAAAATACTACATCCGCATTTTGAACGACTTCAAACGATGAGTTGACTTATCATATGTCATCATCATCAACTGTAACAACCAACCCTACCTCATAGAGCTTATACTCACCACGCTGCTTTTTTTTATATAAAATAAGCTCGCGCTTGACCACGATCTCACCGTGTAAGTGTAATAGTGCTTATTCACTTTTGTTTTAAAGATACCTAAGTTGAAGAAATAAAGACCAAACTGACATCGGAAGGGCATTCCAGATTTTAAGTATGCGTATTATAAAAAACCGACTTAGGGTGATATTCCTTGATGATCACTATCAGATGTTAATGATAGTGACCGGGGATGACAGCTTAATATGCTTTCCGAGGCACTGGAGAGTTATATCAACAAAAAAATTTACGATGATAGTCCAACTTGATAAATTTATATTTTAAAGTTTTTCTTTTGAAAGATAGGTTTCCGCTTGACTACGCCTTATAGAAAGCAGTGACGAGGTACTTATTCACTCTTGCTTTGAAGATGTTCAACTTATAGGTGGTATGAAACAGACGCCGGAAGGGCATTCTACACTTTTGCTGTGCATGTTGGAAACGAAAAGAAGTTGTTTAAAAGAAAGCAATTCTGTAACAAGATAGCGTCCAAATGTATGTAATTACACTGCATGGTGAACTCGTAATTTGCCCCGAGGAGCGAGATAAGGAAAGCCTGCCGCAAACAAAGCCAATCCTGTATCCTTATGAAAAATACTACGTCCGCCTTTTGAACGACTTCAAACGATGAGTTGCTTATCATATGCCATCATTATCAATCTACGGACCACCCTGCCTCTTATGCCCCTGCAGCTTATACCCACCACGTTGCATAAATGTGGGTTGGCTGGGTGTAGGGTCATTATGTTTCTATACTTAACGATCACTAGTGATAATAAATTTTGATGATAGTGACTGTTTAGCGTGCTCTCCAAGACACGGGTGTGTAATGCAAATAAAACTATTCTACAATGATAGTTTTTTAACTTATATTGTTAAAGATATGCTGTTTGACTATAATTTTTACGCAGGGAAATGTATTTACGCATTCCTCCGGAAAGAGGGGTGGTGTTCTTTCCGAAATGTATGTGGGACTCACCAGTTGAACCAGAATACCCACTAAAACCCAGCGGCACCCAAACGTGTCTTTAAGATGACGTCATAGGATCCTAGTTGCAAGCTACTATGACGTCTCGACGTTCGCCCGCAAGTGATGTTTTTTGCATTGCATATGCCTCTTGCCTTGAATATTTTCAAATTGTAGGTAGCAAACACAGACGCCGGAATCTACACTTTTGCTGTGCACGTTAGAAACGAAAAGAAGATGTTTAAAAGAAGGCAATTCTGTAACAAGATAGCGTCCAAATGTATGTAATTACACTGAATGGTGAACTCGTAATTTGGCCCGAGGAGCGAGATAAGGAAAGCCTGCCGCAAACAAAGCCAATAGTCGTGTGTTCTTGTGAAGTAGGTGTCCTCCTTTATCTATATAAATGAAAAAAAACGCAACTCGAGCCCTTACATCCTCCATTTCGCAAATTGTTGTCAGCATTCATTAATATTTATAAAAAAGAGTAACTCTCTACATACAAAAGAGTTAAATAAACAATATAAATTCACATTTCGGAGTTGGACCATATTTACCTACATTTATTCATGTGAAATTGCCAGTAGATATTTCAAGCTCTTTTGTTTATTACATTTAACACAAACATCCCGCGACTTCGCGAACATTTTTTAACCGACGAAAAAAAAAAACGGAGGAGGTTCTCAATTCGACACGTATATATATATTTTCTTATGTATGACCACGCATAACTTTTTACAGAGTTGTCCGATTTTGATAATTCTTTTTTATTAAAAAGGCCATACTTCCATGATGGTCCCATTGTCATCATGTTAGGGTCTGATGATGATAACCTGGGGAAATTGAAGGAACTCTTCAAATTTTGGAGGCACGCTTACAGCGATTTCGGTTTTTGTCTCGGTATCAATAGCTTTTTGGCTACTAGTGCTGTATAATATACTATGACAGTATAGTACGAGTACGTTACGTAGCGGTAAATCACTATAAAGTAAGAAATAAAAATTCTTAACAAAAAAATTGGTGGTCTGTAAAGTCGGTTTACTGACGATAGTTGAACGTGACAATGTCTTAAGAAAATACTGATGGAATGGTAGCATTTATTTGGTTATTAAAATTTTTATCTATCGGTTATTAAAACCGATAGAGGTATGAATTTCATCCTACTCCTAACAAGTTAGCCCGCTTCCATCTTAGATTTCATCATCACTTAACACCAGGTGTGATAGCAGTCAAGGGCCAACTTGTAGTCGATAAAAAAAAGAATAACATTTATTATTTTGGCCAAATAAGCACCAGCACTTACTATCAAGCCCTAGCTTATAATATTAAAAAAAAAAAGTTCCTACGAAGTTTTGGATTTTTTTAATTGTTTGAAATAAGGCTGTAAGATAGCTCTGGAACATTATATTAGTGTAATTACACTGTACGTTGTAACGCCGCGGAGCTAGATAAGGTAAGCCTGCAAACAATACCATTAGTGCTACACGTGTTTGTTACGATCGTTAGCGACTACATGCCGCTACATACGATGTTAGGTTTTTCGAAAGCTCGCCAATTAACTTACACTGTTCAGTTTTCCGTTTTCAATAATAACAGTACGTTGTTTTTTAATTCATTACAAGTTAGACCTTGACTGCATTTATACCAGATGGTAAATAGATAGGAGTAGGATGAAATCCACACCCCTTTCGGTATCTATACATCGTACTGGAACTCTTGGCTGTACGTCTTTACAACCATACCTATGGTTGTAAAGACGTACAGCTGCTGGGATTCGAATCAAGGACCTCCATCTTATAAATCCACTGCACATACCACTGCGCCAACGGAGTCAGAACATATTACAGATACACTAGCTGTTCCCTGTAGTTTCGCCCGCGTAGATCCCCTTTTCCGTGTCTAAAATCGTTTAAAATTGCATGAAACCTATTCGAAATAACCAATTTGGTTCTTCAAGTCCCCCAGATATCCCTGGTATGTTTTTAAAATTATTGTTGTAATTATGTTTTTAAGCACTTCAAAAATGTTGTTTCTTGACAAGCTTTGTTTGTTTTTTTGTCGATGACAGATTTCGCATTTGGCTACTGTATCATCACCTGTCTTTGGTGGAAATATGGTGAAATGGGGCGTGGCAGAACTTATACGTAGATATAAACTACTAATATTATTATAGTAGGTACTAATATTATTATTTCAAGCGAAAGAATATGTTTGTTTTTTGTTTGTTTAAAGGGGAATTTCTCTGAGCATTCGGACTGTAAAAATAGTTTCTTTTTAGGCTTCCTTAGCCAAATGGCTAAAAACGGAACCCTTATGGATTCGTCAAAATTTGTGTGTCCGTATGTCACTTTGGTAGTATAGCGAGAATAAATTCATTTCTGAAATATTGACTTACTACTACTACACCTACACCCTACACCTATGGGAACGAAACGTGATGCTGTCTTTTTAACCAACCATAGGCACACTTGCGGCGATTTCGGTTTTTGTGTAAGGAATTCATATTTGAAAAATCTTAACCGGTTCAGCGAAACCCAGAATCTCCGTGTCAAAAATCCACTGCGCCACAGAGGCCGTCAAATTTAAATTTAACAGCAGTTCTTATTGAATTTGTAACTATTGGGTTTCTGAGTTTTTACTATTAGTCCAAGTATGTACTACAACATTTCCTACGTAATGCATTTTTATTGTGAAAAACCGACCGCTTTGGCAGAAACTCAGTCTTACTACAATCCACTTTATAACAGTTGTTCAATTTTTAAACGACGACAAAAAACGGAGGAGGCTCTCAATTCGGCACACACACACACACACACATATATATATATATGTTATTGTGTCATTTAGTTGCTTTAATTTACTTAAGCATATCTGGGAGTCGGTGCCAGCCAAGGTTCCTACTTTAAGGACGTTACCTAGAACCCACAAACTGCTTTACTACGTAAAATAAATGTTCCTTAAACTTGGCTGGCACCGACTTCATAGTTATAAGTAAATTAAAGCAACTAAATGACACAGTTATTTTTTATGACACGTTTTGAGTCGGTTCTGTTTTTTGTTAAATTTTTTTATATTTTACCTTCTCCCACAAATATTACTGCAGCCAAACATAAAAGGAGATATCTTGTAACAAGATAGCACCAGAATGTATGTAATTACACTGAATGTACTCGTAATTTGGCACGAGGAACGAGATAAGGAAAGCCTGCCGCAAACAAAGCGAATCCTGTATCCTTATGAAAAATACTACGTCCGCCTCTTAAGCGACTTCAGACGATGAGTTGCTTATCATATGTCATCATTATCTATCTACGGAACACCCTGCCTCTTATACCCCTGCAGCTTTTACCCACCACGCTGCGTAAATGTGGGTTGGCTGTGTGTAGGGTCATTATGTTTCTATCCTTAACGATCACTAGTGATAATCAATTTTGATGGTAGTGACAGTTTAGCGTGCTCCTCAAGGCACGGGTGTGTAATGCCAATAAAACTATTCTACGCTGATAGTTTATAGACTTATATTATTAAAGATATGCTGTTTGACTATAATCACGCCTTTTTTTACGCTGGGAAATGCATTTACGCATTCCTCCAGAAAGAGGGGTGGTGTCCCCCAGAAAGTGTTTGTGGGACTCACCAGTTGGACCAGAATACCCACTAAAACCCAGCGGCACCCGAACGCGTCTTTAAGATGACGTCACAGGATCCTGGTCGCAAGCTACTATGACGTCTCGACGTTCGCCCGCAAGTTATTTTTTTTGCCTTGCATATGCCTCTTGCCTTGAAGATTTTCAAATTGTAGGTAGCAAACACAGACGCCGGAATCTAAACTTTTGCTGTGCATGTTAAAAAGAAGTTGTTTAAAAGAAGGCAATTCTGTAACAAGATAGCGTCCAAATGTATGTAATTACACTGAATGGTGAACTCGTAATTTGGCCCGAGGAGCGAGATAAGGAAAGCCTGCCGCAAACAAAGCCAATAGTCGTGTGTTCTTGTGAAGTGGGTATCCTCCTTTATCTATATAAATGAAAAAAACGCGACTCGAGGCCTTACATCCTCCATTTCGCAAATTGTTGTCAGCATTCATTAATATTTATAAAAAAGAGTAACTCTCTACATACAAAAGAGTTAAATAAACAATATAAATTCACATTTCGGAGTTGGACCATATTTACCTACATTTATTCATGTGAAATTGCCAGTAGATATTTCAAGCTATTTTGTTTATTACATTTAACACAAACATCCCGCGACTTCGCGAACATTTTTTAATCGACGAAAAAAAAAACGGAGGAGGTTCTCAATTCGACACGTATATATTTTTTTTATGTATGACCACGCATAACTTTTTACAGAGTTGTCCGATTTTGATAATTCTTTTTTTATTAAAAAGGCCATACTTCCATGGTGGTCCCATTGTCATCATGTTAGGATCTGATGATGATAACCTGGGGAAATTGAAGGAACTCTTCAAATTTTGGAGGCACGCTTACAGCGATTTCGGTTTTTGTCTCGGTATCAGTAGCTTTTTGGCTACTAGTGCCGTATAATATACTATGACAGTATAGTACGAGTACGTTACGTAGCGATAAATGACTAAAAAGTAAGAAATAAAAATTTGTAACAAAAAAATTGGTGGTCTGTAAAGTCGGTTTACTGACGATAGTTGAACGTGACAATGTCTTAAGAAAATACTGATGGAATGGTAGCATTTATTTGGTTATTAAAATTTTTAATTTAAGTATATTTTTATAAATATTATTTAAATTTATAATAAATATATTAATTTATAAATATATTAATTTTTAATTTAAAATTAATATATTTAATAATTATATTTAATAGACGGATGTCGAACGCTGTCAAACGCAAAGGCCGATTGTGCTTCTTTGTCGCTCGTTCCGCGCTCTCGCTTGCACTTCAAGCCTTACATGGAACGCCTCAAAGCGAGGTAACGACGCATGATGTCATGTTTTTTCGTGCGTGCAGCCGACTCTATCGAATTTTAAGACGTTGTCACGTCAAAAATAGAACCGACTCAAAACGCACTAAAAAGTAAAAAATAACTGTGTCATTTAGTTGCTTTAATTTACTTAAGCATATCTAGGAGTCGGTGCCAGCCAAGGTTTCTACTTTAAGGACGTTACCTAGAACCCACAAACTGCTTTACTACGTAAAATAAATGTTCCTTACACTTGGCTGGCACCGACTTCATAGATATGCTTAAGTAAATTAAAGCAACTAAATGACACAGTAATTTTTTACTTTTTAGTGCGTTTTGAGTTGGTTCTATTTTTTATATGACCCTTTTTTAAAGAAAGAATGGGTATAGCAAACAATCTTTATAACATATTTGTGCCAACACGGACTTTTTTGTAGCTCTAATAAAAAGGAAAAATACCCACACATTGTTTTATCTCAAATAGATAAAGCAACCTTTTAGATAAAATCTCCCAGGCAGCTTAAATTGTTCCAACTCTCCTAACAACTACCGTCATATTTCTGGCAATTTACACAATATCTCAACAAATTATATACTAGAAACCATCTTCAGAAATCATTCTATCTATTGGTCAAACCTGCATGAGTGTCAGATCTACAATCTTTGATTTTATCACAATTAAATGAAAGAAAATATCTCATTTTATTTTTTATATGTTGTTGTACAAGAAAAATACGCCATCTAATTTTGAACCAAAGGCAAGATATCCAACACACTGACGCTATTTCCCCTCAGAATATTTTGACGACCTCCGTGGCGCAGTGGTATGCGCGGTGGATTTAGAAGACGGAGGTCCTTGGTTCGATTCCCGGTGGGGTTGATTGAGATTTTCTTAATTAATCTTGGTCTGGCTGGTGGGAGGCTATCGAAGTGGCTAGTTACCACCCTACCGACAAAGACGTACTGCCAAGCGATTTAGCGTTCCAGGTATGAATTTCATCCTACTCCTAACAAGTTAGCCCGCTTCCATCTTAGATTTCATCATCACTTAACACCAGGTGTGATAGCAGTCAAGGGCCAACGTGTAATCGATAAAAAAAAGAATAAAATTTTTTATTTTGGCCAAATAAGCACCAGCACTTACCATCAAGCCCTAGCTTATAATATTAAAAAAAAAAGTTCCTACGAAGTTTTGGATTTTTTTAATTGTTTGAAATAAGGCTGTAAGATAGCTCTGGAACATTATATTAGTGTAATTACACTGTACGTTGTAACGCCGCGGAGCTAGATAAGGTAAGCCTGCAAACAATACCATTAGTGCTACACGTGTTTGTTACGATCGTTAGCGACTACATGCCGCTACATACGATGTTAGGTTTTTCGAAAGCTCGCCAATTAACTTACACTGTTCAGTTTTCCGTTTTCAATAATAACAGTACGTTGTTTTTTAATTCATTACAAGTTAGACCTTGACTGCATTTATACCAGATGGTAAATAGATAGGAGTAGGATGAAATCCACACCCCTTTCGGTATCTATACATCGTACTGGAACTCTTGGCTGTACGTCTTTACAACCATACCTATGGTTGTAAAGACGTACAGCTGCTGGGATTCGAATCAAGGACCTCCATCTTATAAATCCACTGCACATACCACTGCGCCAACGGAGTCAGAACATATTACAGATACACTAGCTGTTCCCTGTAGTTTCGCCCGCGTAGATCCCCTTTTCCGTGTCTAAAATCGTTTAAAATTGCATGAAACCTATTCGAAATAACCAATTTGGTTCTTCAAGTCCCCCAGATATCCCTGGTATGTTTTTAAAATTATTGTTGTAATTATGTTTTTAAGCACTTCAAAAATGTTGTTTCTTGACAAGCTTTGTTTGTTTTTTTGTCGATGATAGATTTCGCATTTGGCTACAGTATGATCACCAAGAGATGGAAGAATGTCTTTGGTGGAAATATGATGAAATGAGGCGTGGCAGTTCTTATATGTATATATAAGTACTAATATTATTATTTAAAGCGAAAGAATATGTTTGTTTAAAGGGGAATTTCTCTGAGCATTCGGACTGTAAAAATGCTTTCTTTTTAGGCCTCCCTAGCCAAATGGCTAAAAACGGAACCCTTATGGATTCGTCATACCTGTGTGTCCGTACGTCACTTTGGTAGTGTAGCAAGAATAAATCCACTTCTCAAATATTAACTTACTACTACTACACCTACACCCTACACCTATGGGAACGAAACGTGATGCTGTCTTTTTAACCAACCATAGGCACACTTGCGGCGATTTCGGTTTTTGTGTAAGTATCGGTAGCTTTTTGGCTACAAGTGCCGTATAATGTACTATGACAGTACAGTATGAGTACGTAACATGGCGATAAATCACTAAAAAGTAAGAAATAAAAATTTTTGACAAAAAATAGAACCGACTCAAAACGCACGAAAATGTAAAAATAACCGTTTCATTTAGTTGCTTTAATTTACTTAAGCATATCTAGGAGTCGATGCCAGCCAAGGTTTTTTCTTTAGGAACGTTACCTAGAACCTACAAACAGCTTTACTACGTTAAATAAATGTTCCTTAAACTTGGCTGGCACCGACTTCATAGATATGCTTAAGTAAATTAAGGCAACTAAGTGACACAGAAAAAAGAAAAAAAAATTTTAATTATGTAATCGACTAGATTTGCCCCGCACTTTTACGGGCGTTGTTACCTTTCCCGAAATAATGTCGTGATAATATGTAGCCTATATTTTCCATGGTGTAATCTATGCATCATGTATTACAATAAAATATGTTACCTACCTACTTGTAAATTAGACACACGTCCAATTCGATCTTTCATATTTTGGCTTGCAGATTCATTAACTTTTGAGCATTTTATATTGAATTTAATCAACAATCATTGTTCATTGTATTCAAATAGATTTAAATTAAGTCCAATACATTTTATTGAAATGACAGACAATGTCATTGCCAATTTTGTATTTAAACTTTTTATTGCTAGTTAAATGAGCCTTTATTAGCCAACAGGCTCGGAATTAAGAAGACAAGCAGCATTAGAAGCTCTGCGTTTTTGTCATTGTGCCTACAATTATTGTTTTTTGTCCAAGTAGATAGTCGTAGAGACGGTGGAAAGATCGGTAAGCAGGCCTGGCTGATGGGAGGCTTCGGTCAAGGCTAGTTACGAACTTACTGACAAACACGTGCCGCCAATTTAGCATTAGGGTACGATGTCGTGTAGAAACTCTTGAAAGGGGCGTAAATTTCATCCTAACAGTGAATGTGAATTTATATTGTTTATTTTACTCTTTTTCATGCGGTAAGTTACTCTTTTTAACCGACGAAAAAAAACGGAGGAAGTTCTGAATTCGACAAGTATATATATATGACCACGCATAACTTTTACAAGTAGGTATATATATTTATACATTTATGTATGACCACGCATAACTTTTTACAAAGTTGTCCGATTTTGACAAATCTTTTTTTAATAGAAACGGCACACTTCCAATATGGTCATCATGTTAGGACCTGATGATGATATCCTGGGAAAATTTAAGGAACTCTTCAAATTTTGTAGGCACACTTACAGCGAATTCGGTTTTTGTGTAAGTATCGGTAGCTTTTTGGCTACTAGTGCCGTATAATATCGGTGCCAGCTAACGTTTCTACTTTAAGGACGTTACCTAGAGCCCACAAACTGCTTTACTACGTTAAATAAATGTTCTTTAAACTTGGCTGGCACCGACGTCATGGATATGCTTAGTAAATTAAAGCAACTAAATGACGAACTAAATGCGTTTTGAGTCGGTTTTATTTTTTGTAAAAAAAATTATGAATATTTAATCCTAATGACTTAACTTGCTTTAATTTAAAATTGCCTAATTAATGACCATCAAGTGTGATTGAAGTCAAAGGCTAACATGCATTGAATACAAAAAAAATGAAATCCCTTGAGCTCAAGATCCGTATCCGTAAAAAGTACTACAGCGACACGCGTAATATTATAATAAACAGGGTTGCGTGCTAAGCATCTTCGCAAAAATACACACTCGTGGCAATAAAACAAAGTACGATACATAATACATTACGAGAGAAGCAATAATTTTATCAGTGCATATTCCCGCACGAGCCGCGCCAGCTGGCAACGCAGGAGTTCATCACACTCACACTGTGACTCAGCCGGTTATGTAAACACACTGATAATGCTCACATTTTATTCAGCTACGAGGTAAATACTTGAATAATTTGTTATTATTATATCCTATGACTGCCTCGTTGGTCTAGTGGTTAGTTTATGTGGCTTCGATCACGAGGTCCTGGGTTTGATTCCTGGGTCGGGTCATGGAATAATTCTGAGCTTTTTCATTCTTCTATGAAATGTTCAGTACATTCCAAGCCGGAGTCTGGAAGTTTGTGATGTTACGCACCCGTGCCTCGGAGAGCACGTTAAGCCGTCGGTCCCGGTCACTATCAACAACATCTGATAGTGATCGTTAATAAATGAAACATTATCACCCTAAGCCCGCCAACCCGCGTTGGAGCAACGTGGTGGGTGTACGCTCCATATCTCCTCTCCTATAAGGAGGGAGGCCTGGCCCTGTAGTGAGCCGTTAAATAGACTAATAATGATGATGATGATTATATCCTGCCCATAATCTAAACACTTTTAAGAGAAGAGTGATGAAGCAAGCCCAAGCGTTTGTCAAGTTCTGCACGCCTAGGATAGATATATCGCTTTCTATTTCGTCCCATCGCAATAAGAGAGCCATATTTTCAATCACGTCGCTAGTGGGCGATAATATATTTTTCTCTATACGATATATTATGTCTATTCAAGCTTTATATGCATACTAGGCTATGGAATAATTAGTATAAAATAATTAGTCGTACATACTGTGAGAGACGATAATAATACAACGGTCAGACATAGACACAATGACCTCTTGATTTTGAGTTTTGACTCTTTACCCGTGAGGCTTCTTAAATTCTAATAAACATTTATTATACTATGCAAAACATAGGCTTCTATTTATCCCGATATTTTCACGAGAACGGTAACCACACGAGTAAAACTGCAGGACAAAGCTATTCGATTACATAAATTTAAAAAAATGTAAGCGCGTGGCGCACATACATACATAGAATCATGCCTCGTTCTCATAGGGGTATCATACATTCTTCTCATCGTCGTCACACTCTTGACAGAGCAGTCGTGGTCGTCACATCAGGAGTGGTGGCAAGCTTCACTGACCGTCGCCATTGCTCCCGTACTGCTGCGCTTCTTCGTGGACACTACGATTTAGGGCAGTCTTCATTTGGTTGGTCCAGCGCATTGTCCAGCGCACGGTCCAGTGTATCATACATACATACACAGTACCACGCCTCGTCTGATGTCGACGTGGTCTCTGTCTACCCCTACCTGTGTGGGGGTAGACAGAGACCACGTCGTTCCAATTGCCACTATTCTTGCATATCTCCCTCACTTCCTCCATTACCTCTTAACCTGAACTTTTACTAGAATGTCCTGAATTTCGTTCAGGAATGTGTGTCTTAGTCTATCCCATCAAACACAACCATCAACTCTCGACTTATGAATCGTTTTCGTAAGTCGCCTTTCATTCATTCTCTCCACATTTCCTAACTATCTGAGCATAGCTTGCCCGACGTTAGTCACTACTTCTATTATCGTACAAGTAGAAGAAAAAATTTTATTGCCCCAAAAAAATAAAACACAAGCACTTAGTAATTTTTTAGAAGTGGATTTATTCTCGCCATCCATTATTGCTTTATTTCCAAACCGCTGACGATTTTCGTGATTCTCATTAATGTCATGCGTCATTGCTCCAAATGACTATCGCACTCGCTTTAAATATACAACAATAATTTACTGAACGAAAACAATACAGAACAATTATTAATCCTTGTTTTTTGGCTCATTTATTATAATTTTGAAATAAATATTAACAGTCATGGTGTCAAAGTCACAGTAACATTATAAAGGCGTAAGTATATGTGATTTTTTTTAATATCACACTAATTTTATAAACGCGAATGGAAGGTACGAGTAGATTATAACCTGGATTAAAACAATAGGCTAGCTTTTATCCATATATTTGCACGGAAACGAAAACTACGAGCATAAACTGGTAAAACCGCGGGCATAACCTAGCATAGAAATATGATGCATTATGGTGAGGTATTTTGTGAAAAAAAAAGAGTTCCTGAAGGATTAAAAATATACGTAGTACCTTACCTTAAATTACATACATACATACCACGCCTCATTCCCGTAGGGGTAGGCAGAGACCGCGTCCTTCACTTGCCACGATCCTAGCATACCTCTCTTCCTTCTTAAGTTACAAGTGTTCTTAAACTAAAAATAAGATATTTGCAGACACACATCGCGAAAATCTCAAAACTAGTGATCCGATTTCAGTGGAACATTCATAGTTTTAATTATACAGCTCATGGAATTGGCTTTTCCTTGAAAAAAGGAATTCTAAATGGAGACGGAATCATCATAAAGCCAATCATAGAACATCATATTGTAGGGTACATCCCATGAACATGGTGCAACATGTCGCCGCGAGTCCATTGGTTTCTATGAGTTTATGTGAAGTACACGGAAACAAGTAAAATGTCGCTGTGACATGTCGTCTGCTGCAGCTGTCTGCAGTCGGCTACAAACTTGCACTCTTAACCTGAGTCATATTAACTACATAAATACACACGAAAATGTTCCTAAAAACCCCAAAACAAGTGAGAACAGCAATAGATAGCAACTGCTTACGCCAACTCCAAGGAGAGTAAAAACTAAACTTCAGAACAAATTAGACAACACAATCAACTCATGAATTAAAGCGGGAACAAGACATTGAATGAGAAAGTTCCCTTCGCGAAGATTTCTCGCAAATTGTGTAATGTATTTTTTCTGCAAATTTGTTTAGAGAATATTTTTAACCTCTTTCTAGGGTTCCGTATTTCCTAAGTAGGTATAGTTAACACATTTAACCTAAAAGTACGAAACTTGACATCATCATCATTAACAGCTGATTGACATTTTTTAAGGACTTTCCTGAGCCGACAATACTGTAGGTCGATTACATCTTGTCGATCATCCCATCTTCAGTTCGACTGTCAGTCTAATATGGGAAAATGTCATTCGAGAATACCGGTTTCTATTACACCCGCTTTGCAACCGTTGTACATCGGCTTTAAAACTGACATTTTTTTAGCACCAACTGAAACTTGGCATACAGAGAACAAAAGTTTGCTGGTCTTAGACCTAGAGGCAGTGGTGAGGTCCCCATCATTCCATACAACAACATGGGGGAAAGGAACTGATTTGGTTAATACAGGAATAGATCTTAAATGGAAATCCACCATTCACCTCACTGAGCAAGACACAGTACCTACGCGTCCTACTACAAAGATCAATTTGAAGCAATAATATTGCCTCGTGTGCCTGTAATATTAACGGCAATATTTATTGACAATAAAATTTAAATCTATCGCCTTTATCTTTTAAGTAAGCTGTTATAAAAGTACGTATGAAAAGTTGTACTGTCAGTGCGTAGTGACTACCATGGATTTGTAAGGCAGTTTTTACCAAGAAGAGCCAAAAAGAATCTCAGCAATTGCTCTATTAAAATGAGTGTTACCACTTGTGTTATATAATTTACAAACCTTAATATCCTATCTTGTGTCCAGTAGAAATTAAAACTTTGCCATTGCAAACATAATGATGGTAGTAGTTCTACCCTGGTCGAGCTTTGTTAGAAAATGCTCTACCTCGAAAGATTCTCGCTGTAAAAAATTAACGTCCGTATCCTCATTTGTTGTAGTTAAGGCTCACTCTTAACCGCTTTTTCCCCTTTTTTTCTCGCCCTTTCACAGTTCATCCGAGATTTAATAAAACTTCATTAAATAAGCACCCGTGGAGAAAATTTTCATTTTGATCCTATTATAAATCAACTTTGTATCAGCTAATGAAGGTTTATTCAGGGAAGCTTTAGATTTTACGTTATAATGAAGGGTTTAGTTCGTACCTATTGTTTTTATTGTACCTACGTTACTAGCAATTATTATCCAGTGGTTTCTAACTTTTAACCATCGAGCTCTGCCGAACCTTCAGTAAAATGGTTTAACCAAAATTTTCAAAAAATATTAATCACAATAACAATTTTGTAAACTAACAGTAGAAGAGCTCTTTATAATTGAGTTTATCCCTTCACCTATAAGGAGGGAGGCCTGGCCTCGTAGTAGACCGTTAATAGGCTGATAATTATGATAATTTAGATTTGAAGCGTATAATTCCAACTACAATTACTAGCTACACTTGTAGATCTTAACTCTAAACACCTATTCCTCAGATTGATGGGCAAGGGCGCCAGTAAAACATGTTTCAGGAAGGTTTCGGTTTTTCAACAAACATGAAGTGGGGCAACTACAAATTCTATCAAGTATTGCTGCATCAAAAATGTTTTCATATTTCCTAAGATTAAAGTTATTAATTTTCCCCACAGGTGTATCACACAGCCGGTCGTACGTTCTGTTCCGTCTGGGCCGAAGAGTGCCAGCCCCTGTCAGACAGTTCGCTGAGTCCGGTCGATCGGACGCACTCGGCTCCGGCCCGGGGACGCTCGACGTGTTCGGAGCGCCCGCTATCAGTCAGGGCGTAGGCAGAACCGAATCGGAGTTCTTCGTTGACGGAAATCACTCTAGAGTAAGTTTTTAAATTTAGAATTTGTTCTAGATCGATCGATCGGACGTACTCGGTCTGGTCTTGAGCACACTAGACTTCTTCAAAGCACCTACAGTGAGCCAGGGCGTAGTCGGGACAAAAACAGAGCTCTTCGTTGACGATAACAATTCTAGAGTAAGTTATCAAATTTAAAAAAGTTTTGAAGCAGAATCCTGTCGATCGATAATAGTTTTATACCGACGACACTGAACATGTATAGAGCATTTGCCTTACTGATAAGCTTAGTGCAAGTTTTCAAAGCCTTCAAGCAGTGTTGATAATAGGACAGACGATGGTTTTCCATTTACTATTACTTGGGCTTATTGCGTCAATCAATGATTGCTATAAAAATGAATTTATAAACATTAAGTGGAACCCCAAATTCACAAAGCCCAATATTTTAACATAAACTATTTCCCTATCCGCCGCGAAAATCGCATCTTGACATTCCAGTAAATGCAGTTTGTCAACGACAAATGTCTGTCACATTTCCTTTTGCAATTCAAGTGTGAAGATGTGTGTAAATTGACATCATTCCGAGCGCAGTTACAATTTCTGTATTACGGGGAACAAGTGAATACCCACGACTTCGTTTGAGTTGAATTTACTTTTAAGAATCTCAATAACAGAATCTTAAAAGTTATATTTAAAGCAATCAGAAACAGGTCTTTGTTTCTCTATGAAAGGTAGCCTATAACTTTTTGCATTTTTATAAGTTATATCCAGATACTGTTCGCTTTTTCGAAGATCATCTTCCCTTTTTGTGTCCTTTACAACGTGTATGTAAAAAAAATTTCATGGTATTCGGTTACGTAGCTTTCCAAATAAATAAACACATTTCTACTTATATTAATGGGAACAGATTAAGGCATTGTTATAAATAAATCCGAACCAAACACTCATGAATCGAAAAGCCACAATATTATTAAACCACTCAATTGTCAATGAGGAGTTAAAAACATTAACTCGCTTCCGACTAACAAGCCTCTATAGACAAATAAAACCCAATTATGAAAAACCGCACGCGAGCCGATAGTGGAATTCCGCAAAGGGATTGCAATAAACAGACAACGATGAGTCCTCCAATAATTTTACAAACGAATTGGCGATACGTAAAACGCTTCGGTCCCCTCGAAAATATCGTATTTCAACACTAATTAATGCCCCGGAGAGCAAACAACAATTACGATACGTCAGACAGAACGAATAAAAACAGTAGACAATTCAAATCGAGCCGTAATAAAAGGGGAATTTATCGACGCTTCCATCGCGGCCATTTTATTGCCAGTTGAGACTAATTTCGGTTGTTTACCGCTTTACAGCGAAGTTTTTATGTGAGTCCATTTGTCAGCTGACGCTACTATTGAGAGGTCAAAAGGTCGAGGGAAAGGTCATCAGTTAAAGCCTGTAGTACCAAATGAGTCAGATGCGATGTTTACTTCTGTTAGTTGGAAAGCGTTATGAAAGAATATTGATTAAACATACTGTATGGTCAATAATATTTGTTTACTTTGAATTATATATATAATATTTGTTTACTTTGAATAAATATTAGTTAAACTTATTTGGATAGTAAAGAAACAAGATCCAAGAATATGCAAGAGAGTCATTCATCACCATCATCATTATCAGCCTATTAACGGCCCACTACAGGGCCAGGCCTCCTTCCTTACATGGGAGGGGATACAGGAGAGAGTCATTGCAATAGTTTAATATGACGTCATCAACATCAGTTTAACCAGTTTTCTAACAATAGTTGACAGGATAAACCCTGAAGTTAATGGAAAACAATCGCCTGTAACAAAGCAACACCTAACTGGGTGCAGTATATAATTACCTGTACATTTGTTAGCAATCCAGAGCCATAACATAGGATTGCTGCTTCATACAAAAAATAAACATGGCGATATTCCTAGACATGCTTTGTCAAATAAAGCTCTTTTACTAAAAACTCCTATTAGACTGATATTTCATGTTTTATGTTACAAGGATTTAGAATTTATTCCCTTAGTTCATTCTGCAAACCGAACGTTATTCATAAATAATTTAGTTACACCCTATATTGACTACACTACATTAAGCCAGTGCTTGTCCAAGACATTAATTTGTTTCAACAAATTGAACTGCTGATTTATTTAAGTTTACAACTCAACTCCTCTGTACCATTATATCATGACCATTTTCACCAGACTATAGTTGCCACTATGTCGGGGCGGCAGTTTCCCTGGCAGTTTGAAGTGTCGTGGCATTGTGTGTTTAAATGAAGGTGTTCACATTTAGGACGGTCCGACCAACTGTCGTACATGATTCAATTTAACTGTGATAGATTATCGTGGTAATCGGAATGGCTAGCACGACATTCAAAAATCGTCATACTAAGCCGGCATAGTAAAATAACGTCACAGTATACCGGGACGGTAATCCGGCACAGTAAAATCCGAGACGGCATATAGAATCTATAATATATCGTCCCGATATTTTAAGTTGGCTAGGGCTAGGAACACACGAGGCCACGACTGACGTTCAATGAAATATCGGTGTCGTTCAACGATAAAAGTAGTTATAAAGAGAACAGCTAGAGACGACAGTTGTTCTGTTAGTGCTACGACATAGTGGGAACGCACCCTTATGTGTTCTTATGTTTGTAGGTATCCGTAATGGCGCGCATGATCCCATCTCCGGACTGGTTCATTGGAGTCGACAGCTTTGATCTTTGCGTCGACGGAAACTGGATAGACAGCATCACTATTGAAGTAAGTAAATTACTCGTGATTATCATTTACTTTATATACCTTCCTGTGTTTTTTATGTATTTATATAAAAATTTCACCTAAGGCCAATATACCGCATCTGCTGACCGAGTGGCATTGTGCTTATTTAAGTCAAGAGAATCTTCTAGGCAAGCGCGTACCACTGCAGACTGCATCATCGCTCACCACCAGGAGTGATAGTAACAATGCTAGTTTTACTTAAATACGAGATTTACTATTAATTATTTTCCCCTGGAAGGTTTTGTATATAAAGTAGCTTATGCAGAGCTGTATTAGCATAATCTCTCATTGTACCATACATTCTATGTATAATTCAAGTCAATTGTTTAACTAAACCTTTATTTTAGTTTACTTTTTAACCGAAGAAAAAAAACGGAGGAGGTTCTTAATTCGCCACGTATATATATATATATATTTTATGTATGACCACTGATGATGATATCCTGGGGAAATTGAAGGAACTCTTCAAATTTTGTCTCGGTATCGGTAGCTTTTTGGCTTCTAGTGCCGTATAATATACTATGACAGTATAGTACGAGTACGTTACGTGGCGATAAATCTCTAAAAAGTAAGAAATAAAAATTTTTAACAAAAAATAGAACCGACTCAAAACGCAATAAAAAGTAAAAAATAACTGTGTCATTTAGTTGCTTTAATTTGCTTAAGCATATCTAGGAGTCGGTGCCAGCCAAGGTTTCTACTTTAAGGACGTTACCTAGAACCCACAAACTGCTTTACTACGTAAAATAAATGTTCCTTGGCTGGCACCGTCTTGACGACCTCCGTGGCGCAGTGGTATGCGCGGTGGGTTTATAAGACGGAGGTCCTGGGTTCGATTCCCGGCGAGGCAGATTGAGATTTTTCTTAATTTGTCTAGGTCTGGCTGGTGGGAGGCTTTCGCCGTGGTTAGTTACCACCCTACCGACAAAGACATACCGCCAAGCGATTTAGCGTTCCGGTACGATGTCGTGTAGAAACCGATAGGGGTCTGGATTTCATCCTACTCCTAACAAGTTAGCCCGCTTCCATCTTAGATTGCATCATCACTTAACATCAGGTGTGATAGCAGTCAAGGACCAACTTGTAGTCGATAAAAAAAAAAGACTTCATAGATATGCTTAAGTAATTTAAAGCAACTAAATGACACTGTTATTTTTTACTTTTTATTGCGTTTTGAGTCGGTTCTATTTTTTGTTAAAATTTTTTATAGTTTACTTTTTCTTAATTGCTTAATTTCGGTTATCAAATTAATTAGTATAACAAAACACTTACTTTAAAATTGAAAATTCAAATAATAATTAATTTTTACAAGTAATTAAACTTATCGAGTCTATATTATTAAAATATTCTTGTTAAACAAATCTTGATAAGATTTGTGACTGTTTAAACTTTATTAGTAGTCCCTTATTGGCTTTCTTTAGATCCATCATCTATTTTAATTTAAAGTGTATATTTAACTTAATTAAATCCAACCTTAAACTGAATTCACAATTTTCGCTATCTCTAATTACTCGTACTTGTAATGGGTTCGCTGGATTGCTTTATTTTACAAGTTAATTACTACTTTCCCAGTTCTACCTGGGCAATTTGGAACTAACAACAAAGTTTTTATAGCGATGTATTGTTATGAATTGCTTTGTGAAATTATTGTAGTTTTTTTTTTTATCGACTACAAGTTGGCCCTTGACTGCTAATCACACCTGATGTTAAGTGATGATGCAGCCTAAGATGGAAGAGGGCTAACTTGTTAGGAGTAGGATGAAATCCACACCCCTTTCGGTTTCTACACGACATCGTACCGGAACGCTAAATCGCTTGGCGATACGTCTTTGTCGGTAGGGTGGTAACTAGCCTCTCAATCTGCCTCCGCCGCGCGGAATACCTGGACCTCCGCCTTATAAATCCACCGCGCATACCACTGCGCCACGGAGGTCGTCAAAAAGTCTAACGAATGCCTGCGATTTCGTCCGCGAGGATTTTATTGCTTGCTCTGACGGCCTTTGTCTTTGCCTTCGTGGCGCAGTAATATGCTCAGTAGATTTAGACAGAGGTTCAGGGTTCGATTCCCAGCTACGCCGATTACGATTTTTAAAATTGGTTCAGGTCTGTCTGGTGGGAGCCTTCGGCCGTGCCTAATTATAACCCTAAAGACAAAATGTAGTGAATTGGCGTTCGAGCAAGCGATTTAGCGATTTCACATTACCCTTAACAAGTTAGCCCGCTACCATCTTAGATTGCATCATCAGTTTTGATAAGGTGTACTTGCAGCCAAGGACTATATTGTAATTAGTAAAAATAAATTTTATTGTTATGTGAAATTTTAAAGCAAATGTTACTTTGCCTGCATCTATTCCATAGGAAATTATTTTGTTAAAAAGAAGTTTATTATAAACAGTAAATATTTTATTTATTTTGCAATTTTCCAAGAAAATCCGTCTTCGAGTTTCGTGAAGTATTCGAAATTGAATATTGTACAATCTACACCTCCAGACAAAACCGATGATCCACTCGACAAAATCGCCGTGGACGAGTTCAAAGAATTCGCAAATGAACATTGTATGAAATCGGGAATTTGGTGACGTTACAACCTCGTGCCTCGGAGAGCACGCTAAGCCGTTGTTCTCGGTCACTATCACCAACATCATGATCGATAGTGATCGTTAATGATTAAAACATTTTCATCATATAGTGTGATGATTGTTCCCAGGTTGATCCTCTAGACGCAGGCACCGACAACGGGTTCACGTTCACGGCTCCCAACTGGCCGACAGCTCCTCAGGGGGTGGCCTACCGCATCACCTCCAAGTATCCATCACACCCGGCCGGATCCTTCTTCTACCCACATCTGAGAAGGTTACCGCCGATTGCCACCTTTCAGTTTATCAAGGTAAGTCTATTAATCAACCCAGTTTTTAGTATTAATAAATTTTAAAATTACGATTAATAACTTTATTTATATTTTATTTAATTGACTAAGGTGACTGCGAAAAAAATTTGGCTGTGGCGAGATAAGGACGTACCTACCGCCAAGCGAGTGCAGTATTCCGCAAACTTTTTGACTTTAACTATCTTTTTATTTAATTGACTAAATATTAACATCTACCCGCGTTATTACCAAAGTGCTATGATCTTTGTTTCTGAGGAATTTTTAGCCATGGCTATCACTCCTATGCAGACACCCTATCCAAAACGTACCTACACGCCAACGATAATACACCCTTTTTTTTGTTCCGATATGATTTCATGTAATTTAATTTTAATTTTATAATTCTGTACCTATAATTAATAATTTATTGTTCTGAAGGTGTAACTGATTTTATGTTCACCACCTGAGGGGACTTTGGGCTTGAATATTGAATTTGTTCCAAATAAATGTTCTCGGTTGAGTCCCGTTTAATACTAAATTAATACTACAAGTGTTACATCTTATATATCTCTTACGAATATGCTTACACTTTGCTTACTTACGTACCTCACTCCTAATAAGTTAGCTCGCTTTCATCTTAGATTGCATCACTTACCATGAGATGTGATTGCAGTCAGAGGCTAACTTGTAATGAATAAAAAAAATGTAAGTTTGTTACTCTTTCATTCTTCAATCTAATAAGTTTGAAGTACACGATGACAACAGTACCTTGTATTCAGCAAGCTTACTGTTCCCAAGGGAGACATAATCTTCATTAATGCCAATGGACCCGCGGGCAAACGCAAAAATAATAAAACATAAAATTTGTACCTGTATTAAATGAATTAAAATACATTATTTACCTACACTGATGCGATGAAATTATGTATGCGAAATGCGATAAACCAAAATATAATTATGCTTACTTTCGTACTCTGTTTTTTCAACAGTTTAAATAGTCCATTACTGTACTGAATATTAATTTAATCATCGTTAACTCCGAGCTATGCCCGAGGTATCTCTGCGTGATTGAATCTAAATTGAAGAGCCGTCATAGCTCGGCCTCGTAAAGCTGAAGTGCCAACATAGTTCGTAGAGCCGATAGATGTTGGAGTTCTCAAGTGCTAGAATGGCAACCCCACACTAGGAAGCTTATTATTGGTCCTTAAAAAAGTCCTGCGTCAAACAGTAGACAACCATCGGCTGATCATAATGTGATATTTTAAAATGCCCGATGCTAAAAGAGAGGAAATAAATTTTGACCTTCGTGACGTAGTGATATGCGCGGTGGATTCATAAGACGAAGGTCCTTGGTTCGATTCCCGGTGGTGCAGATTGAAATTTTTCTTAATTGGTCTTGATCTGACTGGTGGGAGGCTTTCGCCGTGGCTAGTTACCACCCTACCGACAAAAACGTACCGCCAAGCGATTTACCGTTCCGGTATGATGTCGTGTAGAGACCGATAGAGGTGTGGATTTCGTCCTACTTCTAACAAGCCTACTTCTAGCCCGCTTCCATCTTAAATTGCATCATCACTTAACATCAGGTGTGATAGCAGACAAGGCTAACTTGTAGTTGATAAAAAAACGTCATGTTGGTGTAACCTTACTAAGCAACATAGAAAAAATTAAAAACAAAATTAAGATAAGAAAACTTTTTTAAAATATTGTGTTTCGGACACGAACGAAAACGAAGTTTGCCCTCGCGATGTTAAGAGTGATACACCGATACGACATATGTATATGTTTTAGAATCATTAATACACACTTAGGTACTTTTCGAAGCTTAACTTCGAGTATATTTTATTATTTTTTACTTTATAAAGGGAACTCAGGTTTTTATACAGATTTTTTTTTAAATTTAATTTTATAAAGCCTGATCTCAAACTGTGGAGCTATTGAGATTTACTTTGTGAATTATGTACCTAATACATTTACATACATAATGGCTAAATTAAATTTGTATGGCAACTGATAGGCACTAAATTATTTAGCCAATTAACGTCTGTCATGTCAACATTGAGTAATGAATATTTGATTTCTCTTGAGACTACAAGTTCAACAATTCTAAATCCGCTTGCCAACTCAATATATAATAGCTAACTAAATGTGTGCCTACAAAGTGCTTGGTGTAATGTTATCTCATCTACGAGTAAGCAGAAAACGTAACTTTGATCTTAGTTGCAATTGTATATGATAGAGGAACTCTGCAGTTTCACCCGCGTAGTAAATGGAAATGGAAATATCAGGACACTAAATTAGCCTAAGTCCATGAGCCTGGATTTATACAAAAATATTTTGTACAATTCGAATTGTATTTTATATATAACTAGAAGACGCGGGTGTGTTTCAAAAATGCGCGCAGTTAGTTTACACCTAATTTCTGTAGGTAACTTTAGACGAGACAATAAATTAGATTAGTAACGTAAAACTAATTAATATATTTAATATCTTTTAAATAAGATTTTATAAAAAAAAACAAAACATCATGTTAAATTATCTGATATGTAAGCTATATGTATATGTATATTGTGAAGTCGAAATCCATTTAGTAGTTTTAGCGTGAAAGAGTAACAAACATCGCAGGGTATTGTAAATATACTCAACTGAATTGTAATGTGTGGCATAAGGTATGAAGGTATGAATAAATATTTTTCTTTCTTCTTTCTTCTTTCTTTCGAATAGTAGTAGTACAAACAAAAGATTGGTTTCTTGATTTAACGGACAAACGGACTTTAATTTTATTCAAATGACTTCTCGAGAATTTTTGTTTTTGCCTTTCATACACAAATCTAGATTTACTTCTTCGTTCGTCTTGAAAAATATCAACTTATTATTCGACAATGAAAATTTCTTTTGCAAACATGAAAGTAGCAAATCAGATTTATGTATGTGTCGAGTCGTTATTTTGATAGATTTCTATTGTACACTATTAAAGTAGGTTGACGTAATTCTGTGGTATTTACTTTATAAAAATTGTTACCAGCTCCGCGAGTACGAGCTCTCCGAAGTATTTCACCGCGACAGCGACGACCGACGATACGACGTGCTACAAGTCGACAAAACGGCGCACAATCGCGTCGACGTGCCCGACGGCAACCGCGCGCTCGCACTGGCAGAAGAGGTGGAGCGCGCTGAGGCGCCGCGGATCTACTCCGACGGCTCTTTGACCACGCCCGACAGTGGCTACTCTTACTATTCTATGTAAGTATTACGACATAGTGCAATAACAAAGGTACACAAGTTAGGGTCCAATCACCAGCCCCAGCAGCTAACGGTACCATGGTCGACTAGGTAGAGCACTCCGAGGCTTTGTGGATCTACTCCGACGGCTCTTTAACTACACCCGACTGGCTTCTCTTACTGTTCTATGTAAGTACTGCGACATAGTGCAATAGCAAAGGTACGCAAGTAAGGGCCCAACCACCAGCCCCAGCGGCAAACGGTACCGTGGTAAACTAGGTGGAGTTCTCCGAGGCTTACTAGGCACAGTGGTTACTCTTAAAATTCTATGTGGGTATTATGACATAGTTCGATAGCAAAGACATACAAGTTAGGGCCTAACTACGACGACGCGTCAGCCGATAACCGCGCATTGGCAATGGCTGAAGAGGTGACTACACTTATTATTTTGTGTGAGTTATTTACTGACCGTTAGTTGTTTACCGTCATTAATAACCACAAAAATAAAATGTAAAATGAAGAATTTGTTAACCTTTACCACTCTATCTGATTCTTTGGTTAATTTGTCTAGTGTACCGACCAGCACCAACAACACGCCAAGCACGACCGAAGAGCCTCGATCAGCGAACGAGCTCCCGACATCAGGGCCCACCGCCAGCGAGCGGTCTGCGCTCAGGAGTCTCGCGCGCAGGTACCGCGCAAGGAGACGACGCAAGCTGCGCGGAGACAACACCGACCCGGCAGAGCGGAGAAAGCGGAAAAGAACGAGTAAGTTATACACACAATACTATAAGGGAGAGCAAGATAGACGTAGAGCAACAGCACAGAGACAAAGATAGACATTGAGCCACAGCATTAACAAGGTTAACTTGTATAAACGAAAGAAACTTAATTCGTAATTAAAAGAAACGTTCGAACCAGCGGAGTATAGGAAGTGGTAAAGACGAGTAATTTAATAGTTTAGCAGCGATTTGTCCTGAGATTTATAAAAGAAGTCATATTTAGGTAGGCTTAATCATGGCATAACATCTGGCCTCGCTTCCATGAGCGCAGATCAGCTTATTGTAGGAGTCCGACGAGAAGGTGTGAAGAATTGCTTCGTTTAAGACAAGTGTTTCTCGCTTATTATCAGCGGGATAATGTTTTCTTCTGTTATCTATCATTATAGTAAAATCACACAATATCATTAGATAGACATCGACATACAATACTGGACTCAAAAAGAGTGTCATAAAAGCAAATATAAAAGAAGTGATTTCATTAGACTAAAGTTAATTTTTGGAACAGGACTGCTGGACTGCCGCGTGTCAGAATGGGGCGAATGGAGCCCGTGTCGAAATGACGGCGGCTGCGTAGGGTCGGCGATGCGCACGCGCAGGATTATCCGACGCCAGCGCCCAGGGGGCAACCCCTGCCCGCCCACGGCACAGTCCCGGTGGTGCGCCACCAACTGCACCGCGCCAGCGCCGCGCGAAGACTGGCGGAATAACCTCACGTAATCCCTATTTATAAACTTATAAGGCTTGTTTACACTGGACAATACAAGACAAGATAAAGCAAGGCAAGACAAGTTTTAAGACGTAGAAATCGTGATAACATACCAAGATAGTTTTCAATATTTTCTTTTTCTTTAATCGCAATTAGAACAAACAAAACAAGATTAAATTGTTCAGATCATTTCAGCCGTTTTCGAGTTTTATCGACACTAAGTAGCCATCAGGCAGCATTCAATTTTTTTACATACAATATTAGGAATATAGCTACTATTATTTATTTAATTACATTTTATTTAATTTCAACAATGCTTATAAAAAGTACCAAAAATTAAAAAAAATCCAGTCCGCCTGCTGCAAGGCCCAAATTACCGCTGGTTAGGGTTCCAGAATGAGGAACCAATCAACTAAATGTTATTCAGTGAATTGTCTTGTATTGTCCATGTGTGAACGCATCTTTAAACATGATTCCATTTTTGAAATTACCTTTGTCTCTTTTTAATGGCCAATATTTTACCACATTGTTTATATTCTATCTCTATCGTTGGCATCTGTCCGTCCAATCAAATTTTGATTTCGATTCCAATTGTGTTTTTTCTTGTATTCTCAATCTGATGATTCTTGAATGTAAATTCGTGGTGTGTATAAAAAATATTGGATAAAATTTCTGTATAAAATAATTTATTAAGAGATGACTGTTGGTGTTTTTCCAGCGCCTCTGTCCAACGTCGCTTTTTAGAAATACACTAGTCTCGAATTTTCGCCGCACAACTAACAACCATTAAGATGTGAAATAAAATTATTTTTGTGTAGTTTCATTTCAATTTTTTTTAATTTATTTAAAGGCCTGGAATCATGTCCTTTATGGCCGCAAATGTAACTCTATGGTATGTGCCCCATGATGATGAGTTGTAGTTTCAGTATTTTCACTAATTCGATTTTTTTCGAAATAGCACATTCTTCATAAACATGAATAGAGATTGAGAAAATTTTTCGCTGTGATGTCACTTGTCAGACATCTTTGTGCAAATTCCTTGTCGTAAGACTATCAATAAGTTGCATGTAAGCGTACACCAAGCATACACCCAGCGTAAACCAAACGTACACGAAACGTAAACCAAGAGTACACCAAGCGTAAAGCAAGCGTACGATAACGATTCGTTATACCCCGCATACACCAAGCGCACTCCAAGCGTTACACCAAGCATACCATGTCGTCTACAAAGCGACGTTACTTGTGGACAGAGGCTCTAATGATAGACTTCGATTGTTTGCTGCTGTATCTAATGAATGCTTTTTCAATATATATTTTTTTCGTATCTGTTTGTCAATTACTGCTAAAAATAAATGTTATATGCTAAATATGAATAGGTGTACCATTTGGATATCCCATACCGCGAAAAAAGCTTAAAAACTATATTTATTCTTGTACAAGACTTGTACTAATATACCAAAATATACATAGAAATGTGCTAACATAAAGAAACCTTTGCATTTAAATAAAACTTAAAGGTTTTACTAGAAGTAACTAGAAAAATCTTTTAGGTTAATACGGATTACTCACTTAAAAATTATCAATATAAAAAAAATTTAATATGCATTTGACACGACAAAAGTAAGATTTAAGTAATGCATAGTTTTTTGTCATTTATAGTTATTCAATTCAATGCAGGTCTTCTTAAAATTCTTTGTAAAAATATAATTGGGATAAGTCACGGTCAAAAAGCACTATATTTTTTATCCGAAAATAATAATATTCTACTTATAAATTCTCCTCAAAAATATCATAAATTAGACTAAAAATCACTCTGGAAGTGACCTTATATTTCCAAAAATCGTAATTTTCGCAGAAATGATAATAAATTATGACTTTCGCGGTATCGGATGTCGAACGATAAAATATGGGATGTGACAGATGTGTCACATCTCGGAATTATCAATTTGTAATTTTATAATAAATATTACCGTTATGTTACCCGAAATGTATTACAAATTGTATTAAATATATTTATAATAATACTTTGATAATGATAATTTAATTGTATTTATGAAATCTTTTTTATATTCGTAAAAATTACGAGTTTTGTTAATCGATTACGATTTTTATAAATCGATTTTTTTGATCGCGCAAGTAGCGAGTTTTTTTTATGGTCAATATGGTTTTGATCAATTTTTTGAACGCGTATAATGCGATTTATTTAATAATCGATAACGTTTTATAATCGATTTAATTTTTGCAATGCGCGAATTTTTTTTAATAGTCGAGTTCGACTTTTTTGATTGATTTTTTATCTTCGTTTGTGAACAAAAGGCTTTCACAGACTACGTGACTGCATCAGTCTTGTTTTAGATAGAGTTGCGAAATTTGTCAAGTAAATATTAATTCGTACATTAATCATTATTTATTACCATTACGTTAGTATATAGTAAACCATTTTTATAAGTCATTGGAGACTTCAGGAGCCACCTCATCTGCCTTCTTTGTGTAAATGTCGTTTTGAATAGAGGTTCATACTGTAATTTTAACCAACTGAATCCAGGAGATATGGTATTCACGCAAATGTAAAGAATTCTACTAAATCTGTATATTTTTCATCGCATAGTTACAATGTAGTAATGAGCAACCTTATTGAACTAAAGGAGCATTGCATGGTTTACAAATCGAAATGAACGCAAGTCATATCTCCTAGATTCAGTGGTAAATAAACAATAGTCTCGAGTGTTGTTAGTCAATTAGTATCTCACAGTTAAAAATACATATCGCTTAAGTCTTCAAGTTTATGACAGTAAGGACTCATTTATAGGGAGCGTCGCGTCACACGATTATTCTGATTTATAAAAAAAATAAAATTCGGTACCAAGATAAAACGTGACATTATTTGTAACATCAACGATAGAACATCGTTGCTTACAACGTTACACTGTCCATAAATGAGCCCTAAATCAGTATAAAGTAGTGTTGTTTTAGGGCGTTAAGACTCCAAAGATGCAGCTTTTATTTTTAATACTTATAAGTGTAAAAATCGCTGTAGTTCGTAAGTATGTATTTAGAATAAGTGACTGTAATATCAAAGCCTTCTGTGACATAATAAGTTTTGTTTAACCCTGAATTAAAGGGAAATAAATGTGTCTTTTAATAACGACAGAGAAGTCGTGATTGACCCTTTTTAGTTAAGAGTCATAATGATAACGTCAAACTATAAATGTTTAGATTGTTTATGCCAAAGAGTGATTAGGCTTTATTTCGTACCAGCACAAAGCATTGACTTGACTGTACGTTGGCTACTGGATTACGTCCGGTTAAAAACTTCGGCCGGAGCTAACTACGAGTACTTTCCACTGGCTTAGAACTTCGGTACGGATTTGACTGTTCACGATTCTCTGCCTGCCTCGTCCAGCCACTTCCCACTTCCTTTTTGAGGTCGTCGGACCATCCGGCTAAAGAACGTCCTACATTACGCTTGTTGGTTCGTGGTCTCCACTCTAGAACACACCAGCCCCAGTGACCATCTGTTCTGCGACTTATATGGCATGCCCGCCACTTCATCATGCTTGTCCTTTAACCAGTAGCCAATATAAAGTTAATATAATCCATACATCCATAAAGTTTGTATTTAGAATTTAAATGTATGGACTGATTACTAAGTACATTATGGTAGTTTTATTTCTATACGCATATTAAAGAATACATTGTTTAACTATTTCAGAATAAACTTTCTATTAATTTTTAAGACTGTACACTTATTTTGAAAGTGTTTCACAAATCTCTGAAAAATCCTACCTAATTAAAACTTATTCTAGATTTTAGATACGGAGTGTCTCAGTCTGTCAGAATTCTTAACAATTTGAAAAGGCTGAAGAACCGAAATGTTAATTGTATTGAAATACGGGGTTTCATTTGAAAAGAAGGTGGCACACCAAGCTGTATAACCTGTCAAAATATTTACTGAAAGCAATACTTTGACTTTACTGAAACTGACAATAGAAGAAGAATAGAGCTTCAAAGAACAAGTCATACACAATCTTTTGCGCAATCTTAGAATGGGAATAATTTATAACTATAATTTTCTTCATTATATTCGATAAATTCAAATAATCTATAACTACAAAATAGCGTTTGGCTTTCATAGTGCAAATTGAAATACAGCCTTTGATATTATGAATAATATGAGGTTAGCATAATTATTATTTTAGGCGCCATCTATTGTTCTAGATATGTTCAGGACAGGCTGCTACCTTGCTAAACGACATATTATCGCATTTATCTTGCTAAACGACGAGCTTGGTGTGACCCGGCTTTTACAAATGAAATTAAAATTATCTGAAAATTGTAAAATAGAGCCAAAACCTGTTAACCTTAGCATAACGATTACTGAATATGTGTATTTTTTACAATGTAAATTATTCTGATTTCAATAATAAAACATATTAATACAATTGTTGTTTTAATTATCTCCTTGTACCCATATACGGGTATAACTTCGCCCTGTATACTTATACTAAAGCCAAACTCGATTGAGAATGCTTGTCAACAAACAAATTTAAAATGAAGGTAGAAAATGCAACTCATTTTATGCCTAACAAATTTAAAATTATGTTTTGTTTTTTATAAAATCTTTTTTTAAAAGATATCAAATATATTAATTAGTTTTAAGCTTACTAATCTAATTTATTTTATTGAATTCATCATTAACAAGGTTAAAAAAATTAGGTGTAAAATGACTAGTGATTTCTACCTTCATTATTAATTTGTTTGTTGACAAACATTCTCGATCAAGTTTGGCTTTAGTATAGGTCACATACCGTAAGGAACGCCCAGAGATTCTGCAGTGCATTTAAAGAATAAAGCTTGAATACATGGGCCATGTAATACGGAACTCGAAGTGATGTGCTCCGGTTTATTGTCCAGGGCATGACAAAGGGTAGACGAAGATCCTGACTCAAGAACTTACGCCAATGATTTACAATGAGCTCCAGATCACTGTTTCGAGCAGCAGCCAATAAAGTTAATAACTACTTTTAATAAAATTTAAAGATCGGTATCATCCGATAGAAGATAACACTAGAAGAAGAAGATAGGTGAAAAAGTCAGTCACAAAAAGTTCTTTGTCTAGAATATAGCCAATAAAACCCAGAATATAACGAAAGTCAAAATAGATAGGATTCCAGCTTTATGCAGAGGTCACTCGCGGTTTCACCCGCGTAATTCCCATTCCCGTAAACATTTCAATTCAGACAAACAAAAAGTAGCCTATGTGTTAAGCTGATGTATAAGCTGAATTATTGTAAAAATTGTATCCAAATCCATTTAGTATTTATTGCGTGAAAGAGTAACTAACATCCATCCATTTATACATACAAACTTCCGCGTTTATAATAGAATATTAAATAGGATAGGATACGGATTACGTATTACCAACTTTAGAAGTAATAAATGCTTTAATTACCCTCATACTGACAGTTCTAAACACACAGACTCGCATCGGCGAGACTTAGAATTGTTTCATACAAATAATGAGCGATGAAAGTTCAGCTTGAACAAGTTTCCGGATCGGTGACGTAACATTTCCATTACTATGAATGACATTTAATAAGCTGTAATATGCCTCGTCGGTCTAGTGGATAGCTATGTGGGTTCGAATCCTGCGTCAGACTGACATTTAATAAGCTGTAATATGCCTCGTCGGTCTAGTGGATAGCTATGTGGGTTCGAATCCTGCGTCAGACTGACATTTAATAAGCTGTAATATGCCTCGTCGGTCTAGTGGATAGCTATGTGGGTTCGAATCCTGCGTCAGACTAACATTTAATAAGCTGTAATATGCCTCGTCGGTCTAGTGGATAGCTATGTGGGTTCGAATCCTGCGTCAGACTGACATTTAATAAGCTGTAATATGCCTCGTCGGTCTAGTGGATAGCTATGTGGGTTCGAATCCTGCGTCAGACTGACATTTAATAAGCTGTAATATGCCTCGTCGGTCTAGTGGATAGCTATGTGGGTTCGAATCCTGCGTCAGACTAACATTTAATAAGCTGTAATATGCCTCGTCGGTCTAGTGGATAGCTATGTGGGTTCGAATCCTGCGTCAGACTGACATTTAATAAGCTGTAATATGCCTCGTCGGTCTAGTGGATAGCTATGTGGGTTCGAATCCTGCGTCAGACTAACATTTAATAAGCTGTAATATGCCTCGTCGGTCTAGTGGATAGCTATGTGGGTTCGAATCCTGCGTCAGACTGACATTTAATAAGCTGTAATATGCCTCGTCGGTCTAGTGGATAGCTATGTGGGTTCGAATCCTGCGTCAGACTAACATTTAATAAGCTGTAATATGCCTCGTCGGTCTAGTGGATAGCTATGTGGGTTCGAATCCTGCGTCAGACTAACATTTAATAAGCTGTAATATGCCTCGTCGGTCTAGTGGATAGCTATGTGGGTTCGAATCCTGCGTCAGACTAACATTTAATAAGCTGTAATATGCCTCGTCGGTCTAGTGGATAGCTATGTGGGTTCGAATCCTGCGTCAGACTAACATTTAATAAGCTGTAATATGCCTCGTCGGTCTAGTGGATAGCTATGTGGGTTCGAATCCTGCGTCAGACTAACATTTAATAAGCTGTAATATGCCTCGTCGGTCTAGTGGATAGCTATGTGGGTTCGAATCCTGCGTCAGACTGACATTTAATAAGCTGTAATATGCCTCGTCGGTCTAGTGGATAGCTATGTGGGTTCGAATCCTGCGTCAGACTGACATTTAATAAGCTGTAATATGCCTCGTCGGTCTAGTGGATAGCTATGTGGGTTCGAATCCTGCGTCAGCTCATATGAATAATTTTGTAGTTTCGTTCGTTCCAAGTCCGAAGTCGAGAAGTTGGTGGTGTTATACGTCCGTGCCTAGTAGAGCACGTTAAGCAGTCGCTCCCGGTCACTATCATCAATATTTAATAGTGATCGTTAGTAAATGAAACATCATCATCCTAAGCCCGCCAACCCACATTGGTGCAGCGTGGTGGGTCTACACTTTTTATCCCTTCTCCTATAAGGAGGGAAACCTGGCCCTGTAGTTGGCCGTTAATAGGCCGTAAATGATGACGATGGCCCAATTCAGACTGGCCAATAACAAAATGGAATCAAGCGTGGACGCACGAGATCACGCGTCGCTCCATTTTAGAATCATCCCGATTATTTTTTATTGATTACAAATTAGCCTTTAACTGCAATCACATCTCAGTGATGATGCAACATAACATGGAAGCGAGCTGACTGGAATTCTACACTCCCTTCGGTTTCTACACGACATTGTAAAATTGTATGAAATATCTAATATATAAAATTTCCCTGTCACAATGTTAGTTACCGTACTCCTCCGAAACAGTATTCAGCAGGTCTGAGAATCGACTACTATCTAATTTTCATCTAATTTAATGCAAAACAACATTTGCCTGGTCAGCTAGTAATATATAAAATTTCCCTTTCACAATGTTAGTTACCGTACTCCTCCGAAACGGCTTTACTAATTATTACCAAATTTTATATGCATATTCAGCAGGTCTGAGAATCGGCTACTATGTAATTTCCATCTAAATTTTTTTTTAAATTTTTAATGCAAAACAACGTTTGCCAGGTCAGCTAGTAAGATATAAAATTTCCCTTTCACAATGTTAGTTACCGTACTCCTCCGAAACGGCTTTACTGATTTTTATCAAATTTTATATGCATATTCAGCAGGTCTGAGAATCGGCTACTATGTAATTTCCATCTAAATTTTTTTTTAATTTTTGATGCAAAACAACGTTTGTCAGGTCAGCTAGTAATATATAAAATTTCCCTTTCACAATGTCAGTTACCGTACTCCTCCGAAACGGCTTTACCGATTTTTACCAAATTTTATATGCATATTCAGCAGGTCTGAGAATCGGCTACTATGTAATTTCCATCTAATTTTTTTTTTAATTTTTAATGCAAAACAACGTTTGCCGGGTCAGCTAGTAATAATATAAATGCGTAATTAACTCGGTCGGTTTGTTACTTAATCACGCCTAAGCTACTTAATCGATTTAAATGAAATTTGGTATAGATATAGTCTAGAGCTTGAAAAAGGATATAGGTTACTTATTGTCAAATTATCATAAAACAGACATTCTCGTCGACGGTGTCGCGGGCGTCTTCGACACGAGCGAAGTAAGAACAAAAAGCTATATATAAGCTATAGGTATAGATCAAAACACTTTCTTGTTATCGTTCTTCAGGTCTGGGTAACTTGATTAGCATAAAGTTTTGCAAACGTGTTTAGCAAAAAAAAAAGGTTCCAATAATGGCGCAGATTAAAAACATAAAATGGAACGTAACGTTTTTAAAGGTATTCAAATTATACACCGATACATCCCCTTCATTTGAATATGTACCCTATCTATAAAAACTTATGGTTCAAATTAGATCACTTACAAGTTCAGTCCTTTGAGCACTAAACGGTTCTCGTCGGTTAGCGAGATAGAATCTTTAATTTCCCACGTTGTGTCAGATTCAGTTTTTTTTTTGATGAAATTGTATGGAAATTGACGTTGCTTTTTTTTAAAACGGTTATTACTTTCGATATCTGTGTCTAAATGTTATTGCCTGGATTTAAAACAAAAAACCGTCCAAGTGCGAGTCGAATTCACGCACCGAGGATTCCGTACAAACCTGTATATAAAAGTATAGTAAGCATAGGGAGCCCCCAAAACTTAATCTTTTTCTATTTTAACCGACGAAAAAAAAACGGAGTAGGTTCTCAATTCGACACGTATATTTTTTTTATTTACACAATGTAAAAAGTTACAACACTGTAAAAAGTTATGCGTGGTGTGTGTAAAAAGTTACAGTGTTGTCCGGTTTTGATAATTATTTTTTTATTAGAGAGGGCATACTTCCAAGGTGGTCCCATTGTAATCATGTTAGGATCTGATGAGGATATCCTGGGAAAATTTGAGGAACTCGTCAAATTGTATAGGCACACTTGCAGCGATTTCGTTTTTTGCGTAAGTATCGGTAGCTTTTCGGCTACAAGTGCCGTATAATATACTATGACAGTATAGTACGAGTACGTTACGTGGCGATAAATCACTAAAATTTACTTAAGCATATCTAAGTGTCAGTGCCAGTCAAGGTTTCTACTTTAAGGACATTACCTAGAACCCACAAACTGCTTTACTACGTTAAATAAATTTACGTTTTACTACGTTTTGACGACCTCCGTGGCGCAGTGGTATGCGCGGTGGATTTATAAGACGGAGGTCCTGGGTTCAATTCCCGGCGGGGCAGATTGAGATTTTTCTTAATTTGTCTTGGTCTGGCTGGTGGGAGGCTTTCGCCGTGGCTAGTTACCACCCTACCGACAAAGACGTACCGCCAAGCGATTTAGCGTTCCGGTACGATGTCGTGTAGAAACCGATAGGAGTGTGGATTTCATCCTACTCCTAACGAGTTAGCCCGCTTCCATCTCAGATTGCATCATCACTTAACATCAGGTGTGATAGCAGTCAAGGGCTAACTTGTAGTCGATAAAAAAAATAAACAAATAAATAAATAAATGTTCCTTAAACTTGCTGGCACCGACTTCATAGATATGTTTAAGTAAATTTTTTTTTAAATTATATTTTTACTTTTTAGTGCGTTTTGAGTCGGTTCTATTTTTTGTATAAAAATCTTGATGCGGTTCCCAGAATACATTTATTACCAAATTTTAATATAGCTCTTATAGTTTCGGAAAAACATTGGCTAAGATATGGACGGACAGTCAAACGAATTTCACGAATCTATAAGGCCTCTTATTTTGCAACTTTGACAACAACACCCTAAAAACAATTATATAGTCGTACAGCCAAAATATAGACAAAAGTCTCGATTCTATTTCACTAAGACAAGTGTTGACTTTTGTCGGTAGAGTCTACCTTTAAAAACTAATAGTAAATAAAAATAAACATGACAAATCAAAAGTACTTATCAACTGAGCCTACCTATGCACCTAAGTAGGTGTTTGAACAAGCAGGATAGAACCGTAGATCTAAACTGTGCGGCTAGTGTAAGATTTTATCGCGTCGATATCGAGAACGGTAAACGCAAATTTTACATGACACTGACACTCACCCATTTGAGTTTTCCCTCGATACTGGCAGGGGCGCTGCTTCAATTCCATATAAAATTTGCCTTTACGCGAATGTGAAGTTTTCGATTTGTTTTGGTGTAAGCTCACACTAGGCACTCCGAATTGCGTATTATTACGTAATAACGTCGGCTGGTCGGTTTTGGTCTACAGTTGAGTCGCTATTATAGTTGATGGTAGGTATCCTGGCCTTTAAATAAAATCTCACCCGAAATTAAGTGACGGTTCAGTCTGGATGATAGCGGGTTAACTTAACAAAGGTAATTTTGTCTTTCTTGGTAGGGTAGCGCGGCTGAAGCCGGAAGGATAATAAGTAATGGACTTAGATCTGGTCTAGATACCTCTAAACCTGAGTCTGTTTAGAAAATATAAAATTTGAAATTAAGCCGAGCTGAGTATCGAACTATGGACATTATATTTAATTAATTAAAGGTTGCAACATGCCGGGTATTAGGAAACCTGCAAGATAGCCGGCAAATTGCAGTCTGTAATTTACTATCTGCAGTAATAATAGTAACAGTACCTAATATCAATTAGTCGTTACTGTTTAAGAGGCAGTAACTTTACACGAAACTTGGCAACTAACAGCTTGCCAAGTTCGGTTTTAACTCCACCAATATAACGTTACTGTATAATGGAACAAGCAGACGCCAGCGACTTCGTCCGTGAGTAAAATAGTGTGTTGCAGCAACCTTCCAAAAACAAAAAAACATTTAACAAAACCTATCTTTGAAAGATAGATTTACCAACGAGGATTTTCTTGTAGTGCTAAAACAGCGACAATCTTTTAATAAATTGATTTGCTATAACTCAAAGGAATGTGGCAGTATTTTCAATGAAAGATCCCTGACTGCGCGATACTTCCCACAATTTATGATTAATTTTGAGCCAACTTACAAATAAATGTACGATACACTATATACGAATAATAACGAATTATTCACCAAAACGTTTCTCAGGTATCACTCTAGTTAATTATTGGCAAAAACCGCATGAAAATCTGTTCATTAGTCATTGAGTTTATTGCAAAGGGAGCTTATCGAGTCGCACAACTGAAGTGGCAATGGACGGTGCAAGTGGTTCGAAAAGCTGATGGACGTTGTAGGCCTAAGGCGCTGGAACGGCGACCCCGCACCGGAAAGCGTAGGACCCCCACTAGGTGGACTGACGACATCAAACTTGGACCGTTGTGTCACAGGATCGTTGTGTTTGGAAGTGCCTAATAAAGGCCAGCAGTAGACGTCTACCAGATAATTATAATGATGATCCATCCGAGACGTCCACCAGATAATTATAATGATGATCCATCCAAGACGTCCACCAGATAATTATAATGATGATCCATTCGAGACGTCCACCAGATAATTATAATGATGATCCATCCGAGACGTCCACCAGATAATTATAATGATGATCCATCCAAGACGTCCACCAGATAATTATAATGATGATCCATCCGAGACGTCCACCAGATAATTATAATGATGATCCATCCGAGACGTCCACCAGATAATTATAATGATGATCCATCCGATACGTCCACCAGATAGTTATAATGATGATCCATCCAAGACGTCCACCAGATAATTATAATGATGATCCATCCGAGACGTCCACCAGATAATTATAAAGACAGACAGACACACTTTGTTTTACAATATGTAGAGATAGTGATCCTGTACAAAATGTGTCCGCTCATTACACCATATAAAGTGAGTAATTAAGCACTTTTTCACTTAAAGCGGCGATTTATAGCTTCCCGTAGTGAAAACAATAATAATTGGGCCGCTACGCCGGCGTTCAATTTAAATTAATAAGAGTTAATTAATTTACGAAGTCGCTTTTGTTACATGGAATGATATCGTCGGTTTGGTAGTAAACTACTAACTAACTAACATATTTACTAATTCAAAGTATTTTACAAGGCCACTCTCCCTATAGGGGTATGGAGCTCGGACCCACCACGCTGCACTAATCCAGGCTAAAGTTAACATAAGTATAAAAAATGATTGACCTTCGCATATTTCGTGTATCGCTATAGTCTTTAACCTCCGACACACAGAAAGTAATAAAAATAGTAATCTGTCTTCCGAGCCAGTGGTAGAGTCACTACAAACAGTCTAACATGACATTTGAAAATTGTTTGTAAATTGAGTCCACAAATTACAGTTTTAAAGAGTAGAAAATTTGGATGATTTTTTACCTACCTATATACCAGGTACAGCCTCAAGAGCTGAAATATTTTAGTATATATAATCAAATATATAATCAAAAGCCCAAATTGCAATATAAAGATGTAGGTAACACATACAGGCTTCTAAAAGAGACAAAGGGGCGATTTCGCCATCAATCAATGTAAGAAGGGGATAGGATAAACAATGCAAATCCGCTTATTCATTTCATTGTGCAAATCCTCTTACAGGCACCGTATCAAATCTGAATTCGTGCACCTTGCGGTGCGCCATAACTATACACATTCTCGGAAGAATAAATTAGAGTTTATTAGAGTGCTTTTGAGGATGTTATATGTACCTATTTCAATGAGATTCATCTTTAACAGCCTATTAGTGGCCCACTACAGGTCCAGGCCTTATAGTGTAGGAGGGGATATGGAGCGTAGACCCACTACGCTGCTCCAATACGGTTTGGCGGGCTTAGGGTGATAATATTTCTTTTATTATCGATCATTATCAGATGTTGATGACAGTGACCGGGACTGACGGCTTAACTTGCTCTCCGAGGCACGGGGGTGTATCACCGCCAATTTCCCAACTCCGGGTTTGGAATTTACTGAGAATTTCATAGAAAAATTAAAAACTCAGAATTATTCCGTGACCCGACCCAGGATTCGAGCCCAGGACCTCGTGATCGAATCCAGATAGGCTAACCACTAGACCAATGAGGCAGTTTCAATGAGATTAAGGAGGATTATTAGTACACACAGGTCTTATAGAACAAATTTGGACAAATGTTCGCCTATACTAAGAAATCCTTTGACATTGTAAAATATCTAATGAATTCTTCTTCATCACGTGTCTGTGTCTGTGTGTCTGTCTGTGGCAAATGAATAGACTGATTTTAATGAATTTTTTAAATTTTTTACGAAAAAGGCAATCTGATGATGTCGGCTTAGTCCTATTAAAATTTAAGAAAACTCTGGAAACGTAACAGCAGCTAAGGGTTGCGAAGTTGGTGGTTTTACTCTCGGTGATCACATTATGTCGTCGACACCGGTCATTATAATTTACATCTGATGTAAACCATTAGCACTGCAGCAAGGTGGTTAACAAAAGCTCAAATCATCTATCATCTGTAACAACGCAAGGGGCGCTGCTCTATAGCCTCTACACCAGCTAAACTCTAAAAGTAAAAAGTACCCACTAAAAGTCTGCCGGCTTCGCAGAACTTCTTTGCGACAACCACCGGGCAGTATGCTGGTACCGATACCACTCCTCTGGGCTCGTGCTTTATGTCCCCAACTTTTATTGCATGTCAGGGCATCGGGTGCGGAGTGATCCAAACAAATAGGCAGGTCAACTCCGCCAACCCATCTAGTGCCACGCGTAATCAGTCAGCCAAGATCTCAGCATGCTCCTGAATTTTCATTACACATTTTTTTATCGACTACAAGTTGGCCCTTGACTGCTATCACACCCGATGTCAAGTGATGATGCAGTCTAAGATAGAAGCGGGCTAAATTGTAAGGAGTAGGATGAAAATCCACACCCCTTTCGGTTTCTACACGACATCTTACCGGAACGCTAAATCGCTTGGCGATACGTCTTTGTCGGTAGGGTGGTAACTAGCCACGGCAAAAGCCTCCCACCAGCCAGACCAAGATAAATTAAGAAAAATCTCAATCTGCCCCGCCGGGAATCGAACCAAGGACCTCCGTCTTATAAACTTCGTCCAACGCGTATACGACTGCACCACGGAGGTCGTCAAATCCTCTGAACCTGCCAGCAGGTCTACTTGTTCAGTATCCTTCCACTATAGGCCTGCTTAACACAATGTTAAACTTCTTGTTGCGATGGTTAAATATCACATACCGTCTACTTAGTTTATTATTCTGTGATTACACGTCGCTTTTACAGAGCATTTCGCTCGCTGACGTCAAGTCCACGTTTGACGCTGGCACACACAGGGCGGGCCCGTCCGCAAACATTCCGCTAATTAGATCGTCCATCTGTCGCGCCTTATCGCGTCGTTACTGTTAATGATTGTTTCAGCTAATTGCCCGCCAGCTTTACGATCGCGAGATAGCAACCGCGTGCGTGATCGCGCATTGCCGTAGAAGACGCAAGCCACAAGAGGTCTAAAAGTCGCATTAGACGTAAAAGAACCAGGATTCGGCTTTTTACACGCTTTTTATTAGCTTTACTTGTATGTCAGTTTGTCAGTATGTCAGTATGTCAGTATGTAACTCTCCGTGGGTAATCTGCGCGCCTGCGGCCTTCCTTGGTTCTGGTAGCCGTTTCTCAGGCTCCCTCTCCGAAATTGAACTCTGATTCCCCGTATTTATAATATTTATTAAATAATTATTTTATTCTCACTAATAAATAAATTACTAGCGACTGTGTGGCCGAGCGGTTTAAGTGCTAAACTGCCCGTACAACAGTCGCTCAGGCGTGGGTTCGAGCCCTGGCAGTCGCAGTTTTTCTGCGACTTCCAAGGCTCGCTCCCGTGCCGACTGTACTCTGGCCAGGTTTCTGTAGTTTCCTTGGTCACTGTGCTAAGGGTAGGGCACAGGCAAATGCGGGTACAGATTGTAAGTAAAAATAAGAATTGTAAACATCGAATGTGAATTCGATGTCGACGCTTACTATGAAACATAGTATGAATATTTTTGATAATCAACAAATAATAGTTTAAAAAAACTGAAAAATCACGCTTTTATAAATAAACCAAACTAAAAAGTAAAAAATAAATAATAGTTTAAAAAAACTAAAAACACGCTTTTTACAGAAACCCAAACTAAAAAATAGAAAATAATTTTAATAAATTTAAATTAAGAATAGTGTTAAAATTTTCATTAACTATAAATTAATAATAGTGTAAATAAAAAAAAAATATTTTATTTTAAAAAAGCGTGGGGTGCATGGTGTCAATATAGTTATAAATATTTTATTGACAGATATGAGTAGAGTGATTATCATTTTGATAATATCTTAAAAAGCACCCCACGCTTTTTTTAAAATAAAATATTTTTTTTTTATTTACACTATTATTAATTTATAGTTAATGAAAATTTTAACACTATTCTTAATTTAAATTTATTAAAATTATTTTCTATTTTTTAGTTTGGGTTTCTATAAAAAGCGTGTTTTTAGTTTTTTTAAACTATTATTTATTTCAAAAATGGTCGTAGGTACATTGCCGTAAAATATGTAAACGCCGCAAGTATTGAGAAACTTAAAAGCAAGAGAAAAAAGTTATGCAAAAGTTTTCTATTAATGGATAAAACCTAAGTATGTATATTATATAAATCCAGAAAGCTTAAGCTTGAGTAGAGACACATCTCAGAGCCTGCGTAGACAGGAAGAGTCCCTCGTTCTGAAATGCCTTCTGCGTTCAGCATTCATTGCGTAATTATAACCTCATAGCATGGCGCAGCAGGCAGCGCTGTTATCTGTGCGATTGTGTGGACTGAGCAGTCACCAACCTTAATGCTTAACGCAGAAATTGAAACATCCTGGGCTCTTGACACCGACGAAATGTCACATTTTTTTTTCGACTATAAGTTGGCCCTTGACTGCTATCACACCTGATGTTAAGTGATGATGCAGTCTAAGATGGAAGCGGACTAACTTGTTAGGAGTGGGACGAAAATCCACACCCTTTTCGGTTTCTACACGACATCGTATCGGAACGCTAAATCGCTTGGCGATACGTCTTTGTCGGTAGGGTGGTAACTAGCCACGGCGAAAGCCTCCCACCAACCAGACCAAGACAAATTAAGAAAAATCTCAATCTGCCCCGCCGGGAATCGAACCCAGAACCTCCATCTTATGAATCCACCGCGCACACCATTGCGCCACGGAGCTCGTCAAAATAATTGTTCTCTGTTTATTTTTTGGGATTTTTTGTTGCTCATTTATATTTAAAAACTGCTGTCTAGAGCGCCTACTATAGCAGTCTGCAATTGACTTTATACTGTCGGCTGAAACATCAAAGAAGATTAAGAATAGATGATAAACAATCACGATGTAAACACAAACAAAAAGATTTTTCTCCTTAAGAGGCTTCTGAAAGAAACCTCTTTAGAGCTTCACCGAGTAGTTATGTAGGTACACATAGTACCCATGTATCATGCCCCTCCGATAGATAAGATCACGCACTTTAGGTCACGCTCAATATTTTTAGAGCACTTGATCAAAATTTGTAAAAATTATCCTTGACTTTCTATTCGAATAATAAATTTTAGTGTACCTATGATACTATTATGATAGATTTTGAAAAAATGTTGGTAACTTACATACCTATATGTATTTTGATTTTAATTGACTCTTTTCTTTAGTTATTTATTTAAAGTGTGCTTAAGTAACCCTTCGCCAGTTTATTTTTCAGTTCTTCTAAGAAACAATTTAAATTGCCGACGAGCATGCTATTTTTATTTTTATTCCCAAAAGATCAAGCGGATAAAACCGCGAAACGGCAAAAGTTAATAATAGCACAGAGCATTTTAGCGAGGCTAAGAAAACTTAACGATTTTCCTTTATTATATTGCGCTATTTTCTTGAGATAAAACTATAGTGTAATCTCAGACTATAACACATATTTCAACACCGCCCTTACTAAGGCGAAAGTTTGTATATATGGATGGATGGTTAAATGACGTAGGTAAAACCGCTTGCGTCCTCTAGTCTAAAACAAAAACAAGATTATAATCGACACCAAACGTGCTAATTAAAAAAATTCACTAAACGTAAACTCGAAGTAAAAATTTAATCCCGTATTAGAAAAACACGCTGAAAAATGTTATTTCTACGCCTCTAATTTCAATGCACACACTTCTAGTGGCAGTGGCTGCAAAAAATCCGTACTTTTGCCTCTCGACGGTGGAAAAAAAAAACTCTAAAACAATTTTACGAGAGCGGCGCGATGGTCGCGACCTATTTCCCTAGGGGCTAAAGAATCCTCTAATTAATGAGGTAACCGTGCCAGTGCCAGCCTTTTACTGCATTCCTGTTTTGCTAACTATGCCAGCTACTCGGAAATTCTTAGTTGGAAATTTTATAGCGGAAAAAGTGCCGCGCTAGATTTAAATCAGCCTAATTACGATCTAGGGTTTAATGAACAATGGAGACCGTGAGTTGGTTTATGTGTGTTGAAATTTTAATTTATTTTTTTATCTCAAATTATGAACGTCAGTAAAATATTACACACAGAATTGCAGTTAGCTAAAAGCCACCCAAAAAGCGACCTCACATCGTACGAGTAAGTGCGAATATGAGAAGCAACAAAAGACGACTTAAAAACCATATCTGATACAGGATATTAGTATTTGACGAGTAGATATTATCAGATGATGTGATGATGAGAAAAGAGCCTTTAAGAAACTCAGCAAAATATTTTTAATTCTTCGAATAATTAATTAAAATTGACTAAATCAGGGTTTCTGTTATGCGATATCATTTACTTACTCAAATAACTTATGTACCTACGCTAACATGACAAATATTAATAATATATAAACATAATATAAGCTGCTAAATCATAACTCCCCAAAACACTCGTAAGCCGCGGGTATCCGATAAAAATGACGATACCACTCGCCAACGAAATCATAACTTTAAATCTAAGCACATTAAGTTCATATTATAGTAACGGCAAATAAAGTTAAACCATCAAAATTTTAGAGATGTGCTAACCCATACACGAGTACTGTACGCCTCTGATATAAGGATTTAATTATCATACTAACCGTAGTTGCAATAACAATTGATTTAATTAACCGTTGAAGCCGACGCTAACTATAACCGCTTCGACGAAGGATTAGTAATAATAGCAGATTATTAGTCACAATAAAGGATACAGTTGGTTTGTTATAATTAGGAAATAACCGTACCTACGAACGTTTTGTCGTGAAACTTTGTTGTTTATTGGAAGGTGGGTAGCGTAGTAACTCGAACCACATTGTCAACCCTTATAACTCACCCCTCATGAAATACTCTTAGGGATTCTACGATGCCCTGATTTAAACAGATTTTTTATTTAACTTATTTTTTTTAATTATAAAAAGCAATTCCCATTACTCTTTATTGCCGGTTACAGATTTGCGTACCTTACAATTAATTTGAGGGAAAATAAATATTTACTAGTATACTTAATAATAATATTTATCTTGTCGTAAATGCCAACTTTATTATACTCAAAGACAGCTAAAAAAAACCAAACTTCTTTACAAAATAAAAAAAATCCTCGTCCTATTTCACTAACTTCATAACTCTTCTACCTCAACCTTCACGATTTGTTTATTTTTGTGTAGGACAACATGTTTGTGCACAAAAATGTGGACAATGTATTTGGGGACAATATAAAATGGTCTCGGTTAACGAATGACCCGTCCCACGCGCCCACGCGATTATTCCATGCCCTTGGAATAATGGGCGAATAGCTAATTGTTTATCTAATAAGTCTTACCTATCTTTTAATTCTAAAACTTATAGTTTGATGATATGTCTTTCTGAGTGAGCGGAGCGAAACCAATGTCAAATCGTGTCTAAATTATTTGTCTTACACTTTTGTGAAGACATTTTTTATTACACGACATGTCTTAAGTGTGGTCGCGTACTAAACGGGGACAATGTATTTGGGGACAATATAGTAAATTCAATAGAATTGCCCCTGCTAACGACAGACCCGTCCCACGTAAAGCCCTTGGGATAATGGGTAAATAGGTGACTTGTTTCTCGCCCACTATTTATAGTTAATTGTTATTGTTCTCTGTTTCACTTGGCACTAGTTTTTTATCGTCTATCGAACAAAAGAGGTAGCCAATACAACATCTATAATTTTTATATGTTTGGTTCATAATTTCTAACAATTTACCCACTATACCTATTATAGTCATAATAAAATAATCTAGACTGTGCCTTAGTGCAAACAACGATGTACTATTGATTGATAATATTGGTATTATCAATCAACTGCGTCGTTGGTCTAGTGGATAGCCTATGTGGCTTCGATCACAAGGTCCTCGGTTCGAATCCAGAAATCATTTATTTAACTAGCGGATGACCGTAGCGCCATTCGCGAGTAGCCTATGTCATTGTTACTAAATTTCATTTAAATCGGTTCAGTAATTTAGGTATGATTGCGTAACAAACAGATCTTAATAATAATAGTATAAAGAGAGAAAGGAAAAAGTATGAACATACTTGGACCTTGCTCATGAGATTACCGCCATGCGGAATGTTGATTCAACAATGATTGTTCCTATAGTCGTTTCAGTCAACGGTCTTTTAGCGAAAAGCTTTGACCAACATCTTAAAAAGCTTTCGCTTAGTTGTTGGATCAAGGGTCGGATACAGAAGACAGTAATTCTTGAAACGGCGCGTATTGTGAGGAGGTTCCTCACTCTGGAGCCCTGACCACAGCTTGGGCCCCAGGGCCCCGCAGCAGGCGGAATGGATTTTTTTATAAATTTTTTAATAATTTTATATAAAATAGTGATTTTTTTTTATAATTTTATAAGCATTGTTAAAAATTTTAAAAAAAATTGTAAATAAATAAATGAGAGATTTTAATATAGTATAGATAGTCTTAGTTTACTAGTCACTTTTCAAACGTCAAATTAAACTATTATTCTAATGTCCATAATGGTGATAATGTAAGGTCGGAAACTTAAAGGGTTCCAATCGCCCCTCAGTCCGAGAAAAGCCCACAACAAACTAGGGTTCCACTTCTAAGCAAACAGTTAAGATGTACATTCAAAATTCATTAATACCATTCCCTATTTTTTCACACTTAACACAGTAACAGTAAATAAAACTGTCCTCATATTTCTGACGAAGGAAATAAGCTTTATTCGTGCCTTGAACAAGCAATGTTCGTGAATTTTCAATTTTTAGGGCTTGCACTCATAAAGAGGAACTCCTAAATCAAGGTCTGAACCTAGCATTGTTCGTTATAAAACGGAAACCATAAAACAGCTGTGTTATCCACAAATCAGCGGCGGTTTTCTTTGCCTTCGTCACGTAATTGTTTACCCAGGCAATTTTATATCTTATTGTTTGAACGTTAGAGTTTCAATTCGCTTTGAAGTGTCGTGTTAAAGAAGTGCCCGATGTATATTTTCGGTCTGTCATAATGTAGTTTATGGATCATTGTCCTCTTTGACTGTGCTTGTTATTTCAATAGTCTAAGAGTAATCGGTATAATGCTAACGTAAAGTTAAAAAAAAAACAAATATTTTAGCAAGCTTATATGAATAATATTTTAACACGTCGGAAGAACAATGCTTACTATAGTCGACGCATTTTAAACTGAGTCTTCATGTCGGTCGGTCGTAGTGATAAATAACGTTGTTCAACTTATCGAGGAAATGCAGTCAATCGTTTTCAAAAGTCACTACCAGACGTTTTAATTCCGTTAAATAAAATACCCAAAAACAAAGTGTTCAAATAACTATATACTGTCAGTTACATTTATTGCCTGACGACTCAGTTTAAAATGCGTCCACTACACCTTTTACAAATTTTTTTTGTCGTACATGTATAGTGAAAAGTTCCAAAGATATCGATATTTTGTAGAGGAACGACGGTAACAAATCGATGATACAAGAAAGAGAAACATTTAACTACCTTTTTACTTACCTCTCCTAAGTATTACCCACCGTTTCTTATTTTAAGAAATTTATTTGATTTATTCTTTATTTTTCAAATTCAAAAATTTATAAGGCATCATAAGATGCTCCATCGTAACCCAGTTATGGAAATCGACGATAGTTTTGAAAAAAATCTTAACAATGGTCGAGAATCAACGGAAACACGAACATTCATCATCATCATCATCATCATCATCATCATCATCATCATTAACAGCCGATGAACGTCCACTGCTGGATATAGGCCTTGTTTTGAGACTTCCAAACCCAACGATCCTAAACCGCATGTGACCAGCGGCTCCCTGGGCATTCGGTGCGGGGTCTCCATTGTAGCACCTTGGGCCCCAACTTCTATCAGCTCGTCAAACCACGTGCACCGCCCATTACCACTTCAGTTTTGCGACTCGTTGAGTTAGATAAACATTAAATTCTAATAAATACCTTCTAATAGGTCACCAGCTCTCAAACTAGAATGTTGAATTATTACAGAAAATAGAATATAATGGATGTGCGATTAAGAGCGCAGTTGTAAATGCAACAAGAAAAGGATTGTACATTGACATCATTGTGTGGGTGTTGCTAAATATAAAATAACGTTTAATATAAAGCAATTTATTGGATAAAATATAAAAGTTCATTTTAGAAGAACGTCGCTTTTATATTTGGGTACATTCAGTTGGGATAATGTCGGCACAGAATGAACTATACTAATGCCAAACTCGATTGAGAATGCTTGTCAACAAACAAATTAAAAACGAAGGTAGAAATCACTAGTCATTTTACACCTATTTTTTTAAATTAACTAGTTTATGACGAAATCATGACAATAAATTAAATTAGTAAGCTTAAAACTAATTAATATATTCAATATCTTTTAAATAAGATTTTTTAAAACAACAAAATATAATTTTAAATTTATAAGGCATAAAATGTGTTGCATTTTCTACCTTCATTTTTAATTTGTTTGTTGACAAGCATTTTCAATCGAATTTGGCTTTAGTATAGTTCATTTAAGCTAGAGAAACGAATGGAAGAATAATCGAAACAATTGTGCGATATTGTAAAACCCAACGCTTTCAGTGGTTAGGACACTTAGAGGGGTTGTCGAGTAGCATATGGGTAAAAGTTCATGACAAAATGGAAACCATAGATAAAGAGACACAAAGAAGACCTTAAAAGAAATGGATGGATTGTGTGGATGAACATTTACAATAAATGAGAATAATGTCAGTGTTAGTTAAAGAAGTAAAGAATAGACCCAAATGGATAAACTTGGTAGCGGAGGCCAAGACCCTCAAAGGTTTTAACACCGAAGGAAGTAAGTAAGTAGTTGGCATAATTTATGACCTATATCGGTCAGTATATCAAATATTGTGTTTTTCTTTCTTCTAAAAAAATTTACAGATAGTAGCAGTCGAGGAGTTGGGGTTACTTGAACACATAAATAATACCATGTCATGTCTCGAGTACAGCACAGAAGAAAACGCGAAGCCTTCAGTTTTTACCATTAACTTATATTTAACATCGTTGTCACTCCTATTATCCCCATCCAAATCGATTTTTTGTTTCTCTTTTTTTAAAGTGGGAAATAGAACTCGCTTTTCAAATCAAATTTTGGTGGAGTCATAATATTTAATTTAAACTAACCACTACAAATAAAAATCAAGCCTAAAATATATACACAAAATTCATTTCAATACAGTGTAAATCAGCCTAAAGTGGGCCTTAACAGTTTTACGTAACTGCTGATCTCTCAGCAGAAATTGAGTAATTTCCTCCCGCGTCAAAAATGAAGCCTTATCATAACCTGCGTCCCGTCCGTCGGAACTTTGAGAGCCTTCATTAATTACATCTTTTTTGTAATTTTACTTTTTTATGCAATTATGTTTTAAATATTTCTTAAATAAGCTCACGTCAGATTTTTAACCGACGAAAAAAAACGGAGGAGGTTCTCAATTCGACACGTATATATATTTTTTTCCAAGGTGGTCCCATTGTCATCATGTTGGGATCGGATGATGATATCCTGGGGAAATTGAAGGAACTTTTCAAATTTTGGAAGCACGCTTACAGCGATTTCGATTTTTGTCTCGGTATCGGTAGCTTTTTGGCTACAAGTGCCGTATAATTTACTATGACAACTGTGTCATTTATTAAACTGTGTCATTTATTAAGCTTATCTAGGAGTCGGTGCCATCCAAGGTTTCTACTTTAAGGACGTTACCTAGAACCCACAAAATGTTCCTTAAACTTGGCTGGCTGGTTAAGTAAATTAAAGCAATTAAATGACACAGTTATTTTTTACTTTTTAGTGCGTTTTGAGTCGGTTCTATTTTTTGTTAAAAAATTTTATAAGCAAATAGTCAAGCGATTCAGCTCTTCAATACAATGTCGTGTAACCAATGTAAAGAATATGGATTCCAATTGTGTTCCTAACAAGTTACATCTTAAATTGAGAATCCTTACCATCACGTATTATTGCAGTCAATGGCAAATATCGTTTTTAGTTTATTTTAACAGCCCGCTACAAGAAAAATGTGCAGCCAATGTAATTTGGCGCGCTAAAGACGATAACTTCGTAATATATTATAACTATCACTGTGTAATGATAATACGAGTACTTAACGTATTATCCGCGGCACGATATCAACTTGTCAAATTCTAAGCTAAGAATTTACAGAGTATGTTAAAAGAAAAAAACGTTCAACATATTGAATGTTAACGGTGCCGTTCAAAATTGTTGAAAGCTTATTAACAATAAAGATTCTTGGAAGCAATCGGCTTTTCTTTCTACACACAACACGGTACATATTACCATATTATAAATACACTTTTTTTTATCAACTACAAGTTGGCTCTTGACTGCTATCACACCTGATGTTAAGTGATGATGCAGTCTAAGATGAAAGCGGGCTAACTTGTTAGGAGTGGGACGAAAATCCACACCCCTTTCGGTTTCTACACGACATCGTACCGGAACGCTAAATCGCTTGGCGGTACGTCTTTGTCGGTAGGGTGGTAACTAGCCACGGCGAAAGCCTCCCACCAGCCAGACCAAGACAAATTAAGAAAAATCTCAATCTGTCCCGCCGGGTATCGAACCCAGGACCTCCGTCTTATAAATCCACCGCGTATACCACTGCGCCACGGAGGTCGTCAGAACATTTTTTAAAAGAGTAACTTCTGAGTTACTTGTCGGCTCTTCTCGGCAGGATCTGCCTTCCGAACCGGTGGTAGAGTCACTAGTTAACAGACTTTTCAAAAGTGCTTTATAACAGCCTACTTCATATAAATGATTTCGAATTCTCAATGGGGTCCTCGTGATCGAGGCCACATAGACTACCAACGAGGCGGGCAGTCATTTTATTTGTGGAACGATAAAACGACAAAGAGCCGTTCAATTGAGGAAAAGTAACTCTCATTCAAAAGAAAAACGTAAACAAAGATTTAAAAATCCCCTCAAATCGCCTTTTATGGACGACGAAATGAGAACAGTCTATTACATTTTCCTCTGAAACGGACAAAAACCGAACAATCAAAAGAAAATCTGAATAGATGTCCTTTACCCGCGCTTATATTTCTAGTATGTTAGATCTCGAAACTTTGAAAGGTCTCTCTATAATCGGGACATGGAAACTAGGGTGAAAAACTGACGAAGCATACGAAAATTGTTTCTGCCTCAAATGTAATATAGTTCATTTTCCCATGGTGTCGTGAAGATGAATCTCAGGTGTGGACGATTGAAAAGAAAATTATAACGAACCCGTTTCTTTCAGCTCTTTCGCTTTTAAAAGGACGACGTGTCTTTGATGCTCTACAAAACACTGCATTGAGAAAAAGCGTACGTGATTACCCTGCTGTATCTACTTTGACTGTGTTAAGTAGTTCTCGATAATCGTACATGTATTCACACACACGCTTCTAAAGGGGATGAATGGCGTAATGTTTCGCAACATTGAAGCATGAAATATTTCAATGAATAACTTTATTTCGTTAGTTGGTCCGTAACTAACGCGAACGGGTACATTTTGTGGCATCTTAATAACTTAAAAGAAAAATCTCCTGCTGATGCTCCAGTCGTCCTCATTTAGATCATAATATCTTTGAGAGTTCGCAGAAACAATTTCAACTGTTAAGATAAATCTGAAAATTGAATTGCAAGATTCTACCTGTACAAATTACTTTAAGTATCTTTCTTTTTATGTTTCCTTTGAGGTAATTTTAAATGCTTTTAACATAATTGCAACTGATACGTACGTAGTACTTACTACGCAGGTGAAATCCCTTGGACGCATACGAAGCGGTTCGGTTCCTCGTTCCTTAAACGCACTGCTAACATATGGAATGCCCTTCCAGCTTCCGTTTTCTCTAACCCCTACTTAATCTTCTCTTCAAGGCAAGCGTGTGTATGTGCCGCTGTAGGCTGCATCTTCGCTTACTGTATGGCGTGATTACAGTCAAGCGAAAGATTTATAAAAATAATAATAACAGCTAGACCAATTTTTATTAGTCTGGTGTATATCAAATTAGGTCATTTCATTCTTGCATTTGTAACACACAGTATATGCCGGTGCGTAACCATTTATAGCCAGTAACATATTAATGCGTGCTACGTGTACAATATAATAATGCGTTCAGGATGTTGTTGGGGCTGCCTCGATTCTGCAGCGCATCAGGGATGTTCGCCGACGCTCGCGTAGATTGTTTTTACACGACTATGCGGAAGCGGAGTACGTCCCTGTTGAGTAGGGCCCGGGCTAGCTCTAACGGTATTCTGAAGGCGTTTTCTGGCAGGTTAGATTGCCAGTATTTGAATCACTGTTCTATGATTCATATGCTGGCAAATCGGTCCTGTCGTAGGTTAGGTAAGCTTAGATTATAAGATATTTTGTTACTAACACTTGTTTTTTTTAAGTTATTCGTTACTAACACATAATATGATCCATTGATGGTCGAAATAAAGAAATTATTATTATAAATATAACAATAGCAGATACAGCGAATTGAAATAAATCTCTCCACGAAAATGTCCGCATCTCAGAAAACGAGTTAACGAGTTTGCTTATAAATATTTCACACAAATCGTATAATAGACCCAATCTGCATGTAACAGCGCCCCTAAATCATAATTATTTCATAATTAATGGCACCGCCTTACGAATGAATGATGAATGGTAATGATGATTAACGATGCTCGCGAATGCTATACAAGGGTTGCCGTTACGGGTACTTCTTAGAAAACGGCGTTTATTCCTTACTAGCGGAATCCCGCGACTTCATCATCATTATCTTCTTGCCCACTCCCGTGGGGTCGGCGAAACATTCAATTCTCTCATGCATAAGATCACATACTCACACATTCATATCCGCTTCCATACCTTCCAGGCATGTCTTCTTTGGTCATCCTCTCCGCTTGTGCTTCCTCTTGCTAACATTATTCTAATATGGCCTTAATCTCTTCGCGTCACGTGCCCATACCATGCTAACCTGTTACTCCTCAACGTTTTAGTCACTTGCCACTTTCAGTCTTCCTCTTATTCCTTATTCTAGCCATTCTTGTTATACCACACAGTCGATCCACCGACTTTATGTGCATAGAAACCCACGATTTTTTTTTAATAAACTACACGTATTAAACCTTAATCTTGAATAACTTCACCTAGTGATGAAACCTCATTCATGTCGAAAACCACATATTCTAACGATCTTTATTACTCTTATTTAGTTATCAACGATAGCAACCCTCACCATCTGGATGGCTGGTTGTCTACAACCTCCAGATTTTGTACATCGTTTCTGTCGCGCACATGTAAACTATGGAATCAACTTCCAACTACGGTATTTCCGCCCAATTTTAACAAGAGTGTATTTAAGGAGCGAATAAACCAAAGGAAAGGAAATTCCTCTAAAGGCAACGCACTAACAGTGGCTCTAGTGTTGCAAATGTACATAGGCGGCGGTGATCACTTAACATCAGGTGACCATCATGCTCATCTTGTAAATAAATAAATGAGTGTTATAGAGAACCCTCCTTCTGACGCAGTCGGGTAAAAAAAAGATAAAACTATATGGCAGAGCTTTTGCACACCACCACTCTCCTGCTTCCATACTGCGTATGCTGTTACAATTCATTAAAGATACCCTCAGAAAAAAAGAATGGCGCCTAGCGATTCAGTGTCCCCGTACGATGCTAAATCAAAGACAATCTACAAACTTAAAAAATTAAAGGGTTGAACGGACTTGACACTCATCCAGATTAGCGCGTGACTATATTAGACTGCACAGTCACGTAACTTCAGGTGGGATCGCAGTCAAGAACTAACTTGACGTTTATTAAAAAACTAATCCATGTATTAATTACTATCTATATTAATAATTTCGTCAAGGGGTACGTTAGACACGATCGAAATCTTAGATGAATAACAAAACAAAAAAATATTGATTTCGAGTCGACAACATATATCCGTAAAATTCGGATTAAAGAGGATTTTGTTAAATTCAAATGATACAAACAAACCGTAGTTGCTATCCAAACTAACTGTAGTCGCCATCTTAGATACGCCTCGCTAATCAACACATCATGTGTCAAACGAAACGTCTTGCCGGAAACATTGAGTGAATTCAGTGTTGTCAGAAGCAGACAAAGAAAGAGCAATAGAAAAGAAAGTTTGTATGAAAGTCCACGTAACATCATACTACTATTATAAAAGTTTGTGAGTGTGTATGTTTGGTACTTCTTTACGACTTAACGGTTGCAGCAATTTTAATAAAACTTGGTACGGAGTTAGCTGATACCCTGGATTAACACATGGGCTACATTTTATCTCGAAATTTCCACGGGGACGAGAACTATGCGGGTGAAACTGCGGGCGTCCTCTAGTACTCTAATAACTACACAAATCATGTCCACGTACAAGTATGGGTATACTGGCTCTATTTCTACGTTAGATATATAGTAAGATAGTACATCTTGTAATTTAAAATGTTGAATTTGTCAGTAAGTTCGATCAGTGATAAGGCATAAATACCATATAACAAATATTATACATTCATACATAACATGACGCCCTATTCCCATAGGTGTAGGCAGAGACAACATCCTTCCATTTGCCACGGTCCTTGCATACTTCCTTAGCTTCATCCACTCTCATTAATCCATTCATACAAGTTCATCGGTTTAAGGTACTCTTAACTTGCCCATATTTTAAAATGTCCAGGAACATTCGGCTAGGCCTTCCCCAAAAATTTCATACCCCCTCGCATCATAAAAGGCTCTTTAACTTTAAAAATTGGCAGGCTTTACCATCACCGAATGCAGCATAAAAGCTATTATCATAACAATTTGTAACAATTTATTGCATTATTATTATCCTTTATCTTACCCACTCAAAAAACGTACTTTAACTGACTTATGGCGATGACTACTGATATTATGGCCGTAATATCGCCAATACTCATTAAGCAAATTGTTATACGGCTATTAAGCTGTACAAACGAGTATACAGTGGCTGTAACAATATTATACGACGCCAGTAACAATATCCAATGATTGTGCGATACAATGCTACGTACAATCGGCTCAATGGCATTTCTAGATTGCCTGGCTCTACGTAGGTTTAGAGTAGCGTTTAGAACATTAGTGCCTAAATAATATATATATATAAATAAAAGTGTTTCTACCTATTAGACTAAAAGCCTGTTATCGTGAGACCTTCGATATTTTATTCAGCTTACACTCTTACCATAGGAAAATGCGATACCAAACTTTGGATTGTAGACCTTGGTGACTTTGTTAGTTGATTTTCAGGGACCAGACCCCAATTGTCTAACTTAATTCTTTTTTTTTTATCGACTACAAGTTGGCCCTTGACTGCTATCATACCTGATGTTAAGTGATGATGCAATCTAAGATAGAAGGGGACTAACTTGTTAAGAGTAGGATGAAATCCTCACCCCTATCGGTTTCTACACGACATCGTACCGGAACGCTAAATCGCTTGGCGGCACGTCTTTGTCGATAGGGTGGTAACTAGCCACGGCGAAAGCCTCCCACCAATTCTCTTATTATTTACGGGATGTCACAAAAAATTCAAAGAAATAGGTAAACTCATAATCGCTTCGCAATGTACGCCGGTTTAGAGTACTTTTTGACCTGATAATCAGAATGTCCTGGATTTGGTCAAGGAATCACGTTCGCCGTGGTCTTCCCCTTGCATCATTCCTTCTTACCTTATAAATCCCTTTCGTAAGTCTATCTCTACATGATCAAACCAAAATAAAAAAAAATGCGGACAAGATAAAATTCATACCTACCGAATTGCCTGACTGATCTATTGACTCATTACAAAATAAATTAATATCTAAAACTACACACTCGATTATTTGTTTAGCATAGTTCATTTATAGCAATGCAGACGCTCACTATGAATGGATTTCTCGATATTCCCACATGAGCGAGATCTACATGGGTAAAAACGATGGGCACAGCTGATAAATTATAAAATCTAATTTGCTTATTTAAATTAATATAAGCATCTCAGCAACACTTCTCCGTATGAGCTCTATCAGAAAGAAGTATGGACCTAATGCTTCTTAAATATTACGGTTCATCATTTTCCAAAATGATTATGCTGACATGGTCTAATGAACAATCAACAATAGCATCATCACATAGCGATGTATCAAACAATTGACAATGATCCGATCATTGCTGCATACAGAGCTATTGCAGTGGTTAATACAGTCTTGATTGAATGCGTCTATAGTTCTATAGTACAGCTATCGTATCTGTAATTAGACATTCGAGATCGTTTACGTGGTCATCTTATAGGTTGATCACAGGATTATTGTTATCAACATCAGCATGTTGCTATTCTGGGGTGAGACGGTCATTATCTGTATTCTCACAGTATCCACAAGACATTTTCTGAAAGGTTGTATTGTCAGTATTTAAATCACTTTTGCATGATTCAAATGTTGAGAGATCCTTCCTGTTCTAGGTAAGCTTAGGATATAAGATATTTTGTTACTAGCACTAGGTTTTAAGTTATTATTTAAGTTACTAACCCTTGATGGCCGAAATAAAAAATAAATATTTATTTATTATTTATTATCAAAGCAAAGCCTTGTTTCGTATAGGAAATGGGATATGGAATTTGCCTAACCACACTGCCTGAATACTCCAATGCAGTTAAGCAGGCTTAGGGTAATACATTTTGACAATGTATTTAGCGTTCTCCCCGCGTCCTACTTCAGACTGAAAATTTTTACACGGGAGAAAACATCAATATTTCATAACCCTATAACTTGAACCTGGGACTTCATAATCTAAAGTCTATAAGCTAACCAACGAGGCATTACAGTCTTTGATTTATAAATCATTGGTAACAGCACAGTAATTTGTGTTTAGTAAAATAATAAGCATTCTCCGTCAATTTAGCTTTGAATAAAGAGATCTGTTTACAAGTTCAGAACTAAGTAAATAACTGTCAAAGGACGGTATCTATTAAAACATCAGAGATAAGTGAATTTACTCGTAAGATATCCGCCTTTCAGAAACTCGAGAACAAGATTCCTCCAACTCAAACTAAACTTAAAGCACACAATTAGTCAAGTTTTCCCACGGCTTGCGCCCAGTCCATATTAAACTTTATGGAAGATCGAAATATACGATTATCTGATGTTACTTTAACTGTTGCAGCGTTGGAACAGGCTCGACTGAAGTTGTTTTTCACTAGAATTCTTTGGATATAATTCTTAGAGCGATATTTTCCATATCGCTACTATTTCTTGATAATATATAATCTCTTTATCACGCGATAATATTATGTCTTTTGACGCATCCTAGTCGTGCTTGGAGGCTGACTGTAAAGATCGAGTTTTATCTTCATGTATATTATTTTTGTAACAATTTAAAATTATATGTTCGGAAAAATTGCAAAATTAGCTAACAAAAGTAGTTTTTTTAATGATACAATTTTTAAATCTATATATAAATTACATTATTGACGGCCGAGTGGGTAGTGACTCTGCTTCTGCGTCCTAGCTTTGAGTGTGTCAGATCTTCGCTTGTAGCTTAATGAGCTTAACGATAAACGCTTCAGAGGATCAGCGGCTGGATAAGACACCCTCGTCAGGTGACGTCACATCACATGTCAAGATGACAGGCATAATTATCTTGTACTGAGGACCCGCTGCGCGATATAGCAGTCATTATTATAAAGAAAATAATTTAAATTGTGAGGCAAATTTCGAGCTTTTTAGAGGTCAACTGGATAAATCGAGAGATTGTAGGTTCATGTCCTGGGTTGGGTTAAGAAATATTTAGATTTTCTCCCAAAAATTGTTAGGTAGCAGTTAAGAAGTTTATGGTCTTTTAGCGTTGGTGATGCACCAGTATAAAGTCGCTAATAGACTAGTCTCAAAGATCAAGATGAAGTCAGCAGGAGTGAATAAGTAAAGCTAGCGATAGAACAGAAGAAAGTTTATAAAATCACAGGCACAGGGTAAAGTACATAAGAAAACAGAGTACAGATATCATGAGAAACATAGGTTTTGCTTAAGTAATTAAACAGTTCTGTCCGTGAAACTATTTTCTGCCCACAGTTCTATACTTGCTCCTTTTTCTCGAATTAAAAAAAAGTAAATTTAAAATAATAATTAGCCTTCATTTGCCATCAAATATAAACCTGTCTTCAAATTAATAAAATCAACAAAATAAGCTTAAATTTACCGATTCCGTAGTACGCAAACTTCGCTCTGCGAGTTTCTGCTTCGAAAACAAATTCGCTTTCAAATTTATCAAATTACTAACCAATTTCTGGGCAGATTTCAATAATAAATCGGATACCTTTCAATTATTCAACATTGACTCTCCTTGGGCCCTAATTGATGTTACCCCCAAGTTCCACTTTTCAAAAGGTATTTTACGGCATAAAGTTATTATTGACCGAAGTATTGGGGCGTGTGTTTACCTTCCTACCGATGTTCGAGAGGGTTCTACAAGATTTTGTGGTTCCATAATGGATCCGCAAATTTTCGTCTAGACTATGACTTTGCTTTGTGAATTTAAATCGGGCGATAACTTATGTTACTACAAAAGAGTTTTCACTTATCTCCAGTACTTTGCATAGTAATTGTCCGAATGTTATAGAAGCTTTCAAAAAAAACTACCATTTTTTTATCGACTACAAGTGGGCCCTTGATTGCTATCACACCTAATGTTAAGTGATGATGCAATCTTAGATGGAAGCGGACTAACTTGTTAGGAGCAGGATGAAATCCACACTCCTTCGGTTTCAACACGACATCGTACCGGAATGCAAAATCGCTTGGCGGTATGTCTTTGTCGGTAGGGTTGCGAAAGCCTCTCACTAGCCAGACCAAGACAAATTAAGAAAAATCTCAATCTGCCCCACCGGGAATCGAATCCAGGACCTCCGTGTTATAAATCCACCGCACATACTACTGCGCTAAGGAGGTCGTCGTATAAGGTAGGTAAATGGTGCAATATATCATACATACGAGTACAATTATCGTTGTCAGCCTATTTTAACGGGCCAGTACAGAGCCACGGCTCCAAACCGTGTTGGATAGGGTATATGGAGTGTAGACCCACAACGCAGCTGAAATATGGGTTGGCGGTCTTAGCGTGATAAAGTTTTATTCATTTACTATTACTACAAATTGTTGTTAACAGGCTTGAGGTGCAAGGATAAGGGGTTAAAGTATCACAACTCCACCAACTTTCAGACTTCATGCTTGGAATGTGTTGAACATTTCATAAAAGAATGAAAAGCTCAGAATTATTCCACTTGAAGAAATTTCGATTTTTGTAAGTAAATTATACAAAGCACGAAGCCTGACTAATTATATATGTCACTGAAATCTTCAATGAGGAATATCAAAAGTATAATAAAAAAATATTTTGTATAGCAAAACTTATCAATAAACACAATCATTTATCGAAAATGTCTAATCCAAAAGCTGATCGCCAACTGTCCCTATTAGAACGGGTCCCAATAATTTTAATAAATACGACTAAAATGTTTCAACGATTTCCATTTTATGGGATGATATCGAAGGAAATATTTTTAATACAAAACAGGATTTCCGCCAAAAGCAATCAGAGATGAACGTGAAATTAATCCGCGCTGTCAGTCCGTTCGATGAAAATCACCCAAAATACAAAATGATTATTTAAATATCCCTTTTAAACGGAAAGGAGATGTCTTCAATTTATATTTCCAACTTTGAAACAAATAGGAAATTATTACATGAAATATTTTAATCTAAATACCAATTTTCGAATCGAAAATTCGTTTCCTCAAAATGTCGTGGAAGTTGACAGTTCTGGCTATAAACTGTAATGATAGGGAAGATTGCAGGAAACAGAAAGATTGAAGGGTAAAAAAGGTAAAAAAATTTTAACAAAAATAGAACCGACTCAAAACGCACTAAAAAATAAAAAATAACTGTGTCATTTAGTTGCTTTAAATTACTTAAGCATATCTATGAAGTCGGTGCCAGCCAAGTTTAAGGAACATTTATTTTACGTAGTAAAGCAGTTTGTGGGTTCTAGGTAACGTCCTTAAAGTAGAAACCTTGGCTGGCACTGACTCCTAGATATGCTTAAGTAAATTCTCTTTTTTGTTAAAAATTTAAATTTTTTATCTTCGCCACGTAACGTACTCGTACTATACTGTCAAAGTATATTATACGGCACTAGTAGCCAAAAAGCTACCGATACCGAGATAAAAACCGAAATCGCTGTAAGCGTGCCTCCAAAATTTTAAGAGTTCCTTCAATTTCCCCAGGATATCATCATTAGATCCTAACATGATAACATTGGGACCACCTTGGAAGTATGCCTTTTCTAATAAAAAAATAATTATCAAAATCGGACAACTCTGTAAAAAGTAATGCTTGCTCATACATAAAAAAAATATACTTGTCGAATTGAGAACCTCCTCCGTTTTTTTTCGTCGGTTAAAAAGAGATACTGGAAACTACCATGGCCAAATAATTAGTTTGGCCATTCAGAGAGGAAATTAGGTGCCTATCTAATTTTAAAGACAGACTCATATAAAGTGTTGCCATTCCACGCTCCTCCTCTCAATTTAATTGTTTTTATAGTTTCCCGTCAAGCAATATCCTCCGTCACGTCCCATGTACTAAAGATCTAGATTTTTGTTAAACATTGTCCGACATTATAGTACATTAACATTAACAATACATATTTATAGATACTGATGAGTATAGCTTGATAATATGTAAGAATACCAGTTCCAAAATGCTTTTTAGAAATTTTGCCGGCGATTATTCGAATTTTTCTCACCTTTTGAACCTTCCATAGACCTCCACGAACATTTCAAGACCAAGATAATATAAATCCGTTCAGCCGTTCTCGAGTTTTAACGAGACTAACGAACAGCAATTCATTTTAATACATATAGATAAGTAGTACTTTGTAATTTAAATTATGTATTTATTAAAAATAACAGGTATTATAATAAATATAATAAATATAATAAATAATAATAATAAATATTTTAGGACAATTGCACACATCGCTACATAGCCCCAAAGTAAGCGTACTCGTAAGTAGCTTGTGTTATGAGTGCTATGATAACTGATGAATATTTTTATATATATTATACATAAATACTTATAATATATAGATAAACACCCAGACACTAGAAAACATCCATGCTCATCACACAAACATTTTTCCAGATGAGGGAATCGAACCCACAGCCTAGGACGCAGAAGCAGAGTCACTACCCACTCGGCCGTCAATGATACAATTTTTAAATCTATATATAAATTACATTATTGACGGCCGAGTGGGTAGTGACTCTGCTTCTGCGTCCTAGGCTGTGGGTTCGATTCCCTCATCTGGAAAAATGTTTGTGTGATGAGCATGGATGTTTTCTAGTGTCTGGGTGTTTATCTATATATTATAAGTATTTATGTATAATATATATAAAAATATTCATCAGTTATCATAGCACTCATAACACAAGCTACTTACGAGTACGCTTACTTTGGGGCTATGTAGCGATGTGTGCAATTGTCCTAAAATATTTATTATTATTATTTATTATATTTATTATATTTATTATAATACCTGTTATTTTTAATAAATACATAATTTAAATTACAAAGTACTACTTATCTATATGTATTAAAATGAATTGCTGTTCGTTAGTCTCGTTAAAACTCGAGAACGGCTGAACGGATTTATATTATCTTGGTCTTGAAATGTTCGTGGAGGTCTATGGAAGGTTCAAAAGGTGAGAAAAATTCGAATAATCGCCGGCAAAATTTCTAAAAAGCATTTTGGAACTGGTATTCTTACATATTATCAAGCTATACTCATCAGTATCTATAAATATGTATTGTTAATGTTAATGTACTATAATGTCGGACAATGTTTAACAAAAATCTAGATCTTTAGTACATGGGACGTGACGGAGGATATTGCTTGACGGGAAACTATAAAAACAATTAAATTGAGAGGAGGAGCGTGGAATGGCAACACTTTATATGAGTCTGTCTTTAAAATTAGATAGGCACCTAATTTCCTCTCTGAATGGCCAAACTAATTATTTGGCCATGGTAGTTTCCAGTATCTCTTTTTAACCGACGAAAAAAAACGGAGGAGGTTCTCAATTCGACAAGTATATTTTTTTTATGTATGAGCAAGCATTACTTTTTACAGAGTTGTCCGATTTTGATAATTATTTTTTTATTAGAAAAGGCATACTTCCAAGGTGGTCCCAATGTTATCATGTTAGGATCTAATGATGATATCCTGGGGAAATTGAAGGAACTCTTAAAATTTTGGAGGCACGCTTACAGCGATTTCGGTTTTTATCTCGGTATCGGTAGCTTTTTGGCTACTAGTGCCGTATAATATACTTTGACAGTATAGTACGAGTACGTTACGTGGCGAAGATAAAAAATTTAAATTTTTAACAAAAAAGAGAATTTACTTAAGCATATCTAGGAGTCAGTGCCAGCCAAGGTTTCTACTTTAAGGACGTTACCTAGAACCCACAAACTGCTTTACTACGTAAAATAAATGTTCCTTAAACTTGGCTGGCACCGACTTCATAGATATGCTTAAGTAATTTAAAGCAACTAAATGACACAGTTATTTTTTATTTTTTAGTGCGTTTTGAGTCGGTTCTATTTTTGTTAAAATTTTTTTACCTTTTTTACCCTTCAATCTTTCTGTTTCCTGCAATCTTCCCTATCATTACAGTTTATAGCCAGAACTGTCAACTTCCACGACATTTTGAGGAAACGAATTTTCGATTCGAAAATTGGTATTTAGATTAAAATATTTCATGTAATAATTTCCTATTTGTTTCAAAGTTGGAAATATAAATTGAAGACATCTCCTTTCCGTTTAAAAGGGATATTTAAATAATCATTTTGTATTTTGGGTGATTTTCATCGAACGGACTGACAGCGCGGATTAATTTCACGTTCATCTCTGATTGCTTTTGGCGGAAATCCTGTTTTGTATTAAAAATATTTCCTTCGATATCATCCCATAAAATGGAAATCGTTGAAACATTTTAGTCGTATTTATTAAAATTATTGGGACCCGTTCTAATAGGGACAGTTGGCGATCAGCTTTTGGATTAGACATTTTCGATAAATGATTGTGTTTATTGATAAGTTTTGCTATACAAAATATTTTTTTATTATACTTTTGATATTCCTCATTGAAGATTTCAGTGACATATATAATTAGTCAGGCTTCGTGCTTTGTATAATTTACTTACAAAAATCGAAATTTCTTCAAGTGGAATAATTCTGAGCTTTTCATTCTTTTATGAAATGTTCAACACATTCCAAGCATGAAGTCTGAAAGTTGGTGGAGTTGTGATACTTTAACCCCTTATCCTTGCACCTCAAGCCTGTTAACAACAATTTGTAGTAATAGTAAATGAATAAAACTTTATCACGCTAAGACCGCCAACCCATATTTCAGCTGCGTTGTGGGTCTACACTCCATATACCCTATCCAACACGGTTTGGAGCCGTGGCTCTGTACTGGCCCGTTAAAATAGGCTGACAACGATAATTGTACTCGTATGTATGATATATTGCACCATTTACCTACCTTATACGACGACCTCCTTAGCGCAGTAGTATGTGCGGTGGATTTATAACACGGAGGTCCTGGATTCGATTCCCGGTGGGGCAGATTGAGATTTTTCTTAATTTGTCTTGGTCTGGCTAGTGAGAGGCTTTCGCAACCCTACCGACAAAGACATACCGCCAAGCGATTTTGCATTCCGGTACGATGTCGTGTTGAAACCGAAGGAGTGTGGATTTCATCCTGCTCCTAACAAGTTAGTCCGCTTCCATCTAAGATTGCATCATCACTTAACATTAGGTGTGATAGCAATCAAGGGCCCACTTGTAGTCGATAAAAAAATGGTAGTTTTTTTTGAAAGCTTCTATAACATTCGGACAATTACTATGCAAAGTACTGGAGATAAGTGAAAACTCTTTTGTAGTAACATAAGTTATCGCCCGATTTAAATTCACAAAGCAAAGTCATAGTCTAGACGAAAATTTGCGGATCCATTATGGAACCACAAAATCTTGTAGAACCCTCTCGAACATCGGTAGGAAGGTAAACACACGCCCCAATACTTCGGTCAATAATAACTTTATGCCGTAAAATACCTTTTGAAAAGTGGAACTTGGGGGTAACATCAATTAGGGCCCAAGGAGAGTCAATGTTGAATAATTGAAAGGTATCCGATTTATTATTGAAATCTGCCCAGAAATTGGTTAGTAATTTGATAAATTTGAAAGCGAATTTGTTTTTGAAGCAGAAACTCACAGAGCGAAGTTTGCCTACAACGGGATCGGTAAATTTAAGCTTATTTTGTTGATTTTATTTAATTTGAAGACAGGTTTATATTTGATGGCAAATGAAGGCTAATTATTATTTAAAATTTACTTTTTTTTAATTCGAGAAAAAAGCAGCAAGTATTAGACTGTAGACAGAAAGCAGTCTCGTGGTCAGAACTATTTGATTACTTAAGCAAAACCTATGTTTTTCGTTATATCTGTACTGTTTTCTTATGTACTTTACCCTGTGCCTGTGCTGTTATAAACTTTCTTCTGTGCTATTGCTAGCTTTACTTATTCACTCGTGCTGACTTCATCTTGATCTTTGAGACTAGTCTATTAGCCACTTTATACTGGTGCATCACCAACGCTAAAAGACCATAAACTTTTTAACTGCTACTAAGATTTTTTGAGGGAAAATCTAAATATTTCTTAACCCAACCAACATGAACCTACAATCTCTCGATTTGTCCAGTTGACCTCTAAAAAGCTCTAAATTTGCCTCACAATTTAAATTATTTTCTTAATAATAAGGACTGCTGCATCGCGTAGCGGGTCCTCAGTACAAGATAATTATGCCTGTCATCTTGACATGTGATGTGACGTCACCTGACGAGGGTGTCTTATCCAGCCGCTGATCCTCTGAAGCGTTTATCGTTAAGCTCATTAAGCTACAAGCGAAGATCTGACACACTCAAAGCTCTTTCGCATGATACCAACTTTCTGACATTTTAAGACAGGTAAGGCGTAATAAAATATTTACTCGTTTATGGCTCTACCTGATTATTTTACTTTGTTACAAAATTATGCAAATGTAAAATCATAATTTTAAAATATTTGAAGACCAGCAACGAATTAGTGGTGCCTATGGTGTTGCAAATGTATATAATTATATGTGCCGCGGTAATTACCTAACACTTAAACTGTAGATTACTAGTCTTTTTTATTTTTCGCCAAGCCTTTCGTAAAAACTAGTTTTAACTAGGGAAAAACGCGTTCTAACCAAAAACGAATCCTAACGGTAACATATACATTTCACTCATTCGTCCAAGTTCTCCACGATAGGTACATATTTATGTGTTTTTAAAAACAGTGTCACTCACATCATGATTTCATAAAACTACATGTTCGTTCGTTTTTAATGTCTTTATAACTATTAAATTCAAAATTTAAAAACCCCCGACTAAAATCAAATTTACTATTTTTTTGTGGCCAACTTGGATTTTAAACTTTTCAGTGTAGTATTCTACTATTCAAGCCCTTTCACGGCGTCAAAAGATATTTACATTAAAACAAGATACACATTTTGCAACAAAGTTATCGATTAGATTTAAAAAAGAATTAATTTAAAAAAAAAATTACAAGAAAAACCGCATAAATAGAGAAATTCTGTCAATGGCGTCTGTTTAAACAGAGGAATTATTATAGTTCAAGGTGCTATCTAGCTATGAAGATTAAACTTTGGTCATTCTTCAGCAAAAATATATATCGGTTTATCCGTTTCATTTCGGCATTCCAAGGTTTCATATGCCACATCCCATTTCCAGCATCAGGTCCCCGTCAATTAGAAACATAAAAAGAACCAGTCAAGACAAATTCAACGAGCCCAAACTCGATGGATTTACTTAAAAGGTAAACCAGGGTTACGTCTCCTACCTTCGAGCCTTATCATCAGACCAGCTCAGAAGACTATTATCCAGAAGACATTAGTGTTTCAAATGTCAGGTCACACACAAGCAAACTGAGCGTGTAACATTTCTATCACACCTAAGAAACGACCTGATGACCATGAAGGCCTGAACCGATTTCCACGAAACATAGCTAAAAAAACTCTCGACTGATATACCTTTCAAACAAAAAAACTGCATTAAAATCGGATCATCAGACAGACACATACACATACATTTACACAGACACGTCAAACTTATAACACCCCGTCGTTTTTGCGTCGGTGGTCAAAAAACGAACGTTAAAATGTCTTCGTTTTTAAAGCAAACATTATGCATTTATACATTTTGTATTTGTTGTCTTTTACGAGTTAAATTAAATATTTTGGTTTTAATAAGATATTTAAACTGAATGATAACTATACTCGTGGTTAATGTTTATTTTATATAACTGCCTCTGTACGGATATAGGTCATTGCATGTCAGAATCTTGTACTATAAGCTAAATAAAATAATAAATGCTTACAAAGCATTCCTCTGAACGTGGGGGAGGGAAAATTAAAATCAGAGAGCTATTTAATTAAAGCCTTTTGTTGTTGTAAAATATTCGGGGGTGTTGCGCCCACCCTTTGATTTGCCCCACTCTATCACATCGACAGATAGACAGCTCTATTATTATACATCCGTTTTAAATGAAATAAACGCAATGTTCTATCTATTAACTGTTGACGTAAAACTGTTTATGAACATGAATATGTTCTTTCAAAGCTTGGGTAGTTTTCTCGCAAACAAGTGGTTAAATTAGGAATGAAAATTATATGAAACTTCTCCAGTTTACAAGTTATAGTTATGAAAATTAGTTCATTATTGTGTATGCATGTGTGTGTAATGTTGAAAAATTAATATTCCTAGAGGATGAAAGTTTGTAAAATTCAAAATTTGATTCGGGCGATAATACAACCTTTGAAATTAATTTCTGTTTGTACTAATCTTTAGTTACTGGACGGTTTTTAATTTGGTTGTCGCGGAAAGATATAAAGTCTGAGGACACATATAGATCTGCTTTCTCAAGATCGGATAAATTAAAATAAATATATAAAAAAACAGAATCCAATGGAGACTTACTCGTCTAGTTTTTCATATATTTTTTAAACACAATCGAGGACTCGAATTTTGAACCTGGAGATCCAAAACCACATAAACAGACCACTGGACCAATAAGACGGTTGCCTCATTACTAAACCGTAAATGATAAAACATAGTGAACATGCAACAATCCCAGCGACATGGCAACAGTATCAAAGGCAAGTAGTGCATAATGTATCTCATTAGGCCGCCTTCAAATGGAACAAATACAGTCTCCGGGGTCTCTAATTGGCTCCTTTGGATCGAGGGCCAACGTGACCTGAACATCAAACTTTTACCTCCATCCCCTTTGAATAGTTAACTATATTTATGTATAAATAACTTGCCTACGCAGGTCATTCAAATTGTATTCATTCATAATATGATATGCTTTTTTTTTTAAAGTAAAAACGGTATCCTATTAGGTTTTAAGACCCCACTGTCCGTTTGTCTGCCTGTCACTAGTAGAGAAGAGAGGAAAAAGAAGAAAATAAATGTTTAACCCTAAACACCTTTTTTAGCCTACGTGGCGCAGTAGTATGCGCAGAGTATTATAAGTCGGAGGTCCTGGGTTCGATTCCCGGTAGAGCTGATTAAGATTTTCTAAATTTGTCCAGTAGTGGCTTCGGCCGTGACTAGCTATCACCGTTCTGACAAAGACGGTCCTACAGCCAAGCGATAAAGCATTCCGGTACGATGTCGTGAAAAAACCAAAGGTGAGCGGATCATCACCTAACAAGTTAGTCTGCTTCCATCTTTGATTGCATCAACAGCATACCATCAGGTGTGATTGCAGTCAACTTGTAATAAATAAAAAATAATAATATTTATGACCTCTCCCACGGGAACTCTATATTAGGTAGTCCAGGTTTAAAGTTTTCTAAATATTATTCCAGCGGTATGTGTAGTGAATTGATAACAAGAAGGTCCTGAGTTCAATTTCTGGCTGGTCCGATTGAATTTTTTTAGTCGGCTAGATCCAGATATTGCTGTGGCTAGTAATTGTACCGACACACGTGATTTTGTGTAGAAACCAAAAAGGATGTGAATTTCATCCTACACCTTATAAGTTAGCTCGCTTCCGTTATAAATAGCAACATCACTTAGTACATACATAAATACCATCACGCCTCGTTCCCATAGAGGTTGCCACTTAGTCTCTACCTACCTCTATTCCTCCTTCCACTTACTACGATCCTTGTATATTATCTTGCTCGCTTCTTCAATTTCACTAATCCTAACTAATCCTTTCATACAAGAAAGTAGATTTAGGGTACTTTTGACGTTTCCTTTAATCAGAATATCCTGGATTTAGTCCAGGAATATTCTCCTTGGTCTTCCCCTTCTAACATTTTCATTCATTCTCGCCTTATAAATCTATTTCGTTTCATTAATTCTCTCTACATGACCAAACTATCTCAGCATACCTTTCTCGATTTCAGTCAGTACATCTGCTTTTGTAACACACTGCTCTCTTATTCCGCGATTCTCAATACTGTCACTTATTCTATTCCATTCAACACATATAAATTAAAAAAAATATTGGCAATTTCTGCGCACACTTTTTACTATTCAGGGTACACTGAACAAAATACCTATAACATTGCTAACTAAATAAAAAAAACGTCTAACCATTAATTAATAAAGCTTAACGTTTTGCGCAGTTATGACTGAGCCGTAGTTTAATTGACCTAAATCAAAATATTCCCACAATCCGGTTAATTGATACGGATCAGAGAGATTTCAAACTAAATTCAATTACTGCTGCGAATACTTGATATATCGTGCTTATAACCGGCTTCAAAAAGACGAGGTGCAATTTGAACTGTGTGTTTAATTATATGTGTGTTTGTCCGCGATTATTTCGCGGTCAGATGAATCGATTATGATGCGCTTATCGCTGTAAATTTAACAAATAAAAGCTGAATGAAAACTAAATACAGTACAACGGACCACAATGAAATTTAGACCCTATGGTCTACTTAGGTGATAGTACCAGGTTTCTAAGCCGCCATCTAAGAATAACCATCATCGTCAGGCCTTATTAGCGGCCTTTCAGCCTTATTATTTAATACACGTTAAATATCAAATATGTTCAACGCCTTCATTTTCTTAAAGCAACCGAGTTAGCAAATAATCCAGCAGATAACCAAAAGGTACAACCGGAACTTGTCGGTCAGTGCGGAGTGCAGCTTTGTCGAGCCTCTTCGCTTTGTGCCGCGCCACAAAACAGAACAGCTCGCAAAAGGCTCTCTAGAGCTTATCTGTGAATAAAAGCTATATTACACAATTTAAACATCTTACAGAAATGAACTGTACACGAATAAAGAATAGCGTAAAAACGAAAAACTTGAACATCTATGAACAGAATTCATTACTTTGAAGATATTTTTGAAATTTGTATTGGAGGGCACAATATAATGGACACAAGAACTAATTCGCTAGAGTCTGCTAGTTACTAATAAAGATCTTTAAATTAAAGTATTAGCTCATTCACTTTAGAATGATCTAAAGAAACACATGCACATTTCATGACAAACTTTCATGAGTTCGAATTTATTAGAAACCCGGTAGATAAGATAAACGGGTAATGAAGTTTTCTGATTTGAACCAAAAATCGAGATCTTTTAGTACAAATGGACTTTTTTAACATACAAACATTACATTACAGGCGCACCTGGTTTAAAAAATCATATGTTATATAATGCATTATTTCGGTACAGGACCTAGTTTAGCGGTAGAACACTCTAGCCGCGAAAGCCAAAGATAAGTGCTTAAATCCTGCCGTTTCTGCAATTTTTTACGTTATGTTTATTTTCAAAAATTATTTAGTATGTATCCAATATAAATATGTTAAAGTTATCAAGTTTAGAACTTGTTTAATATTAATGGTTTAGTATAAGAAAATATGCTCATACATAGTTATATTGTTGAAGTGATAACTTCTTATAGGAGGATAAACTGCTTTAACGCTGTACGGCGATATGGAACATAAGGGAGTGGACTGGTATAAAACCGTCGAAGAACTATTCCACGTAGTCATGGTTTGACGATCATAATCGTACATACTAATATATATAATAACACTAAAAATAATTAAAATATATATAAATATATTTTATACATGAAAAATATATAAATGTTCCGTTCCACATCCATAGTGTATCTTATACATGCCCCGAGGGCTGCCGGAGACGAGAAGTGACGTTCGAACGAACGAGGGATTGCAGTGCGCTGTGTCTGTGTTTGTGTGATGCGCGATGCGCGCTCGTCACTAATGTGGGGATGTGAGGTGTCCTCTGTGTTTTCATCGAGCGATAAATATAATACATAGAGGTCGGTTATAAATAGTGTGAGAAGGCATATATGGAAAGAGATTTATAAGCAATAATCCATCAAGTAAGACTATGCATTCTTACTAACAAATATAGAATTTAATAAAATAAATTATTGAATTATGAGATAGCAAGACACAACTATAGAAATATATTAACAAATTTTCATATAAATATGCCTTGACAGCTTGGACATTTACACAATAAAATACGACTGTTGTATTTTATATCTATGTTAAAGCTTTTTGAACGCATAACACCTCGTAACGAGGTATACTCATCTGATTGGTTGAGGAGTGAGATACTGGCGCTTACATTTGGTTCAGCTCTGAATCTACATCTTACGAGGTGTTTGAAACGGATGTCTGAGCTCTATGTTGACTTACTGAGTGCCTTATTCTCTTTTAACATCTCGCAATTAGAATCCAATATCCAGAGGAACACACCTCTATAATATGTGCTACTTTCGAACGCCTTACACCTCGGTATCGAGGTATGAAATTAAAGATGAAAAGAAAGATGCCATCGATCTAAAGTTTGTCTGACGACTTACTCGGATCGCTCTGTGTGTATCTGTAATACCACTCTAATATTGATTGGAATTTTTAGTTCTTAAGAGAACTTGATTCTAATCAAATTTTTTTGAAATTATACAATACACGAAGAGGCTACATAAATGGGAAACACTTCGTGTATTGAAAAATATAAAGCAATTAAGTTATAAAACATGAAAGGGACCTCATATATGAGAATCAGTTCATGTAATACAGTGGGAAGATGTGGGTTTAGGGATAGTCAAGATTTGTTTGTGGTTGCATGAATTTTATCTTCCGAAACTCTAAAAGTACTTGAGTTATTTATGGACATGACATTGATAAAAGGGTTCTAATCGAAAGACGATCACGTGCCAATCTAATACTTTTAAATTAAAAGTATAATAACCTTTAGAGAGATCTAAAACATGATGTAAATTGTGTTTATATTTGTATGTGACGAATGTTTGCCTTTGTATGGGACTTCGAAACAGTTACAATGGATAAGGAGAAGTTCAAACTGGCTGCGGACTTTCAGTAATGGCACGAAAGTACATAAAAGAACAGAGGCAAAGCCTCATACTACCGCGCGAATCGGTTGCACTACTACAAGCACGCGGGGCATGTGTAAGTGACCACAATCCGCTTGCTGCACACGCGGCGAGACTGAAAAAAAACCGGTTTACGCTGGCACAGTTAGTTGACAATCTTAGTCAGTGCGACACATTGTTTGTTTGGTTGTTTAATTTTTCTTAACCTATTGTGACAACCCTGCCAAAATGGGTAACAAATTTGCACGTTCCTCTTACTTCTCACGTGGTAATGGAGAAGCATTTAATGAAGAAGAAATATACCAATCACACTTATTTAAAACAAAACAGGGATGTGCTTTCATACACTGTATGATTACTGTACAACACTGCGCGATGAAAACACTGTACGCTTGCTAAACCGTAACTGCACTTTTCCCGACTCTTTCAAGTTTCAACGGAATATGATTATAGAGTACAAAAGAATGAAATTAAATTTTCAAGTATCGGGGACGAGCCTACGAGGAATAAATAGCAATATTTACTTTTCATATAAATTTGTTAGGTTTATTATGAAGAATAATGTTATTGTCATCGAATACATTTGTATTGCTTGCGTTGTTGGTTCAGTGGTTAGCCTATCCGGTTGACGAACATGACATCCTGGGTTCGATTCTCGGGTCACGCTACGAATATGTAGTGTTTGATGTCATCTTATATTGCTTCACCACTTACCATCTAGTGTGATTGCAGTTATAAAAAAAGATTGGCACCTACTTTAAATATATGTTTAAGGTTAAGGTTTTAAATCACTAAATCATGAAAGTTATTTTTTATTTTTATTGCATTTTGAAATCGGTTTTATTTCTATATTATTTTTTTCTTTAATAATTACAAACTCTTTTCCTCATAAACGCGTAGAGATATACAAAGTTTAAGTTGTACGGTGCGTAAATCCGACTCTCACTTGACCGGTTTTTTCACAATTTTGTGTGTGTTTTTTATTAAATCTAGTCTTTAAGGTCCTAATCAGTAATTTTAAGCTACTTTATTATAGTTTTGACGTGAAAACGTCTTATAATTCGATAGAGCCGGCTGCACGCACGAAAAAACATGACTCATGCGGCGCTACCTCACTTTGAGGCGTTCCATGTAAGGCTTGAAGTGCAAGCGAGAGCGCAGAACGAGCGACAAAGAAGCACAATCGGCCTTTGCGTTCGGCAGCGTTGGACATCCGTCTATTAAATATAATTATTAAATATATTAATTTTAAATTAAAAATTAATATATTGATAAATTAATATATTTATTATAAATTTAAAATATAAATTTATAAAATCAAAATCAATTATTTTATTAATTTAAATTAATATTTATAAAAACATACTTAAATTAAAAATTTTAATAACCAATTAAATCCAACCATTCCATCAGTATTTTCTTAAGACGTTGTCACGTTCAACTATCGTCAGTACACCGACTTTACAGACAACCAATTTTTTTATATTAAGATTATAGGCGTAAGTACTAACATAGGACTTAGCCTATGTCTTCACTTAGAAGACTGTTACTAACAAATAATATGGGTGTATGCCTGAAATAAAGATTTATTTATTTAAAAAACATTTAAAACACCAGTGTTTTGATATCAATCGACCCAATCTCTGTTACTGCATGTAATGGCCTATTGTATAGTTAAGTTTGCATTTACCCGATTGTCCCCTGAGTAAAATCCAGGCACTACGCACTCAAACCACCATAACGTCAGCTAATACCGTGAAAGCCTCGCCGAAGGAGGGTGCATCTTTAATGTCGGAAACCTTTTACAAACTTCATGTAAAAATAACATAAAGGGGATTTAATGTTGCAGTGATATGTTATCTTTTAACCGACTTAAAAAGGAGGTTCTTTATGTAACTTTACAACAAAGGACATACAGCCCATATAAAAAATACCAAAGTTTCAAAGTGTCGGCCAAAAAAGTAATTATTTGGATTGAAGGTAATCGACCATTTTTAACAATGACAGCAATGCTGTGAAACCTGTAGGTACTTTGTTGATATTGAAGTTTAATTGTGCAGAAAATTTCCAGGAGTTTTGTTTTTAAATTGACAGGTGTTGTTATTATAAACATTTTTCATTATGACAGTAGCGCTGTTCAATTTTTACTTTCGTTTATATTGAAGTTTGAAAATGCAGAATTTTCCAAGATTATTATTTTTGCAGAGAAAGTTTGAAATAGAAATTTTGATAATATAAACATTTTTTAACAAGACATCAATGCTGTAAAATCTTAGCTTCACTGTAAATTTAACTTTAAACGCTAAACGAGAATTTCTCTTCTAAATATGTTATTCTATAAATTTTTATAGTGACAGCAAAGGTGTGAAACCTTTATTTCCGTTCATATTGAAGTCCAAAATGTGGATTTTTATGATAGTGAAAGGAAAATATTATTAGTAAATAAATAAAAATTGGTATTCCAAACATTTCCTACTATGACAGCAAAGCTGTGAAAACTCCACTTTTACGTCGAAAATAACCACTCGTTAAGCCTCTTAAATCGGTCTCACATAAGCTGAAGAGTTACTTTAAATATTTCATTATAAGCAAAATTACTTTAATTATCTAAACAAGCAACACATAGGTACACCCTGCACGTCTTGTAGCTGAGCTTAACAAAAGTTGTCTCAATCTAATCAAACACGTCATCGAGGGGCGACATCTCAGTACAACGGTCTTATAGTAATTACATTTGCCTACGCATTTGTGCTCAGACTAAATGAATATCGTAGGCAGTATGGCTTAACCTACACTGACACTGAAGCGAAGCGTCACGTCTCTAAGCTCTACGTATTTATTATGTAGCGCGTAATTTATGGCTCAACTTAACTATATTGAATAGTGTACCGGTTTGAGAATCAAAAGAAACAGCAGTGCTCTTAGTCAGAAAAAAGCATGGTGTGGTAGAAATTTTCTTTAAGGGCTTAGAAAACTATTTATTACGTAGAGCGTAGTTTAGGGCTCAATCCATAATTTTTAACTCACAAATTTATAATATTCATCTCTATTTTTCCATCAAACAAAAATGTAGTATATAAAAATAGATTTTTTTTTCTTACTTTTTAGTGATTCATCGACGCTTAACCTACCTACTCGTACTATACTATTACAGTACATGTGGCTAAAAATCTACCGACACACAAATACAACTTTCGATAATCGCTGCTAGTATGTCCATAACATTAGAAAAGTTCCTTCGATTTACCCAAGGTCTCATCATCAGATCCTGACTATGGGACCATTTAAGAAGTATACCATTTCTAATAAAAAAAGAATTAATATTCTGAATAAATATTTTAATCGTTTCTTTTGTTTTTCTCTAGTCTCTCATTTGGGCATACTTCGGGTAAATGTGCAAACGCTGCGTCTAATTCACGATCGACTCTGAAGGGTGTGTTTGTGTAAGACTTTAGAATTGGATTCCCGAGTCACCAGCCGATATTCGTTGGAAGAATATTAATTTGTTGACTTTCGGCTCTCCGATCGGCGAAAACTAATTTGGAGACTGGAGTATAAATGAAGCTAAATGAACTATCGGAATCTAGAAGTCAAATCATCTCGTGATTCTAATCTCGATTCAGTCTTTGATCGAAAAGGCTTTGATAGATGATATAATGAAAACATTGCAGTAAATGTTTTGAATAACGCTTATTAAAAGAATTTTTGATTTATTTTTATCAGCAAAGATGGTAAAGTACTTTAATACATATAGATATATTTTTTATTTGCACACATTGAATAATAAATACTTTTAATTTCACTTAAATCTTTTTGTTAGCTTTTAAAATAATAAACAAAAACGATGAAACTTCACAATAATATAGCTCACATATCAGAATAACCCATTTTATCCCGAAATTCCCATGGGAATGAAAACTACGCGGGTGAAAGTGCGGGCATCCTCTAGTATTTTTTTTTATCTACTACAATTTGGCCCTTGACTGCTATCACACCTGATGTTAAGTGATGATGCGGTCTAAGATGGAAGCGGGCTAACTTGTTAGGAGTGGGACGAAAATCCACACCCCTTTCGGTTTCTACACAACATCGTACTGGAACGCTAAATCGTTTGACGATACGTCTTTGTCGGTAGGGTGGTAACTAGCCACGGCGAAAGCCTCCCACTAGCCAGACCAAGACAAACTAAGAAAAATCTCAATCTGCCCCGCCAGGATTCGAACCCAGAATCTCCGTCTTATAAATCCACCGCGCATACCACTGCGCCACGGAGGTCGTCAAATTATTGTCGTCGTCAATTATTATTATTTAATGAAACAAGCAAAAGGTTATAGATGGAATCCACCATGCATCAACCTAAGGCATTACTTGGTACTACTATAAAACGAATGTGTTACAAGTACCTTTTTTGGTTAGTATACATGAAACAGCAAGTTTTATACTTAAATGAATTCGAAGCTCCTCTAACATGATCTTACCAGAATTGCTTGGGAGAATAACTCGAGCAGAGACTACACCCGTGTCACAAGTCTCGGCTCCTGTTCCGCTTTTCTGTCTACCACACGACGGACCCGGCACCCGCGGGATAAATCCATGGAATTCTAGAATATTTTTTCTTATTCATTAGTTAGCCCTTGACTGCAATCACACTTGTTGTTAAGTGATGATGCAATCTAAGATGGAGCCAGGTTAATTTGTTAGGAGTAAGATGAAATGCACACCTCGTCGGTATTTACACGACTTTAAACCGGAACGCTTAGTCGCTTGGTGGTAGATCTTTATCGGTAGGATGGTAACTAGCCACGGCCGAAGCTTCCCACTAGCCAGAGCTAAACCAATTTAGAAAATCTTAAACGGCCCTATCAGCAAGCGACCTTCGTCTTATAAATCCGCTATTGTGACGCAGTGCACACCGCCAAGTGCACGTGCAAGGCCGTCATAAATTCGTCTCAACATACATACCCGTAATAAGAATCAAGTTGCGTTGCCGTGAATCAAAACTAAGCTCGTGCACACAATGGCGTATAACGTATAAAAGGCGCATTATGGCGCGTCGCTATAATTTCCCAACTGCCCGCGGCGTATGAAAGCGCATAATGAAGTATTAAACTCTAACCGCCGAGTTAACAAGGCGGAATTAAACCACGCCACACCACTACGTTATATTATTATATCAACATAATGGACTCTTTGACTAATTAGTGACGACGCGTTTCTATTTAGCCGCTTTGTACTTTACTAATGGACTTTTGTCGGAATTTTACTCGTGTCATTAAAATGTTCATACGTGTATTTTGGATATTTCATTAGTTTATTTTCATGTTAGATAACATGCACTTTTGATACGATAAGGTATCGAGTGTCTTTTTGTAGCACCTCTACTACCGGTAAAGAACGCACGTTCTACTGTGTTGCGGGCGAACGTCGAGACGTCACAGTAGCTTGCAACCACGATCCTGTGCCGTCTCATCTTAAAGACGCGGTCGGATGCCGCTGGGTTTTTGTGAGTATTCTGGTTTAACTGGTGAGTCCCACATACCCTTCGGAAAGAACACTACACCTCTTTCCGGAGGAATGCGTAAATGTATTTCCCAGCGTAAAAAAAAGGTTCTACTGTGTAGTGCCGGCAAATAACTGAGCACTTGCTTTTTGTAAATAATGTTAAATTAGAGATAGGCAGAACCTACATCTTTCCATTTGCCACGGTCCTTGGATACTTCCTTAGCTTCCTATCTTATTAATCTTTTCATACAAGTTAATCGGTTTAGGGTAGGTACTTTTGACCTGGCCATTTTTAAAAATATCCTGAATTTGGTTCAGAAATATTGGCCTAGGCCTTCCCCTTCCAACATTTCCTTTTACTCCCGCCTTATAAATCTCTTTTGTTTATCTTCTTTCATCCATTCTCTCTACAAGCCCAAACCATCTAAGCATCCCTTTCTCAGTTTTAGTTATCTTCTTTTACAACACAATTTCTCTTCGATAGAAAGGCCAGGCAGGGAACACGACAAGAGCATTGAAGGTGAGTGTTGATGCCCATCTTTAAGGTATTGATTAAACAAAAAAGCACCCGTGTCACAGGGACCATGGAAGGTATCACAATATAAGAGTACAATGGATCTGGTATGCGTACGATGTATGTATAAAGTATACTTATGGAATGCTAAGCTATTCGCCTCTCACGAACTTCAATGTGCTTGAAAGCTTACTTGAAATGAATATATTTGATATCCTTTTCTTTGAGAAACATTTTGTACCGAAATATTTATAAATTTAGTTGAATGTACGTTGCTTTTAGCTAATACAGCTAGAAGGAATTCAATAAGGATGCAATATTTTGAGTAAATATTGCAACAATGTCTCTTTCTACAGTTACCTACTTGCGAAACGAAATCCGTTATTTATTTATTAGATTGTAAAGCTAGTTGTTAAAGCCCGCCCTCACTTCTAGAATATAGGGTCAGGAAAATATCTAACGCTCAAAAAAATGTATGAAGATATAAAAATATTCATCTCTATCCGTCATATCACTTAATTTGTAAAATATCTGTGTTTGGGTTTTGTGCCAACTCGCTTTGAATCAGGTTGGTTGGTCTAAGCTCCTGATGTTCGGTGTTTCTGTAAGGAAGAAGGCCTTGCCCTGCACCGGCCGTTAAAATAAATTAATAATAAATATAATGAAAAAGATATCCGATAGTAAAAAGTAATTTCGACGTCCGACAAATAGGAACGGGTTGTTACAAAAAGTAGCAAATCCTCCTCCGCTGGAGCGAGTAAAGAACACAGTTTTGATGCATATTTGTGTGGAAAGGGGTGTGGATTTACGTCCTAACAAGTTAGCCCGCTTCCATCTTAGACTACATCATCACTTAACATCAGGTGTGATAGCAGTCAAGGGCCAAGTTGTAGTCGATAAAAAAAAATATTAAATATTCCAGAAAAGAATAAAAGTGGTCACTTTGAATTATATAAGTCGGTATCGTGTCAGATTGACGGGAACAAAGTCCCTAGCGTATTCTGCAAGCTATTGCTCTGTTAAATACAACAATTTCCTACTCAAGATTAGATGCACTGTCTGCTTATTCAGTCACCTACTACTATTCATGAAGAAAATTTTATATAAAGACCTTTTCGGTAACAAACCGGATCCCAACATCCGGCCAGTGGGAGCGGGCTGTTACAAACAATCACAAGACGGGCCTGCAAACGACGCCGAACTCCACCGGAGCGGGTAATGAACAAATGTTTTGGTTCACAATCAATGTTTCGGAAGACGGGGCCGGTCATTTTTCATCACAAAAATCTGCGTCGCCTCGGGGGATACTTTTATTGTAACTTGCAAACCGGGGACTTACGAAGTTTGACTACGGCTTACTGACTTATCGCTTCACCCGTCCGTTTACAAAGGAGTGGGGACTTTTTATACTAGATAGGATTTTGTTTGTTTTGTGATTAACATCTGTCATACTAGTAATAAACATTACACCTTTTCAGATTTTAGAAAATAAATAAAGCAGTTTTTGCTCCTTAAATTAATAAATAATAATCAATTATATGTACAAGCTTTGAAAAGTTAATAAAATTAAGAATAATTTGTAAGTAATGTTAATAATTAATATAATTTCTGTTGTCATTTCAGTCAATCGCGAAAAGCTTATTAATAAGCTTTCGGTTAGTTATGGGATCAAACGTCGGTTACAGAAGGCAGCAATTCTTGAAAAAGAGGCGGTTCCTTACTAAGCAGACCTGATCACCGGTTATTGAAGCACTTAAAAGCTCCAGAACTGATAAAGGAGCAGATTTTTTTAATAAATAAAAAAAAATTGGCTGTAGTAAAGTCGGTTTACTGACGATAGTTCAACGTGACAATGTCTTAAGAAAATACTGATGGAATGGTAGCATTTAATTGGTTATTAAAATTTTTAATTTGAGTAAATTTTTATAAATATTAATTTAAATTAATAAAATAATTGATTTTGAGTTTATAAATTTATAATAAATATATTAATTTTTAATTTAAAACTAATATATTTAATAATTATATTTAATAGACGGATGTTGAACGCTGCCGAACGCAAAGGCCGATTGTGCTTCTTTGTCACTCGTTCCGCGCTCTCACTTGCACTTCAAGCCTTACATGGAACGGATCAAAGCGAGGTAACGACGCATGACGTCATGTTTTTTCGTGCGTGCAGCCAGCTCTATCGAATTACAAGACGTTGTCACGTCAAAAATATAATAGAATAAATTATAATAAATCAATTATGACTATTTTATTGAGATTTATTTTTATGTTTCTATGAAACGGAGAATACCACTCTCCAGGGGGGAATTGACAGAGAGCGGTGGGTAGCGCGATTGCGCGTAAACCCTTAGCTGAAAGGTTTATTGATGTTCGCCGCCCCACAGCAATGCTGAGTCCTGCCTTGTTTACAACCAACTAAACTTTATTCTTTCACAAGAAGGGGTGAACTTTTCTATCGGCTTTTGTACATTACCGAGTTTTTGTTGAGTGACTTTTTTATGTAGAAAGATCAAGGATTTTCTGTGAAGATACAATTGTAAATGCAAATTCAAAAAAAGTTAGAAAAGTAATTATGCTAAGCTGTAAACCCTTTCTTTGCACATAACAGCACATTTTAAAGAGCTGTTATGTTAAGTTATGCTATATTATCATTATCAGCCTATTAACGGCCCACTACAGGACCAGGCCTCCTTCCTTATAGGAGAGGGGATATGGAGCGTAGCGGTACCGACGGCTTTATGTGTACACCGAGGCACGGAGTTGTAACAACATCAACTTACGGGCTTTGAATATAGTGAAATAGAAAAATTAAAAACTCAGAATTATTCCGAGATCCGACCCAGGGATTCGAACCCAAGACCCCGTGGTTGAAGCCAAATAGACCAACGAGGCTTTCACACAAAAATTACTGAATTGATTTTGATAAAACTTCACAGTAATATAGCTTACATATCAGAATAACAGCCTTAAAATGAGAAAATTATTTTTAATTTCGTCGTTGTTGTGTTACTGTATATCTCTTTTCCTTTATAAGCTGTCTTTTGAAGCATCCTATTCCTCATCACGTAGACCATCAAAAGTTACGTTAAATCTAGACCATGTATCACATTTGATCGTAATACTCGTACCTACTCCATTACCTAACGTAGCCAACACGTCGTATGCAAATTGTACCGCGTGCATCGGGGAACATTATAGGCTAAGAGTCAACGTCATTAAACAGAGCCTCTGCAGTTGATTGTAGCTCTTACTTCAACAAGTTTACAGCGGGTATAGTATACAAGAGTTGGAGTAATCAGGAACCTAAAAAAGAAAATCAGCTGGCTTATCTACTTTTAAGTAAATAATTGTCGTCTAATGTAGATTATTTTCTCTAGGAAACCAAACTGAACTACCCAATATCCGCCAAGCTAAGTTTGATGTCAAGTCACCTGTAGTTGTAATTTCTGTCGCTTAGAGATTGAAATAAGGAAAATTTGGATTTGTGTTTCACTAGACAAACTCTGTCAAATTTACCACAAAAAAGTATAGCATTTCTCAGGCACGCCTCATACGTTACCTACATATGTTTCAAAATTCTAATCGTGCCAATTTTATCTATCCATTCCATTATCATTCTTGTAGACAAAAATAATAATTATAAAATACTTGATGATTACTTAAATACTAATTAAGAATTAAGAATTTCATATAGATATTAGTGATCCTTGTTTTTCTCTTTTCAGTAAATTACTTTTAAGGGTTTTGTTTTTATAATAATTTTATTGAAATCCTACGCTTATGGGCATAACGCCTCCGTAACTCGTTTGTTAATTTAAACTGAAAACCAAACATGACCAAAATATGTCTTTGCCTTTCAACTAAGAAAAGCTGGTGCCAGTATAAGTAACGACAATTATTTAACGGCCATGGATCACACCTATCAACTTCAGATATGAAATCGGCTCATTAAGACTTAAATGTTCAAAAACACATCACGAGTCACGATCAATCGGAAAATCATCAGACCTATTAGTACAAAATCATTTCTTAATTTAATCCCTAAAACTCACCAGAGCTCTTAGACTATATGGGGCGATGCGATGAATAGAAATGTCTTGGATAACACTTGCGCTAATACAGCACATTAGCATAATGCTCATTTATGTAGCAAATCGAGATGGAAATGTTATTTAGAAGCAATTTGTATCAGCTAATGTTCCCTTCCGCACTACGCGAATGTGGAATCAGCTTGCTTTTGCGGTGGTCCATATTAAAACCTTATAAATATTCAGAAAGCTTTTGTATGAACCACCTATTTAAGGAACCGATAAGCTGAAATTCAGAAATTTCTCTTTCGAACGCTAAAAATGCATTAGCTCTGCATGTTGATTCTATAACGAATCGACTGTGTGACAAATTCATCTTCATATTTCTCAATCATGTTAGAAGGAAAGATATTCATTTTGCCAGATTTACCTCTGACGCATTTATATCAGATTTCGTCATGCATTATATCAGACAAATTGATTCATGTTTACCCTCCGCATCTTGCGGAACCTTAAAGTTTAATACAAGTACGCCTAAAGACAGCATCAGCAGGCTATATGTCGTCGCGACACTACTACTAAGAAAGAATAACTTGGAAGTACTCTACAACCGATGCAGGATTCGAACACAGGGTTTCATCGTGGAGGCTGGAGGAGGGAGGCCTGGCTATGCAGTAGACCGTTCTAATTACAATAACAACAAACACATAAACAACGACAATTAATAATAAAATCGCTAAGTAAATAGCACTTAACTTTAACTTAATTTTGTGTTCGTAATCTGGTGTACTATTAAGCAACTTTTACAAAATACGCTGTTACAAAATACCTGAGCGACGACTGTAATAAGCTAGTTGTTAGAACTGCGGACAGTTTCCCTGAACCTGCAATTCTATTTCGTAGAATAGCGCAAAAGTCAGAGACACCGGCGTCGTGAACATTCGGTAAAATATCCTGCCTTCTTTGAACAAAATACGAGTAAGAGGCGCTTCGTTGTGCTGGATTCTGAGGGTCTTAAAGGATTTTTGACGTAATTAATTCCTCATACATGAGAAGTGGTTAAATTTTAACAATAAATTCGTACGTATATATATATATATATATATATATATATAATATTAGATGTATGTATATTGTAGTGTTACTATCTTTTCTTTTGTTTTTGCAATTTCCCGTCTCACAGAATATTTAGAATCAATACGTTAGGTTGCCTCGAAGAGATCACTCTTAGTGATAAGGCCGCCTTTTGCCAATGAATGATACTCTGTTTTTTTTGCTATGTTACTTCTATTAATTGCAATAAAGTTATAAAAATAAAATAAATAAATAAATAAGTTTTAATTATGCGTTGCAATTTTCTGCGTGTTATCTACTACTATTCTAAGTGTGTGAGTATGTATGTTTGTCACTTCTTTACCACTAAACGGCTGGATCAATTTCAATAAAATTTAGTACGGAGTTAGCTGACACCCTGGATTAATATATAGGCTACAGTTTATCCCGACATTCCCATGGGATCAAGAACTACGCGAGTGAAACCGCGGGCGTCCTCTAGTTAGTAATAATCCGTAAAGCGGTGCAGCTCAAACACGGAACTCAGAACGTCTATCTGTCATTATTTAAATATCTTCATAAACCCGAACAAACTGAAAAGTCCGCACAGGCAGAAACATAAGGCGTTCTGAGTTCTGCGTTCTACGCCACTTTGTAACTTGACATGACCACGCACATTTTTGACATCGGTCATTAAGTTATTTACATAACAAAGAATGCTGAACTCTTTCTGACTGTGCTACCTTCCTCTGCCGTTTGTAATATTATGAACCTTTATTTAATGTCCTACTGGTTCCTATCTCCTATAAGAGCAAGGGAGTAGGAGTTTATACACACCATACTGGTCCAAAGTGACTTTAAACTATAAACGGCTAAAACTCACGTCGCGGTTATTTCGATTACGCAGCGTGAAGCAGACGCCGCAGTTTGCTTGCCGGAACAAGCAAGCTCATGACTACGGACCCCGTATGGGTTCGAAACTAAGCGGGCACACTGACAACAGTGACGTGAGTTTCAGCCGTTTATATTTAAAAAAAAATGTGTGCGTGTACTAGCGTACACTCGTAAGAAGTGAAACTTTTTTATGACGTTATTTTTCAAAAAATAATTTACTATATGCAACTTTACAGAAATTGGTTAAACAAAGTTAAATTAGATAAAGTTTAATAAAAGGCTTTTATTATCATAGACGTAAATACAAATTCTACAATTATTTCATTTTAGCTTATTACTACAAAGATTATTATTGAATTTCATTAATTGTAATAGAATTATTACTATCATTGATGTCGTAATTACTTACTTTTTTTAGAAATTCACTGGAATTAGAATTAAAATAAACCCTTTGATTTTGCTGATTACTTCAATATAACATATATATATATATTTATCACGTCACTTCCATGAGTCAAAGATGGCGCGTAACGGAAAAATGTGACGTGTAACACTAAATTTTTTTCCAACCCCGATAAAGAAGTTTCACTTCGATAATAGGGAAGATACTCGCAACAGTTTAAATTCTAATATGACTTTAAACGATTTACAATTTTATCAAAATAATTAAAAAATGTCATCGGTGAAAATTCGCGTTTGAAGCGTCCAACAAGTAACGCTCGGGAAAACAAACATACTGGATACATTCAAACAATACAACAGGTTACAAATGAGACACGACATGTACCACCAGACCTCGTTTACATGCATTGTCTGAAAATCATATAACATAATCCTACCACACAACACAAAAATCACTCTTATCCCAAACAAATAGAGCTCGAAATCCAACAACTGTAACAGATAAAGGAAAACAACAGATTGGTGACTCCTATGTCAGTTGGTATAAAAGTCAAATTTGAATGTAGAGTTTAGGCAGTTAACCGGAAGGGCCATTGCACTGTCTGTAATTAAAAAGTTTTGTCTAAATGTCTTTCATTGCCAGTAATATAAGTCCGGCCGCAAAATGAAACTTGGCACGAGCAGTTCGCTTTCCTAGCCACCGCAATAAGACTTGGCCATTCAATGTTAACTATCCGACCAATGTCGCCTGTATCGAAAGCAAAATTGTTTGTAAAAAAACTACCACAATAGAGTAAAAAAGTAATTTTAACAAAATGGAAATCCTATTTCCCCGAACTGTTCCTAACTACTATTTGAAGATTTTAAATTTTCACTGATTTCCAAATCTGCTAAGCAATTTTTTTGCTAAATGAAACCCTTGTGGTCATAAAATAAGTTAAAAGCTCTTGTCAATCGATAAAAAGGCGACTAATGCTGTATTTAACTGGGCATTTCATTCAAAATACTGCTGTGAGATGGTGGTAATAAAAATGTAACTTTATTTTCAGCTTCCCTTTAGACTTAGCGCTTGTAAAATGTAGAGCCTTACAGTTTAATTATTTTCAACTAAAGCCCGCGTAGTTCGCATTCTTGTAGGAATTTTGGGATACAATAAGCCTAGGGGAGAGTTGGATATTACCGCGCGGTTGATAATTCCGCGCGTCAGCGTAATTCAAAAACTATCAACAAATTCTGCGTTACAGTGTATATGAATCATAGCCAGACATGCCTATACCCTGCCCCGCGCACTGCCGTTACGATTCGCGCGACGACGGAGACAGCAAGTCCTTTAGATTCTTTTTCCATCAATCCTTATAATTTTTCGTGTACTTTCGGTAAGAGGTAAGTTATACTGTATTTATATTGTAATACTTTGATACTATACATTTTTAATGCTTGTATACTGTAGAATTAATGCCAGAATATGTTTTTACGTACTATAATATTTTCCATAGAATTTGAGGTTCAAAAATAAAATGATCAAGTTTGATAAATCCGCGCCGGGCCGATACATAAGGAATGTAGCGGAGAAGATTCGTCCAAAGACTTTATATGTGATTTTTGCTTTGATTAAAATAACTTGCTGTTTGATATTAAATTGATATTAGGTATGTTTGAGACTGACTAGTCTAAATATAATTCATATATTGTATAGACTTACAGTTATAAAAAGATATTTACGTGTTGTCATAGGTATTATTAAAGTATTTAAGTTTTTGTTAATACTTATTGCGTGATACTTTATATTGGTAATTAATTTCTATAAATACATTTGGGTTTCCCTATCTTAATGCAAGAAAATTTACTTTTACTATTTTTTATTATTACTTACCCATTTGCTTGCAAATGATGTGCGCACGATTTAGTCAAACCTGGGCACGATATTATCCGACTAGTTTGACAATACCGCGCCTTTGTGTTTTTTTCTAAATTGACAATAATTACCTTTTGTTTATATTTTGGATTTTTTTGTTATACGGTATACGATACCTAAATAAATGTCCTACAAATTACTCAATTTTGTTTTTTTTAATATCAAACAGTTTCCTAATTATAGGTTCAAGTCCTTAGGGGCTCGGTAATATCCAACTCTCCCCTATGTGTTTTTCTGTTATGTAAGCTATATTATTGTGAAGTGTCATCAAAATCCATTTATTAGTTTTTGCGTGAAAGAGTAACCAACATTCAAACTTTCGACTTTACCATATCAGACCTATACTAAAGCCAAACACGATTGAGAATGCTTGTCAACAAACAAATTAAAAATGAAGGTAGAAATCACTAGTCATTTTACACCTAATTTTCTTTAATTAGCTAGTTAATGACGAATTCATGACAATAAATTAGATTACTAAGCTTAAATCTAATTAATATATTCAATATCTTTTAAATAAGATTTTTTAAATTTTAAATTTGTTAGGCATAAAATGTGTTGCATTCTCAATCGAGTTTGGCTGTAGTATAGTAATGTTTACTCGGTAAAACCAAATTACACGTAAACTAAGGCGTATTCGCTAGTGATACTTATAATATTTCAATCTACCCACAGGGGACCAAATTCTTGGCTAAGATGTCTAGTTTTGAGGCCCCTTTCACAATAATTACATCTCTTTGAAGTCAAAGAGATGAAAATGTTTACTGGAAGCTTGTCGTTTAGCAAACAAAATATACACTAACAAACCAAATACCTACTAAAATATGTTTTAATTACTTACCTTTCAGAAAATCACTCAGCCATTCTGTTTCACATGATGTACCAAGGCAGTATGTATGTAACTTGTAAGTAAGTAAGCAAGAAAGTCGTAAAATGTATAGATTGGTCAATCCATAATGGCTCGTCGTTTTTTGTTTTTCAAACGCTTACAGTGCGAATGTGCAATAAAAACTGTAAGAATGTGAGTTCTATTACTACGTGACGAGTAGCAATGTGTACACACTCACACAAAGTGTTAAGTTAGTTAAGTCAACAAGAATGTCATGTTTGACTAGCAGTACGCTCTACTTAATTTTAACCCATTTTTAAAAATGAATATGTGGTGTTGGTCCTGCACAGCAAAATTATACTGTGATATAGGTTAATATTGTTAGCATTTTAAAATATTACAATTTGTTACCAAGACAATACTGTACGATATTGTCTATGGTAACGTAAGCTTGTGTCTGTCGACCGTGAGATGATTTCAAAGGACTAGATTCCAGGTCGTTAAATGAAATGTAAAATGGATATGTTAGAATAGTGGAGTAGTGTATTTTACTGTTCGTTTGGTGGTTACAAAGTACGCATATTTTAGTGTAATATTAATTATTGTAATTGAGTTGTTTTGTCATTCATTTAAAAAGAGCATGTGTCGAGTTTTTCTGGCCGCGTCTTTTCTCGTCACGGACTGCTTTTCCGATGCGGCAGTAGATAAAAGATTATGAAAGAATAAAACGATTTTGAAGACATCAGAATATTATTTAAAATCCCGCTGCAACTAACAGTTCAGAAGAGGGATGCTGGGAAGAAAACTTAAATCATCCCGGTTGTGGACTACGCCCGAGAAAGAAATAACCTAGAAAAGGTGATGTAAAATTATCATTTCATACTATAAGAATTATACGTATACCCACATTCGAAATTAGATCATATTTTTTGTTCATTTTTCGTTTTGAAAAAAAAAAAACGTATATTTAACTACAAAATTGAAAACGATGTTGCTTAGAACATATGTACATGCCTTTTTTATCGTTTCAGTAAAATATAATATCGTGGCCGATAAGTATGGCTGTCATGGAGTCTTAATAGCGATGACAGGAACATGGAGTATTGTAACCGCTTACAATCGACAACCGCCGTTGTCGTTAATTGCCCAGAAGGTGATGTAAAATTATAATTTCATACACTTCAACTACATTCAATTTTTTCTTTTATTTTGGAAATAAAATTTAATATAATTTCAAAACTGAAATCAATGTTTTTAAGAATACACATAGGTACATGCTCTTCTTTTTGTTACTGTTTCAGTAAAATGGAGTATCGTGGTCATCAGATACAGCTGCCATGGGAGTCTCAATAGCGTTGATAGGTGACTCAGATAATTTACGTTTATGTAAAGAAGGATAATAATAATGATATTTTGCGTATAATTATGAGAGTTTCCAAAGACTGGTCCAAGCGAAACCACTAAAGCTTGGTTCACTTAAGAATTGCCAGATTAAAAATCAGTTTGTTTTCAGTACATACTTGTTAATTGCTAAAGTAAAAATTTAATAGATTTATTTAGGTTCATCTGATGAATAAATAATATATATGAAATTAATTAAGTAGTATCCAGTAGATAAAATACTATTCTTACAAATGAGCCATTGAAACGACAGAAAATAAATTAATCATTCTTGAAAATCTAACAACATATTTGTTTATAAGAGACAAGAACAGAGATTATCTCTTCGTCGATTATAGTCGTCCGCTTACACGCATTCACCGGTCTTTTGTTTACATTTTTATTTCTTTCAAGAAAATGAATAAACTATAGGTAACATACTTTAGAGCCAAATACTTTGATACATATCTTGTAGTAGTAAATAAAATCCTAAAGTTTCTTAAAGTTAATAAAAGGAAAAAGTTGAGATTAAAGATATCCGAAATTCGAGATCCAAAACAAACATTTATTTCGAGCATAACTTTTATTTATTATTTAAGATCTATTTGAATACTTATCATGTTCAATGAGAAATGGTTACCACCACACAGTGCAGCATTAGTGGTAATAAAGCAACATGTTTTCTTAGCTTGATTTTAAATATGCTCAACGTTTTGGCATTTTTACATCGACGGGTAAATTATTGTACAGATTTATATTTTAAAGAGGTAAGAGAGATTTATAAATATAATAATTTTGAGAAGCATTTTTCTTGTTAATATACAAGTAGGTGTGCTATGGTTCGATATGAATAATTTCTATTTTTTCATGTAATGTAAATGTAGCTGTTTAGGTAATTATAATTAAGTGGCTGGTTGGTTGACTATGATGACTTATTATTATTGTTATTATTATTAAGATTTGACATAAGAAATAAGAGAGCCTTCAGTTCTTCAGCGATCTTTATCATCAGTTTTACAGCGAATTGAATATTATTTATTTATTTATTTAACGCTCTATGTACACACCAAATCAACACAGCGTAATACAAAGTAATGGAATACATTTATAACATATGGATGAGCAAAAACAGATGGCCTTATCTAATTAAATTAATTAAATCTGTTCAAGAATAAATATTATTTCAAATATCTAATTATGTTTGTCATATCGATGGCCTCCGTAACAACATTTGAGTTCTTATAATTTACCACTGTAGAGGGGTAGGTATTTAATAAAATTTTATGTGGCTAAAGTCATACTATTCATTATTATTGTAGTATTGTTCATATTTAGACAGGCAGGTAACAACACTTTGAGGGTTTGGATATATGGACGAGATTAGAATTTCATTAAAAAAATATATTATCAGATCTGGTTAATAACGGTTAATCACATAAATAAGTAATATTAATTGTTATATTCAATTAGTTTTATTTAATTTATTTTTGGGATTGACAATGGTTGTTTAATAATTAAGATATTTAGTTGATGAAATCTAATTTAGTATATTTATTCTTTATACTTAAGGACAAACTCGATTAATTATTATAATGTAGATTAGTTTGGATTGAAGGTTAGCAAAAATCATTTGAAATCAGACTAAAATGAAAACTCAGCCGATAATACTTTATTTAGAAAAGGACATTAAATAGAAAAATTAAAACGAATCTTATAATATAATTTTGTGTGTTATACACTTCAAATTAAGTATTATAATTAAAATTGATAGTAAAATACATATTCGTACATAAAAATTAGAATTCTGGTATGAGAAGACTTATTTATTGTAATAGGTTTATTAAATTATAGAAATTACGTATAATTCCTATGTCAATAATATTATTATTTATAAAGTTTAAAAATATAATCGTAATGATAACATAAATGAATTTGGATTTGGGTTTGGTTTGAAAGTAATGAGTTTAGAAAAACAAGGCTGACGAAATAGCGATGATGATAGTAAACACAAAAAAGGACGCGGGTGATTATTAACTACACCAGGCGTTATTGCTGTTATTGACTGACTTATACTTATACTTTTATTTATTTATAATTATACTATCATTCAAGGAAACCAATAATAGACAATATAGTGAATCTTTTACGTAATTGGACACTAAATAAATGTTCAGATAATTGTAGATTGATACAACTTTCACACAATATGTTATGTCGAAATTACATCTATCGATTTTATTTATTGCCTAGCAAGGATATATTTATTAATCAGTAGACATCAAATTATCAAGATAGATAAACAAAAAAATGGTTTATTATCAAATAGCAGTAAAACTAGCCATATATTTATATTACAATCGCATATATAATATAAAAATAATCAAATTGTTATGAATAATCGGCTAATTATTTAGTACTCCAAATATAAGTGACGTTTTACCAGAAGTCAAACAGATAATTGTGAAGTAGTAAATCAAATGTTCGAGGTATATCGAGAAAAGATATTTGACTGACTTATAATATTATATAGGTACATTTAATTACAAATAGATAGAGGTCTATTATTTGGCAAGATACTGAAAATAAAGACGTAGTGAATCAATTCAGAATAGTTATTTTGTTTAGTGCTTCGTCTTATTACTATCCTTCAGGTTAGAGTTTATAAGCTTTAATAAGATGAAATGATATATAATTACAAGCTGTATTTAAATTATTTCTAATAAGACTAATATTTGCACGTTTTGAAACGATTTCGTTTATAGTTTACTTGAAAGATAAGTGATAAAGGAATTTCAAATGTAAACTTATTGTGATTAGAAATACAGTAAAGTTATTGCAAACATATTATAGGTAAAGGGGTCACTCGACCAGGTCGTTGTGAACAGAACTAGGCTGTTGTGAACATGAAGTTGTCACTCGGCTATATTATAGTAAATAGAGAGGTCACTCTACTAGGCTGCTGTGTGAACCATAAGAGGTTGTTCGGCCAAGTAGTTGTGAATGTAGATGCTATTTTTGTGGATAGAGAGGTCACTCTACTAGGCTGCTGTGTGAACCTTTAGAGGTTGTTCGGCCAAGTAGTTGTGAATGTAGAGGCTAATGTGTGAACATAAAGGGGTCACTTGGCCATAGAAAGAGAGAGGGACTTTTTAGAGAGAGAGAGAGAGTTTAGTATAAGAGTGATGTAATAAATGTTTGATCATAGCTATAATATAATCAGTTTATAGTATGTCAGTGATGAAATGATAATTGTTTGTTATTTGAGATATTGCATAATTATTTTGTAACATGTAGTTGTCACTAGTCAAAATATTTGATATAAGGGATTATACAAAATCAGTTAGTATGTCAGTGTCATAATGATAACTGTATGATATTTGGGATATTGCATAATTATTTTGTAACATGTAGTTGTCACTAGAGTCAAAATGTTTTTTATAAGAGATAATATGAAATCAGTGTACACGTCAGTGTCACAAAGATAGTTGTTTGATATTTGGTATATTACAGAATTATTTTGTAAAATGTAGTCGTCACTAAAGTTGAAATGCTTGATATTAGAGATAATGCAAAATCAGTTTATAAAATGTTAGTCTCACAAAGATAGTTGTTTGATATTTGAGGAATTTCAGTATTATTTTGTAACATGATTGTATTCATCACCAAGGTTAAAATGTTTGCTATTAGAGATAATGCATAATCAGTTTATAAAATGTCAGTGTGACAAAGATATTTATTTTATATTTGAGATATTGCAGAATCATTTGGTAACAGTTGTCACTAGGGTTAAAACGTTTGATAAAATAATTATAATAAATGCAAATGCAATAATAATATTTATTATTATTATTTTTGTAATTGTGAATAACGTTACAAATAAATTTATACTAATAAATAAAAAAAAATTGTTCCTAGTTATATATAAAAAAATATTTAATAAAATATGTAATAATTTGAAGTTAGAAATATTGCTGGATCATTTCGGGACGTGTAGGTAGAATTCATATAGTGCATAATCAATTTATGATATGTATCCTTTATTTCCAAAAGTCAATTATTGAATTCTACTATTCATAAACTTTAATTGATATAATTGATTAGAGAAATTAGATTTATATACAAACCACCTTATTGTACCTTGTATATTGTAATATAGAGATATTATAAAAATATTTTATGTTTTGTTAATGTCACGAATTTTGAATCGTTTTTATATTTGATATAAAGATTAATCATTGTATGATGATATGTCAGTATATCGAAAGGTAAAACGGGTAAAAAACAATTCTAGGTCTATTTAGTAATTGTTTGTTATTATAGACAATATTGCATTGATAATAATTCCATAACATGTAAGTGGATGCCATTGAGATTGATAGATTCTTCAATATTAGGAATATGTTAGATGTTACGAAGAAATTTCAGAAATTTTTAATGATGTTCTGTATAAGATTTAATAACAGTTTGATATTGTAAAAATTGCAGAATTATTTTATAACAAACAAGTGTTGCTACGATTAAATTGCTTGTTTCTATTATAGAGTTATAGTACAAACATGCACGAATCCCTCAGATTCAATTGTTTACATTATTTCAAAATATGTTATATGTTTATAGAATTCTAGTGTCGTTTTGGATTTATTGATATTTGTATAATTTCAAAAGTATTTTATCTATAAGTAGCCGTAGTTAGGACTAAATTGTAACTGCAGTTTTAAAGATATTATTTATTGTTGTTATTTAAGGAAAGTAGAATTGTTGAATATTTTTGATAGTTTGTAGTCATTATTGACAATTGTAAAGTTTTTCTCACGGGACGTGAGAATTGGTCAGGAAAGGCCGACTGTTAGCATTTTAAAATATTACAATTTGTTACCAAGACAATACTGTACGATATTGTCTATGGTAACGTAAGCTTGTGTCTGTCGACCGTGAGATGATTTCAAAGGACTAGATTCCAGGTCGTTAAATGAAATGTAAAATGGATATGTTAGAATAGTCGAGTAGTGTATTTTACTGTTCGTTTGGTGGTTACAAAGTACGCATATTTTAGTGTAATATTAATTATTGTAATTGAGTTGTTTTGTCATTCATTTAAAAAGAGCATGTGTCGAGTTTTTCTGGCCGCGTCTTTTCTCGTCACGGACTGCTTTTCCGATGCGGCAGTAGATAAAAGATTATGAAAGAATAAAACGATTTTGAAGACATCAGAATATTATTTAAAATCCCGCTGCAACTAACAATATATATGTCGGAGTATCACCATTCTCTTTGACATCATCTTTAGTGGTTCTTAATCTCTTGGGCGTTTTTTAGGGTTACAAATACTATGTTTTGTGCTTGCTTGAGCACAAAACATAGTCTTTGTCTTTGTCTTCACGAACAGATATATTGCAAGTTCACAAAGTTTTGATACATGAAGTAGATTTCTATAATATAATTTCTATAGTATTATAAAAAATCAGAACAGTAGTTTATTTATACCCATCTTACTTTACTCGCTAATTTAATTTACTTCTTAAGAACACTTTTACACTGGTCTCCCTTACAACTCCGTTGTTGTGAGATATTATGCATCATTTGAATGTTATAAATCAAATTGAATTTAACTAATTGAATTTAACTTTGTGTTAAAGTTTTAAATAAGCACCTATCTCATATCTCTCATTAAATGAATAACAATTAGTTCTATTTCGATTACATTCATAAAAAAACTCGTGACATACCATAAATAATTACTTCCACAGTCAGTAACATTTCCATAAACAATGACATCTATCACGATATTACAACAATCTATTCTAAGTCTCTAGTCTAATTCCTTCGACATATATATTAACCAATTTAACAATACTTAAAAACACACACACCCACAATCATCTCAGATAGGTACCTAGTATAATTATATCTATTTTTCCTTTATTTAAACAGTTTAATGATTGATCTCAACTCCACGCTGTCTTGTCCTCCATACCCCTAGTGTTTTTGTAAAACGTGAACCCGTGATACCTATTATTATTTTTATTCATTACAAGTTAGCCTTTGATGGTATATCTTAGCTATAATCACACTTGATGGTAAGCGATAATGCAAACTAAGATGGAAGCGGGCTAACTTGTAAGGAGTAGCATGAGACCTACATTCCTTCAGTTTCTACACTATACCGTACTGAAACGCTAGATTGCTTGACGTAACGTCTTTGTCAGTAGGATGGTAACTACCAATGACCAAGGCCTTACACCAGCTAGACTTGGACTAATTTGGAAAATCTATATCGGCTGTAACAAGACAATGAAGTGACCTTTGTAGAAAAATTAAAGTCGAGTCGGTCAACCTGAAGGAATGGGCAACGGAACGATTCTTCTGGCTAATTCACATTTAAATATATGTGGTTTATCATCATACGATACGTTTTTTTCACATTATAAATTTAATTTAACACATTATTGGTAAAAGAAATTAATTAGAGCACCATTTCGTTTGGTCATGACACGCAGTGACACAACCTACTATAGCCCGTGTACACCGAGCCGTGGTCAACTCGAGACTGATGTTCGAACTGTACTCCCCGCACCCTTCGGTTTCCCCTCACGAAAAATAGTGGGGAGAGCCATAATGAACTGACAAAAGTATACCTTACATAGTCCACGTATGTATGAAACTGGCAGTCGCCCGCGACTTCGTCCGCGTGAAAACCTATCAGTTTTAATTTTAAAGACAGACTTTCATATAAAGTATGCTCATTCCCCGCTACCCCTCTCAATTTAATTTTTTTATAGTTTCCCGTCAACCAATATACTCCCGTCCCGTGTACTAAAGATCTACAATCACTGGGTACTATGATAACTGATGAATATTTTATATATATATTATACATAAATACTTATAATATATAGATAAACACCCAGACACAGGAAAATATCCATGCTCATCACACAAACATTTTTCCAGACGTGGGAATCGAACCCACAGCCTAGGACGCAGAAGCAGAGTCACTACCCACTGCACCACTCGGCCGGCCGTCGGCGGTTGGATGATATAGCGACAGTGTTATGCTTTTTGGAAATTTTTTAATATCTCCGAAACTATATAACTAATTAACATACTGTAAAAGGCAAATCTTATCTAAATAATATCCTTAAGATTATTAAATAATTTATTTTGATAAGGATTTCAGTTTAGTTGTATAAATAATGACATAAACTTAAACATAAGAATTAAAATATTTTTATAAAACAAAAAGTTATTAGTTATCTGCCAAAATAAAAAAAGATAGATATATGCTATTGCGGATGTTTTGTAGAACTTTTAAAGATACATAAAGTTTTCATACAATGTTTTCAATTATATCCAATAGCTAAGGCAGCGCTCGCGCATAAATCCGATTTAATAAATTTCACGGCCCGGCTCGCGCGACAAACACTGTGATAACTCGGCTAATATATATAAAACAAATATAAAATGTAGCCTATGATACTCACCGATAACGTAGCATTCTACTGGTGAAAGAATTTTTTAAATCAGATCAGGAGTTCCGAAGATTAGCCCCAACATATCTTTATTTACAAACTTAAAAACTATACCTCTTTAAAATATTAGTATAGAAGTATAGATAAATAACTACTCTAACGTAATAAACGTAATAATTACAGCACTAAAGCTTTGACAGGGGTTGATTTACAACGGCCTCAGAAATCTACATAATTGCTAATTAATTATTAAGACACAAATCACTCACTTGTTGATTAAATGATTTATCTATGCAATTAGTGGATCGATTCGATTACGAATATTTTGTTCTATATAACCGATTGAAACTGAGTGACAGTGAGTTCAGAATAGTATGGTAAGAGAACGGTGTGGTGTAAAAGAAGATGTAGTGACTAAAAATTTTTAACAATAAAAAATTTTTAACAAAAAATAAAAACGCCTTCAAAGCGCACTAAAAAGTAAAAAATAACTACGTCATTAACTTACTTTAATTTACTTAATAACATCTATGAAGTCGGTGCCATCCAAGTTTAGGTAAAGTCTTTAAAGTAGAAAGCTCGGGTGGCACCGACTTCATAGATGTTATTAAGTAAATTAAAGTAAGTAAATGACGTAGTTATTTTTTACTTTTTAGTGCGCTTTGAAGGCGTTTTTATTTTTTGTTAAAAATTTTTTATTTCATACTTTTTAGTGATTTATCAACAACGAAAATATTAAAGAACAGTAGTTACTGTAAACCGTTAAAGAGCTCCCTCAGCTGTCCTTCGTCTTCATCTGCAGACCTTCAATGACAGTCACAGTCTATCTAAATGTAAATTTCTCATCGAGACAAATTAATCAAGCCCAAACACAAGGTAGCTACTGTAAGCCGTTACGGAGCTCCCTTAACTGTACTTCGTCTTCATCACCAGACCCTCAATGACAGTCACAGTCCATCTAAATGTAAATTTCTCATCGAGACAAATTAATCAAGCCCAAACACAAGGTAGCTACTGTAAGCCGTTACGGAGCTCCCTTAACTGTACTTCGTCTTCATCACCAGACCCTCAATGACAGTCACAGTCCATCTAAATGTAAATTTCTCATCGAGACAAATTAATCAAGCCCAAACACAAGGTAGCTACTGTAAGCCGTTACGGAGCTCCCTTAACTGTACTTTGTCTTCATCAGCAGACCCTCAAAGACAGTCACAGCCCATCTTAATGTAAAGTTCTTATCAAGACAAATTAATCGAGCCCAAACACAAGGTAAATGCAGTAAATCGTCAAGGAGTTCTCTTATATGTAGATCGGCTCCATCATCAGATCGACTCCAGACCTTCATCAAATTGTAGTGCTTTTAAATAGTTATCAGAAAAATTAACAAACGTACTTGTTGTCCCTACAATTTTTGAAAGTTCCCCTCGGTTTCTCCAGGATTCCATCATCAGATCCTGGTTTCCTTATCATGGTACCACCACCGGACTATCTACTTTCCAACAAAAAAAGAATTATCAAAATCGGTTCATAAACGACGAAGTTATGCGCGAACACACATAAAAAAAAAAAAAAAAAAAAATATATACGGTCGAATTGAGAAACGCCTTTTTTTTTGAAGTCGTTTAAAAAATAGAACCGACTCAAAACGCACTAAAAAATAAAAAATAACTGTGTCATTGAGTTGCTTTAATTTACTTCATATCTATGAAGTCGGTGCCAGCCAAGTTAAAGGAACATTTATTTTACGTAATAAAGCAGTTTATGGGTTCTAGGTAACGTCTTGAAAGTAGACCTTGGCTGGCACCGACTCCTAGATATGCTTAAGTAAATTAAAGCAACTAAATGACACAGTTATTTTTTACTTTTTAGTGCGTTTTGAGTCGGTTCTATTTTTTGTTAAAAATTTTTATTTCTTACTTTTTAGTGATTTATCGCCACGTATCATACTCGTACTATACTGTCATAGTATATTATATAGCACTAGTAGCCAAAAAGCTACCGATACCGAGTCAAAAACCGAAATCGCTGTAAGCGTGCCTCCAAAATTTGAAGAGTTCCTTCAATTTCCCCAGGATATCATCAGCAGATCCTAACATGAGGACAATGGGACTACCTTGGATGCATGCCCTTTCTATTAAAAAAAGAATTATCAAAATCGGACAACACTGTAAAAAGTTATGCGTGGTCATACATATAAAAAAAAAAAAAAAAAAATATACGTGTCGAATTGAGAACCTCCTCCGTTTTTTTTCGTCGGTTAAAAATTGAGAAAGGGATGCTTAGATTGTTTGGGCATGTATAGAGAATGGATGAAAGAAAATTAACAAAAAAACCAATTTTGCATAGAAATCTTTGAAGGGGAAGGCGAAGGCGAGGATCAAATTTAGCACATTTTAAAATATGGCCAGGTCAAGAGAATCCTAAGCCGATGAACTTGTATGAAAGGATTAAAAAGATTGGAAGAGAGTGCTGGATGCAGTCTCTGCCTACCCATTTGGGAATGAGGTGTGGTGTTATGTATGCATGTATGTGTGTTCTTTTTTACTACGATATTATTTTGGAGTGTCATTATTCCCGTGGTTTGAATGGTTCGATCCCTGCAGATATTAAAATAATTATTAAATTAAAGCAACGTATGTACGAGTATTTTTTCAATCGATTTACCGATTATTTTCAAAAACAGCTAGATTAAGCCTGAAGCGATTTGTTTTATTGGTCTTGGATTTGTAAAACAAGTTATTCCGTTTTTATTGTTTTATATTATAAAGCTGAAGAGTTTGTTTGTGTAGTTGAAGGCGCAAATCTATGAAATTGTATTGTAGTGCTGTTCTGGAATTACGTTTTTATAATTTGACAGTGTGAATTTAGAATTTGTCTATATTTTTCTGTCTATAATATCTCCATCTCCATCGATCTTGAAAATAGATGGAGATTATACTGACGAATTGAAACTCTTACTGTCGAGTTATAAAAAAAACACAGCCCCAATGATTCGAAATGACAATTTATTTGAGTTATCAGTATTGCATATAATTATTTAAGAAAGACTACAGACTACCTAATATAAACATAATAATTGAATATACTCTAGTAAAATCGTGCGGCAGCAGTAAAACATAAAATTGATTTAAACCAAACCACCCAGATTACAGTCCACCCCCAAAACCCGGTAAACTGTTGAAATCACCCTTCACAGTTGAGTTCTAACTCGCGAATGATCCACGAATCGTCGGCTCATTTGCATCCCATCTAAATTCCACTTCCAAAGGCTTCACACCTCATTAAAACGCATTCCGTCTAATCGCAGCACAACGGTGACTTGCGCAAAAACTTTGTCATTCCTTCATGCAAAATTACGTTCAGATAATCCCCCCTCCTCCCTCGAATTGCTTAGGGTGCGTTCAAACGGTACGTAAATAACTAAACATCAAAGCAATGCAGCTCGTGTTGGCGTGTGGACTTGGCATACACGCTTATATTAAACATACACACAACTTCAAGCACACAGTGTTGAATTTAGAGTTCGTTATGGATTTTCATGTTTATGTGAAATTCAATAAGTAACTAGAACTTAGGTCCACCACGAATCCATCATGAAAGAAGATTTATGAGGCGAGGATGAATGGAAATGTTAGAAGGGAAAAGTCTAGGCGAATGTTCCTGGACCAAATTCAGGACATTTTAAAGAATGGCCAGGTTAATAGTACCTAAACCAACGAACTTGTATGAAAGGATTAATAATAGTGTAAGAAGTTAAGGATGTGCAAGGGTCGTGGCAAATGGAAGGATGGTAGTCTCTGCCTATCCCTATGGGAATGGGGCGTGATGTTATTTATGTATGTATAATCAATGAGGTTCTCGGCCATTAATACATCTATTAGTATATGCTTACATATATGACAATATTATATAATCTATTATTTAGCATTATGACAATGTTTGTTTTACGTTAACATAAAAACTTCTTGAGATTAAAAACATGCACAGAATGTCAAAAGAAATGACACCAAATTCTACACTACTATGCCATATACCTACAGTAATACTGTTTGACAACAGAAATAAGTATAATAGTAGTATTGGGAAATAAAAAGCACACGTTTAGATGTAAAGAGCAGTTTATTTCGGTTAATTAACTGATGACTCTTCGGCGGTTGGCTTTGGAGACGTTTCTTTCAAACTTGTGTCAATTGACGTTTGCCGGCACTGCCTCTAGCTCCGTTTCGTTATCGTTCTTTATTAAGTAAACAAAATTAACAATATGTTAACATTCACGTCGGGTACAAGTAATACTCCCCAGACGAGATCCATTACAAAAACCACTTACTAGGCATAATTCATAAGGCTTAGTTTTCTAAAATGTTGTCATATTTACGCCAAATATGAATTAAATATTCAAACACAACCCCTAATTGCCCTCAAATACAAACATTTCAATAACTGGAGGTTTGACATGAAGGTAGGTACGTAATAGGCAGTTGTAGGATCATAATTACACGGTATTACAATGTAGCCGAAATTAGGGGAAGTCCCCTAATTTAGGTTACATTGTGTTAAGGGCTTTATTATGTTTTTAGTCCCCGACGCAAAAACACAGAGTTTATATTTACCAATTTTAATGTGGTTGTTTTATTGCCTAAAAATTGCGGAGCGTTTTCAGTTAACATTGACTTTTTCCATTAATCTAATTGAAAAATAGTGCATAAATGATTTTTACTTTCTTTCTTGTTTCAAATTCTATGGTTTAGTTTAAATTTAGTAGTAGAGCTTTTTGACTGATTTAGGGAACTAATACTAGCAACAATGAAATTACAGACAGGACGTTTTAAACCTTCGATGACTTACACCTATGGTGAATAAAGAAAAGCACTTTTTTGGATGTGCTCCTTACATGCTCTGCAAAGTGATAAGTACAAAATATGTTTCTTTTGATAGGCGATGGTTTTCCACTTGGCATCATCGCTATTTTTTTGGTCCGTCAATTATTGCTACAAAAAATTATAACTTCTAATGATACTGCCTTTTTTGAGTTGTTTTCGAGATAAATTCAAAAATTTTCCTTGTTTTATTAAAAGACTTCAAAAAAAGGAGTTTCTCAATTCGACCGTAAATGTATTTTTTTATGTGTGTTCGCGCATAACTTCGTCGTTTATGAACTGATTTTGATAATTCTTTTTTTGTTAGAAAGTAGATAGTCCGGTGGTGATACCACCCGAGCTTTCTACTTTAAAGACTTTACCTAAACTTGGATGGCACCGACTTCATAGATGTGGTTAAGTAAATTAAAGTCAATAAATGACGTAGTTATTTTTTACTTTTTAGTGCGTTTTGAAGGCGTTTTTATTTTTTGTTAAAAAAATTTTATTTTTTCTTTGCTGATATTTTTTCGACCAATTATCTTTTGACATAATATAAGACTATTTTGTTCTTATAGCATATATGGACCATCAAAATGGATGAATCATTTTATTATTTTTACGATTTTCTACGGAGAATTAACCACAGAATTAAAGCGGTTGGCAGTATTACGTTTCTTTCTTTAATTCTTTTACTTCATCTCACTTCTTAGTTTTTATTATTAAGTTTGAAAACTCAAATTCATAAAAAGTGATCCCCATCTTGTAAACGTCCTATTTTTGCGAATAGAATTTTGGCCCTTGCCGCATTACCCGGGCGCGGGGAATATTAAAAAACTTTTCCCTGCCAACTTGGATTGTCTTTTTTGAAGTCTGTTTACCGCTCTGGTTTTTTGTTTTTTTTTTTTTGCAGGACCAAAGAATTGTCTGATTCAGCTGCTTCATTTCTTTTAGTACTGGTTGAACTTTGTAGCAAATAATAGGAAAAATTATAACTGTCGGATCATTCAAATTAAAAAAAATAATGCATATGTATTGATTCAAGAAAATGTGTTGTGGACTGATTTGATGCTAAAATAAAATACGTCTTTTTACCCGACTGCGTCAGAAGGAGGGTTATATTTTTCGAGCGTATGTATGTATGCCCACTTCATCGGCACGCGCTACAGCCTAAATTGTGTTAGTGACATAGGCTATATAAATTTTCAAAACGGCGGCTGTAAAAGGGGGAAAAAATGTGTGTATTTCTTTCTTCGATCTTAGCAATATGGGTATCAAATGAAAGGTCGTAAAAAGACCATTTCAAAAATATAAATATTATATGTTTATATTGCCGTTTTAACAAAAGATGGCATAAAGTGTACCGTATCATTTCTATACCATAAACTAAAACAAAAAAGTCTCAAATAAAATTATTATTATAAAAACAAAAAAACCCGACTGCATAGAAGTTATGAAATGAAAAAAAAAACAAGGATCACTATATATATATATAAAATTCTAAATACTTTATGGTGCTGCAGGCGGGGACAAACGTAGTTTTGGTAGTTGGTATCTTTCTTTCCCCGCAGAAAATAAAGTATTTTGTCCCTGCTTGAAGAGTATGATGATTAACTATGAAGAGTTAATTAATACGTACAAGTTGGTACATAACATCACGTCCATTCCCATAGGGGTAGGCAGAGACTACATCTTTCCATTTGTATTTGCATGCTACCTTAGCCTCTTTCACTTTCATTAATTCTTTCATACAAATTCGTATGAAGCTTCATACGAGTTCATAGGGTACATGACCTGGCCATTCTTTTAAAATGTTCTGAATTTGTTTCTTGTAAATATTTCTATTCACCCACATCTCATAAATCTCTTTTGTTAACCTTCTTTCATCCATTCTCTTTATACGCCCAAACCATATAAGCATTTCTCAATTTTATTAACTACATCTTTACACCATACCGCTGTTTTAATGAAAATAAAATTTTTTAACAAAAAATGGAACCGACTCAAAACGCACTAAAAAGTAAAAAATAACTGTGTAATTTAGTTGCTTTATGTTAATGAAGCATATCTATGAAGTTGGTGCCTTTTGGTAGCTTTTTGGCGACGTAGCCAAAAAGCTACTGATACTTACACAAACACCGAAATCGCTTCATGTGAGCCTATAAAATTTGAAGAGTTCCTTCAATTTTCCCAGGAAATCATAATTAGATCCTAACATGATGACAATGGACCATCTTGGAAGTGTGCTAAAAAAATATACGTGTCGAATTCAGAACCTCCTCCGATTTTTTTCGTCTGTTAAAAAAATAGTTCGTACCTAATTTAAATAATGGAACGAGAATGTAGCATATCAGAATGTCTTACAATCGTAATAGACAAAGAAAGCTTTTTTTGGATTGCTAATAATTTGGTTAAATCTAAGAGCAGCCTCATTTACCTACTTCACCTGTTACTCAGTCAATCATAATTGGTCAATTCGTTTAGAAGCTACAATGCCACCAACTAATACTTAGCCATACATACGCAGAAAATAAATCAATATTATACTAAAGAAAGCTCTCTGAGTCTCACTTTAAAGTATCTTAAAAACAATAGCCGGACTTTTCCCAAGAAACTTTAAATAATGCTATTATTGTGAACTGGTAAGACATTAAAATACATGAAAAGCTTGCAGTTAACAAAGTTACTGAGAAGCACAACAAAGTTTCAATCTCTTTATCAAACAAAGTAAACGTTTAAAATGAAGACAATTCACAAAACGCATCCGTGTTAAAAGCAGCTCGGATATTTATGGAAGACTTTCAGCATATTTTTCGCTCGTGTTTTATTTCTTGGGAGTTTGCTGTGGTTTTATTATTTTAGGGGTGTTTTGTGGTTTTGGCTCACACTTTTGTAAAAAGGGGAGGATTAAGCAAATATTATGATTTATTGAAATTAAAACGGTCTACTATAGAAGAGATAGAGTGATAACAATTGACTCTTGTGACACTCAGTATCAGATGTAAATTTTTTTTATTCATTAAACTGCAATTGCGCCTGATTATAAGTGATGATGCAATCTAATTTGATAGCAGTAGGATGAAATCCACACCCCCTTCGTACGACACACACACGACATCGTACCGGAACACTAAATCACTTCGCAGTAGGTACGTCTTTGTCGGTATGGTGGTAACCAGCCACGGCTGAAGCCTCCCGCGAGCCAGAACTGCACTAATTTAAAAATCCAGCCAGGAATCGAATCCAGGGCGTTATAAATCGGAAGCCGTCAGTATGATGTTGATGACGCGCCACGTCTTATCGTGCTCTCCGACGCATGAAGGTGTAGCCAACAACTTCCCTGAGTTTAGCTGAGAATTTTCACCAAAAATTTTCCGGAATAAAGAAAACCTAGCAAAAATTTCTGTAACCGTAAATATAGTTTACTAGCGGTAACAGCAACTTTGTCCGCGTGGAATTAGTCAATAAGAACACGAATACTATGAACATGATATGATATTTATATTTTTGGAATGGCCTTTTTACAACCTTCCAATTGGTACCCATATTGCTAAGATAAAAGAAAAAAATACACACATCCCCCCTTTTTTCCCCCATTTACAGCCGCCATGTTGAAAATTTATATAGCCTATGACACTACCACAATTTTGACAAATTCAACGACACCTCACATGTTAAAATCCGTTCAGCTGTTTAGGCTGTAGCGCGTGCCGAAGAAATGGACATACATACATACGCTCTAAAAACATAACCCTCCTTCTGACGCAGTCGGGTAAAAAAGTAGCCTAAGTTACTCCTTATAACTTATTATACTATATTAGCCCTCAAAGATGAATAATTTTTCCCGTTTTCTACACATTTTCCACGGATTTTTATTGGTTCCAGCGTGATGTTATATAACCTAAAGTCTTCCTCGATAAATGAACTATCCAACACAAAAAGAATTTTTCAATTCGAACCAGTAGTTGCTGAGCGCGTTCAAACAAATAAACAAACTCTTCCGCTTTATAATATTAGTGTAGATTGGTATATTGCTAACAAGAGTACGTTTCTAATCAAACATGGTCTAGCGGGCGCGAATAAGCGCTACATTTAAAGCTAAACGAACCGCTCGCGAAAATCCCTACTATATAAATATAGGGCGCGGCCAAATTGTGCGCGTTTTCTGTATTTGCTCTCTACCCACTTTGATTTTGTTTCCGGGTTTAGAACAATATATTTATGTATGTATCTAATACCTTTAAATGAGCAATTCTTGTACGTAATCTGAATGTTGGAGACTTTTTGACTCCATCTATTTTCATAAAAATTTTGCAGGCAATTAATCGATCTAGATAACGACTAATTTCCAATAAAATATCGAGCGCCGCCGGAATAAAGCAGCGCCGGTCAACATGGTGCTGTATACCTATTTGTGTCAAAAAATAAATGTAAATTGATTTATTGTGAACATAGGTACATGTAGAAGCTTGTTAACCTGCAATTGGTGTAATTGTAATACCGTATATTTTATTAAATTATTGCACTATCCTGTAATAACTACGTCTACTTCTTGCACGGTCAATTTAAACAGACAAACTTAAAGTACTAAAGTAAAAATTTTCCAAAAACTAAGCCTTAAAATTAAAATAGACGAATTTGAATTTGATTTGGTATTTGAAATAAAATCCTAAACCCTTGACCTGGTTTCTGAATTAGTTGAAAAATTTGCACGCATATGTATATCACGTAATATATGTGTGAGGAAGGTTCCCATAGGACTGAATCATCATCATCATCATTACCAGCCTGTAGACGTCCACTGTTGGACATAGGCCTTTTTTAGGAACTTCCAAACACAACGATCCCGAGCCGCCTGTTGCCAGTGGCTCCCTGCGACACGTTTAATGTCGCCAGTCCATCTGGTTGGGGGTCGGACAACGCTGCGCTTTCCGGTGCGGGGTCGTCAATCTACCACCTTGGGCCCCCAACGGCCATCAGCTGCCGGCCCATTGCCACTTCAGTTCTGCGACTCGCTGAGCTATGTCGGTTACTTTGGTTCTTCTGCGTTTGGTTCAATCTCCACATTTCTGATTCGATCACGCAGAGATACTCCGAGCATTGCTCTTTCCATCGCCCGCTGAGTGACTCTGAGCCTTCTTATGAAGCCATATGCGTGCTTCATAGGACTGAATAATCGGGCAAAATACTCTCTACGTACGTTTCTCTCCGAAATCAGAGCATCCTCTGGAGCTGATGACTCTGCTATATTAGTCCTAGAAAATATTGCAAAACAAAAACTTGTAAAAATAGTTTTTTCTTTAAATCCTAGTTATTATATTAAGTGAAGAGTTTCCGCTGTCTGCTGGACGCAGCCCAACCTCTGATGAATTGGGCCTACGAGTATGTTTATTCGGATTGTAAAATGGAAGTGGTATCAAAATTTCGGTTCGCAAGCGATTCCAATTTACTAAATAATACAGAGCCGAGTGAAGTGGAGTTGTCGAATTAGCGCGCTGGGATGTGAGGAATAAACGGGATTTGTTTGTTTACCTGTTTATAATTATTAGTCGAGTTGTTTACAAACTTTTTTTTAGCCCTCGACATAAACAAGATTGTTGTTTATTATTGTGTACATATATAATTACTTATTTTTTTTTAATTTTGAATAGAAGCAGATGTAACTTTGCAGACAATCATCATTAATCCTTAATAATCCTTACTAATATTATTAAAGGCGAAAGTTTGTATGTATGGATGGATGTTTGTTACTCTTTCACGCAAAAACTACTGAATGGATTTTGATGAAACTTCACAATAATATAGCTTACATATTAGAATAACACATAGGCCACATTTTTTCCTGGAATTCCCACGGGAACTACTACGTCCTGTAGTAGTCAATAAATTGTTTCTTTTGCTATTTTCCGTAAAAAGACAACGAATTCCAGCAACAAAGTCATTCATATCCAACAGAATTTTTCGTACGTTTCACTCCAGGACATCCTCAGAAGATAACTCCGCAATATGCAATTGTGAAGTAAACTTCTAAACTTATATTATAATTGCGAGAGCATAAGCAAGTTACGAAGTCAACCCCCCGACGTAAAAAAGGTGTGTTGTAAGTTACATACTTCTCTAAAAATGAACCGATTATGCAGCTGTTTTTATAACTTTAAAAGACGATAGAATTGAGTTGTTTTCAATGAACATTGCTTAGCTTATCGAAAGCAATCGGCGTTTTTCTATTACAATGAAAAGAAATCTGGATGAAAAGAAATTCGGGCTAAAGTCGGTGTTCAAGATAAATTAAAAATTTAAAATAAAATTTGTTAATGGATGACTGCCTCGTTGGTCTAGTGGTCACCCTATGTGGCTGAACTAATGAAGTAATGTGCGGGGTTTTCATTACGAAGTTCTGGGTTCGAATCCTGGGTCAGGTCACGGAATAATTCTCAGTTTTTCATTCTTCTCTGAAATATTCTTTTCATTCCAAGCCCGGAGTCGAGAAGTTATTACACCACAGTACCTTGGATATCACGTTGAGCCGGTTGATCTCGGTCACTATCAGCAACATCTGATAGTGATCGTTAATAAGTGAAACATTATCGCCTGCCAACTCGCATCGGAGCAGCGTGGTGGGTCTACGCTCGATATTCCCTCTCCTGTAAGTAGGGAGGCCTCGCCCTGTACTGTTAATAGGCTAATAATTAAAAACGAAAGTATATACGACAAGTATAAAGAAGATCTTACTGTTTGTAGGTAAGCGTTATTAAATTTTGTAAAAAATAAAACAGGAATTCATATAACAAAGTACTGCCACGTTTAATGCCTGTCTCTTAAAGTGTTCGTACTTCTCAACCCTTCAGAGGCTTCGAATAGCTCTCTAAATAAGGGCCCTTTTGTGGGCTCGAGCGTTTTTACGCAAAAAGTCATAATTACTCTCATCACGATGGGCTGGAGATGAGAGGGTGTAATCCTGCAGGCGGAGACTTCTTACAGGGGCATATTTCTTATTTCTCTTGATGTTTTTTCAATGACTGTATCTTTGGCTACTTGTTCGGAAGAATCTGCGTTTATTTAATATCTAAGTACCTAGTACTATCATTTTTTTGATACGTAGGAATACATCCTACAATCTACGATAGCATCGTAGATCTTTATTTTGAGGTTAATAAATAAAGAAAAATGTTTATTTAGGAAAAACACTACTAATACAAATAAAATACAATAAAATGCAGGATGTAAAAGTGGTATTCCGTGAAACCCGTCAGATGAGGTTATGTCTGGGCATTATAACAATATATAAATACATCATAAAATATAAATGAGTTATATTAGGTTAAAATTATATAAATAATAAGAAATAATAAATAGACGGTATATATTAGGACAAGTAAACATGAACAATGCATAAATGAGAAAAGAATAGACAAATATGAACAAAAGTTGTTGTCAATGTCAAGCAACAAAATAAAAAAAAATAAAAATAAAATAAAAGAAAATAGGATCCATAATATGTATATTAATTATATAAACGAAGCAAAATACAAGTATGCGGGTGCATCCCATACCGTAGTTCAATAGAACTTTTGGGATATAACCGTGCTGTCAGTTATAAACTTTATATTATTTTGATTGATCCCTTACGGCAAAAGCTAAGTTGTTATAACCAAGTAGTATTTGTGTCTAAAAAAATATTCTCTTATTTTAGAAGTTACAGGGGGGGACACATTTTACCACTTTTTAAGTATCTTTCGCGCAAACTTCATTCTATTCAGTTTAGAAAAAAATTATATTAAAAACCTCAATACGATTTTAAAGACGTTTTGAAAGCAATTTAAGCAAAGCTGTATTCAATATAGTATGTTTATAGATACTCTCAAATTTAAGTGGACATCAAATCAAAAGAGATTCCATATTATACTTATAAAAACTATAGATATTTTATCTAACGTGCAAACAAGATGTTGATATTGACATTTCTTTAATTTGGTGTATCAACAGTTGTATAGAACTAAAATTACCCAAGTGTGCGTATGGCTTTAAGCTTGTATCGACAAAGTTAATAAACAGGGTTAACGTCCAAAAAAGCAAAATGATGGGTATCAAAACTTATTAGCAACTTTTGTTAAAACTAAAGTTCAGGTAATTTACCTTCGCGATACATTTTCAGTTGAATGGAAGCATTAACGCTTTGAGCTACGAGAATCAATGAATTTGGACCCAATGCCTATAATCATAAGTTACATTTTTACAACACGCTAATGTATGATTTTCAGACAATACGCGTAAACGAGTCTGGTTTTGAAGCACGTCGTATGAAACTCAACATGTCCCTTAATGTGCATCATTTCATATGGTTACATTTTCATGCATACAATACGCTCTAAAAGGGTGACTTTTTCAGCAATGAACTACGAATTGCGATTTAAAGAAACCATATTTTTTATGAATTAACCAGCCATATCCCGCCCAGTTTTGTTGGTTTCCGCGACGAAGTAGTATGCGTAGTGGATTTATAAGATGCAGGTCCTGGGTTCGATTCCCTGCTATGCAGATTGAGATTTTCTTCTTGAGTCCAGTAGCGCTATTTCTCAACGAAATTGGGCAGTTCAAACCTCGACGTGTCTCAATCTCTCTTTTTCTAATATAAAGATACTATAGATAGAGATATATAGAGTTAAAACCACTGCTGAATTTCGTTGCAGAATTTATTGGTAGATCCGGCTACTATCACACGTGATGGTAAGTGATGATGCAAGGAGTAGGATGCAAACCACACCGCTTTCGGTTTCTACTCGATATCGTACCGGAACGCTAAATCGTCTTCGTCGTTAGCGTGATAACTAGGCCATGGCCGTAGCAAAAAACAAAAAATCAGCAAAAAAGTTTATCAATTTTTTTTAGAACTTACTATAGTTATCCTACTATAGTTAACCCAATAAAAGTTTAACGTGAAGATCGCAAAATGCACGGAATAGAGATCTAGCCGGGTATAAATTCAAGAGCGAACTGCTCGTGAGTAATCCAATAAAGCTGTCAGAAAAGAATAAACACGTAATAAATTGTCCCCATTCATCACTAAAACGATCCAGGTGGAAGCACACTTGGAACACGACGCGTCTATTTCATAAACTTTAGAAAAAGTGACATTTTTAGCAGTAGCAGGTTTTTTAAAGAAACATCTTTATTAATGCAATTATGCCACACATCACAACTTGTTTATTAGTCGCCAGGACAATACCCCGCGATGTGTGGCACAATCCAGATAAAGGACCCAGCTCAGCATATACACTCAGCGGCACGGAATGTGGCTCAGACTTAAGTTTGGTGCTAAGTGGCGATTTAAGTATCGCGTATGAAAATTTCAAGTGGGATTTTGTCAACACGTATGTTTTTGTTATTTTAAAAGGGTAAGTGCAAAAAAGGCCCGTTTTTTTAAGTGTTAAAGCACTAAACGTTAGTTCGTGGTTAGAACGCACAAACGACGCATGATTTTAAAAGCGATATTTTAATTGTTTTGTTAAATTAGTGCTATTTTTTTGTTATTCTTATTATTCAGTGATAAATTTTGTTTCCGAAAACGAAAAAGAAATGCCTTTAACTGCTGCTCAAGTTGCTCAAGCCATAATGCTTCAGAGTCAAGGCCGAACACAAAGAGAGGTTGCGGATTTGTTAAATGTACCACGTACAACATTGCGATACGCCTAAAAAAGGTACGAGCAGACCGGCCTGTACACGCGGAGACGGAAGTGGAGGAATAAGGTGCACTTCAGTGCGGGACGACCGATTTATCAACCTCGCTATATTAAGAAATCGGTTTCTCACAACCGTTGAAATACAGCAGCGCCTGCAAACGTCAAGAGGAGTAACCGTGAGTGAGCGCACAATAAGAAGAAGGATGGAGGAATGGGATTTGCGCTCCCAGGCACCAGCTAGAGGACCAGAACTGCTCCGGCACCATCGCGTAGCCAGACTTCGTTTTGCTCGCGAACACGTAAATTGGACTCACGAGCAGTGGAGTAAAGTTCTGTGGACTGATGAGTGCAGAGTGGCTTTAAGAGCTCTAGATGGTCGAGAACGTGTGTGGAGGAGGCGCGGCGAGAGATTTCTGCCTATCACTACCACGCAAACGGTCAGTTTTCACGGTGGTTCTGTTACTGTTTGGGGTGGCATCAGTTCAGACGCACGTACGGAGTTGGTTATCGTCGAAGGGCATCTAACAGCAGATCGATATATCGAAGAGATATTCCAAGATCATGTTGTACCATACGCAGGGTTCATCGGAAGCGAAAATTTTATACTGATGCAAGATAATGCGCGCCCGCACACAGCTCGTTGCGTCAGTAATTACCTTTCAGAGGTAAGAATCCAAAAATTAGAGTGGTATGCACGAAGCCCAGACATGAACCCCATAGAACATGTCTGGGACATGCTTAAAATAGGCATCAGATCCAGACCCAACCCTCCAGAGACTCTTACTGAGTTGAAAACAGCTCTGATAGCCGCCTGGGCAGAAATGCCTCAAGAAAATGTGAAAAACATTATTCATAGCATGCCTGACCGCATGCAGGCAGTTGTCATGGCTAGGGCTGGTAATACCCTTAAATAAAAATTAATAATAATTTTTTTTTAAACATTTTTTCCATTTTAGGAGTTAGCGTCATTTTTGTGATTTTCATTTATTTTTTTAATTTTAATAATTATACGCATCTTTTTATGTTAGTTATTTATAAAATTTGTTTTTAAATAAATATTTAAGGTGTAAATACAAAAAAAAAGGTATATTTTGTTTTATTTCAAAAATATACTGCCCTTTTACTTTGGGCCACATTCCGTGCCGCTGAGTGTAGATGCATGCTCTTAAAAAAAACATGCAACACTCATTTTCAGCCAGAGAAAGCTCGTTCGGAAAGGTATAACTAAAATGCTTATTTCTTGTTTGCCCATCTGATTGTTCTGTTTATAGTTGTAATCGCAATATAAATAAGTAAATTATCAGGGTTAATCCTTCTTAAGTTTCTAAAGTGTACGCGCCACGGCGTGCTAGTTTGCCGTAGAAAGTAAAGAGGGCCATAAGTCAATCCTGTATCATTATCCGAAACTACAAATATAAAATATATAATAAGATACCAGCTTATTTAAGCGCTCGCTACTTACGAATATGTTGTGCCGGTCGCCGAAAAGAATCTACGCGCTTGAGAACTGTTGACCTCTCCCACGTTCTTATCATTTATGGGTAGGGCGCTGATTGTTCTGTTTATAGTTGTTATTGCAATATAAATAAGTAAAATAATTATCAGGGTTAATCCTTCTTATGTTTCTAAAGTGTGCGAGTTTGCCGTAAAGTCCATCCTGTATCATTATCCGAAACCACAAATATAATTCGCAAATACCTTATTTGAGCGCTCGTATGGAGAAGGAACAATGATACTTACATACCTACTTACGAGTATGTCTGGCGGGTCGCCGTCACTTACTCACCGAAAAGAACCTACGCGCTTGAAAATCGTTGACGTCTCCCACGTTCTTATCATTTAAGGGTAGGACACTGTAACGAAATACAAAATTTGTAACTGCGCCACGGGATGAAAAAGATTGGGAGCCCCTGACTAATTTAATTATAACCGTTTAAGATGGTTTAAGATTCTACTTACTCTCTAGACACACACTAACATTTATTCCTTCTTTTATTAAAATATTTATTTTATAATCAAGTATTATTTAAATGTAATAGGTTTTTGATCGACTATCGGATTGATTTTATTTATCATGAGTCTGGCATCATCCATAAGGGATATTCATTGTTAGCAAATAACAGTACCGTTGCATGGTTCAAGTGTGAGTCCACCTTCATAGAACAAAATCAAGTGAACAGCGAACAAAAAAAGGATAAATAAATAAGTTCTTTCTGCGAAATCATCTTGTCGATCCGTTTACGATAACTTATCTCGTTATAAGTTTATGTTATTTACACACTTTGAACATTTTTATTCGCATTTTCTATTTTGTTTAGTGTGTGTGACTTTTGTATGTCTCATTTGTAATGCCAGACGCAAAATCTTTGCCTCTTGATATCTTTGTGTGTGTAGTTTTTTTTTATACTATATTACCTAATGGTAAGCGAAGATGCAGTCTACAGTGGAACGCGCTTGCCTAGGCTACGATGCCTTCCCTCTTGACTTGAAAATACCCACATTGTAGGTGGTAGGGAAAACGAGTGCTGGTGTATTAGGTTTTGGGCATCTGTGTTTGTTGTCTACGGCTTAGTACTTTAGTAGCTCGCTGATGGACTTATTTAGAAGGTTTTTTTTAATTAAATTTTTTAGCTACGATTATGTACGACTAGATGACGCCCGCGGTTTCACCCGCGTATTTCTCGTTCCCCTGGGAATTTCGGTATAAAATGTAGCCTATGTGTTATTCTGATATGTAACCTATATTTTTGTGAAGTTTCATCAAAATCCATTCCGAAGTTTTTGCGTGAAAAAGTAACAAACATCCATACATCCATACACTTTCCCCTTTATAATATTAGTAAGGATTAGTACCGACGATAAAACTCTTTGTAGGTATGAAAGTAGGCGTCTATAGCGAATGTTTTAGATAGATAAGAAACACTAAGCTAAAAGTTCAGAAGTCGGAAGGAGTAGAATTAACTGATAGGCGACAGTGATACGAAAAAGAGTTTATTGTTACACCAGAAGAAAAATTACACATAAGATACAACAGACATATGGACGATAGAATTAAAGCACTACGCAATTATTTTGTAGGTATATGTAAAACCGCGCAAGGTACGCTACAAACAGACGGACTGACTGTGCCGCGCGCGCGCTGGCGGCGGCGACCGTGATGTATCGTTAGCTTGTGTGCGTCGAGTTAAGTATGTGTATGAGACACGCACACTACTGCCGCGCGCTAAAATATTGAATATTAGTCAAATAATTAAATATTAGTGAAATAATTGCGCAGATACTTTCCAACTATGTTATTATTAAAATATAATCACATAATGAATCAAACATAATAATATATAAGAAAGTATAGTAACAAAATTATACGTATAATATAAATTTATGATTGGTTGATGTGTTGTTTAAATAATAAATTAAAATAGATGGTATGACGTGGACCAGAGTGGCTCACACGTCAATCGGTAGCAATTTTGAAAAATATATAATTAAAAGAGTTGCAAAGGGCGCATGAATGAACGAGTTCAATACTTCTCGGTCGCTATTTCACTATTACTCTTCTTAGTCCTGCATTTTTGGCGGAGTGGTTGTGGTTACTACGATGTTTCTGCACTTTAACCGGTAGCATTGCGTGAACACTCGTCTATAGTTTTTTGCGACGATCTTGTAATCGCAGAGACCAGGTTTCAGCACCACAGAGAAAGATTGAAAAGACAAGATACTTCATCAGTCAAACTTTAGTAGTTTTGGTAATCCTCCTGTTTTTCCATATCTTATTTAACTTTTCCACTGCCAACCTGGTAAAGGCACACCGCCTCAATTCGACTATTATATATTTTAGCTAAACTTTAGCAAATAATTAATTATTCTGTTTACAGCAATAGTGAACATTTAATAGTAAAGGCAGATAAGTGTTTTAAACGAATTGTACAGCACTCAAGGATGTTACGTGCAAATTGTGGGCACACGGCCCGCGTTCGAGGGCCCTCGCAGGTAACCGGGTCAAGTCGCCGAGTGGAAGGTTTCCAGGGCTACGGTAATTAGATTCACTGGAGCCGCTGTCCTAAATAGGGTTAGCTTTTAAAAGCACTTTTGTAAATGCCGGCTGTCTCATAGCGTTGAATGTATTTTCTTAAATATTTAAATGAAATATTTTAATTGTTTAATAATAATTTATTTTAATATATTTTACAAGTATTTTGCACACTAATTGACATCTAAATCATAGAAAAACACAAAACTAAAATATTACAAAGGACCCAGACTCATTTGATTCTCTGAAGAGGGTTTTCTAAATAGTTTCAGCTTTTAATAGCACTTTTATTGTTAGATGGTGAAGTGTGTTTGAACTAATTGTTTACTTTAAAATTCTTCTTTTTTTCTTTATCGTTGACATTGCTGCTATTATCAATATTTTAAGCATATCTTTAAGCTAAAGGAATCTTTAGGACTTACATCATCATCATACTATAAGGTCTGGCTTTCCTCTTTATAGTAAGAAAATTTGGAGCTTACTACATACCTAAACGCAGTTCAAAGCAGGTTGGCAAGATTAGGGTGGTAACGTATGACTTTCTATAATAATTATCGCTTTCGACGGCTCTCCAAGACCACCACTGGGAATTCGTTTGAAGACAGAAAGTTCAATATTCGAACCTAGGACCTGATGATCCGTACCCGCAAATGCTATTTTCTCAGAAGTATTAAATAAAGAGGATAGGGCCATCGAGACTCAAACTTATAGCTTTGGAAATGCTTGCTGGATGGCATCCCCATAGATAAGAGTGAAATTATTACGGTTGTGAAGGGTTTCCCTGCGGCATTCACACATGCACCTTTAAGTTTACTTGTATTTTTTTGAGAATCGAAATTCCAATAGTTCAATAACCCGTCAGGCTCCGTCTTTTAACTCCACTGCGCATACCACTGTATTAAAAAATATATGAATTTTGTCGGCCTCCGTTTCGCAGAGGTATGTGCGGTAGATTTATAAGACGGAGGTCCTGGGTTCGACTCCCGGCGAGGCAGATTGAGATTAATCTATCTTAATTTGTCTTGGTCTGGCTGGTGGGAGGCTTTCGCCGTGGCTAGTTACCACCCTACCGACAAAGACGTACCGCAAAGCGATTTAGCGTTCCGGTACGATGTCGTGTAGAAACCGAAAGGGGTGTGGATTTCATCCTACTCCTAACAAGTTAGCCCGCTTCCATCTTAGACTGCATCATAACTCAACTTCAGGTGTGATAGCAGTTAAGGGCCAACTTGTAGTCGATAAAAAAAAGAATTGACCTTATAAAAAACAGTTTACTATTGTAAATCAAACCTTAATACTTCAGATTTCTTCTTTAGACACTGGTCATTAGACAAAATTAATTTATCAGAAAATTATCATGTCATCCGCTGAAACAGAGTCAAGTGCTAGTAAACGAAAAAAATATGTAATTAATTCCTTTGTTCCTTAATATAATCCGAGCTCATCGGACCGCTCGCCCTTCACATTAATTATTCGTTATCAAATCGACAGACATCCGACAGCTCGTGTTCAATATTAATTTGAGTAGGCTCTCGACTGTAAACCCATCTTATTAATTGACCTCAGTAGCTTAGTAGTGTAGCTTTCAACAGGAGATCCTAAGTTCGACATTTTATACTTTCAACAGCAATTTGTAAATATTTTTGCCACTACATATAAATCTACAACAATCATTTTTGCACCCGATAACAATAATAATTGATGCAAACTTAATTTAATATTAGAACACTTTCGATAAAACCTTCTTATAAATTGACCTCAACGGTGTTAAGCAAGAATCCCGGATTTTACCTTATCAACGGTATTTTAATTACAAATTCTTAGATTTTTAGCGGCTGGATAGACTTGAGCCTATTTTCAATCATATATAATTGATACAGAATGAAGGACGAAGAACACAGACAACTGTAAACCAATGTTTTTTAATAGACGGCCGAGTGGCCCAGTGGGTAGTGACCCTGCTTCTGTGTCCTAGGCTGTGGGTTTGATTCCCACATCTGGAAAATGTTAGTGTGATGAGCATCTTAGCATTCCATGGATTCACTGTGCGGATGCTGGGTCCATCACGTAGCTGAGAGAAAAAAACTCCGAACAGAGCCCGAGACTTGTGACACGGATATAGGATTAAAAGAGAACTCTCAGTGACGGTCAACACTCACTTCCTCAGTTCAAGTTATTCTCCCTGCCCAGCCAAATTCGGAAGGACACTACTAGAGCAGCTTTGGACACTCGTTCCAATATGGAGCTTACTGCTCTTCTAGAAATGCCAAGGTCTTTTGGCAGGTTATAGAGAGACTTCGCTGGTATACCTCTCGCACCCACTTCTACCACGTATAAACTAACCACAGCCATTTTTAGATAGTTCATTAGTAAGGTATATAATATTTATATACTTCGAATACATGGTCTTTAAGGATGTTCGTTTCCCACGGGACCGTAAGCTCAACAAGTACTACACGTTTGATTTGTTTGGAAAAAAGAAATATGTCCGGTCTAGATGTCGAAATAGCTAAGTCTTCCGGGATTTTATAAGTATTTATGTATAAAATATATAAAAATATTCATCAGTTATCATAGTACCCATAACACAAGCTACTTACGCTTACTTTGGGGCTATATAGCGATGTGTGAAATTGTCCTATAACATTTACTTATTTATGTTTTTTAATAGATCACACAAGGTCAGTTTAGTAAAAAAACTCCTGTGGGCAAACGTCGTGACGTTACAGTAGCTTGCAACCGCGAACCTGTGACGTCTCACCTAACGACGCGCTCGGGTGCCGCTGGGTTTTAGTAGGTATTCCGGTGTGACTGGCGAGTCCCACATAAACTTCGGAAAGAACTCTTTCCGGAGGGATTCGTAAAGGCATTTCCCAGCGATAGAAAAAAAAGGTCAGTTGTCTAGCTTTAATCAAGCGATCCGAATTCAACAATTCTTGGACATTTTATTATTTTTGGGAGTGCCATTGTCACATACAAATACAACAACAGTTAGATACGTTATACACTTATAGACAATATCCCTCTTTTATGGTGTGGATTAAAGCTGAGTCGTCACATACAACCAAACGTAAACTTGTCATACAAAAACCTAATATTTCCCTTAACATGGAAGCCCTTATTCTGTTATGGAAATCCAATCCAAGACGTAACGTGACACGCTGAGGGGACGTACAGCCTAATCTCATGAGGTGTTTCTATTTATAACTACAATATTCTTCCATAAGACATGTATTACATTACATACTAGTGGACACCCGCGGTTTCACCTCGCGTAGATCCCGTTATTGTGTAAATATTGGAATAAAAAAGGTTTGTCTACTAAATCAGACTGTAACCTACTTCTATGCTAACATCAAAGTATCGAGATATAGACAACAATTCCGTTGCATACAATAAATAAAGAGATTATGTTTCTTCATAATTATTTTTATAGTTATTTTTTTTTAATGACTACAAGTTGGCCCTTGACTGCTATCACACCTCATCAACCTGATGTTAAGTGATGATGCAATCTAAGATGGAGGCGGGTTAACTTGTTAGGAGTAGGATGAAAATCCACACTCCTATCGGTTTCTACACGACATCGTACCGGAACGCTAAATCGCTTGGCGGTACGTCTTTGTTTGTAGGGTGGTAACTAGCCACGGCGAAAGCCTCCCACCAGCCAGACCAAGACAAATTAAGAAAAACCTCAATCAGCCCCGCCGGGAATCGAACCCAGGACTTCCGTCTTATAAATCCACCGCGCATATCACTGCGCCACGGAGGTCGTCAAAAACACCTTATTCTGCTATTTGAGAAACAAATAAATCTTATCAATTACAGATTATGAAAATCGAACTACCTGGTGTATGGATGGCGTAATTTCTTATCATGCCAATATGAATGCCCATTTTCGATTGTCTGGTTATGATTTATTTTTCCGAAAAATAATAAGTGCAACTTGTTTTTTCGATTGTCGTAATTGTTTCTTACTTAGTCAGGCATTGTAGATCTAAACTCGAAACTCCCTTTACTATAAGGGTGACCTGGCCATCCAGTGCGTCATTTACAATAAAGTGATGTTTTAGAAATAACTTTTTTAAAACAGAGTTGAATTTGGTTTGATTTGAAAACGGGCATTCAATGATTTTCAAATTTCATAAGTGCTGTTAGCCCATCAACATAGATAATACATAAATAGCTACTTAACACACCTGACCAAAGCAATATAAAAATTAAAGTCATAACATAAGGTCCAAATTCTCTTAACCTCGCCAAATTTTTAGATTCCATACGTGTTGACTTTCTTTTGAAAAGCGCTGAAAGCCTTTTGTATGACCTTGGACGTATTGAAGCGATGCTGTGCCCCAAGCGATGCGCTGTGATGGAATTTTTAATGTGACCCGGTCGTTCCACGTTATGACAGTTTCCGCGTATTGTCGCAACACAATAGATGTGCACTGGAGGCTGTTCGAGTTAATTGAACATGAATTTTGAAGCCAGTCGTTATTTTACCGTTCGTACTTTTTAATTACTTTGTACATGCGTGTTCATTTTTAATCGTGTCAGTGTATGATAATTTTCGATTGTGCAAAGGGTAGTATTTTGGAAAATGATAATTCTCGGTTTTATAGGAGTATAGATATTATGCCACCCCAAACAAGTTATCCCGCTTCCGTCTTAGATTGCATCATCATCTTCCTATTAGATGTGATTGCAGTCAAGAGGTAACTTGTAATGAATAAAAAAACAGTCTTGTAGATTTTAACTCCAAATACCTTCTGCTACAAAGCTGGTTTTATCATGTAGTATAACAAATAGGCTCATGTGAAATTAAAACAGTTAAAAATGTTTGCTTTGTAACATAGAAAGTATGTTCTTGTTATAGAGTTCAAGTTTAAAAGTATTAGAAGTTATTGTATACAGGAAGCCCAGTTCGATTCTTTCATCAACTACAAATATTTTATTTTTGTTCTCTTCACTTTTATAAATTTTTTTAGTTTCGTAGCATTAAGGTGTAATAGTAAATGTGTTTTCAAATATGGGATAGAGTATGTCAATTCTTCATTTCATTTTTGTGTATATGGTGCTTCATTTCATACGAGACAAGTTTGTACTTCAGTGATAGGAAAATGGAGAATGTTATCTGCAAAAATCAGGACGGAATTTGTTACAATCACAAACGATGTCAATGATAGTAATTAATGACAGACGCCGAAGTCATAACATATTTTCCGAGCCACGCGATTGTACGGCACCTATTTTCCTAGTAGACCAATAAGAAAATTTGCTTTGAAGACTCCAATATTTTCAAATCACAACCTAGTGGTTATTACAGAGCTAAGTACTCTTTAGAATTCGTATACCCGAAGAATCATGTGAAATAAATTCGAACTGTACATAAAATCTCATTTCCATAATTTCTAATTCGTAAGACGTTTTAAAATAAATGTGGGCACACTTATCTCCGATAATCAGAGGTACCGTCGCTCGCTCGCGGAATTGGATCAGCGGCAAATTAAGTTTCGACGGGAGATGAGAATTTTATAAATCGACGGACTGATCCGTTACACTCGGATTTTCCGTTGACGGATGGGGGAGTGAATCTAATTGTACGTTTCAAATATTCGTACATATACCGATTAGAGAGGGCTATTTGTTTGTAGATATGAGTTATTTTTTACTAGGATAAATGAACAGAAAACATATGTTTCTTGTCATCAAATTTGTTGTTGTTACTTGGATCTGCAAATACTTTAAATAATTTCAACTTTCGATCGATATTCGTTTTTTTCCTTTTCCTTCCTAGAATATTGACAAAAAGAAAAGCCTAGGTTTTATTGGCATTAAACTCTCATTGTTCCTTGGATTAGCGAAAAATTATTAAATAGTTTTGACAAAGAAATAAGGATGTAATGTGGTTACACAAAATTTTGCTAAAAATTGTGTCCCTTGATTTATAACTAACTTAGAGATCCACGAGCACTTAGAGGTGAAGACTGTCAAGGAGGAGATTGACAGTGTAACTCAGAAATATAAAGGAAGACTCATGAGTCACCCAAATGTGCTAGCTTCTGGATTGCTCCTGCGAACCTACCAGAACAGACTCAAAAGGAAAAACATTATCTAGACCTACTGCCTACGACAGTCAGGAATAAAGGAGAGGATGTTCTCACTGGAGAACGCACTCGACAAACGATCATCAACATCATCACATCTGCTTATAGCATCTTACTGATTGCAGATAAACTCAGAGGAAAAAAAAATATATATCAACGTTATACATATCGTAAGGTTATAATAAAGTTATAGATTAGAATTCTCAATTTATCTGTAAAACCACATATACAATGCGTATAAGTTCCACAAATACTGGTCTGTTCTATATGCGGTTTTGACGGCCGAGTGGCGCAGTGGGTAGTGACCCTGTTTCTGCGTTCTAGGCTGTGGGTTCGATTCCCACATCTGGACAAATGTTTGTGTGATGAGCATGGATGTTTTCCAGTGTCTGTGTGTTTATCTATATATTATAAGTATTTATGTATAATATATATAAACATATTCATCAGTTATCATAGCACCCATAACACAAGCTACTTACGAGTACTTTGGGCGATGTGTGTAATTGTCCTATAATATTTATTTATTATTATTTATTTATTTATTTACAAGTTGTTTAACCTGGAACAACATTTGTTTCATTGAAAGTAAGACTAAGAAACACGAGTTATAAGAAACAAATTCCACGCGGGTGCCCGCTAGTAAAATAAAAGAGCAACAATCCCCGACTGAAAGGCATTTTTGTGATTATTATTATTTCATAACGCTCATATATGGGGGGCTTTTTACGATACCCATAAAGAAGCTCCGCGAACAGCGAGCGAGTAATCAAATTTGCAGCGCACGAGCCTGTTATTTCACTTTTATTTTAGACAACAGACAAGTTTAGGTGAGTGAACGGTTACGAGAAGTTATTAAACAAAAACGAGGTTCTGTTGGCTGAAGTTGCATAGCATTCATTGGTTTGCTTGTTTTTATGACTCAATATAGTCAGATATTTATGAGATTTGGCCTGACAACGAATGAGGCAGGACGGCATTGTGGCGTGGATGTCAACCGCAAGTGAGAGGATTGCGTTACTTGGGCTGCACGTATTTTGATGTCTCCATATCTCACCTTCGGGATATACATGTAATGAAAGGTTTGGGCTAGCAGCGGATGAGGTGGGTAGGCGACTAGGCGTAGATGTCACACTACGGCCTTGACCATGTCAAGCCATCATATCGTCGCCATCCCTGCCCGTTCGCTTCTTTGACGATAAAAAAATCACCTACCGGACCTGAGCCAATTTTAAAAGCAAAATCCTTAACCAAGCTGGGAATCGAACCCAGAATCACTTTATTAAAAAGCAGAGCATTATCAAACTGTAAAAGAGTTCGACAAAACCAACCCTCCAAGAGTTAAAAACTAAATTGTGCCAGAAAGTTCAAAACCAACTCTGCAAGAGAGGTCGGCAGTTAACATTGCATGAGCTTGTTTTTTTAAACAGTGCCTAAGTTTATGAGAGAGAGAGAGGAATTGAGAAAATAGTAATGAGCAAAAATTTCGAAGTTCAGTTGAGTTGAATTGCATTTTGTTAGTTGGAGTAACTCTACATTGCTAGAGAATAATTATAATAATGCAAAAAAAAATCGAAAATCTTTTAGAAAAGCTTACTAATTGGCGCTGTTAATAATTACTACGCCATAAATAGTATCTGTTCGACGCATTTTAAACTGAGTCGTCGGGCAATATATGCCACTAACAGTATATAGTTAATTAAACGCTCTACGCAGTTTTAGATATTGTATTTAACGTAAATTAAAACTCCTGGTAGTTATTTTTAGATACAATTGACTGTAAATCCTCGATAAGTTGTTAGGCAATGTTATGTATTTATCACTACGACCGACCGACCTGATGACTCCGTTTAAAATGCGTCGACCAGTGTGCCTAGTGTAAGATTTACTGCGTCGATATCGAAAACAGTAAAGGCAAATTTTATGTGGAATCGGAGTAGCGCCATCTAGTTATTGCGAGAATAAACGCTTTTTATTCTATGTAATTTGACGTTACTAGTGAGTACGTTTCGACGCAGTCGCTTGGTGAAAAACTCGCACTTGCCCGCCCCACTGGTACTATCTATGGCGTAGTAGTTATTAGATACATATAAATATACAGCGCCAACTAATGTAGCTTTTTTATTCTATAAGCTGTATAAATAGTTAAAATATTGTAGATATTTTTTTAATTTAACAACAATAACTTTATTCGCCTATCGTCTTTTCGTCTAAATAATAAAATTATCTCATAATATCAGATAGTATGATGAACACTGCTTGCTGTAAATACTTATAACTCCAACTTTGAGAAGCCTATAAATAACACTTTATAAGTATATTACGTATTTATTTCGCGTTTCTAATTCATTTTATTACGACATATACTTAGACAAGTTTCGTCAATTAAGCCCCTTGGCACTTCGAGGAAAGCTTTCATAAACAACCTACATACTACAAAATAGAACAAAATGTCTTAATTAAGAAACCCTGCTTATTTATTTCGAACCTTAAAACGTTAGTATTATGGTACGTTTTCTCTTGTATCGATGTCGAGTTACGTCGTTTTAAGTTGTTATTGTGTAACTCGTAAAAGACAAATAGAAGAGTGAGCAAGGCAAAGTCGTCACCTTAGCGAAGTTTTTTCGTAAACTTGACTTATTTACTCAGGAGTCGGGTCGTTTCTGTTCGCAAAGTCAAATATCCCGTGTCCCGGCTGCTCTTTACGATTTCCTTAAGTTATAATATTGTACATTTAACGCGCGAAGCAAATACGAGTCCTATAGGTACCTATGGCCATTAAACTTCTTTAATCCGTAGGTAAAATGCTTACATCTTGTACGGCTTCTATTTTTTAGACGGTCTCCTCGAAGGCACGAAGCAACAGTATATGCGGTGGATTAATAAGAGTGAGGTCCTGAGTTCGATTCCCGGCTAGACTGATTAAGATTTTCGTAATAAGTCCAGACCTAGCTGGTAGGAGGCTTCGGCTGTGGCTAGTTACCGCCAAAGTAACAGTAGTAGTAATGTCGGCAAAGACGTATCGCCAAGTGATTTTGGTCGCTTTCTGTAAAACATGAAATTCGTTTAACATTTAATCATTTTCCATAAAAGAAATACTACACAATATCTTTGTTCCACTAATGAAATTATAGTAAAATAGTTAGTTAGTGGACCATAACCGTTTGAAAACAGTGCAAATACCAACGGATATTAATTAATAAAAGGAAATTAATTGAGTGTCTATTATTATAAACTTAAAAAGGACAGTTAATACATATAATTGCTAACTGTAACGAAGTTTTTGAACAAATGAACACATTCTTAAAGGCTCAGTTGATATTTCCCTCCGAAAAGCACCGACTAAGGCACCTGATGTACAAAAGAAGCTACGACATTTTACGCTACATTCCACGGCTCGGCTTTGTTTACACATCCAAATGTAATACGATTAAAGTCAAATATATCAGGATAAGTGCAATCGTACTAGCGGCGAGGCTTAACTAAATTCACAAATCACGCGCCCCGCTCTAACGTGACACTTGCCTTGAATCTCCGTGAATAATTGCATTTCCGCGCGTAAAGTTGCTAAGGGCGTTCACAGCAGATAGACTAAATTGTCGCACTAAATGTACGTTACTTTACAGGAACTAGAGCTAGAAAAAATTTCCCATATTTTATTTTACCCTACGTCACCTTAGGTAGACAAAACTGCCTAACCTAGTTTTAGTGAACTGAACACTTATGGAGTTTCATCATAATTTACCACATGCCTCTCCTCAAAGGGAAGTGGAAATTTTGAGATATTCAATGCAGTTTGGAGGGGCTTATTGATGGGTGGTTTGGTAACACCATCGACTATTTAAACCAAGACAAGGTTCAATCGAGAATTATTTGGAAAGAAAAAAAGTTTAATCGCTAAGAAGTAAAAACTGTCGAAAAAGGATCGAATCAGGATACGGCCTTTATTAATAACAATAATATGAAGATAAGTAAATTGTCCTACTGTAAAGCATAATTCTTTTATGTTTTCTTGGGGATCATATAAAAAAAATAATCGCTATAATAATATGTCCTCAGTCATCAAACACACGCTACTAGCTAGGTGGCAACATTTTGCAAGACACGCTCAAACGTTTCTACCTGTTAACTCCTAATAATAGACATTGTATAGTTGTCTGTCATACTCATTTGTAGTCCTTCAAGTAAGAGTATAAAATAAAAAGAATTGAGAAAACAGTAGTCGCTAGATTGAGATCGCATCTCTTTGTAGAGACTGATAAAGCAAAATAACATGCAAGTTTATTTTAGACATTTACTAATAGCTCTGAACAAAATTTTCACTAGACACGATTAAATCACGATAGGATTAAATCGTTTAAATTACGCTTTACACGGTGCTCAAAGTGACTCAAAATACAAACTCTATATTAGCCTACCGTACTTATCTCTAGTCCTTCAGGTAGTAAAAGAAGAAGAAAGAAATACAATTATGGCCCACAGTCGCTCGACTGCGATCGCCTTAATTGCGGTTCTCTTTGTAGAGGCTGATAAGGTTGCAAGTTTATTTTAGGGGTGTACGCGATACCGTACAGTCATTGTTCGTAGGTGTTGCTTGTGTACATTAGAAACTCTACGCCGAGAGCTCCCTCGGTAATTGTGGCGTGTTGGATATGGAACCTTGCTGTTTACTTACGAGTAGCTCACTTATTCATTAGCGGAGTAATTCGTTTTTAAATTCACTTCTTTGTTAATTTTTCGAGTAATTTTCTTTATCCTCATTGCATACTCATCTTGATAAAACCCGCAACACATTCGATAACTGACAGACACGTGAAAATAACATCATTATTTTTACGTCGAGGTTAAAAAAAATTCATAATTTAAATGTTTTTTAACAACAATTATTTAAAAAATTGTTTATATTGCCTAATTCAGCGATAAAAGACAAACACAAGCAATAAACGAAACCGGAGCATCATCAGGACACTTTTTTTTTATCAACTACAAATTGACCCTTGACTGCTATCACACCTGATGTTAACTGATGATGCGTTGACTTTACTATGTTTATTTGCGAACATAATACCTAAATAAAATCATACTACATCCTAATATATTATAAATCGATGAATATATTATGCATATATATGAGCAAATAGATAATATAATTAATTTATATGTTATACTCCTAGTTTCTACTTTTATAGGCAAATTATTACTAGTGTATTAAATACTCCCTTACCATTCATATCAATTTGGTATTTCAAAAAAAACAGATGCCTGCAGAATCGAACAGTGGGACCATCTTAGACCAATAGACAAAATAACTAAGTCATGCCATTTAATATTATACTCATGTACCCTAGACCAATAGAAAAAATAACTAAGCCATACCATTATACTCTTTTCGTATCATATTAAAATTATGCAACCCCGCCATTGCAGTATGTAAACACGAAGATCTATTTCGTCTAGCCACTTGAAAAATAAAAAAATCTCATCTCGTCGAAGAATGCGTGGCTGTCCCATAAAATAACATTATGGTTTCTTGGACGGGCGTACACCGCATCCACGGGGTTGCCAATATAAATTCCGATCGCTATTGAGTGGGTGAAGAATACGGGTCATATTGGACGATTTATGGGCTCACTTGAGAATGTGTGGGGTATTTGTTATATCGGCGTGCCTTAAATTGAGTTATTCCAAGGTTTTCTTTAATGAAAACTTTAATTAAAATTGGTACAACACAATATGTAGCCGTAAATTAAGTGAAGCTTGTGTTATGTGTACTAAGATAAAAGAACAAAATTCGTACCTTGTGTACAACGTATTACGTTACACTAATATATCGACTGACTGACTCGTTCCGCTTTTAGAAACATCTTCACTTAACCTCAGATTGAATTAGAAACTTTTCATAGTATTCTAATACTGAGTAGGCTATATTACAAGCACTTTTGAAACGTCATCATATCGAGGGAGTTGTGAAAAAATATATAACCCGTCATTTTGGAACGATGACCATTTTTGACCGATTTTCATAAAACTCAGGTAAAAACCACACGGACGGACATCGACGTCAAATTTATAAAACGCCATTTTTCGCGTCGCGGTTTACAAAAGCACCGTAATATCAGTATAGCGCGTATGGCTTTAAGTTTTAATAAATAATTAAATAACTAATTATATTGATGCACGATATACTTGTGCGGGTTATAAATATTTACTAAAGTAATTATAAAAGTGCAGTCCTAAAGAATGTTTACGATTATTTCACTCGCTTTTTGTGTTCTTTTTCCGTCAAGATGTAACCACGAAACATAACTCAGCAATTACAACATGAAATTCCGTAAAATCTTCCGCTGGCATTAACCCCATCGTCTTACACAACCATACTTACTATATGCTTGGGTTCTAAGGCAAAGCTTAGACAATCAGAGGATAACGCGCGTATCGCGTTTCACATTGTTGGCATCTATGTGTTATATATTTATCTACTTTTTTATTTATTATGTAATAAAATTACTTTATATGTATAAAATTTAAAAACAAAGTAAAAATAAAAGAAGATATTTACAAGAAATATATAACAACTATTTTCAATCTAAAGGCAAAGTACCAAACGCACTGGCGCCATTTTCCTTTTAGATAGGAAGGCTTCTATACCATTATTTATTTTACAAAAACCTCTATACATCGTCTATATTTATTACCATGCATTTTTACTCCATGTTACGAGTCGTTTGAATACCCTTAGAGCATCGAGAAAACAAAAAATACAGTGGTACATATAATTTAATAGCGAAATTGGAATAGAAATAAATTACTTTTATATACATATTCCTACGAGAACGGGTACTACGCTTTACGTTCAAAAACACAATTATTGTTTTCTTAACCGAAAGCAAATATTACCGTATTTAATTATATTTAGCTATTAAATAATTTACATTATTGTTAAACGACGGAATAGTTCCATGACTCCAGAATACCTATACAGCGCTGGATAAAAATTGGCACTGGGATAAATAATTGTCCACAATGTTTACTTTTCTCTAGATAATCCCACAAAAATGTGATCTACGTGAGGTCACTTTATCTATTTTGGACCGTTTCGCACTTAACCACTTTTTAAACATTGTACTTGTGGAATACTGTTAGTTATTTAAGCAGGCAATCAGAATTTGACTACCGCGCGATATCGTACAGTCGTGTAAACCTAGCCTTACTAAAGGGGGAAGCTCGGTCTCGAGGAATCTGCGATGTTCGCGATGCCGGCCCTTTCATTGATGTGTTCTTTAATGAAAGCGAATATTGCCGACGAATGCGTAATTGTGCCGCGATTGCTATTCTCAACTCCTTCGTTATAAACTCATTTTGAGGATTTGTATCATACCATTAGGTGGGCTTTTATACGAAAATAGCCTATTTTATAGATTTTATGACATTTTCATGTTATTTTTAAAATGTATAATACATAGAATTAGTATATTGTTTATCTTAATAAGTTTATGAGAAAAAATCAAAATTTGATTCTTACCAAATATGTAGTCTTCAATAGAAAGTTTTCATTCTTTTTTTATGAGTTTGGTTTTATGAAATTGCTTTTATTAACTCTTTGAAATTTATTTTATTTGACCCAAATTAAGGTACATAAATCAGTAGAACGAGAACTATACCTACTCAAAAAAAATACCTGACATATTTCGTACATTTGCGATTATTTTGACACAAATTATTTGTATTGCTTACTTGATTTTTGTATTATCTATGCAATATATCTAATTCATTTAGCGATAATAAATAACAATTTACAGTGATCATCTTTCTTCTCCATAAAAAATTACAAAGAAACTTTTCCACACAATAACGATTATTAAAAAGGATAAATAGAACAATTGCGAAAAAGATAGTCAGAAATGTTATATTAATCTAGTCCCTACCTTATGCCTACTCGAAATATTGTTTTTTTGGGAAAATGCAAATTTAAAAAGCGCAAAGTTAGCATTGTATCTTTGGAAGTCATAACAAAATTGGAATTTCATACAGGACATAAAAGAAATCATTTTGTTAATAAAAATATATCGAACGATTACATAATAATACGCCATAGTAAACTAGAATATTAAGAAAGAATGTTATGCATTTTACTCGTGTGAGACAAAATTACGGGAACCGGCCACTTGAGCGGTTATTACGACGATTAGACGAAACATGTGCGGAATTAGTCGCCGGGCTTGCACTTACAAGCAATTTATGAATGTTTTTGTGATCCACATGCATTGTGCGCATCAAGTTATAGTACGATATATATAAGTACCGAATAATACAGGATTAGAAGAGAAATAAATGTTGAGATTTATAGGCTGGCTAGGAAAATAAAAAAATTGAGGGCGCCACAAGTACTTTTTAACAGTTTGTGTATAGTATGCTAATAGGAGAATTTAGTTTCTATTTTTTTTTCACGTTTTTTTCTTTTCATTTTTCTTTTGGCCAGGGCGAGGTTTTTTTATTTATCTTTTGGTCAGCCTTTCTCTTATTACATTACTTCTCCACTGTCTCGTAGTGGTTAAGTAGCCAATGTGACTTCGTGTCGATCTTGAGTGATATTTTTTAGTAAATTTGTAAGACCGGAATCAGTAAGCGAGTAGCGTTACATCCAGCTCATTAAACCGTCGGTCCCGGTCACTAAGATAAACATTTGATAGTCATCGTAAAATAAACATTCATTTGATAATATACGTTTATTTGAGCTGCATTGAAGGGATATTCAGGAAGGAAGGCTTGGCCCCTTGGGTTACTGTTAACATACTGATAATAATGTCGATGATGACTTCTCCATGTGTTCACTATACTCCTTATAAAATCGACAAGGATTATAACATAGTACGGTGTATTAGCCAATTAAAGATCAAATCTCTTTTCCCTCCAATTATTCGTAGAAACTGTTAGGAATGGCTACAATAGTGCAACGGGCGGAGATCAAACCCAGGACCTATCAGCGTTGAGTCCGGCCTCATAACAGTCTTCAAAAATGCAAATATTTAATCGTAATTGCTAAGATTCTGACCCCAACAGTTTATCTATTTACTTAAGTTGTTTACAAAAAAAACTCACCCACAGGCTTTTTAAATAGTATATATATATATAGTAATAAATTTTACAATCAGTATGAAGGCGCCTTTACAGTAGATAGTCGCTAACTCTGCGAGGTGGCGCGTAAAGCCTTGATATTTCGGCTCATTACCCTGAAGACGCGACTCTCGCTCAAAACGCTCAGGTAAATATATTGCGCCGTGTCTTGGCCATTGGCTTTGAAGTCGTTTACTAGATTATCACATGAACATTGCTGCCGATTCGGTTGGCACGATTATGACAATAATAGCTTTACCCTGTAGGTACCCGCTTATTACCGCTGGTTACCGTTACCGTATGAAAAGCAGCCTTTGTTTTAATCGAGGGTAAATTATATCATCATTTTATAGGAGATGTACCAAAACTGCCCCAGAGTGGTTTTAAATGAAAAACACCTAACAAAATAAACGAAATAAAATACCTTTAATATAAATAGAAATATTAGAACTAGCGGGGTTTTTAAATAAACTTAAAAAAGGTATTATTTTTAATTCCTACTGAGTCGTAGTTAATATCGACATTTGCATACAAAATGTATAAAGAAATGACTTTACTTCATAACATTTTGTTTTTGGTAGTTAAGATAACAATTAGTATGACATAATAAAACAATTATTTCTCTTTGTGTTCGTTAAATTACCTATAACAATATTTTTACTATAATAATCTTTTAGGCACGTATTTTAGTAAGAGTTTATAGTACTGATTATGCAATAACCTCTCTATCTAGTGCCAAATATACTATTTATCATTAAATAAGATAGGATTACCAACCCAAAAGTAAAAGTTTCATTGAGACGCAAAAACATTTAATTTTTCCTGGGGCACCCAATGTATGGGCGATACTTAGGCCATCTCCTTTTGGCTAAATTGGATGATGATGGAGGAGATGTGTGATAGATACCTTTTCTACCTAACCTTTATTTTGTTTGTCGTGGAGAAATCGTCATGGATACCCCCTCGCCACTGGGAGGCACGTAGGTAATGTTGGACTCTTACCAACGCAGATCTATCTCACCGTCTTTTAGTAGAAACACAGGAATTTGCGAGACTGCCGCAAACTCCGATAGTGGATGTCAAAGCAAACCTACACCGCTTTGCAGCAGAATAGTGATGACTACCTTATTATGGTCCGTGCGGGGTCGTCCTGGACTGACACCCCCGGATCGAAAATCCTGGACCGAAAGAGGCTGGTATAATTACGGAGGGGAGAAAAGTTCCTCTGCGCCTGCCCTGGGTAATGAGTCACACTCGATGCTCGTACCCTTCGAGCGATCGGGGGAAGATGATCAGCGGAGAATCAACTCAAGGACTTTAAGCTGGGTGATAGACGTCTTTCCTACCTTACTTTACTTAACCCTTTAATACCTAGTAATAGAGATTTTTTAATAGTTTTTTAATTAAAGCCTAGATATTTCAGCTCATTACCCCAAAGACATGGTGGGTCTAAGCTCCAAATTCCCTTATCTACGAGTATAAGGTGAATGAGCTGATAAAATAGGCTAATAATTACTTAATAAAGGTTTTATAACAAGCCACGAATGCTTGCATTTGAGAAAATTACAAAATTTTATCGCGAGAAGCCAACGTTTATTTGCACCAAAAAACAGTCGCAACAGTTACTTAATATGAGGTTTAGTGCAAGTTTACTGCAACTTTTATAACAACTTCTTTTGAAAGTGCTACCTCAGCGAAGCTCATAATATCTGCAGCGAGCTGGGAACGGATTAGTCTCTTTACCGGTGGGAAATCATCCTTTGAATATTACCTCTTTGCTATAACTAACTTTAGTTTTATATAAACCAAGTTCTTTCTCCCTTTGGATATAAAAGTCGCGATGAAATGAAGAGAGATGTTTGTACAATTGCGAAAGCTTTGGTTTTTGATATGTAGGTAGATCAGGTAGACTCTAAAGTAAAATAGTTTATTTTAATATCTACAAAGCACGTTCTGGTAATACCTAGGCTGACACATTGTATTTAGATTTGTATATTAAAATTAATAATCCCACCTAACCCATCTTTAAATTCTTGTATCGGATTATTTCGGATCTTTCCTCTCTAGTTATGTGCAATCTTTACTAGCATTATAAAGGCGAAAGTTTGTATGTATGGATGTTTGTTTGTTACTCTTTCACGCAAAAACAACGGATTTTGTTGAAACTTCACAATAATACAGCCTACATTTTAGAATAACACATTTTATTCCGAAATTCCCTCGGGAATGAGTACTGTGCGGGTGGAGCCACGGGCGTCCACTAGTAAACTATATTTTCATTTCATTTCACGTTCTTAATAAATTACATTAAGTTATTTCTAAGTGCTCTGTGTTAAGCGCTAATTTAAATTAAAAATTTGTTAACTTATTTGTTGTTATACTCATCGTTATAACTGAAAAATAAGTAAATAAATGAAACACATGACCTTCTCTTTACATTTTTAAGATGTGCAAGCATAACATCATATTTATGTTAGATTAACTTATATTATTTTGTATGTATTTAATTTTTGTGCATAAATGTCGTTGGCTGGTCATTAAATAAATAAAAAATAAATTCTACAATCTTGAACTGAATAGAAAGACAAACTTACGAATGAATAAAGTCAAACAAAAGCTTGTGAAGAAGCTTTGAGAATCTTTTATTCGAGTCATTTACTTCATCAATAGTCAAGTCTTCGCTTTAACCTCTTGGGATTCTTCTTAGATAACTAGCCTCAAGATTGCCTGAAGCTTAGTAAAATTGAAGTCAATATTTTACGTGGACGAGCCAACTATTCTAAGAAAAATCTACCTAACTATGTACCTAACTATTACGTGCTTACATAAATTAAACTTTAAAAACATTTTTGAAACGAACATCAGAGCATTCAATGAATTCACTGTGCTGATGCCGGGTTTAACGTGTGGCAGAGAGAAAAAAGGAACAGACTCCGAGACTTGTGACACATTCTCTGCTCGAATTATTTTGCCTGACCAACCAAATATATTTATAAAATCTTCATTGGTGAGGTTGATATCTCACTATTATCAAAATTGAATCTTAATTGCAAAGTACCCAGTCGGTCTGTTCGCGCGTACAATACCTTTATTACACCTTTCTGTCGTACTAATTTTGCTAGTCATTCCTGCATTAATCGAATTTGTCGCCAGTTTAATTCACTTCATCAGACGAATGGCAATATGAACATTTTCGGTTCAAAGATAATCTGCTTTCGTCGTTTCGTTGTTCACTACTTACGTAGGGAAGTGTATGATTAATGACTTAGTCGTAGTTTCTTCTTAATTATGTTTTTTTTAGTTTCTTAATGTATTCATAATTTCATTGTGTGTTTGGATTCTGTTTAAGTTCGTATTTTAATCTTTATAACTGTTGTACTCGCCATTAATTGATATTTATGTTATAAGTCTTGTTAGATTAACTTATATTACTTTGTATGTATTTAATTTTTGTGTATAAATGTTGTTGGCTGGTCATTAAATAAACAAAAAAAAATCTGGTAAGATTTTACTAGAGCACCCACTAGAGCAGTTTTGGATATCCGTTTAAGAATAGTAAAAGTTGATAAAAAGCGCATTTCCATCTGTCTCAACTCTCCGCCATTTTTTATATCACATTTATTTTCAAAAAATATAATATAAATACTACAGTATGGTTAACATTACCCAAAAAAAAGCAAAATAATCGTTAAGTACCCACAAATTTCATATCAAATATTGGCTGTTGTCTGATCGTCGTATCGGAAAGCAACTAGGACAGCATCGGGCCCATTTTGATCTCAATTCATTTTACGACACGGAGGCCATTAAAAAAGGGGACCGCAATAAAACGGCCCCTTCACTGAAAGCTGATCACGCGGATTGCAAAAAGGTTGCGCTGAAATTTAAAAATGTTATTTTATGTTGACCTCTTTTTACCATAGACCATATTTAGCGTGGCAACGATTTAACCCTTTAAAAGGTAAATGCGACATTAGTGATTTGCCACAGTTTAAAAAAATCCTAGGAATAAATAATGTTTCTCTTACGATCTTTGCCGATTCCATAGCTATAAAAAAGATAAATAAGTTATGTGCCATAAATAATAGATCAGACCGAATGAGAAGATAATTTCATCATCATCACTAACAGTCGATGAACGTCCTCTGCTGGACATAGGCCTTTTTTAGGGAAGAAAGAAAGAAAATATCTTTATTGGCATTATATTATATCAAATATTCCACACACTTAAACCTACTCGTATGGTAATATTCCACACAATTATACCTACTCGTATGGTAATATTCCACACACTTAAACCTACTCGTATGGTAATATTCCACACACTTAAACCCACTCGTATGGTAATATTCCGGACTACACTTGTCTGTAACCTTAAATAGAAAAGGTGTACAGCTCAGCATAATGCCGCTCATTGAGGCAAGGATACATGGCGCTGATTTTCAGCCGAGACCAAACAGGCAACTTCCAAACAACGATCTGTGGCCGCCTGTGGCCAGCAGTTCCCTGCGACACGTTTGATGTCGTCAGTCCACCTAGTGGGGAGTCGATTACATAAGTCACTTAAATATTTAATATTAATTTGATTAATTTTGTAATATTGTGTGTATATACAGTGATCTACTTTTCTTAATAATAAATAAATACTTAAATTAATATTATAGAATAAAACCGTTTTTATATTGTAATTAAAATTCATAAGCACTTAATTTTTTCTAATACTTTTAGTTAATTTCTTAGGTATTTTCAGCAGCTAGAGCATTGAAAAAACTGGGGAATAAGATTTGTTTTCTATAAAACGTAATTTTCATTGCAGTTTGTAGAGTTCCGTACCTCGAAAGGAACGGTACCTATTCATTGCGACAAAACAGTAAATTTCAATTTGATAGCGTGATAAAATTTTGATAACAATTTAAACCTACGCAGTAAAATAAGCTTTTAAAGTTATTGCTTTTTGCGAGTTACGGATTAATTCTACAATCGATGTAATTTATTTTTAGTTTAGAATCACAATATATTTTAATAATACTTATCTATTTTCAAATCATGTACCTAAACTTAATTATAAATTTAAATAAACATATACAATTTAACATATAATTATATCACCTATAAACAGATAATTGATTGAGACGAGGGTGAATAGAAATGTTGGAAGAGGATGGCCTAGGCGAATGTTCCTGGACCAAATTTAGACCAGTTGGCCTGGCCATACATTTTAATGTAAAAGATGTTACATTTTAAATGTTAAGAGTACCCTAAACCGACGAACATGTATGAAAGGATTATTGAGAGACTAAGAAGCTAAGGCAGTATGCAAGAACCGTTGCAAATGAAAGTATGTAGTCTCTCCCTACCCCTATTATAAGGCGTGATGTTATGTATGTATAAATAAAGAGAATAACACTTCACAGGGAAGGATTCTGGACGAAATCTGTCTTAAAAAGCTCTATGTGGAAAACGCTTCTAGTAATCATACTCACGGTTATGTTAAAAGTAACCTACCGCCTTCCACCCACCATTGATTTGACTTTAAAATCTTTCAAAGTTCTGAATTATTGTGTTATTGTGTAAGCACTATTGTCCTTTAGGTATCTTTATCTAACAAATGTAATATTGTTTAATTGTTACTGAAATTATGTCTAGACTTACCTATTACTCTCGGAGTAAAGGAGATGTAGATACACCGTCTCTGTAGATCTGTCTTTTTTACATCGCTTGTTTAATTCACGGGGCCGGTAAAATTCAATTACCAGACGACCTACGACTTTACGCCCGCGAGAAAAATAGCATATTGCGACCAAGAACATAAAATAGAAAAAAATACGTAAGTAATTATTTTTTTGACGAAAGAATGACTATAGTGAGCTATCCTTAAAATAGAGATCTATGCCATCGCGGACATTTTTGTAGTTCTAATAAAGGAACAATCCATCGATACACTGTTATATGTCAAGTAGACATTTTGAATGAAAGCTCGCAGGCGGTGCTCGTATTCGTACTTGTATTTCGTACTCGTCCAACAATTATGTTCAAATTTGAGCCAATGTATAAAAAAACTTAACAAAATACTCTATTTGTTTCTAAAACCGTAAGAAAATCCGTTAAGCACTCTTTAAGTTTATCGCGTACAGATCGACAGAGGGTCACTTTATTTTATAATATGTAGTGTCAGTGATGTGATGAAAAATTGATATAAATGATTGAAATTTCTTTATGATACTATATGAACTTTATGATAACTGTAATTAAAGCTTTTAAAAGTACGAAACACTGAATACGTACAAGATACTATTTTAAATCAGTATATTTACGTACCTATTATGGAAAAGACTCATCTAATTGTGAAAGCCAGGCCCCGTATGGCTGACTTTAATCGCAGACTCCGCCAATTTCCGTAGATCGTCGTTTCAGTACCGTCACTATGTGTGGCCCAAGTATTACATTTATTTCCTTTTCGAGTTTATACAGACGAATATTTTATCATTCCATGGATTCATCGTGCGGGTCCTTTGCGAGGCAGAGAAAAAAGCTGAACAGAGCCCGAGATTTGCGACCAGGATGGAGGCTAAGGATGTCGGTCCGTCCGAAGTGTGTATTATACTACTATTATAAAGGCGAAATTTTGTGAGTGTGTGAGTCTGTATATTTGTTACTTCTTCACTACTAAATGGCTGAAGCTATTTTAATAAAATTTGGTATGAAGTCAGCTGACACCCTTGTTAATCAAGGGTACGTTTTATCAAAAAAATCCCACAGAAACGATAACCACGCAGGTAAAACCATGGGCGTCCCCTAGTAATATAAGAATAAATAAAATTGAAGTGTATGTTCGCAATTTTAATATATGCATATAAAAGTAACATACGGTACCTACATCAAATATCAAATCTTAACATTTCAGTCTTACTGTTTGTTCCGGCTTTCTACTACTAGTCTCTTTTCGGGTGAATCTGTCTTGGTGCACCTACGATAGAATCACTTAAAAAACTTGATTTCTAACTCGATTTTGAATCCTGCCTGTTAACAGAGGCTTTAAAGTACAAAGATATGTATTTAAGTATGCATAATAAAACGCTGTTTTCTGTGAAACACAGCAAGCTATTCTCCGAAATTGAAGAGAACGTCCTGCGCAAACATTGTCTAGATAAATCTTTACCACAATATAATACCGAGTCTCCTTTGCCGAGTAACATGTAGAAAAATCACTAAGAATCATAGCTTTACTCTAATTCGTATTCATTCCAATTTTTTAACCGCAAAGGCTACAAAATATCTTATTTGATTACTAAAACGCTGTATTCTATGATTTGGTCCACAGCAAACTGTTCTCCGCAAGAAATTGGAGCGCACGTCCCGCGCAAACTTCGTCTCGGTTCTTCTTCACGTCAACAACATGCAATTTGGTTGCCGCAAAATTGGTCAAAAGTGTAAAAATAACTTACAACTTTTACATTAACTTATGTAAGCATTAAAGTGAGTGTTTTGAAGACTATAAAGTTAGTAGTTTTAAATAAATATTTTGGGAAAAAGCTTTTTTATAAATTGGTATTATGTATTTACCTACCTCATAATATAATTAGCGGAATCGCCTTTTGAATTTTTTTTTTTGTAAAATCGTGTTTTATTCGAAAAAGATTAAATTATACCTAAAACAACACGTATACAAAATATTGTTTTTTATATATTGTTAACAAGCTGACATCTGCTTTGCAGCAGCAGCTCTGGAGTTTATCATTTTTAGGTTGGTAACGCTTACTAGGGACAGATTTTTCGAAGACTCTACCACGGGAACGGAATCTACACAGGTAAAATAGCTGAGCTCAACCAGAAACAATATACCTATTAAAATATCTCAGTCACAGAGTTTGTTATCGATCTCCTCTGAAACGGCGTAACCGATTTTATTATTTTTATATGTATATTTGGTAGGTATGAGTATGTCTGGCTCGAAGACTATTTTTTCACCCCTAAGCATCCCCTAGGTGTTTTTTTTTTTGCATAAGTTAGTATTAAGAAAATTTTTAACCCTAAATTTCTTGCAGACGAAGTTGTGGGTATTAGCTAGATTTTATATACATGATAATATAGTTTTATTGTTACTTGTTACATGGCAGACATGTCAGAGATCGTGTACCTATCTAATAGCATCAGAATTTATCACAGAGTAACTATGTTTTAGAGGTTTGACCGCAATTGAACTACTTTAAGTAGATTTAAATAACTCAATACCTAATTTTATCTTCTACTTTTTAGTGCATTGGAAGTCAGTTTTATATTTATTTATTTTTTTTATTTTCACTCCAACTACTTGTCAAATAAACTGTACAATCAAAGTTTAGAACAACAGAACATATGCGTATGACATTTTGCGAAGATTATAGTCCATTAGAATATAGTACAACAGAGACGGGATTAAAGCGCTTGAAACCGCGGGGTACAACTAGTGGCCAGTACAAATTGCCATCAGTAAATAACAAGCTCTGTGAGACACGTCCTACTCTGCGCTATTAGTGTAGCTGTAGGTGCGATGTAAGTCAATTTGTCCCGCAGGCGGCGGCCATTGCGGTAATCCAGTTCAAACCGGATCGATCAACTTACCTGTTACCTTGTTTACTGGATTAATGCGACTTTTAACTTAAAGATTTGGTCTAATTTAAGATCTATTTGGTTTAATAGATTTTGACGGCCTTCGTGGTGCAGTGGTATGCGTGGTGGATTTATAAGACGGAGGCCCTGGGTTCGATTTTCGGCGGGACAGATTAAGATTTTTCTAATTTGTCTTGGTCTGACTGGTGGGAGGCTTCCGTCGTGGTTAGTTACTACCGTACCACCAAGCGATATAACGTCGGTACGATGTCGTGTAGAAACCCATTCATCGTACTGCTATCAAGTTAGCCCAGTTCCATCTTAGATTGCATCTTTACTTAACATCAGTTGCGATAGCAGTCAAGGGCTAAATTGTAGTAAATAAAAAGTAAAAAACACAGATTACCTAGGGTATACAAACTGTTCTGGCAGCTTGCCTCATCACCATCTTGAAAGCGGACACGGGCTAGACCAGGGGGCGTACTATTTCTCCCCGAGCTGAGCCTATATGGGCAGTGTGCAAGGGAGGCACTGGGAATCGTTGGTTCATAGAGATCTCAATGTCTCCCTAATTGTACTGAGATGGCCACCGAGGGGGTGTTAGTGGGTAAAAATCCCACATAACCTAACTTTTCCCTCAAATGTTGGGTATCTTTGAGAAGATTTCCCCCCGTTAACAAAAAAAAAAGGTATATAAACTATAAATTCATTCATAAACTCACTCTAATACTTTTTTAAAAAAGACAAATTGCCATATTGTAAGCCTTCCTTCCGATATAAGAAAAGTATTATTAAGTCAAAACTTAATAGCGATTTTCGAATGCTGATAATACTACGTTTCTCAAAGAGTAACGAGTGTGAGAGTGACATAGAACGATAAAATCGCTTAGGCTAGTGTTCACCAAGATTTCGGTTATCATAACCAACGGTTAACATAACTTTACTATAAATTTACTATTTATAATAAACCCGTACGCCAGTTAAGGACGTAAACCGGGTCTATCTTAACCGAGATTATGTCCTTAACCGGTGTACGGGTTGTCGTGAACTATCACATATATTATGATCACCGAAATCTTGGTGCACACAGGCCTTAATCTAATTAAGCGATTTTTATTAATACGGCGGCGTGTGCTTTATTCTTAACTAGGTATACTGAAATGATGCTTTCTAAAATGAAAGCGAACTAACTTTATAGGAGAAGGCACCTTGAAATCTTAATAAAGCATCGTTCCGGGAAGCGAAACTGCTTAAAATGGCCACAGCCGAAACCTCCAACACGCCACACCCGGGCCAAATAAGAAAATCAAATCGTATTCCGGACCTCCGTCCTATAAATACAACGCGGGCCACGTCTACGCCACGAGGTCCACAAAATTAGAAAGAAAAATTGAAAGAAAAATTGTTTATTTCAGAGAAATTGTGTCACACAAAACAAAAATATTGGAAACAATTTTGTGACACTTGATGCCTCCTGGGTTAGTCAAGACTAAAAGACCAACAGACATCAAGCACCACTCCTGTCTTGTGTGGCACAACCCAGAAAAAGGTACCAGCTCAGCATTGTGCTGCACGCCAAAACAAAATAATGTAAAAGCACACAGCGCTGATTTTCAGCCGGCACCTTGTTTAGGGTGACGCCACGGAAGCACGCAGTCACATTCCGATATAATTAGAAAAATACACACAGTAATAACTAAGGTCAAAATACAAAAATAAATAACCACGAATAGGTACAGTTGTAAATCACAAAATAAAAAAAATATATATAAAAGTAATAAAATAAAAGTTAATTAAACATTTAAATGAGACAAGCAAAAGTCTAGCAATATATCGATATATATACATATGTATTTTAATAGTAATTAATTAACAGATAATAAACTGGCCCACTATAAAAATGAAAACTCCGCCACATCCTGGAATTCCAACTGCTGCATTAATAAATATTTTTTAAGCATCTTTTTAAAACCAAATTTGGTTTATTGCTTTTTAGTTAATGATTGTCATTTAACTAGCTGATGCCCGCGATTTCGATAGCATGGTGTTAAAATTAAAATAATTCATCATCATCTCATCATTATTAAAAGCCGGTGAAGACCACTGCTTGACATATGCCTAAGGACACGTTTAGTAACTAACACAGCGCTTTCCGGTATAAGGTCGCTAATTGGTATAACATCCCGAAACATACCATTACATTTCGATCTTGCTAACACAATTCAGGGAACAAAATAATTATTTTAAATAAAAAAATCTGAAGTAACATAAAAAAACGAATTTTAAAGATATAAGCAAATTCTTGTCCATATATTTTTGGATTTTGCTTAGGAAGTTTTTGTTTTTCTAAGCATGTATTTTCTCTCCCTAACTCCTGGTTGAATTGGTGGGGTATTTACTTAGCACGTTGTTTAATAACTCACGTGCGTTTCTGTGCGCAATAATTTTATGCGTCAACACTTACACCGCAGTCGATAGTTATGTAAGCAAGAACGTCGTAAAAAGACCGCAAGTCGTCTTAAGTATAACAAATAACCAATTGTATGGATATTCCGTGTAATATACTCAAAAAGTGTGCGAGAAATGGCCTATTATCACCTTCTTATCCGTTTTCCAACCAGACTAGTTGCGTACTAGTATTATTCGTTGATCTTTAATGGACACGATAAACGCTCTTAAGGGAGTTCTACTAAAAGCGATAATAGCTTGGAAGCGAATGCTACTTAAACGTGCGTGAAAGAGTACCTGACCCATTACTTTTGATAACCGCCGTAGCCTCACAGGACAATGGTATAAACGTTAGTGCTGGTCCAAGTGTCGTAAAGTCTAATATCGCCTGGCAAGAGACCAACGTGTGTGTAATAACGAAAATCCACTTTCGGTTATGCTTTATTCGAGTCCACATCGCCCTCTGCAGGGCTGCGGATAGTTCAAGAGACGGTGTGCAATTTAAAGAGCGTGCCACATGTAGCTTGCAAAGGATGCAGACATGTAAAGTGGTAATATTACTCGCCATCACATATTTCATATTCCTCATACATATACATGTATATGCCTTTGCCTATTAATGACCCAGTACTGGTTGATCTAGTGGCTAGCCCTTCAATCACGAGGTCCTGGGTTCGATCCCTATGTCGAGTCATGGAATAATTCTGAGCTTTTTCATTCTTCTATGAAATGTTCAGTACATTCCAAGCCCGGAGTCTGGTAATTGGCAGTGTTACACCCCCGTGCCTCGGAGAGCACGTTAAGCCGTCGGTCCCGGTCACTGTCATCAACATCTGATAGTGATCATTAATAAATGAAACATTATCAGCCTAAACCCGCCAACCCGCATTGGAGCAGCGTGGTGGGTGTACGCTCCATATCCCCTCTACTGTAAGGAGGGAGGCCTGGCCTTGTAGTAGGCCATTAATAGGCTGATAATGATGATGATGATGACAGGGCCAGGCCTCCCCTCTTAAGAGAGGGGATTTGGAATTTAGACTCACCACTCTGCTTTAATGTGGATTGGCGGGATTAGGGTGGTAAAGTATTATCCATTATCGATCACACAGGTGTTTACGATGTCACCACGGTGGCACGGGCGTCTAGCATTACCAATAGAATTTACTGAAAATGCGTTATAAAAAAGTAAAACACAGAAATATTCCACGACCCAACCCAGTATTTGAACCCAAGTACTTATGATCGTAGCCACATATTTTGCTAAACACAAGACAACAAGACAGTCAAAACTGTCTAACAGCACGTCTGACGTCTGCAGGTTATACATAGACCTTCGAGGGCAGATGCAGAATGTCATCATTTGGACCCAAGACCCCGTTATCGAAGCCACATGGGTTAACTTCTTAACCAACGATATAGTCAGTTAAATATTTCATCATCACCATCGTCATTATCAGCCTATTAAATGTCCACTACAGGGCCAGGCCTCCCCCTTATAAACGAGGAAATGTGGAGCGTAGACGCACCATGCTGCTCCAATGCGGGTGATAATGTTTCATTTAATATCGATTAATTAAAATGACTGCCTCATTGGTCTAGTGGCTAGCCTATGTGGCTTCGATCACGAGGCCCCGTGCCTCGGAGAGCACGTTAAGCCGTCGGTCCCGGTCACTGTCATCAACATCTGATAATGATCGTTAATAAATGAAACATTATCACCCTAAACCCGCCAACCCGCATTAGAGCAGCGTGGCTGGTCTACGCTCCATATCCCCTTTCTTATAAGGAGGGAGGCCTGGCCCTGTAGTGGGCCGTTAATAGGCTGGTAATGATGATGATGATGAATTAAAATGATTCGTTGACCAGCTCTCAGGCTACATCCGCGTCCGCAGCACCCTCATGTCTACTACATACGTTTATTCACACATCGGAAATGGCTTTTGTTTCCGTCGTTGCGTTTAAGACTTTATTGCAATACGTTAAACGTTATAATGCTATGACGCAGAGGTCAGAGGTGTTGTTTGATCAAATTTTTCCTGTTTGTATTGTTAGTTGTTGTTCGGGCGGCTCGAGACGGGAGAATTAATAAAGTGTTGGTATTTTATTTTCTAACGCAGATCTTTATAAACGTTATGGACCTTGTAATTAAACTGAGGAACGGGCCGCCATAGTACACCTAAAAGAGTTTTTATTAACTACACGTTGGCCCTTGACTGCTATCTCACCTGATGTTAAGTGATGATGCAATCTCAGATAGAAGGGTGCTAATTTGTTAGGAGTAGGATGAAATCCACATCCCTTTCGGTTTCTACAAGACATCGTACGGGAAAACTAAATCGATTGGCGGCACGTCTTTGTCGGTAGGGTGGCAACTAGCCACAGCGAAAGCCTCCCACCAGTCCGACCAAGACAAATTAAGAAAATCGCAATCTGCCCAAGGAATCGAACCCAGGACCTTATAAATCCACCGTGCATACCACTGCGCTACGGAGGCTGTCAGTTAAATCAATAGGATATTTTTAAACTACCATTTTCACAGAAGATGATGACCTTTTACGCATGTCAAACTTTTAATATATTTTTGTAACGTAATAAAATAAATTTGTGAAATTGTTTTATAATAACTCCACATAATGTTTGTAATCTAACATATAAAATTTCTCTGTAACAATGTTAGGTACGGTACGGTACGAAACGGCTTTACCGATTACCAAATTTTGTATGCGTATAGCAGGTCTGAGAATCGGCTACTATCTAATTTTCATCTAATTTTTTTTTATTTTTAATGCAAATCAACGTTTGCCGGGTCAGCTAGTAATGCATAAAAATCACAAGATCACTTAATTATGTCGGGAGCTCGGGAAAGTTGAAAAGAAAGGTGATGAGTTTTTTAAAAGAAAATCTTGATATTTGGAGAAATCTCTTGAGTTACAACTTTCAGTTTACAGATAATTGTATAAAAGTTCGTTTATATTATGAATCTCATTTTTAAGTTAGTCGTTATTTTTTATTTTTGGCTAAATGCGATTTGCACGAAATCAGAGAACTACCTTATAGGACGTTATAAATACTCGTATGCTCGTGTGGTATCCAATAGGCCTATAATAAGAGGGCAATTTGACGACCTCCGTAGCGCATTGTAACCACAATAGACGTAGGTCCTGGGATTCATTCCTATCAGAGCCGATGAAGATTTTCTTAGTTGATCCACGCCTGGCTAGTGCGGGACTTCGGCCGTGGCTAGTTACCGCCCTTTTAGCAAAGACGTGAAGCGGTACGATGACATGTAATAACGGAAAGAGTTGTAGATTTTCATTCTACGACGACTATTGACGACCTCCGTGGCGCATTGGTATGCGCGGTGGATTTATAAGACGGAGGTCCTGGGTTCGATTCCTGTCGAGACAGATTGAGATTTTTCTGAATTTGTCTTGGTCTGGCTGGTGGGAAGCTTCTCGCCGTGGCTAGTTACCACCCTACCGACAAAGACGTACCGCCAAGCGATTTACCGTTCCGGTACGATGTCGTGTACAAACCGAAAGGGGTGTGGATTTCATACTACTCCTAACAAGTTAGCCCGCTTCTATCTTAGATTGCATCATCACTTAACATCTGGTGTGATAGCAGTCAAGGGCCAACTTGTAGTCAATAAATAATCAACTAACAACGATGAACGAATAAAATAGTGATCAAAATGAGTCAAACAACCCCTTAACAGTTTCACAAGAGTCATTACATACCTAAGTACGTTACTTTCCATTTCGAAATGATATTTCGTTAAACGTACACGGATAGTCCGCCTTGTAAAATCCTCGTTTCCCCCATAAACCTAATTTGCCTGATCCAATTTTCCGGGGACCCTACCGGTCCGATAATTTAAGATAGGCATATCAAGTGGAATTTGGCATGCGCCTATCCTTGCTTCGGGGAGCACGTTAATCCTCCGTGGCTCTGGCTAGGGACGATTTTAAATCCCCGTGCCTCAGGGAGCACTTTCACTCGGCTCCGTCCCGCTCATTATCTCTAACACCTGTATAATCGTGAGATTGCGTGAAGGTAGGTAGGTATAGGTCTGAAATTTATTTTTTTCGGCGAAAATCCGTTTTTTCTAAGGCTTACAAAATGAAATCTCTAAAATTACAGGTTTCACCCATGTAAATGGCGATTTTGTTTGAATATACAGTGTACACTATACAGACTATAATCTATCTCTTTGCCATTTTTTTTATTTAAATACAGCTGATATAGATATATACTTTCCTAGGCCCTCAAGTGTTACTTGCATGAAAAATGACAGGAAACCAAATTTGTATATTGGAAATCCCCTTTCGATGTCGAGGGATTACTTGTACGAAGAAATATTATTTCTTTTCCCCTACCACGATTTACATCAGATCTCTGCAATTAAATTATATACTTTAGATTAGAATTTTTGTTCTGCTAATAAGGGTTCCGTATATCAAAAGGTACAAAACTGAACACTTGTACAACTTATCTCTGCTGAAAAAAGCCGATTGCCGATGAAAATGCAGGCATATGAAACTTAATCCTAACGGTATCTAATCCTACCACTCACACCAATCCACTTGCTACCACTTGCTTGGATGTGTGTCTTCGTGTACTGCGACACGAAGACTCTTAGTATGGACAAGCTTAGTACAGTGACGGTTTGCTACTTAACCCAAGAAGGGCTACTTTCTTGTTCTCTCAACTTTACCTATGACAAAAAAATCTTACTTCACTTATACTTTTTAAAACTGAAAATTACTCAAAACACATTAAATGAGCTTGGACTCGATCACTGATCATTCTCAAATTATTAAGCCAGATCTTAAATAGCTTTCATTCTGACTGACGCCTGGATCCTGATTTGTTATGACAAAATGATAGTTAAATAATATAAATAAATATACCGGGATTGACAGCTTCACGTGTTCTTTGTCCATTTTTTACGGCCTTCGGAGCGCATTAGTATACGCGGTGGATATATGAAGCGGAGGTCCTTGGTTCGATTCCCGGTGAGGCAGATTGAGATTTTCTTGATTTATCTTGGTCTGGCTCACCCTACCGATGAAGACGTATAGCCAAGCGATTTATCGTTCCGATACGATGTCGTGTAGAAATCGAAAGAGGTGTGGATTTCATTCTCCTCCTAACAAGTTAGCCCGCTTCCATCATCACTTAGGTGTGATAGTATTCATGGGCTTTGGTGTAGTAGATAAAGAAATATTTAAAAGTTTACATTTTTAGTTTCGAGAACAATTGATAGTGGCCAAGGGACGTAAGCACATAGTAGGTGTCGAATATATTGTGTAAGCAATGAAGTATAAATATTTGTTGAAGCTAAACCTTTTTTGATAAGCAAACTGTTTGAAGGAAAGAATGGCTTTGGAAAAATGGAGGTAGGGAAGAATCTAATATGACATAAATCGAATTGTTATGGTGTATTTCAAAAAAAAAATAAGTACCCAACTACCCATTGTACTTATTAGGGTATCGTACGTAATAGGAAAAATGGAATTATTAAGACGTTTTTTTGTTTGTCTTCTATCCAAATGGCATAGAGGGATCATCTAAAAAAAATAATATCAATATTCTGCTATTTATGCTGAATATTTGCAAGGGTGCTCTCCAAGGCGCGAAGTGTAACTCCCGACTTCAGGCTAGGAGTAAAAAAAAAGTATACTCAAAATTTCTTAGAAGAAAGAAAAACTTAATATTCCCTAGCCCGACCCAGACGTCGACCTCAGGACCTCGTGATCGGAAACGACATAGACTTACTGGACAAACTATGTGGTCACTATCATCAACATCCTGACAGTGATCCTTAAATATTCAGACATTACCGCGCTATGTCTGCCAACCCGAATCGGAGCAGCGGTGATATAAGCTCCTTATCCTCTCTCCTATATCTATATATAAACCAGACCGTTAAAAAGCTGATAATAATGACTAACAAGGGAATTTAAATATATAAGACCCGTACCGTGGAGACCCTTGGGCCATGGAGTCGCAGTGACAAAAAATTTTTTCGTAACATTTCACCGCGTTTAACGTGTTAGAGCAAGCAAGTAAATTTTTAATGATTTAATGTATATGTAGTTTTTAAATGAAGTAATGTTATTCAAGTACCACACCCGGGTACTTAAAACCATCTCGCACTTGGCCAATTTTTTATATTGTTTAGCTGATACCTATCATAACTTTTTATCGCTATCGAGACCATCACAAACCTATCGACAACGTCAACACAGGCATCCCTAATTAATTGAAACCATCTAGCTAGGACCTATCGAATCAGCGTTTTTATCTTCTACCATATTAAATTGCCATTTAAATATCGACCTTAACATATAGGTGGTTAAACATATTCTGCATTAAGAGACACGGAGTTTAATTTGCAATTTTCCGGCTTACTATTACAGAGGGATTAAGTTCTTCGACGGATAGAATCTTTAATTTCCTTAGAGCTTAGGGTTGCTACGCTTTTTTCGTAGTCTACCCTCAACAATGATATTTGAAAGGTAGACTAGTGGATGCCCGCGACTTCTTCTGCGTGGACGATCAACTCTTCTCTTAAGGGAACGGTACTGATTTTCGGGAAACACAGTGTTCTATATTCTTCCTCCTAGTATGAATTCTAATCGAGTCAAGTTGCATTTGAATTCATTTACTACTTTCGTCGCAGCTATGTCTTTACTGATATTCATTTTTTTTAATAGCTTTTTTTTCTTATATCCGGTCTCCATGAAACAAAGCCAAGACTAATCCATCTGTTAGCATTTTAAAATATTACAATTTGTTACCATAGACAATACTATACGATATTGTCTATGGTAACGTAAGCTTATGTCTGTCGACCGTGAGATGATTTCAAAGGACTTGATTCCAGGCCGTAAAATAAAATAAAAAAATTGATGTGTTAGAATAGTCGAAAGTAGAGTCATTTCTCTGGGTGTTTAATGTTAAAAAGTATGCAGTTTTACGTGAATACTCATTATAAATCGACAGAGCTGGTGGATGCACAGGGAATGGTATGAAGTAGCGTCGTTACCTGATTTGAGGTATTCCATGTAAGACTTGAAGTCAAGCGACGCAACGAGCGAATAAGAAGCACAATCGACCTTTGGGTTGTTACAAAATATTATTAAATATAATTTTAAATTAAAAATAATATATTTATTATAAATTTATAAAAAAATAATTATTTTATTAATTTAAATTAATATTTATAAAAATATACTTAAATTAAAAATTTCAATAACCAATTAAATGCTACCATTCCATCAGTATTTTCTTCAGACGTTGTCACGTTCAACTATCGTCAGTAAACCGACTTTACAGACAACCAATTTTTTAGTGTAATATTAATTATTGTAATTGCGTGGTTTTGTAATTCATGTAAAAAGAGCATGTGTCGAGTTTTTCTGGCCGCGTCTTTTCTCGTCCCGGACTGCATTTCCGACGTGGCGGTAGTTTACAAAAGAATAAACAATTTTGAAGACATCGGAATATTATTTCAACGCCCAAGTTTAATACATCTGTGAAAACCGTATAAAAATTGGTCCAGTAGTTTTAAAGTGATGCGCGAACAGACAAACACAAAAAAAATCTTTGTTTTTTGGTCTGTATCGAGTATGTATTACCACTTACTTTTTCAAAAAATATTTAGTGTACAGAATTGATTTCGTTACTATTGTATTATATGTAAAAATACGTTAAACTTTAGCGTAAAAGTAAACTGTCGAAATTTTTACAATTAAGCTGCAACTTATTGTAAACTGCTGAATTACATTTTATATGTTTGGTTTTTAAAGTTGTATATAAATGCTAGATGTCGCTCGCTGTTTCACCAGCTTAGGTCTGTGTGCACCAAGATTTCGGTTATCATAACCAACGGTTAACATAAGCTAAACATAAAATTTACTGTTCACGACAACCCGTACGCTGGTTAAGGATGTAAGCTCGGTTAAGATAACCGCCCGGATTACGTCCTTAACCGGCGTACGGGTTGTCGTGAACAGTAAATTTATAGTAAACCGTTTAAATTTATAGTTGTTAACCGTTGGTTATGATAACCGAAATCTTGGTGCACACAGGCCTTAGTTCACATTACGTCCTTAACCGGCGTATGGGTTGTCGTGAACAGTAAATTTATAGTAAACCGTTTAAATTTATAGTTGTTAACCGTTGGTTATGATAACCGAAATCTTGGTGCACACAGGCCTTAGTTACCATTCCCGTAAAAATTTCAGGATAAAAAGAAGCCTGTGTTAATCTGATCTCTAAGGTTCATCAACATCCATCCAATGGTTTTTACAAACTTTCGCGTTTAGGATATTAATATATTGAATAAAATTTATTTTTTATTTTATTATTTTAATAAGCTTATTATTTTCTTACTTTTCCTTTTTAACAACATGTATAGATAAGTGTTTCGGTGGTTTTTTCCATGTTTAAAGTATATTTTGAAAGTAAAATCTTAAAAAATAAAGTTATTTTGCCCAAAAAACTAAACCCGGACCTAACGATCTACACCAGAAAATCTAGACCACTAAGGCAACAAAAAATATACAAGTAAGATTATCTAAAGGAATCCTGCAGATATATTGTAAGGATAAAGTATGGGATCCAATCAACACTAAAATAGATAGAACACTGAAAGGAACCTATTTCATTTTGTCTCCGCACTTTACGATCTACCCACTTGTTTCGTGTTATTATATTTTTTTCTGTGCACAATTGTATAGAACAACTAACTGTGTCCCGCAGTTTCATCTGCGTAGATATCGTTCTCGTGAGAACATCGAAAATCGTAAACTTTTTATACAGACGAGTATTCATTGACAGATCAGTTAATACATATATCTATCTATATATAAGGAGGACCGGCCCCCAGACTCTGAAAATCGTAAACTATTTATACAGACGAGTGGTCATGGCTGTAAAATTTGAGTGAAACTCTGGCATCAATACACATTTTGGACCCTCATTTGAAAGCTATGCCCATAGTTGCGGCCACACCTTTAAAGCAAGTGTTAAGCCATCTTTCAGGTAAGCGCATCCCAACTTAAAACTCATTTCTCATCAGAAGAAATATTATTAAAGTGCCTATAATAAAATGAAGTTAGATGTGGTCAGATTCACCTGTTACCTTCAGAAGGAAACGCTATACTACGCTTTTTTGTGTGAGGTCGTCATTCCAGCACTTTTGGAATCCCAACGCTCATCCTGGAACTGTGTTCCCCGTCCACTGCCATTTCAGATTAGCGATTTGATTAGCTATGTCAGTAACATAGATTATAGCACATGAGATTACCGTGGAAAACATAATTACGTAATGTTGGAAAGTTCAGAGATATGGAATAGAATAAAAAATTACCTTGACGTTATAATTAAGATTAAAGAAGAGGACGAACGAAATGGACGTAATTAAAACAGACTGTGGTGTTGGTGGTAGGCCACAAGGCAGGTACACCAGCACTCTGAAGATAGAAGGGGTTTTTTAGCCGGTAAGAGTTTGGCACTACCCGGTCCATGAGGATTTTTCCCTCCTCCGAGATAAAAAAAAAGTAACATCGGATCTCTTCATATCTGATTTGTACACCAAGTATAGCTCGCTACACCGCCTGCTGAGTCACTCTGAGCCTTCCTCTGAGGCCCATATTTAGGTATTTTATCTAGAATTTTTGATGCCTCCTTGGCACAGTGGTGTGCGCAGTGGCTTTATAAGGCGGAGGTCCTGGGTTCTATTCCCGGCTGGACCGACTAAGATTTTATAAATTGGTCCAAGTCTAGCTGTTGGGAGGCTTCGACCGTGACTAGTTACCACCCTAGTGACAAAGACGGCAAACGATTAAGCGTTTCGGTACGATGTCATGTGGAAACCGAAGAGGTGTGAATTTCATCATACTCCTAACAAGTTAGCCCGCTTTCATCTTAAATTGCATCATCACTAACCATCAAGTGTGATTGCAGTCAAGGGCTAACTTGTAACTACTAAAAAAGTGGACCAAGCGAACAACAAAAAATTAACAGTCTTTATTTGCTATATATATTTCTCAAGGGGTTTCATACCGCTTTAAATAAAAACAACAAAGTATACCTAAGTTTATTTCGCTGAGGAAATAATACTTGCAACAATGAGAACAAGCGCGTCTAGTTTACGATGTAGTAATATATCCCAGTGGCGAGTGTTGTGTCGTATTGCATGCACTTGTGGTACAAATGCATACTGTGAGCGTGTACTTATCCTATACGGTACCTATTTCGTAACAAAGATTATTTTCATCAACTACAAGTTAGCCCTTGACTGCTATAACACATGATGTTAAGTGATGATGCAATCTTAATGGAAGCTAACTTGTTAGGAGTAGGATGAAATTCACACCCCTTTTGATTTCTACACGACATCGTACCGGAACGCTAAATCGGTAGGGTGGTAACTAGCCACGGCGAAAGCCTCCGAAAGCGTAAAAACCGAAAAGGGTGTGGCTTTCAGCCTTTACTAATAAGTTAGGCCGCTTCCATCTTAGATTGCAATATACGTTACCATCACGAATGATTGCAGTCAAATATTACCGTATGCTAAAAAAATAAAATTGCATCATCGTATCGTATCGTATCGTACACCTACCACCAGGTGTGATTGCAGTTTACAGCTAACTTTTTTTTTATAAATAGCGAGCAAACGAGCCTGCGGATCACCTGATGTTAAGTGATTACCGCCGCCTATGAACAACTGCGACGCACCAAGGCTCCTTTTCCGAAAAAAATGCATTCCCGTCCTTTCGAGGTGTTTAAACATAACTTAAAAGTAGCATAGTGAATATACAAGCTTAAATTGAAAATTTTAAAATCCCTTTTCGTGACGCTATTTTTTCGTGGCTACTCGTCAAGCCCTCATATTTGATACCCATATTGAGGGAGTTGTGTAATATATATAATCCGCCATTTTGTAGCGATGGTTATTTCTAAGAACTAATTCCAATCAAACGACTTGAATGGTAAATCGCATCAAAGACAATCCACCATGAAACTGGTTTTCATATTAAAAATCCGCATCGAAATCACCTAACCAAACCAAACTTATAACAGCCCTCTTTTTGTGTCGTGGGTTTAACTCTAGCCACCCACTCAAATAAACCAAGAATTCCATTAAAAACAAGCTATTGGTGTATTTCTTCCTCTTATGACTTGACAAACACAAAAGTAACAACAATTTATAACAACGGTATAAGTGTACTAACTGCTTACTGCGCTAGAACATATTTTTTCATTACAAAAAGACATTATTTCATTAAAAACGCGCTATTAGTAACTACGAACAAGCTACACCCATACTATGTATATGTTAGTGAGCAAGTAATAAATTTAGGCATTTTTCATAATGGCTAGGCAAATTGATAATATATTTAATTGTTATTAAACTATCCTCTCATTTTGAGCATTATTCAAGTTGCACGGGAATTTTCATTATGAAATCACCCACTTCCCGACCGCAGGCTTAGAATGTTACTAAAAATTTCTTAGAAGACTGAAAAATTCAGAAATTATCCCAAGGCAAACTACCCAGTGAGGTGGTCAAAAATTTGAGTTAATAAAAAATGCAAATGTACTTTTCATATTAAACTTTCACTAGTAGGTACTCAAATTAGGGTGGAAATACGTGAGTTTTCGCATAATTTCACTAAAAGTTTTACTTCACACCGGAAAACTAAATGTACGTAATGTACATTTGGCCGAGATACGAAAAACTAGTGGAAAATATGAAAACTATTTCAGTTTTAATAGTATTTTTTATCTGTTAGTTCATCTGAATGGCTTGTCGGTGTAGCGCCTAGATATTTACCAGTTATTTTTTACAAGTTTTTATTTAACTTGCATTGTAACTACGTAATTATGTTCGTATGAAAACGTGAAAGTTCAAGTGATACTTAGCATTAACAATAGTATGATAAGAGAAAGGTGTAGTGTAAAAGATGGTGTGACTAAAATTGAGAAAGGGGTGCAGAGATGGTATGGGCATGTAAAAAATGGATGAAAGAAGATTAACGAATTAATGATTAATTATTATTAATTAATTAAGATTATTATGAAATCGGTCCCGCAGTTGTTATTTTATGTGCGGTGGAACGTTTAAAATAGAAACCTTGGCTGGCACCGATTCCCAGATATGCTTAAGTAATTTAAAGCAACTAAATGACGCAGTTATTTTTTACTTTTTAGCGGGGCATTTGTATTTAAAAATTTTTATTTCTTACTTTTTGTGATTTATCGCCACGTACCGTACTCGGGCTGGTGGTAGGATTTACGCCACTAGTAGCCAAAAATCACCTACGGACAAAGACGAACCGCTAAGCGATTTAGAGTTCCGTCAATTTCCCCAAGATGTCCTCATCAGATCCTAACCGGAAAGGGGTGTGCCCTTTCTAATAAAAAAAGAATTATCAAAATCGGACAACTCTGAAAAAGTGTAGCGTGGTCATACATAATAAAAAAAAAAAAAAAAAAAAAAAAAAATACGTGTCGAATTGAGAACCTCCTCCGTTTTTTTTTCGTCGGTTAAAAATGGATGAAAGAACATTAACAAAAAAGATTTATAAGACATTGAATCAATTTAAATCAGGCCTAAACTTTTGACTTTAAATGTTCCTGGACCAAATACGGACATTGTAAAACAAGGGCCAAATTATTGAAAGCGGAAGAAACTAAGGAAGTATGCAGGCCATAATACGCTCATTCCGTCTAGTACAGCCCTTGCTACTTGTTTTAAGATTAATTAGTTAGTGAAAAATGGGTTTTAATGTTTTCATTTAAACATTAATTGATCAATTAAGGCGCAGGCATGACTGAAATGTACGTGCAAGCGGCATCCGGCTGCCCCCTGCGCCTTGACGAGTGGGAACTTTTTTTCATGTTAGATAGATAAGCCTGCGTTTGACTGCGAACTCATATTTCTGCGACGTGAGATTTTGTTTTTGGAAATTTATTTTTGGCTGGTGGGCTTTCACCGTGGCTAGTTACCGCTGTACCGACAAAGACGTAACTCTAATCGATTTAGCGGTCCGGTCGGAAACCGAAAGGGGTGTGGATTTCTTCCTACTCCTAACAAGTTAGCCCGCTTCCATCTTAGATTGAATCATCACTTAACATGAGAAGCGATAGCAGTTAAGGGTCAACTTGTAGTAGATAAAAAAAAATTGTTTTGACCCTATACGTCCGTATTAAACAAGAACGGAAGAACAAAGCCTTATATATAACCAACATGGCATCCAAAATAAACGTATTAACAGGAACAACTCGTTTGGCCCGTGTTAACTAATGAAGTGTTATTAATATTTGTGCTTCACTGGCTTGCAACTGATAGAGCCACCCGCCTGTAATTGTTTATGAATAACTCGACAGTAAAAAACAAAGCAAACAACCAAGTACGACACAGACTCGAGCTCTGTGGGTTCCTTACATCGATAGGCCTCACTCCATGTAGGGAATGTGGAGCTAAGGCCAATCACGCTGCTCCAATGCGGGATATTGTTTAAATCACTAACGATCATTCTTTGATGTTGATGATAGTGACTGGAATGGACGGCTTAACGTGCTCTTTAAGACACGTTGGAAGGGGGTAAGATGAAATGTTGTATGAAAGTATCTATTTTGAAAGCACCACCAAATTCTTAAAATATGACACAGAGCTAGAAAAATTAGGCTGTCAAAATTTACTGTATTAAAAATAAAAAAGAAAACCTCAGAATTATTCCACGGTCCGATCCAAGGAAGATTCGAACCCAGGACCTCTTGGTCAAAGCCACACAGGCTGACCACTAGACCAACGAGGCAGTCAACTAATTAAGAGTTATTAATATTCTGTGCTTCACCGGCTCGCGGCTGATGAAGCTACCCGCCTGTAATTATTTATGAATAGCTCAACAATAAAAAACAAAAACTTGCCAAGTGCGAATCGGAAACCGCGCACGAAGGAATATGTATACCAATATCTTTTTATTTTTTACCAGTAGACGCCCGTGTCTTCGCCTACCAAAACATATAGAACCTAACCAAACCAAACCACAACCACAACCAAACTAACCAAAACCAAATGTAACCTTCCAAGAACAACAAAAAAAAATAACGCGAGCCTATTTTTTTTAAAAAAGGATGGATACAGCAAGGTATCCTTAAAAATAGATATATTTCATCGCGGAACTTTTCGTAATCATAAAAAAAAAGAAACAATCCTTCTATTTTTCTATACTAGGTAGCATTTTTAATGAAAGCTCCTGGGCGGCGTGACTCTTTCAACAAATATCCTTGATTTACTCTATCTATAACTACATAAAAATATGTTCAGCATTCCAGTTTATCGAAAATAAACAAACAGATACGGCGGGAGACTGTTGTATAAACAGGTAAAGATTGTTTTATTTAAAATACAGATTAAAAATTTTTTTCGATCATTTTTCTCATATTAGTGAAAGTAAAATTAGAATACACAAAACAACAAAGGAACCCCAAAAATAATTGCTTGAGCAGTGAGCGGACTCCACTCAGACATTCAAATAGTACTTTTTGAATTCATTTTATTTTCAAATTAAACAGCGATAGGATGTAAATACGAAATCTCCATAATATCTTTTGACTCCCTACACTCGATCTTTATAAGTTACAATAATTGAAGGACCAGTTCTTGTATTTTGTTTACTTAATGTCTAGATGTGACCCTTAATTTTATCCGCATAATATATATATATTTTTTTAATGCCTACAAGTTAGCCCTTGACTGCTATCACACCTGATGTTAAGTGATGATGCAACCAAAGTTTATGGAAATCGGGCTCAACTTTTAAGCTCTTAGGATTAAAACACACCCCTCTCGCTTTCTACACGATTACAAAAACTAAATTTTACCGGAACGATAAATCGCTTGGCGGTACTTCTTTGTCGGTAAGGTGGTAACTTGCCACGGTGAAAGCCTCCCACCAGCCAGACCAAGACAAATTAAGAAAAATCTCAATCTGCTCCGCCGGGAATCGAACCCAGGACCTCCGCCTTATAAATCCACCGCGCATGCCACTGCGCCACGGAGGTCGTCAAAATATTATGAAGACACCCGAGGTTTCACTAGCGTAGTTCTGGTTCCCGTGGGAATTTCAAGACAAAATATGGCCTACGTGTTAACCCAGAGTATCAGCTAACTCCACACCAAATTTTATTAGAATCGCTGAAGCCGTTTAATCACTTCATGATTAAACACACACTCACAAACTTTCGCCTTTTTAATATGACAACAATTAAATTTTTAACCGACGAAAAAAAACGGAGGAGGTTCTCAATTCGACACGTATATTGCCATATGCCGTACTATGATAGTATAGTACGAGTACGTTACGTGGCGATAAATCACTAAAAAGTAAGAAATAAAAAATTTTAACAAAAAATAGAACCGACTCAAAACGCACTAAAAAGTAAAAAATAAGTGTGTCATTTAGTTGTTTTAATTTACTTAAGCATGTCTTTCTAATTTGGGGATTTTCAAGGGGAGAGTAAAGTTATCTTTAAAAGATAAATGCCAACGTGCACTTTTTTAACCGACGAAAAAAACGGAGGAGGTTCTCAATTCGACACGAATTTTTTTTATGTATGACTTTTTACACGATTTTGATAATTCTTTTTTTATTACAAAGGGAACACTTCCAAGGTGATCCCATTGTCTTCATGTTAGAATCTGATGATGATATCCTGGGAAAATTAAAGGAACACTTCAAATTTTATAGGCACGCTTGCAGCGATTTTGGTTTTTGTTAAAGCTAAAAGCTACCGATACTTAATATCGGTAGCTTTTTGGCTACTAGTACCGTATAATATACTATGACAGTATAGTACGAGTACTTTACGTTGCGATAAATCACTAAAAAGTAAGAAATAAAATTTTTTAACAAAAAATAGGATCGACTCAAACTTACTAAAAAGTAACTAAATGACAGTTATTTTTTACTTTTTAGTGAGTTTTGAGTCAGTTCTATTTTTTGTTAAAAATTTTTATCTTACTCCTAATAAACAGGAACAATTCTTCCATACATTGCTTCGATATATTTCAGACGGATAAAGCACCGTTTTCGATGAAAGCTCACGATTTGAATTTTACCGACACTTCTAACAATTATCGTCACATTTCAATTGATATAAACAGCAGCTTGACAAATTATATACCTAAATCTTCCACTGTCTATTGGTAAAAACCGCATCAAAATCTTTTCAGTAGCCATCGAGTTTTATCACGAACAGACACAGACAGACGCGACGAGAACCTTTGTTATATAAAATGTAGTGTAAGTGATATTGAGATATTAGGAAGAAGATCATAAAAATATTCACAAAGTATAAAATTACCTACATTAACGTACTATAATCTCCAATAAGCCTAAAAGTAGAAGCGTTAAAATTTAACTACAGTTGCTTTTACGATTTTAATCTGAACACGAAATTCCGGCGAATTTATTTGAACTTGCCTTGCTTCAAAATAATTTTATTAAGTGTCTTATACGGCCTCGTAAACTTTTCCGTACAAAATGAGTGAATAATCGTACGGAGGGCGAGGCAGGGCGTCAATGATCGATTTTGAACCTTGAGCGTATTGTTTTAGGGAGTGCGGAAAGGAAGTGTTTTATGTTGCACACTGTACGATTCCTTAATATAAAATGTAAATCAAAGTTATGAACAAATTTTAACTTAATGTCGACGTAGTATGTAGAACGTACGACAAGTATTATTTTTTTATTTTATTAAGTTAAGCTTTGTCTGCAATCCCACCTGATGGTAAGTGACAATACAATCTAAAAAGGAAGCGGGCTAACTTATTAGGAGTGTGATGAAATCCACACCCCTTCGCTTTCTACACGACATTGTACCAGAACGCTAAATTGCTTGGCAGTACGTTTTTGTCGGTTGGGTGGTAACTATCCGAATTCTCCCACCAGCTAGACCAATTGAGGAAAGCTCAATCGAACCCGGGACCTCTGTCTTATAAATCCACTGCACATAACACGGAGACTGTTAAATCTATTGAGGTGTCTTTACTAAGAAATCGCTTCAATCATCGAGTCCGCTCTGAATATGAAGCACTACAGAAATTGATTTTATAGCACAAAATAGTTCCTAGAGCCGCTTTGCACAGTTCGGCCTGATGAATTCTAGAGGGGCTTGATTATTGGTACGAGATATATGCTTTGATATTTGTTAGCATACATAGCTTAATAGTTGATAGGTACTTAACTCAAACATCAGAAAATGGGCCTGTATAAGTAAAAGTAACCCCCGACGGAAAAGAAGGCTGTTTAATAACATGACGTTGATGTCTGTGTGGGTTTATAACTTAAAAAGCCATTTTCCTGGCGGTGGTTCTCAGCTTCGTTTGATGAAAAATTCCAATCAATGGCCGTCGCTACAAAATGGCAATACATGTTTTTTCCACAACTCCCTTAATATGGGTATCAAATAGAAGGGTTTGATACTTATCATAGAATACTACACTCTATGATAAGTATAAATTCCAAGATGGTACCTACTGCGAAAAAAATTTGTAGGAAGTTATTTTGAATTTTCAATTTAATCTAATTATTAAAAAGCAAAAAATATGTTTTACAAAAATTAAGCGTTGGTCATTTTAGGATCAGCTTAACAGTAGACTTATCATTAATCTATGATGTCTCGATGACTTTTGAAGTCAGCGCCGTCTCGATGATCGCTCCAAGATTCTTATATATGTGAAATTCCTATCACGAACAACTCGAATTAATCGAAAATCCGACGCGGAACGGACCGTATCGATTAAGAAAAACGTGATATATAGCCACGTTATCCGGCGTCGATACGAGCCGATTATTTTCCTCGAGATCCTAATTAAAGAAATCTATTTGGAAGGATTTACGATCGAGATTGAAGCAATTTGGCTCGTAATTGGACGATTTTTCAATGTTTTCTCACAAGATTTCTTTTTGGTGATTTTATTTTATTCGGCAGTAAATCAATGTCGAAATATTTTTATTCACTAAAATCTATATGGGTATTTTAAAACGACAATAAGTAATTCTTGCATTATTTTTAAAAAATGGAGACAATTTACAATCGAAAACTTTAAATTAAAGATATAATTGTTCCAGACGTGCCTTGGTACGAGAAGATCGTTATGCCATACCTATTAGAATTTAAAGCATCGCGAGTATTTTCCATATTATTAAATAAAAATTGGTTGTCTGTAAAGTCGGTTTACTGACGATAGTTGAACTTGACAATGTCTTAAGAAAATACTGATGGAATGCTAGCATTTAATTGGTAATTAAAATTTTTAATTTAAGTATATTTTTATAAATATTAATTTAAATTAATAAAATAATTGATTTTGATTTTATAAATTTATATTTTAAATTTATAATAAATATATTAATTTTTAATTTAAAATTAATATATTTAATAATTATATTTAATAGACGGATGTTGAACGCTGCCGAACTCAAAGGCCGATTGTGCTTCTTTGTCGCTCGTTCCGCGCTCTCGCTTGCACTTCAAGCCTTACATGGAACGCCTCAAAGCGAGGTAACGACGCATGACGTCATGTTTTTTCGTGCGTGCAGCCGGCTCTATCGAATTACAAGACGTTGTCACGTCAAAAACAGCTGAAACTCACTGTTGTCGGTGTATGCCCAACTAGATTCCATACGGGAACCACACGGGATCCTTAGTCATGGACGCGGCTTACAGTTTGCTTCTCGCCGCGTTGCATGAAAAAGCGACCTCATGTCAAAGCCCGTATCGGTTCGAAACTGGTCGGGCATACTTCGACAAAAGTAACGTGAGTTTCAGTCGTTTGTATTTTAATAACATCGCTATGCCACTCAAAATCATGCGATTCTAATTATTTTTTATTTTTTTATTGAGTTGTATTTTAAATTTAAGTTTTTCTCCACAGCAAAAACGTAATGTCCAAATAAGAATATAGAAAGGGGTATATATTTAGTAGCATTCAATAACTTAACGTAAGCGCCAGAGACAATATCCTGAGCTTTATGCCATAATCGAGGAACAAGAATTTTGCTACAAACTTACTCTTTTAAATGCATGCAGAATTTTGCTACATACTTACTTCGTTATTGCTTTATGTTGTCGAAATAACAAACAATACGTCGAACTCTTCCAAGCTCTTGACCTCAGTTTTTCTCAATTCTACTGGTTTTACGTTGTCATAAAAGCGAAAGTACATTGGCACATTGGGTTCGTTAACAAAAGACGCGTTTACGGCGCGCAAAGTGGAAAGCCGTGTTCAATTCAGCACCGCGGAGGTTTTACAGCCGTTTAGGGGGGCTGATGACATTCCCCTTTAAAAGTAGCTATTATATAGATAGTACCTGGTTTAATGTTGCGCACGGTGATTTTATACAAGTACTAATAGTAGAAAGTAAATGAAAAATTTTTGATAAATAATAAAACCAACTACAAAACGCCATTCGAATGGCAAATCAAGGTCTCTGGGCCTTGCCTTGTTTTCTAAGCCACTCAATAAACTTTTTGTCCCTGAGTGTAACTCCTACCAGGTTCCTTTCCATCCCAGCCCTTTGGGCTACACTAAGTTTGTGGAGGATATCTTTAGTAGTCACCCAAGTTTCAGCTCCATAGGTTAGGACTGGCAAGATGCACTGGTTGAATATACGTGCCTTCTGATGAGCAGTATGCTTAATTTTTAAGGCAAACTCTAATTTGGAGAAGGCTGCCCAACTTAGTCTAATGCGTTTTCGGATTTCATTGGCTTGGTTCCCCTTGCCCATCATGATATCTTGGCCTAGGTAGATGTATTTGTCAACCCTACAAGCGCACTATAAAGTAAAAAATAATTGCGTCATATACTTACATTTATTTACTTAACCATATATTTGACTTTATAGATATGGCGCACACGCACGCATTTATTTAATTTTCTTCAGTATTCTCAATAATTTAATAAATAGGAAATCCCATAAAAATGGATCAAATGAAAAGATTACTTTAGACTTACTTGACTTGTTTAAAAAACCGTGACCAAGTTATATTTTTTTCGAATTTTCCGTATAAATTAGAAGGCTCCTGTGCTCTTCAAGACAAGGAGTTGCGATTGAACTAACTTTCCAACTCCGGGCTGTTACCGAGGAAACAAGTAATCATACATAACCCGACCCAGTTTTCTAAGTAGAACCTCACGATAGGCTACGCATCGGCCTATCTACGCATACCTAATTATTATTATATTTTAATTCTGACTTCATATAAAACTAATATTAGAATACTTTATTACTTATTTCTTAAAGTTTTTTTTTATCGATTACAAGTTGGCCCTTGACTGCTATCACACCTGATGTTAAGTGATGATGCAATCTAAGATGGAAGCGGGCTAACTTGTTAGGAGTAGGGTGAAATCTACACCCCTTTCGGTTTCTACACGACATCGTATCGGAATGCTAAAACGCTTGGCGGTACGTTCTATTAAAATTACTCGAAAATACTTATAGTCACAGAATTTTCTTAATTTCTGTTATAATGTTATATTGTAATATAACAATGTTATATGTTGTAATATATTTTATTACAAAGTTGTTTAGGTAATTAACGACTCAGGATCCCTTTACTCAATGTTGATCCTCTAAAAGTATGTTGAACAAATGATTTTTAATTTGTTTGTTGACAAGCATTCTCAATCGAGTTTGGCTTTAGTATAGCTAGGTTTACTTTTAAAAAAGTATGATTAAAAAAAATCCCGAGCAAAGGTCGGTTAACCAGGCACTTAGTTTTTAAACAAAAAAGCGCATCGCAATCGAGCTATTCGATAGCTAGAAAGCCACAGACAAGACAGAGTTCACAGACAAACAACTCAAACCTATGACAGCCCTTTTTATTACGATCAGGATTGAAAAAGGTTAAGGATGTAACGTAAATAAAGGCCCTTACATAATTAGGCGTGTAAGCGATTATGGCTTAAGCGAAGCGTTTTATACCTTTTACTGAAAATCAGCAAACCGTGAAAATTGGCGTTGAAACCGCTTACGTCTAATTATAATCTACTAGAAGACGTCCGCGTGGTAAATAGTGTGTTTTTACAAATTTATAGCAAGTTATCCTTAAAATATAGACATTGATTCGTTATATCTCAAGTAGATAAACCAGAATTTTCGATGAAATCTCCCAGGCGGGTAAAATTGTTCCGACTTTTCCAACAAATTCGTATTTCAACCAATTAACACAAAGCCTTAACAAAATATATGCGTAAACCTTCTGAAACTAGCATGTGTGCTATACCAGACTATAATCTATCTATGTGTCAAATTTGATCCAGAACTGTTCACCCGTTGAGCCGTGTTAATCACAAATGGACAAAGAAGCTAAATGAAATGACCTGTAGTATGATATTGTTTTTAGGTATAGGGTAATTAGCAGGGGCGTAGCTACCGCCGTATCTGCCGTATCAATTATACGAGGCCCCCGGGCTACGGGGGCCCCCAAAGTGTGTAAGGAAAAAAAATAAAAACTTTCTAATTTATTTTATTTTACAAATTACAAAATATTGTCCATAGAGGCAGAAACTTTAGAAAAACTAAAATCATCATTAGCCATAAATGATTTAATAAATCAGTTTGCCAAAAAAAAGGCAAGGAGAGTGAATATTTAAAATTTGATTGTTATTTGTAAAACGGTAAAATTTTGTTATGATAAATAAATATCTAATTTCACAAAATATTGTTTTTCTTTTGTGACAAATATTTACCCCCATATAAGGGCTTCCATACAAATTTTTATACGTGGCCCCGACAAGGCACGCCACTAGTAATTAGTAAAAGTTACTAAATAGGAATAGAATAAAAGTTTACCTCACGAGTTTCAAGGGCTCACCTTTAATCCTAACATTTAGGACAGGATTATTCAGGGGTAACGGAGTCGTGAAATTAATTATTAAGACAAATATAGTAGCTGGATTATGCAGGTCTTAGTGATAATTGAAATGGGTCCATTGCATTTAAACAGATTTTGGAGGACCCGAAAAATAAGTATTTTGTATTTAAATTTTTTTAATAACCTCAAAATGTATGTATGCAAGTACCTTTTTTTCGCTGGGAAACGCAATTACGCATCCCTCCAAACACAATTACCATTATTAACAATAATTAGCATTGTCTTCGTAGGGTATGTGAAACTCACAGAACGGAATACCCACTCAAACCCAGCGGACCCGACCTCGTCGATAAGTAAGACGCCACAGGATCGCTTTCGCATTCTTCAGTGAATTGCAGCTCAAATTATAGCGAGAGTAGATGTATCATATCTTCGTCTCCTTCTACCCTGTCTTGCTCGGCGCATGAGGGTAGCGTCAGGATCCGCTTCCTTCATTCTCTCCTCAGCCTCTTTTAAGCTGACGACTGACTCAAAGAAGGATACCATAGCCATCCAGCATGTCTCATCGCTGATCATTGCATCTATCACGCTAGGAAATGACGCACTTCCACCGACAATGGACGCCAGGAAATGCCTCTGCGGTCTCCAAGCTGCACATTCAACTATACTAAAGCCAGGCTCGATTGAGAATGCTTGACAACAAACAAATTAAAAATGAAGGTAGAAATCACCAGTTAGTTTACACCTAATTTTTTTAGTTAACTTGTTAATGACGAATTCATGACAATAAATTAGATTAGTAAGCTTAAAACTAATAAATATTTTCAATATCTTTTAAATAAGGTTTTATAAAAAAACAAAACAATTTTAAATTTATTAGGCGTAAAATGTATTGCATTTTCTACCTTAAATTTGTTTGTTGACAAGCATTCTCAATCGAGTTTGGCTTTAGTATAGAGTGTGGTACGCCGTATATTTAAGCAAGTTCCTACCTCAGCATTGACTACAAAAAAATTAAGTTCTGAAAATTACTGTGGATATACTAGCTGTCACCCGCGGTTTCAACCGTAATTCTTGTCTCCGTGGAAATATCTGGATACAAATTACCCTATGTCACTTCTCATGAGTCTGGCTATCATATACATGAGATTTGTTTTCAATCCGACTGGTAGTTTCAAAGATTAGCCGGTACAAACAGACAGACAAAAATTGTACAAAAAGTTATTTTGTTTGTGTGTCTATATATATTCATATGCATGTAGTAAATACGGTTCTATTCCGCCGGATCCAGTGTTGTGACTTCTGATCTCTGTAGACCACAAACTAAAAAGTCTGAAATAAAATTATTATTATAAAAACAAAAACTTGAGTAATGAAATCAAATGAGAAAAACAAGGATTACTATATCTATATTAAATTCTAAATACTTTATGGTGCTGCAAGTGGGGACAAACAATACTTTGCCACCTGCGGGCAAAGATGAGAACAACACCATAAAACATTTCGAATTTACACTGTTCACAGCTCGCAGCATAACAAAACACTTGATAAATTTTAATACCTTTTAACGAAAGTTTTAATATTTTGTTCCTTTTAAAGAAAACGCTTTGATTTTTATCAACATAATTTATTATACCTAATGTTTAATAATAACATAATTAAAACAACTTTTTATTGGAACACAAATAAATTATTAATTTTATTAAATAAAGTAATACATGCTAGTATAATTATTAAAATATACCTACCAGATAATACTAATAGATATATACCTACCTATCTCATCTATCTACTGTTGACGGTTTGTTAATTAATAATAACAGCTAAATATCTGTAAACTAACAGCTAAGTACAGTTTTTAAGTTATTTAAGAAAAAATCTATCTACGAACGCGACGCGATGTGAAACTTTCAACGCGACGAACGCGATCAAAACAACGACCTTCCATACTTGCGTCCTATGTAGCACTCTGCCGGGACACGACGTAGTAATGGCTACCTGTGCCGTGTCGCGTAGCGTCGCGTCACATTGCGTCGTGTTTGTCGCTTACACACCCCTTAAATAAGGTACGGAACTATTCTAAATATAATAAAAAATAGAATCGCACGCGAACAAGTCAAATGTTCAATCTTTACAAATAAATAAAACTTAATTCGTTTGTAATTTCAAACTAACAGCTTTTCACTAAATGCGCATGAAAGTACATACCTATCTATTTATGAACATCCATTTTTTTTATTTTCCTCTCCATCGCCTCTATGGAATCCGGAATAGACTAGTCGACTCATGTCAACATTTTTTACAGCTCGAAATAGAGAACTAAAATGTAGAATGTATCATGGTTTTTTTTTTATCGACTACAAGTTGGCCCTTGACTGCTATCACACCTGATGTTAAGTGATGATGCAATCTAAGATGGAAGCGGACTAACTCGTTAGGAGTAGGATGGAGTCCACACCCCTTTTGGTTTCTGCACGACATCGTACCGGAACGCTAAATCGCTTAGCGGTATGTCTTTGTCGGTAACTAGCCACGGCGAAAGCCTCTCACCAGCCAGACCTAGACAAATTAAGAAAAATCTCAATCTGCCCCGCCGGGAATCGAACCCAGGACCTCCGTCTTATAAATCCACCGCGCATACAACTGCGCCACGGAGGTAGACACACAGACATAAATTATTATTCTGTTTGGTAAATACTGATTAATTTGAAGGTGGTACCAAGCCAGCTATATAGATAACGGCTTCAATTAATATAAAGCCGTTATCTACCTCATTTAATTCGGTCGTTGAAGTCGGTAGATTGGCAATGTATGCAACTCATATTAGCAACTTGTCATCGAGAAGAACTTTTTCCACATTTTTTCTCTTTTTACTTTGAACGGTATCATAGTGAGTATACTGACTCTTTATCCTGCTTTCAATTGTTTTCGTTTTCTCAATATCCGGTCTAAGTCGATAGGGGCCAAATATGCATTCCAAAATCAACGAATAACATGTCATAGTAAATACGAAACCAATAATCCAATCTAATCTTAGGAACTGCATTAAATAATAATCAGGCGACGTACACCTATGATACAGAGGCGTAATATACGTATATTTGAAGTAGTTAGCCTTACGCTGAAGGTCTACCCATGCGGTTTGCACAAGATAGGGCGCTCTACAATGTTTTTCTGTTCTAAGCAATTCTAGTAAAGGCAAAAGAAAATGAAAAACGTTATCTGTTAGAGGTCCTAATACACTATTCGTAAATTGGTACCTGAGAATCGTTTTAGTAAGAAACACCAAATTTAAAGCACTTACGAATACGGATGTGTATGCTACAAATAAAAATATACTGTTCCACACTCCGATCCCGGGCCTTCTAATTAAAAGTGGCCGACGAGTTGCCAATAACAGTTTTTTTGCACTGTGTCTCATATCCCATACGTTGACAACCAAAACTATAAGAGGAGCAAGAGGAAATGCAACACCAAAGTATGCAACCAGTGCAAACTGCAAGGCAAGTGTCATGAAGTGCCTGTTCAATGTCGCGTCATTAAATTCACTCAGCTTGTATTCACGTTCCCACCATGGTATATTTTCATTAATTTTCTTAGACATATTGTAATCTGTCGTCAATCCTGAACTGTTAAACATTACTCTGAACACCACCTGCTTGAAGAAAATCATTATAGCGACCAAAATATATACTTCTATAATACATGAAAATGGAAAGCAGTAGTTATGGCAATCTGAAGCCAAATAGCCCTTTTCCATCCACAATTGATGCCACGGCGTATGAAAATAAGTGTCCAATGTACCAAACAATCTCAGTATTGGAAAAGCAACTCTCGGGTAGCACACACCGTAGTATGCAATATTGGAACCCTCAAACCAACTGTAGTACATTATAAACGGGAATATCAGCGTCATACTAAACTCAAATTGTTTCGTTACCAAAGATGTCTCATACGCTTCATGAGATTTATGGTTTTCAAGATCAACTAAATAATAATAAAGAAATGAATGGCATATAACCTCCAATGCTGATATCAACAATGTGTAAACTGTTTGATAAACCGCCAAAAAATCGTAGTCACACATCACAGGAGGTATGGAGTTTTCTTTTTGAAACGAATCGGCGACCTTTCGACTTAGTTTTCGAGATTCAGTTACTAATGCCAACGATGCTATGAAACATAGCAATGTATGTAATAACGACATTGAAGTACGTAACACTGGATAAAATCCGCTTTCGTCGTACTTGTATCCACTTCTAGCCGATTTCCTGGGGTTATTATAGTCAAAATTAAACTCTGGTCGCCTCGAAGTCTTATAATAGGAATCTTGCCCACCAAGTTCCCAAATCCAATTTAATATATACTGTTTTCGTCTCCAAAACGTTACGAAGCCTAATGCACACGCGGTTACAGATATGATGAAAAATACAACGTGTGTATAATCTAAAGTAATATTTAAATCCATCGCATCGCAATAGTCGCGAAGTTCTCTCATATAACAACTGGGCTGTTGACAAGTTGGACACATAATAAATGTTTCATTATATTTAAGATTACATGAATAATTTAAAAGCTGATCTTTTTCTGTTGTGTTAACAAGGCGCCGCGAATGCCAGGACAAAACTCCTGCAATAGAAGGTATAATCAATGCAATGTTATAAAGCCCATAAAATGCATAGTAAAAAGTAATCGTTGGGCCAAAATATTCATGCATCACATGCAAAGGTTGACATTTAAATACATTCTGCAATCCCGCCCAATTATAATACAATATTTGGCGAGCGTTTGCTCCTAGATCACTTTGATTTTGTACATAAAAATACGGGCCGTCGTGGAGTGCGTACACATCCAATATAATGCTTCTCTTCAGCAATTCATGTAGGCCGTACTGATTGACATGTTCTCCAAACGGCAAATGTCTGAGAATCTTGTACACTATGAGACTCCTTTCGTAATTTGAATAGCCATGGGGTGTTGTGTAATTACTTCGAATAGTTTTTAACCACTCTAATTCTATAGGTTTTATACTTGTTCTACGTGATGCCATGTGATTATTGATGAAATGTCTTTTAACAGCAAACATATCTCCATATTCTTTTAAAATAGAGTCCGGAGCATGAACTTTTATAAAACACAATTGTTTATGAATTTTCAAAATTCCAGGCTCGATCTCCATTTCAAGTCCTAATTTCAGAATATTGCACAAAAAATCTAGCTTAAATTGATCTGCATCTGAAGATACGTCATCCTTTACTACCAAAACAATATCAATTCGTTTTACACCATCTCTAAAGATACCAGTGAAGGCTTTTATAACTGTTTCATTACTTACTCCGATTCCTTCTATATCGTTATTTTCAACAACTTCATCTTTCATATCTGGTGATTCTTTTCGATCTGTTTCTTTTTTATATTCTGGTACATTTTCGTCATTTGCAATATATTTTTCTTCTGCAACGTTTTCTCGTTTCCCTGTTTTTATTACTTCTTTTTCTTCTACTTCTTCATATTCAAGTTCTTCTTCTTGTTCTTGTTCTTGCTGTTGTTGTTGCTGTTGTTGTTGTTGTTGTTGTTGTTGTATTTGTTGTTCTTCAATAATTTCTTGTATCAGTTCATCTTCATTTTCTTTTTCTTCCTCAGATACTTCTTCCATTTTCACAAATATCGGGTTGTTGAATTGGTTTGCTTTGTCTAAATCGTTGTCAGCACCTAATATTTTTAGGTTATGTAAACTATCAAATCCCTCCCTGAGTAAATATTTCTTATTTGGTGGATCTTCACGTAGAGTTTTAAATCTCTGACATTTTATCGTATTCATCCGAAGTCGAAGCTCAATGTCCTGGTATTCGGGTTCCATTATTAAAGATATAATTGTTATTATAAAATAATGAAAACCACTAAAAAAAATTAATTTACTATCAATTAATTAATAGAAAGCGTAAAAGTAGTACTTGATATATATAATTCTAATTATTTATTAGCGAATCTTGATAATGTTGAATTCTTTTTTGTACTAAATGACAAATAAGAATTTGGCATGTTGTTTTTATAATTTTTTAATATAGTTTGGTAATAGTTCATAAATGCCTGATTTGATTACCATTATAAACTCTTTATACCTATACCTACCTACTAATTATGGAGGGTAGAGGAAAGGAGGATCATCTGTGTATATGAAAAAGTGTCCGTCAAAATGTATTAAATTAGGATGGCGCCACAGTTGCATCAAAGTAACTCTCAAAAGAAGCGCCAAATATTGTTAGAGTATATTTTTTTTGTTTTGAGATTTACGTCCACTTGGACAACTTTTCACAACACAAATTTTACCCATAACTGTTCTGTTATTCACTCACTTTTTCATAAAATTAAATGTTTATATATCAATAACCGTACTTTTTATTGTTTACGAACTAAAATCACTCTAAACGCACGTTTGGTTATAATTCTGTAAGGTTATATTTACCACAATATTTTGTACAACGTAAGTTGTTGAAGTTCTCAATAATTAACTACTTTAGTCAATAATGACATTAAATTTTTTGACTCGGCATACTTCAATTCATCTACGATTGCTACATTCATACCATACCCTGTGCATCCACTAGCGCGATTGTGGAGGATTTTTGAACTGTTATTTAACGCATACAACTGGACACTTTTTCAACTTTTCTCCCATATAAGATAACTCTCCTTTCCTCTACCCTCCATACTACAAATTTAAAATTCAAATCGTGTAAATATTGTCTGTGTATTTTGTGTAAACGACAACGGGTGAACGGATTTCAAATTAAGATTTTTGTATTTACCGTGTTAGTAGTTTTGCGTTTTGAATCTATAGTGAGGTCCAGACATCAAAAGAATAAAGGAACGTAAACAAAGGTGATATGTGGAAACGTTAGAGTATCATCTCTGTTCTTATCTCTTTTAAGCAAAAATGTTGCCAAATTGTCAAGAAGAATTCATTTGTTTTCTTTCCTATCTAATATATAAAATTTTCGTGTCACAGTTTTCGTTGCCATACTCCTCCGAAACGGCTTGACCGATTTTTACCAAATTTTGTATGCGTATTCAGCAGATCTGAGAATCTAATCTTCATCAATTTTTTTTTAATTTTTAATGCAAAACAACGTTTGCCGGGTCAGCTAGTATGTCTATAATAATCGATAATAGAACAACCCATTTGAAACAATAGGTTATATGGCACAAATGACGTAGCCCGTAAGATTGTAGTAAACCAATTTATAGACAATAATTTAACAATTAAAAAATTTAACAAAATAAAAAAACAAAATACGTGACATAAATAAACAATGTCACGTATCATTAAGCTAACCTTTGGAGCAAATGAATGTTCACATGGCACAAACGTAGTAGGATTATTGCTCTGAGCCAAGTTGAAGATAAAAGTTTCGATAATTGTTCATATTTTTTTTGAAAATATAAAAGATGTTCGATTGTGATGAGTCTTGAGATGAGTTTATAGATCAAGAAACGACATTTCCGTGAATTTTATTGAGTAATACTTAATAAATGGCTTGTAACATATTATTAAGGGTTGTTTTAAGCCAAGTTATAGAAGAGTTCAAATATTGGTATATTGTTATTTACATATATTTTATTGATTTTTGAAAGTGCCAAACAACGCAAAAGCAATTGCTGATATCCCACAAAACGTAGGATTGCTGTAAGCCAAATTGACAAGAGAAACTAAATTGTTCGTTCTCACTTTACGCACCAAATTATCCCAGGCTAATAAAGGCATATTCAATGTCTCACTTTTGTGCGCGGCGAAAGTCGTGAGTATATATTATATGATCTGAGGTTCGAATAAATAATTGATGCAGATAATTTTTAAGCTTTATTTGTTCATTTTAAATGATCAAAAACTAAGCTTTACAATGAATGTACATTGCTGTTAGAAAACTGTTAAAGGAGGTCATTCAAAATGTACCAAAATTTCAAAGTGCTGATCAAAGCAATATATAATTATTTCGATATATAGCTATTTTGAACATGTTTTTCTTTGGCCGGCACTTTCATGTTTTGGTAATTTTTGTATGGGCCGTGAATGATGTCTTTTACACAATTTAGTCCAGCGCCGGGGCAGCGTCGTCTGCTTGTGAGGCAGCAACTCGCGCGTCGGACACCCGTCGGCCAACGCTTTAACCACGCGTGCGCGCTCGCACGGCGGAGTGTCGCACGAGCCGCTTGCGGTCGTCCAGCGCCGGGGCCAGCGTCAGCAGCGTCGCCTGCTTGTGAGGCAGCAACTCGCGCGTCGGACACCCGTCGGCCAACGCTTTCGCTAATGGGTCGTTAATCAAGTTTGTCCTCCCCCGGCGCGCCGACGAGGAACCAACGCGTGCGCGCTCGCACGGCGGAGTGTCGCACGAGCCGCTTGCGGTCGTCCAGCGCCGGGGCCAGCGCCAGCAGCGTCGCCTGCTTGTGAGGCAGCAACTCGCGCGTCGGACACCCGTCGGCCAACGCTTTCGCTAATGGGTCGTTAATCAAGTTTGTCCTCCCCCGGCGCGCCGACGAGGAACCAACGCGTGCGCGCTCGCACGGCGGAGTGTCGCACGAGCCGCTTGCGGTCGTCCAGCGCCGGGGCCAGCGCCAGCAGCGTCGCCTGCTTGTGAGGCAGCAACTCGCGCGTCGGACACCCGTCGGCCAACGCTTTCGCTAATGGGTCGTTAATCAAGTTTGTCCTCCCCCGGCGCGCCAACGAGGAACCAACGCGTGCGCGCTCGCACGGCGGAGTGTCGCACGAGCCGCTTGCGGTCGTCCAGCGCCGGGGCCAGCGCCAGCAGCGTCGCCTGCTTGTGAGGCAGCAACTCGCGCGTCGGACACCCGTCGGCCAACGCTTTCGCTAATGGGTCGTTAATCAAGTTTGTCCTCCCCCGGCGCGCCGACGAGGAACCAACGCGTGCGCGCTCGCACGGCGGAGTGTCGCACGAGCCGCTTGCGGTCGTCCAGCGCCGGGGCCAGCGCCAGCAGCGTCGCCTGCTTGTGAGGCAGCTACTCGCGCGTCGGACACCCGTCGGCCAACGCTTTCGCTAATGGGTCGTTAATCAAGTTTGTCCTCCCCCGGCGCGCCAACGAGGAACCAACGCGTGCGCGCTCGCACGGCGGAGTGTCGCACGAGCCGCTTGCGGTCGTCCAGCGCCGGGGCCAGCGCCAGCAGCGTCGCCTGCTTGTGAGGCAGCAACTCGCGCGTCGGACACCCGTCGGCCAACGCTTTCGCTAATGGGTCGTTAATCAAGTTTGTCCTCCCCCGGCGCGCCGACGAGGAACCAACGCGTGCGCGCTCGCACGGCGGAGTGTCGCACGAGCCGCTTGCGGTCGTCCAGCGCCGGGGCCAGCGCCAGCAGCGTCGCCTGCTTGTGAGGCAGCAACTCGCGCGTCGGACACCCGTCGGCCAACGCTTTCGCTAATGGGTCGTTAATCAAGTTTGTCCTCCCCCGGCGCGCCGACGAGGAACCAACGCGTGCGCGCTCGCACGGCGGAGTGTCGCACGAGCCGCTTGCGGTCGTCCAGCGCCGGGGCCAGCGCCAGCAGCGTCGCCTGCTTGTGAGGCAGCAACTCGCGCGTCGGACACCCGTCGGCCAACGCTTTCGCTAATGGGTCGTTAATCAAGTTTGTCCTCCCCCGGCGCGCCAACGAGGAACCAACGCGTGCGCGCTCGCACGGCGGAGTGTCGCACGAGCCGCTTGCGGTCGTCCAGCGCCGGGGCCAGCGCCAGCAGCGTCGCCTGCTTGTGAGGCAGCAACTCGCGCGTCGGACACCCGTCGGCCAACGCTTTCGCTAATGGGTCGTTAATCAAGTTTGTCCTCCCCCGGCGCGCCGACGAGGAACCAACGCGTGCGCGCTCGCACGGCGGAGTGTCGCACGAGCCGCTTGCGGTCGTCCAGCGCCGGGGCCAGCGCCAGCAGCGTCGCCTGCTTGTGAGGCAGCAACTCGCGCGTCGGACACCCGTCGGCCAACGCTTTCGCTAATGGGTCGTTAATCAAGTTTGTCCTCCCCCGGCGCGCCGACGAGGAACCAACGCGTGCGCGCTCGCACGGCGGAGTGTCGCACGAGCCGCTTGCGGTCGTCCAGCGCCGGGGCCAGCGCCAGCAGCGTCGCCTGCTTGTGAGGCAGCAACTCGCGCGTCGGACACCCGTTGGCCAACTCATAAATGCATTGTAGACTCTTTATTCGCACATCCTGCAAGAGAACGGTAACTTTTGTTGAAAGAACTTAGTGTATGCTTAGCCTAAGTGGCTTCAAATCCCTAGGTCGGGTTATGAAGTATCGAGCTTCTTTTTCTTATAAGAAAATTCTCAGCCCGCAGTTGGAAAAAATCCGGGGTGATTTCGTGCCTCCAAGAGCATTTTAAGCTGTGCGTCCCGCTCTTTGTTATAAGCATCTGATAATGATCGTTATATTACCTACTATTATACACAATTAACGGGTTTTTTGAAACTTATACGTTATCTAAAAATTTAACCTGCATATCATTTCATCTATACTTCTATACTAATATTATGGTAATGTTTGAAAAATTGTAAATGACTGTGTTGGGGGTAATCTTCGGAACTATTGATCCGATTTAAAATTTTCTTTCACATTATGTATTAACCGAGTTTTCACAGTTTTTGTCACAAAAGTCAGACCGAAACACCAGTTAAAACAGAATTATGCGCATGCGCTGCTGTAACTACCTACTGGATATAAAGCAATGTATGGCGACTTTACGCATCTTTAGAAGTTCTACAAAAATGTCTGCGACAATAGGTAGGCATTTATCTATACTAATATTATAAAGAGGAAGCGTTTGTGATGATAAAATAATTCTTCAACTGTAAATAATTCCTTACCATAGATTTAGTGTATGTGGTCAAATTGATCATCCTCGGCAATATAGTCTGTAAGCTGTGGGTCACAATGTCGTTTTTCCCTTGCACGAAGTGTGTGAGGAGATCAATCATTACTATAAGCAGATCTTTGTGGTCATATTCCAAGGCATCTATGGCTAAAGGCACTATCTGAAATGAAATGCATATTTATATATTTATGCTTTTTAGAGGACACCTGCGGTTACACACGAGTAGTTCTATACTAAAGCCAAACTCGATTGAGAATGCTTGTCAATAAACAAATTAAAAATGAAGGTAGAAATCACTAGTCATTTTACACTGTTACGGTGTTTTTCGTACGGTTTGATTTAAAGGAAACAACACCAAATTCTTGAAGTACAGCTTATATTCAAAATTTAATACATGCAGGTTGGGCGCCAGGAGGGTTCGTTTAAGATGAGCAAACAGGCACCCTGCCACGCCAAAGCAGTGTAGCTAGCTCAGAGCAAACTTTTAGGGTTTCAGAATAATTCGTTGTATTTCTCTTGTACTGAGAAGGCGTTGCGAGAGGCTAGGAACAATAGAAACAGAAGTCCGTCAAAATTACTTGTTAACTAAAAATATACAGTGATGCGCAGGACCCTCTCAGCACGTTCACAATGCACTATAAATACACTAAAATATACTAAAGCAAAAACTAATAACTAATATAAAAAACAATGTCTGCAAATGAACATGGAGGACGGTTAACAAACAACACGACCGTCTGACCCCAGCTCCTTCACTCAGTTCAGTCCTTCACTCAGTCACTCAACTCAGTTCACTCTCAAAAATGGCCGATACAATTCAAATAGTTTTTAACCAATTGCAAATCGCATAAACGCATCATACACAATCCATAATAAATTAAAAAAGCAACTTGACCACACTAGTGGTTCTTGAGTGGGATTCGAACTCGCGACCGCTTCCTCACCAACAGTTCAAGTCCGGACCATATACCAACGACGCTATGCGGTCAACTAACAAAGTATATGAAAATGCTCTTCGCACCCGTACACCGAGCTCCTATTCATATCAACACTTATTTTTTTTAATTAACTAATTAATGACGAGTCCATGACATTAAATTAGATTATTAAGCTTAAAACTAATTAATTATGAATTAATATATTCAATATCTTTCAAATAAGATTTTTTATAAAAACCAAACATAATTTTAAATTTATTAGGCATAAAATGTGTTGCATTTTCTACCTTCATTTTAAATTTGTTTGTTGATAAGCATTCTCAATCGAGTTTGGCTTTAGTATAGTTCCTGTGGGAATTTCGGGATAAATCTCAGGGTTTCCGCTAAAACCACACCAAATTTTATTAAAATCACTCCAGTCCTTTAGCCTTGAAGAAGCAACAAATATACACACTTACAAACTTTCGCCTTCATAATAACGCCGGCTAACTTTTTAGGAGTAGGGTGAAATCCACACCCCTTCTACACGACACCGTACCGGAACGCTAAATCGCTTGGCGGTACGTCTTTGTCGGGAGGGTGGTAACTAGCCACGGCGAAAGCCTCCCACCAGCCAGACCAAGACAAATTAAGAAAAATCTCAATCTGCCCCGCCGGGATTCGAACCCAGGACCTCCGTCTTATAAATCCACCGCGCATACCACTGCGCCACAGAGGTCGTCAAATTACGCCAAACATAGTTAGATTAACATATAAAATGGACTTACCTTACTAATTTCATTATTGAGTACACTTTTCGGCGCTTTTTCCAAAACATACGCCCAGCTTAGATAATATGCTTCTTTGTCTGGGCCGGGGGGGCCGATCTTCTCCGCCATGTCGGTGAAAGCTTGGAACATCCTCTGCTTGTACAGCAAGCTGGTGCGACAGTGCTGCCTTGAGCTCAAGCAGCTCGACGTGTCAGTCATTATCGTGCGGATGGCGTCCGCTGCAGCTGTACTGCACTCTGGGTTTGATATAGCTATTACGATCTGAAAACGGGTTTTTGACGTGACAACGTCTTATAATTCGATAGAGCCGGCTGCACGCACGAAAAAACATGACTCATGCGGCGTTACCTCGCTTTGAGGCGTTCCATGTAAGGCTTGAAGTGCAAGCGAGAACGCGGAAGACAAAGAAGCATAATCGGCCTTTGCGTTCGGCAGCGTTCGACATCCGTCTATTAAATATATTAATTTTAAATTAAAAATTAATATATTTATTATAAATTTAAAATATAAATTTATAAAATCAAAATCAATTATTTTATTAATTTAAATTAATAACCAATTAAATGCTACCATTCCATCAGTATTTTCTTAAGTTGTCACGTTCAACTATCGTCAGTAAACCGACTTTACAGACAACCAATTTTTTTTATTACATGTTAACCCTTGACTGCAATCACACTTGGTGGTAAGTGATGATGCAATCTAAGATGGAAGCGCACTTATTTAATACGAGTAGTATAATATTCATACCCCTTTGGTATTTACAAACATCTTACCGGAACGCTAAATCGTTTGGCGGTACGTTTTTGACGGTAGGTGGTAACTAGCCACGGCCGAGGCCTCCCAACAGCCAGATCCGGTACAATTCAGAAAACTTCAATCGGCCTTGCCGGGAATCGAACCCGGGACCTCCGTCTTATAAATCGACCGTGCATACCACTGCGCCACGGAGGCTGTAAAATATTATTTTCACAGTAATATTTTTCTTAACACCCTCATCTATAAAACTGGGTGCGTATGCGCCGTAGTCTGTCAGACTTTTCACATGAGATGAAGAGACGAATATCTTTCCTAATCTTGTAAATAGAAAAAAAACCCGTGTACAAGTTTCGGGCTCACTTCGGAGCTTTACCTTTAGACACGTCATGACCCGGCACCCGGAGCAACGAGCTACCTACATTGGTTCCTCAGCGACACTCCATGAAGCGATCGGCGACCTGGGCGGCCTAAGCTTCTGGAACGAGCTCGGCTGGTTGGAATAAACCAGAGGGGACCTACACCGGAGGAATCACGCACAACGGCCAACATCGTGGCCAAGTGCGGAAAAAGCCCGGGAAGAAAGAAGAAGAAGAAGACCCGGCACCCGCACAGTGAATCCATGGAATGCTATGATATATGTGTATGTAAAGGTTTTAAATCAATTACCTTGTTAAGCCAGAAGTGAAAGAGATCACTACCTCTTAGCACTAATGCCTTAGTGATCCAGCCATACAAGTTTATCAGCCTCGAACACAACTGCACATCGTCCCGGCTGCAGCTGCTCAAGTAATTCTTTAAAGTTTCATACAACAATTCAAATTTCTGTCCAACATCCACCTTATTCAGAAAATGTGCTACCATGTAACAAGCTCTTAACCTAATAACTGTTGATTCGCTATTGAGAGATAGTTGCAATGCTAAAATCATCAATTCCTCAAAATGTACGTTATACACATCCCGGGTTACAGATCTATAAAGGCATTCCAACACTTGGAAGTAAATATCGTCAGTTTTACACTGTCCCAAAATTTCATTTGTGTGCCTCGATAGAATCTTCAACTGCTTTTCCATTGGCAAACTAGAAATTGTATTTGCGACCAAAGTGCATCCGTTGTCCAAAGAATCTTGTGTCGATGTTTTTATTTCCTTCAACAGCCACGCTAGAATTGATTCTATTAAGCCGTGATCACTTTCTATTTGTGCTACTTTGTCCTGCGAATATAGACTCGTGTTCGATATTGAAGCACTCAACGCTTGGACAACTTTGGGCGCTTCTTCGTCATTCATTATGATAGCCTTCAGCATTTCTTCAATAATTATTTTGGTGAAATCGTCAATACTCGCGAGGTTCGATAGCAGATTAAGGCGTTTCTGCAGTGCCGTTTTATCAGCAGTCAGGTTACTTATATCACATTTTCCTTGAACAACTAAGTCCATCATCAGTTCAGGATATTTTCTTGCGATCGCATGAACGGCTTCAACGCTAACGCTGAGCAAGTCATCGTCTTGGGAATGTTGAACATTGTACATTAAGATTTCTACAAATGGAAGAACGAGGTCAGTTTTCAAAGCGCGCATCACTCTTACCAAAGTTTTGAACCCAGCGAGTTGGTATTCTTTGGCAGGTACACTAACAGCGGTGAGGCACAATTGAGGGATTTCATTCACTTGCTGTTCTATGAGTTCCACTACAGCCCAATGTTCGGCCATATCGTACAGATCTCCTAGGAAGTCTAAACTGGCTATTTGCAGTTTAGGCGATGTTTTGAATTCATAATACGCTACGACGGCGGGGATCATAGACTTGGTTATAATTTCGCACGATTGTTTGGAAGCGTTCGCTGCGGTTAACAGCGTCTTAGTTGCTTGAACGAATTGGACCACCGTTGTTGCTTCTGCTACGGCGGTTTGCATGGAAATGAGTATTCCTTTGATAAAATTTTCGAAACTTTGATCGCAATCGGCAACGGTGGATAGGTTAGCGACGAGCGCCGACAAAGCTTCATGGGCCGCTAATTTTAATTCCTCGTCGGTTTTGTGCGATATTTCTCTTTGTATGGACGACCATAGCGCCTTCAGAAAAGGACCGTAGCTCTGTGGCTTAAACGTTTTACAACTTTCAGCCTGAAATTCAGAGAAGCTGATTGATTCAACACTGAAAATAATGCAATACAAAAGACAGATGCATTTCTTAAAGAAAAGTGTGTAAAAGCAAGCTATCATTAAAAGATAGATAATTTACCATCCCAGCCTTTTTTTAGTCCTAATAGAGAAGAACAATCCTTCCTTACTTTGTTATGTAATATCTCTATGGTTTAGGCAGCATTTTGAAAGCTTTCAGGCGACACAGCACACAACAATTATCATAATATTTGAGCCAATTTACACGAAAACTTAACAAATTATATACTAAAACCTTTCTCAGGAATCACTGTATCTATTGATGAAAACCACATGAAAATCCGTTCAGCAGTTTATCGCTAACAGCTAAACAGACATGCACTGCGGGATCCTTTATTTCATATGTAGCAATATCTATACATACCAATAGCATTAATGAATCTATTTTAGCCACTCGAAGACTAGAATCCAGCTTTTCTATCAACAGCAAAAGACAGTGTTCCCCAAACTCCGGCACAGCACACAAGCATGGACACAGAGCTGCTGCCAAGTCGTTCCTGGACACAGCTGCAGGGTCGTTCGGTGAAGGGTGGAAGTCAATAGGGTAGTAACACGAGATGACTTCAAACATTTCTTCAACTAGATGCCCCAAAGGCACCTTGTTCAGAAACTTTGGTAGGAAGTTAAAGAGATATAATAGATTCCGAGAATCTCTTTCACCATCCATTGATGATATGAAACCATATACAAAATCTGGGCCAAGTGACTTTGCATCTGAAATAAAGAATAATTAATAGAGCATAATTTTTTGGTAGTATTTATTGCATAGTATAAAACAAAGTCGCTTTCTTTTGTTTGTGCCTGTGTATTCTTAAATCATGCGGTTTTATTATCAGATAGAGTGATTCGAGAGGAAGGTTTATGTGTATAATAAATGCATAATGTAATAGAGAAACACTGATAATTTTAGAGGGTTCTGTGATTACGTAAATTAACGCATTTTTGTGCTTATATTGCAAACTCTGGCTAAACCCTAGAGATATATCAAATTATGTACTACAGTATTGCACACCTCAAAAAGGTCAACAAAAAAGTCCACGCTGGTATGTCTATCTCTTAGGGATAATTCACAAAAACCATTATTTATCTTTTTATTTTTTTTATTTTTATTTTTTATTATTAGAGTCCAAAGCTGCTCTAGCAGGATCCTACCAGATATGTTTGGGAAGGGAAAATAATTTGAGCATAAAAGGCGACAGTTTTTTTTTTTTTAATGCCTACAAGTTAGCCCTTGACTGCTATCACACCTGATGTTAAGTGATGATGCAACCTAAGATGGAAACGGGCTAACTTGTTAGGAGTAGGATGAAAATCCACATCCCAGTCGTTTTCTACACGACATCGTACCGGAACGCTAAATCGCTTGGCGGTACGTCTTTGTCGGTAGGGTGGTAACTAGCCACGGCGAAAGCCTCCCACCAGCCAGACCAAGACAAATTAAGAAAAATCTCAATCTGCCCCGCCGGGAATCGAACCCAGGACTTCTGCCTTATAAATAATCCACCGCGCATACCACTGCGCCACGGAGGTCGTCAAAACGGAGTTGACCGGTCACTAAGAGTACTCTTAAGCCTACATTGGATCTCGGACTCTATTCGGCATTTCTCTCTCTGCTACACAATGGAACCTAGCACCTGCAAAGTGAATCCATAGAATGCATAGATATTTGTCTAATCCAGTTAATTTAAATTCAAATATTGAGGTAAAAAACAAATGCACTATAAATTAAAAAATAATTGCATTGTTTAGTTACTTTAATTTTTTTAAACATGTCTAAAGTTAAGGAAAGTTAATTAGGTACTAGTACAAAGCTTGGATGAAGAGACAAAAGAAATACTGAAATTTGCTATTGTGTCTATAAAATTTGAAGAGATCCCTAGATTTTTCCAAACATGATGACTAAAGGATCATGTATGAAGTATGCTCTATCAAACAAAAAATTAAACTTTTCAAATCAACTCAGCCATCTTTGAGTAATCTTCTCCTTTTGGAAATAAGTTGAAAATAAGTGGAAATTAATAAATTTACAATGAAAATTTATGAATGAAAATGAAATTGAATCTTTATGAATGAAAATCAATGAAAAAAAAGATGGTGCAGAGGAACTTAAAAATAAATTACTAACATTGTACATCCATTTCCAATATTTTCTCTATGGTCAAATAAATATTATATCTGTCCTGACGTACTTGCGATTGACACACCACCTCCCTGAACAGTACAGTGAAGTATTCTCCACTGAATTGCACATTATAGTTCCTCATATCAACAATAGCTAGATACCCTTCAAGTACAGAAGGAATCACCCTGTGATTATCTTTTAACCTATCCACATAGAACTTTGATATAAATTTTATCTGCATCTCTGTCAAATAGTCTTTAGGTATTTCTTTTAGGATTTTTGTAAAGAATTTCATGCCGCGTTCTCTACTCTCTGCGTCCTTGTTCGTTAATGCGCCAGCCATATTTTCTGTCAAACATGTTAAATCAAGTCTACCTGAAACAATATCTGTAAATAATGTAATTTTTGTTATGCATATGTTTTGTTTGTTTTGACTGGGATATTGTGTGTTTATTTTTATTATAACTTATATTATGTAGTTGTACTACTTGACCAATATTTTTAAAAGAAATCTCCCATAGGTATATCATTCTGAGTGAAACAGCAATTTAAAGCAAATAAATGACAAACAAAGATATTTTTATAAGTTTATCGTAGTCTTATATTCTATTTGTCTTACCAGTTACAATACTTTGTGTTTGATCAAACAAATCATCTGTTTTTATTATTTGCTCAGCTAAATCTGGCTTAAACCAGATTGGTTCCATTATTATTATTTTTTTTTGTTTTAATATGTATAGATATTCTTATTAATGATCACATAACTATATTAATGTTAATTTGTTTAAAATATTTGTGAAATTAAAATTTATTTTGTATGAAAATATAAACTGATAGAAATAATTTTGAGGTTAACTTTCTTTTTTTGGACAGACAGCAGACAATAAAAAATATGTATTACACACAGATTACATATTACACCAAGAGATTGTGACATTTATCAATAATCATACGTCTGTGCTGGCCATAAAAGACTTGATTCCAGACCGTTAAAAAGAAATTACGGCATGTACTATGGTCATTGTCATATTAAATTATTTATTTGTGAATGTTAAATGTGAATTTGAAATTGTGACGAAGTTGAGAAGTGATGAAATAGAATTAAATTTTTGTGAAAAATTGTGTTGGGAAAATATATTAACTCCTGTCACACACCCGAATATTACCTACGTAACAAAGATGTCTTATAAAACGTTAATAGATTTCGTGGTTAAATACCACAAACCGCGATTATTAAACAATGTTGTATACTTTCCAAGTAATGGAAACTCATTTTTCGGAAGGCGATTTTTAGTTCCCGTAAACCCAGTGTCATGTTCAACTCCCAGGATCCATTCTTCGAGACACATCAGCACAACCATGCCGAAGTTTAACAGTGCACAGCTAACGAACGAGCCGCAAAAATGTGAAGGAAAGTTCCAGCTTATGTTTACATGCAAAAAATGCAATACTCGTAATTCAAAATTTATCACAAAGCTAGCATATTACAAGGGTGTCGTTATTGTTATATGCGATGGCTGCGAAAACAAACATTTGATAGCAGACAATCTCAACTGGTTCTCAGATATGAATGGTAAAAAGAACATTGAAGATATTATGGCAGAGAAAGGAGAGACTGTACAGAAAATCATGTCAAATGATTTAGAATTTATCGCCCAAGATATAGTAAAGAATGTTGAACAAAAAGCACTAGATGGGTAACAAATAGGTCACATGTTAAAATACTGTTAATGTCAATATTATATTGATTTTGTTTATATTTGTTTTTATCTGTGTATTATAGTACATGTATGTTTGTTGTATAATATTTAACCCTTCACCATCTCATCATTTGTATTTCATTAATCTTACAAAAAAGAATTTAAGTGCTTCACTAGCACGGGACCATATACTGTCCAATGCCATTTTAAGACTTTGCATGCCGAACTATAGAAGCTGAGGAGATAAGAGATGTTCTAAAGGCAGCCGTACTGCCTTTGCATGCATTCAGAAATATTATTTATATATTCAAAGGGTATGGCTTGGCACAAATGGGTCATAACCACAGCCGCTGATGGCCAGCGACTAACACATTTTTTCATAAATTTCATATAGACACACTGCAGACGGGTAGCCGGTGGCCACTATTTGATGTTACAGGCCACACAAGGTGCTGACAGCCGCTACTATAAGATATTTTACTATAGGACCTGTGAAAATTGGAAGTACCAAGTAGTTAGTAGTAAATTTAATAGTAAAACTGGTATTAACAATAGCGTAACCAAACTTATAGTGTCAGAGTCCAGCATAAGACTGCACAATAGAGAGCGTGTGGCTGTCGCTCGCTTCTGAAACGTTTACAGATGTGGCAGTAGCGCACGAGTCGTGACAGCCTCTGGTGGCCCTTTGTACTGAGCCTTAAACTTTGTAGTATGCTATATTTAGCAGTGTGGCCATAATACCTATATAGTTTGGTATTTTGCAACTTCAGAGAAAGAAGTTTGGTGCAGCTTATATTTTAATTTATTTAAGTTTAATAATATCCTATTTAGTACAACCCATGCGCGATTAGTTGAGACTCGTCTGAAATGCAACCAACCGCCTGCTTCCCCTCAAGCTCCTGTGTTGTATTGTAGACAATGCTATTTGCCCAGGTCTCAACTTATTGCGCATAAGCTATATGTCTAGAATTTAAAACACTATTCTAAAAGCTTGTAAATAAAACATCAACAAAAGATTACATGGCTTTTATTTCAATATATGGCTCCTCTACTAAAATAAAACAATTAAAAAATATGAGCACAGAATACTTATAGAATATAAGAGTACATATTATTGAATACAATAAAAAAGCACAAAGATGTGTATAAATAATGAATAATTATTTATTGTATTAATTAATTGTACTTAAGTTGGCACCATATGGTAAACATTCATCTAATAAGTAACTAAATTATTTAACTATATATGGTTGTTAATGTTGCTTTTCTAGTCCAAAATGAACATGAGGTGTAGGGCAGCCGAGTGTACAGAAACATTTCAACAGGGCTATTATACTCGGCTGATAAGACTTGTGTGGTCAGAGCTTTACAACTGCTTTCCTAAAATAATAAGGCATCCTTTATCCTGGTCTAGCCACTTAAGCCCTAGTTCAGGCACAGACAATACTTGCAAACTTGAATCAGGTTAGAAACTTAGCAGTTTATATTTGAATGGCTAATTTCTTTCACATACGCACTTCTTCCTCGGCTTTTTCTTCACTTGGCCACGATGTTCACTGTTATGCGAAGAAGAAGAAATGTCACTTGTCTGTCACTTGTATCGTCTTTGACAATTCATAATCTACGCTGAAAATAAACTTTTTATTCATGACAAGTTACCCCTTAACTGAAATCACACTTGATGGTAAGTGATGATGCAATCTAAGATGGAAGCGGGTTTAACTTTTTATGAGTAGCATGAAATCCACACCCCTTTCAAATTCTACATGACATTGTACCGGAAAGCTAAATCATTAGGTGGTACGTCTTTGTCAGTTGGGTGGTAACTAGTCACTGCCAAACCCGAAACCTTCCACAATCCTAAACTGCAAATGACAATGTGGGTTCATTCATAGACAACAGAAGCACAATGTGTCAATATGTTGAGATGTCAGGTAACAATAATTTAGTATATTTCCAAAATTTAAACCAATTAGATGAACAATGTGTTAGGTAAATAACCTATTAAGTTGCCAACCAGGAGTTAGGTAGACAAAATACATAGAAAAAAATTGAGCTACCTAGGCAGAATCTTGAGGGAGATATGAGGACTTCATTTGCTTAAAACTTGTGGCAACCCTAGCTAGACTTACGCGAAAGTTATCTACCGGGCTAAAGCCTTAATAACCATTTGATTGTAAGTAAACAGTTAGGGTCATGCAATCCGTTTTTTAAAACTATAATTTTTAAATTTAGTATGAATTTTTTTTAATAATTATTTTATACATATAAATAAGTATGTTTTGGGATGTTATACCATTTATCTAACACATTGTATATGGAGTTCTCCAGCTAAAGATTCATTTTCAAATACAGAGTCACTAACAAATATAAGGCAGAATACAATCACATGTAAATTCAATATTAATGTAAAATCTCTATATAAACTTTATAAAATACATTTTAATACTAATCGCTTATATCACACAGATCTCAAACATATACAAAATTAATATCAAAATGGGAATGCTAAGACAGTCTCATATTTTAGATTTTATTAATACTTTAGATTTTTTATAACAATCATATAAAAATAGTACAGTCAGTTTATTCTATGAAGTGCATTTGGTTAGGCGAACTGGAACTACACAGGTGAAACTGCAGTCAACCTCTAGTTTTATAATATTTACTAATGTAAGGAAATGTTAAAAAAGCACTCTTTTAGTTTAACAACAGAACGCCCATCAAAAGCTTCTCTAAACACCTAACACATACATTTAAAGACAAATGGACTTCCCTGAATAGATTAACTATAACAAATATAACTTCACCTGTATAATGAGATTTAGACTCAATACTGATATATAGAAATTTTTCAATATTAAAACATATTATTTATAGAAAAAATATAATTCATATCTTAACCAAACAAAAATTGAGTTTTCATTCAATATTACAAAATTGAATATTGTGCTATTGATATATCATTGTAAACTAACTCTTGCCTTAAAAATTAAAATATGGTAAATGTCTTATTCTACGGTTAATGTCTGGGTTGGTCTTGGCTGGGCAGGGAAAATAACATGAACAGAGGAGGTGAGTGTTATGGCCGTCACTAAGGTAACCCTTTTAAACCTTCACTCATATCACAAGTCTCAGCTCTATTTGGAGTTTTTCTCTCAGCCACACAATGGACCCGGCACCCGCACACTGAATACATGGAATGCTAAGATATTTGTCTTGTATCAAAGTATTTTCATTTATTTTGTTTTAGGTTTTAAGAATGTATTATCATTGAAAATTTATCAAAGGTCAATTTGTTGGCAGTTTTAGAAAATCTTTCAGTCTTTGAAAATCAAATCTCATTAAGAAACATTTTTAACAAATTATATTAGACTCTTTTTGGACGGCTGACAATTGCATAGTCTGTACCATTACAAGAATTGTGTGTAACATCATCTAGACCAACTTGGTTTTGCAGTGCTTGAGCTTGTGCAGCAGTGGGCACCTGGGGACCTGGTGTATTGGGCTTCCTTATCATGCCGTAACCTAAATGTGAGTCGTCCGCTAACCTGGCAGTTTGCATAACATTCTCAACTTCGTCGTAATCATTCCATGTGTCTTTATTTTTTGGCTCCCCAAGAGCTAATGTGTTAGGACGAGCTTCAACTTTTTTGTACTTTGAAGACTTGTTTAATTTGCTTGTAGAGCCGAAATATTGCAATCTGTCATAGTTCTCATCTTCGGGATCAACTACAGGACTAGGTAGAAGGATGATCCTTGAACCTTCAGGTCCCGTTACATTTAAATTGTCCTGTGACCTCGATATTAGTTTCATGCAGTTGGGATTGTCACTGAGATTGGGAGTGTATTCAATATGGTCTGGATCATCAATACCCAATGTCTTCCACGCTTCACTTCTGACTTCAACCTTATCGTATGGCACGGAAGGTGGACTGTGGTCTCGTTTTATCTGCTCAATGGGTTCATAGTTGTCCAGCTTTTTGTATCTGCCAAATTCAACACTCTCATCTGTTGAACTAGGAAGATCTTTGACTAAGGGTTTGTGAAGGGCAATGATTTTGCGAGGGGGCTTTTGTGGTTTGGGCTTCAATGCAGGTTTTGGCATTAGGAGTGGAACATTGTCTCGCTCTGTACTAGTTGTCTGATGGCTGGACACTGATGCTGTTTTGAAGGAAAGCGAACTTAAGTTCAAATCGTCAGGTTTTGTTGCTACAAGAGGACTTCTCGATCCAGGAAACAAGTTGGCATTAGGATGGATATTAAACTCTGCATGCTCTGGACTATTCAGGTTATCATTTCCAATCATTTGTTTCATTGTCTTCATTTTTAATGACAAGCATTTAAATATTTCAGACTGGTTTGGATGCTCAAGGTGGAAGATTCCCTCTCCTGTATCACATTTCCTGCCAGCCTCAAAAGTAAATTTACCCTGTCTGTAGCCATAGCGTCTTATGTACCTGTATGGCCATGTGGCATATAATTTATTGTCATTGACATCTCTTAGTTCAATGGCTGTAGCAGTCAACAACAATAAGTATCTGATTGGTTCAAATCCACATCGAGTTGAAGCTTCAGAAGAGCACATTTTCACAGAAAACACTCCCTCTCCCGACGAACAGTATAAATCATTGTCCTCATCACAACTTATGGGACTAGAATCTCTTCCTCTGAACGCTACAGACTGCAGAGCTGTTACCCATTCTAAAGTTTCCGCCTCAGACTGGGCGCTTATTTGTTGAGTATGTGACTTAGCCAGAATAGTAATCATGTTGGGACTAGAATGTGTAATTTTTATACAATTTTCGAGTGTTATAACTTTTGGGATGGCCCCAGAAGTAACATCGTCTTTGTTGTCATATATCTCAAGTCTCTCAATACCTTGTATACTAGCATTGAAGAGTATACAGTACTTTTGCTGCCAATTTTTCTGGAAATAAATTGATAATAATACAATATTAATGAATTGTTATCTATGCTAATGATATAAATGTGAAAGTTACTTTCGTCTTTGTAAATTATTGAAGCAGAAACATTTCACATAGTTGAAGGAGGAAAGGGAAAATTGGTATGTAAATATTAATAAAAAAAAATAAAATAATCTTATCATCAGCCCATAAAAATTTTAATTCAAATTCAAAATAATTTATTTCAAATAGGCTGTTTTACAATCACTTTTGAAATGTCAAGTCTGTCAGTATGTAGTGACTCTACCACCAGTTTGGAGGGCAGATCCTGCAGCCAGCAAGAAACTCAGCAGTTGCTCTTTTAAAAATCAATGTTACAATATGTATTCCACAAATTACAATTTTAGTTATCCCATCTTGTATGTAGAAAGAACAGCTGATTGCTTCCAGGTATCTTTGTCGTTAATAAAGTGTTATCTTAAGGCCTTTCTCCTTATAGGATAGGAGTTTGGAGACTATGCTGTTTAAGCTTTACAATAATATTGTTTGACTTTGTTAATGACTCTGACAATGTCAATAATTTTAACCAGAATTACCACTTTTAGAGGTACAGGTGATACAGCAACAACCTAATAAGTTATAAAGCTAGAATAATGTAGAATAAACAATAACAATAAATATCAACATAGTTAACAGAGTGGCAATGTTTATGCAACTCTTAAAACCAGTGTTCTCAATGATTTTAGAAGTTTCACTGGTACCTAATAAAAAATTCCATCTGTTATACAAACTTTTTAGAATAATAATCAACACGCAAAATGCAAATTGTTAATCAGTACTTCGTAACTATTCATGTAATATACATCGATACACTCCCTGACTCATTTTCTAGTAAAATTATAATTTGTACCATGCGGATAGATTCAATAGAATACTAACTCTAACAACTTGTAATGTTAATCATGAATAATAAGTATAAATGTACCTTTTTAGGAAATTTACTGAACATGTTCCCTCCGGCTGGTGGAAATAGTAAACAACCAGATTTTATTTCGTCGTCTTGATCCATCGTGGTGGTTATTGTAACTATATTGTCAATAATGTATAACTAATATGTTAGCATATCACTGCACTTGTAAGATGTGAATTGTGGAATGTTATATATGAATAATATTTTGAGGAATTTTACAGTTTATACGGAAGAGAAATAGTGAATAAAAAATAGGTACTCAGCGATATATTTCATATCATAGACACAGACTGAGAAATGTTTTGTCCATGCCTACAGATGTTAGACACAGAGTTCCACAGCACCGATTACACTCACAGACTTTAATATACGAGTGACAACGAGTTGACAGAATCAAAAGAGACAGACCATAGATAGACAGACAGACTTAAAAACAGAAGAAACTTGTAAAGGGGACGACTAATAAGTGGGGAGACACTTCATATGAAAGTTCGATCAAAAATAAAAGGGTACTAGGTTGAAGAACTTCTACAATTTACTAAATTCAACGACAAAGCGCCCGTGAGAACAGTGAAATTTTAAGTAAAGTTAAAAAAAAACCAGCACAAAGATTTTTGGAGATTATTGCGAAGTAATTTTTATTTGGACGATTCCTCGGAGGTTTTTCTATTTAGTTTCGAACCTTCGATACAATGGTCATTGGTCTTCAGTCTTCTCTGTGGTTGTTTGATAACAGTCTGTGATGTGAAATATAAAAAAGTTGCTTATAATTTTAAAAAAGCTTAAAAAACTAATTTACGATTTAATAAACTTTTAAGCAACGTTGGGAAATATCAATTATACCCAATCTTACCTAAAATCACAATATGTCAAATAATGTAAACCCACTTGCTGGAACTGCACATTTACTCGACGAATTAGACAGTATGTTTAACTCCTATAACTTTATTATTGTTTTTATTATTTTATATGTTTTATCAACTGCTTGTTTCATAAAGAGAAACTTATGGTGTTGCTCCGGGATGGAAGGACATTGATCGGTTACCTACGCTGTGTAGATCAGTTTGCCAACCTAGTTCTACACCGAACTATAGAGAGGATACATGTTGGACGGGAGTACGGTGATATACCACGAGGAATTTTCATAGTTAGAGGCGAAAATGTCGTACTTTTAGGAGAAATTGTAAGTGTGAGCCATTAAATTATTTGAATCCGTTTTGTTGTACTCTTGAGTTAGACAATTCCATGTGAACTTATAGTCAACCTGAAGTGACCTCTTCGAATTAAAAATTACCTTTGTATGTTAACATTTGAGCATCTTCAGAATGTCTCCCTAATGTTCTCAAATATACTGTCATGATATCTATCATTATATGCTAAGTATGTAACAATTTAAATAGGCAACTAAGTACACAAAGTTTCAAACTACCTTGGTCAAAGCTAGTTGATAGACATATTGTACACTGACAGACTCCCACGACTTTGCCTGTGAGGAAAAAAATGTACTTAATCTAACCTTCCAAGAACACAAAAAAACATTTGTTTGTGACCCTTTTGTTAAAGAAAATGAGGATATAACAAATAGCCTGAAAAGATAGACATGCAATGGTGGACTTTTTTATAGCCCTTATGAAAAGGATCCTTCCATAGACAGTTTTGTTATATCTCGAAAGGTTTTAGGCAGCATTTTCAATGAAACATCCCAGCCAGAAGGCCTGAGAATTCAGATTTCTGTGGGGCAAGTGTGAGTTTTTCACCGAGTGACTGCGTAAAAATGTAGTCACTAATAATGTCAAATTATATAGCAAAAAAAGTGTTCTGACACTCGCCCATTTGAGGTTTCTCTCACTCCCGCCAGGGGCGCTGCTTCAGTTCCATATAAAATTTGCCCTTAACGCGAATGTGAAGTTTTCGATTTGTTTTGGTGAAGGCTCACACTAGGCACACTGTTGTCTGCTTTGCAACTGTTGTACTGATGTACAATAGTACAATACTTATGGTTTTTTTAAGAATCAACATACTGATAATTGATTGTTACAGAGTCAAACCTAATCATCCTAATCAAACTGTATTAAAGAAATGTACTGAGTCGTAGGTTCCAAAATTCCCATATTAAGGAGGGAGGTCTGGTTCATATAGCGATGATGAAATATATAGTACTAGGGGACACCTGTGGTTTTACCTATGAAGCTCTCGTAGCTGTGGGAACTTGGGGATAAAATGTGGCCTATGTGTTATTCTGATATGTAAGCTATATTTTATTGGAGTTTCATCAAAATCAAAAGAGTAACAATCATCCATATATACTTTTCCTTATATATTTCCATTTCCTTTTATACTTTTTTTGTATGTTTTTAGGATAAGGAGAAAGAAGAAAATTTGCCATTAACTGAAGTATCAGTGGATGACATTCTAGATGCTCAAAGAAGAGAACAAGATGCCAAAATAGAACAGCAGAAGCTGCTTTCAAAGGCCCTTAAAGACAGAGGTCTAAATTTATTAGCCGACCTAGGACATGATGATATGTTTTAAGTTTTATATAAATATTCTTCCTCGAACATACTTACTAAAAATTTTGTTACATATTAAGTTTGTTTATAATAAATTATTATGCTAAGAAAACTGAACTATTTTATCTCTTAAAAGAGAGGGTAGATGACTAAAATAAACTTTATTATAAAATAGCATAAGAGTAAAGACAGATGGTAAAAAATGATGAAAAAAGTGCTTAGATCTTTGAGTAGATCTATTCCTTTCTTGCTAAATAAAAAATTTATACTGAGCTACTATGGTGTTACAAGATATGACGTCATAATGGAGTATAGCAGTCTGTTTAATTATTTCTTAGTTAAAATCATAACCTTGTTATTTGAGCTATTAATTTCTTCTTCGATAGTTTTTTTTGTTTATAAATCTAGTTTTAAAAAATAAAATCCAAGTATTTTGATATCAGTCGATTAGAAGGGAAATAATTAAACCTACAAGTGTGAAACTGAAAAAATACAAATTGATACATCTAATTGCCGCTGATTTCAATCAGTATTTAGGGCTTTTTACTAAAGGTTTCGTATTTTTAATATACAAAAGAAAGAAAGTTTCATAGTTTATAACATATATGGTGGATATGGATACATCAAAATGTTTATATACATTTAGGAACGGATTCCCATAGGGACGGTACGCAGGTGAAACCGCTGGGTATAATTAGTATGTATTACAAAAATTATTTATAAATTATTAAAACCAGCGCGGTGTCCTGCTCCTGCACTGCAAAATGCTGAGTGAGAACCAATTTGGGATCACATCACTTTCACATCCTACATAACTACTTTATTGTGCCTATTTTATTTTTATTAGTGGTGTCTTTCCTAAATAAACTTTTTTCTTTCTTTTTTTCATATATATAAAGTAAATTCTTGAACGTGCAAGGCAACCAATGTACTCTGTGGTGCAAGGTTTCATTTTTCTGAACGTGAGCAACCGTTATGTTATATTTTGACTTTTGACAGCTGACATTTAATTTTATTTAAATATTGAAGTTATGAAGACGAACTTTTCAGTTACCTGATTATCCTGATATTCTGTTATTTAGTTTTAAATATAACAGGAAACAAATTAATAATTAATAAATACATTGCAATATATGTTATAAGTATCAGTTAATATACACAACCATCAATATGAATGGGAAATAAACAGTGCTTGTTACTTTTTTTAATTAATCCTTGCCGATATGACTTCCTCGGACTTAAAACTCATAGAAAGGCTGCGGAATGAGAATTTGGAACAGTTCTTCACATTAGTGCGAATGCATTTATCATTCGTTGTAGATATAAATACGGACGAGTGAGTTTATTTCATTACTTTTCTTTATATAAGTATCACATAACCGCTAGTTACTTTGTTTACATAAATAAAAATTATTACGAAATGATGATGCCTCTGGGATGATGATGAAATTAACGAAAATATTCTTAACTAGAGGTTGCTCGCAGTTTCAACCGCGTAGTTTCCGTTTCCGTAAAAAAATCGGGATAAAAAGTATCGTGTGTGTTATTCTGGTGTATAAGATGTACGTAGAGTTTGGATGTTATTGTAACTTTTCATCAAAATTCAGTAGTTTTTGCGTAAAAGAGTAACAAATATCCATCTGTACTTTCAAACTTTCGCGTTTATAATATTAATAGGATTCAAATAGAATTTATTATAATCAGTCTACCTATGTTCCCTAAACTCTATAAGCACTTACCATTTCGGTATAAAACTTTGCTGTTTAGTAGGTGCTCCACAAGGTTAAATACATAAAGAGAGAAAACCATTTTATCTTATTCTTGTTATTTGCAGTCTGTTCTTTCAACATTCTGCAATATAATAAAGGAATTGGATGGGGCAGGTAGTCCAGCTCAAACTCTAATTATATTTCCTTTTGTTTATTAAAGGTTTGCATGCATTCTTCATTAAACATTTTGTTAGTATGTTTGAATTGATTTGAGAGTGTGATTTCTTGTTTTAGTTCTGGTATGAAGGTCATGGTGGAATAGCTGAGAAAAACACGCACTACTCTACTAACAAATTCTTCATAAAATATTATATTGCATTATAAATTTCAGAGTTGAGTGTTCAACGGACAAACCAAAGCAGTTCAGATGGAATTTCCACAAGAAAACCAAAACCCCCACACCAAATACTTGTCACAATGCTAATTACCCAAAAAAAAGTGAAGAGGCAAACTCCATCACAGATGATGGAGTGCTAAGGCTTTATGAGTTGATAGAGTTTTTGTCTAAACCTGAAAGTGAGTAAACTATGTCTAAATCATTCCTTTCTGGCACCTGAACATTTACTCTGGAGAAATAATAATAATCAGCAACTATACTAAAGCCAAACTTGATTGAGAATGCTTGTCAACAAACAAATTTAAAATGAAGGTAGAAAAAGCAACACTTTTATGCCTAATAAATTTAAAATTATGTTTTGTTACTTAAAAAAATCTTATTTAAAAGATATTGAATATATTAATTACTTTTAAGTTTACTAATCTAATTTATTGTCATGAATTCCTCATTAACTAGTTAATTTAAAAAAATAGGTGTAAAGTGACAAGTGATTTCTATCTTCATTTTTGAATTGTTTGTTGACAAGCATTCTCAATCGAGTTTGGCTTTAGTATAGTAGTGATTTATTTGTACATTTATAGTTAAAACAATAAAAGTAAAATTTGAAATAAAAGAAGATAACCACAAAAAGAATAAGCCATCAAATAGATCGCCCAAAAGTAAGGTGCCCAACACATGGGCGCTATTTCCCCTCTGAATAGCAAGGCTCTATTCTTTGGGGCAAATAAAAACCAGCACCACACTTGACAATTGTTTGGGTAAGATGCTGAAAAATTTTTTAGTGTATGAGATCTCTAAATCATGGACTTACATCATAACAGCTCCAACCACTTTAACGAGAGTGCATGACTAAGAAGAATTAAACAATTATTATTACTGATTTAATTCCAGATGTAACTCAAGAAGGTATATTCCGAAGAACTGGTTCATTGAGCAGGCAACAGGAGCTGCGTCAGTTGCTCGTCACAGGCTCTAACTTGGGTCTCGATGACGGCAAGTTCTCAGTACATGATTGTGCATCAGTTCTAAAGGGTTTCCTTGCTGATTTGCCTCAACCTTTGTTGATGGATCAGTACTATCAAACTTACTGTACTTTGGCAGGTTAGTTTATAATTGTATTCACTGTGCAATCAACAAGTCATCAAAATAGATCAGTAGTATTTTTGGAAAAACGCTGACATATTTTTTTTATGTTGTAAGCTAGTGCTTGACTGCAATCACAACTAATGTTAACTGAAGATGCAGCCTACAGTGCAACACCCTTGCCTTTTCACTCAGGAAGATACCCAAATAAATATATAGATAGTATAAACAAATTATTTGAACATTCAAGACTGCATATGAGGTGTAGGTATAGTTTTGCAGTGTATTTTATGTAAATGGATTTTGTAGCACAAAATAGTTCTTACTGTGCCTTCCTTGTGAACTGCGCCATTGTAACTTCAGAACTGAATAAATATTTGGTGCGAATTGTACACTTAGTAAAAAATTTAGCATTCCCACTAGGCCATGTCAGTAGATTAACATATAGACGACAGTTGTCTCTAGTTGTTTGCATTATAATGACTTAGATTTATAGCGAAAATAATGTGTTATAACAGCAAAAAAAGTGACATGGACGACACTTGGTCATATCTATACGTGTACTTTCATTTAAATAGTAGGTGATTTTTATTTAATTGCCCTTTTTTCTGGTTTTATATCATTAATTGATCGAAAATCTAACAGTCCTGTACATTTTTTGCAATACAGGTTTTTTAATTTCTGACTCAAAAATTACAAATTGGATACATTATTATCAAACACACCCCACGTTAATTTGGGGTCGGGCGGCGCGTTTGTACGACGCTGACACATTGTTTACTGTGTTATAGTTACTGTCAAATTCTATTTAAAAGTAAATAATTTTATTGAAAGATAATTTGGTTATTTATGATTAAAAAAAGAGAATATATGTGATTGTTAAATATCATTTATTTACAAAATATAATAAATTGTGTACTAAAAGAAAAGCCACGACACTTCAAACTGTGGGGTAATCTGTCACAGTATTCTTCTAACATCGCAGCACAGTATCCTCCGCACGCGGAATCCTCTGAGACAAAGTTGCTGACAGCATTGCAGCTACTGCTGCTGCTTCTTGCGCCCTCGCACCGCAGCTTTCTAGAACGTCTGCTGGGCTTGTTGCGACTGGTTGCCGACAACGAGGCGAGCAATCGCATGTCGCCAGACACGTTGGCTACTATGTTCACGCCTCATCTGTTGTGCCCGCGAAAGGTGAGTTATTTCATGGAAATGTTAGAAGAGTGAGAACAGGGTGTATAAACGAGACGAATATCTTAGCATTACTCACCATTTGGGTGCCAGATCCATCGTGTGACAGAGAGCAAAACGCCGAACAGAGTCAGAGACTCGCAGCACCGATGGAGGCTTAAAGCCTTTGACTTCGATCAACTTTTGCCTTCTCTCCTCGAATTATTCTTCTAGCCCAACCAAATCTGATAGAATTCTGCTAGAGTAGCTTTTTGTTTCCGGAATCATTTTATTTTATTTTGTATCAACTCTTTTTAGAATGTTTTGGTAATGACTTCAACTCATAAATTGCTAACTGTAATATAACAGCTATCGCCAGAAACGTTTCACGCCGACGCCATAGCGCTCTCGCCAGTGATAAGCTTCATGATCCGCCACGGCACGGTGCTGTTCGCCGCGCCGGAGCGGCTGGCGACCGACGCCGCCGCTTACTTCACAGTGCGAGAGAGGAAACGCGCCATGTCGCCCGACGTGGACCTGGACGAGAGCATTACTGACAGGTACTTGCAATACTCTCGCCGCTGATAAGCTTCATGATCCGCCACGGCACGGTGCTGTTCGCCGCGCCGGAGCGGCTGGCGACCGACGCCGCCGCTTACTTCACAGTGCGAGAGAGGAAACGCGCCATGTCGCCCGACGTGGACCTGGACGAGAGCATTACTGACAGGTACTTGCAATACTCTCGCCGGTGATAAGCTTCATGATCCGCCACGGCACGGTGCTGTTCGCCGCGCCGGAGCGGCTGGCGACCGACGCCGCCGCTTACTTCACAGTGCGAGAGAGGAAACGCGCCATGTCGCCCGACGTGGACCTGGACGAGAGCATTACTGACAGGTACTTGCAATACTCTCGCCGGTGATAAGCTTCATGATCCTTACTGACCGGCAATAACACGATTATGATCACAGGACGGCAGCCAACACCGTGTACACGTTCGTGGACCGGCGGCGCACGTGCGCTGAGAACGCGCGCAACCCCACCGACACGGCGCTGGCGCAGCTGTACGCGCACATACAGGCGCTGCCCGACTCCGCGCACAAGCGCCGCCTCGTCAAGCACTTCAACAGACAAAACGGATATGGTAATATACATTTCTCATACATTTACATTCTACGGCCACATTCAGTAACTGTCATGGATACAATAGGGCAGGATAGAACGGAATAGGAAAGGATAGAATTAAACAAGACTCTTCAGTACAGATGACTCAAGACACAAAAAACAAGTCACTATACACAAGACAAAAGACGCAAGATATATTGAACAAAATGCAACACAGAGGACGCAAGACACAGTACACAAGACAATAGACACAAGGCACAACATAGGAGTTAGGACATAGGATACAGGTATCAAGACATAAGACACAGAACATAGAACACAGGATACATGACGAAATCACAAGACACAGAACATAGAACACAGGATACATGACAAAAACACAAGACACAGAACATAGAACACAGGATACATGACAAAAACACAAGACACAGAACATAGAACACAGGATACATGACAAAAACACAAGACACAGAACATAGAACACAGGGTACATGAAAAAGGACGCAAAATTTAGGGCACATCCTTTGCCATAAGTTTTGCGTCCTGTGACAAGACATAAAACACAAGTCAGAGAATACAACATGTATCACATCATGGTCTGCAAATATAATTTGATTAGATCGGGAAACATTACTATACATTTTGTTGTAGGAACTCCCATACAAATCCAGCGTACGGGGAAAGTGGCCGGTTCTAGAAGTTTCGGCGACTCCATCAAGAGGCACATCTTCAACAAGGGCTTACTGAACAAGACGCCCAAGAAAGGCTCCGGCTCGTCGATCAACACTGTGGAAGAGGTTCGTTTTACAATATCCTTAGATATATTTAACAGTCCTATGCCGCGTCTGTTCGCGATCAACTTAATAGTCTAAGATCCGAACTAAAATCGACCTTCACCGAACTGATAATAGAATGAAATATATTTCATGACAAATTTAGTATATTAGAATATATATTAAAAATAGGTTGCCCAAAAAAATCCTGGACAAACTATTTTTTATTATTTTTTAAAAAATAATTTTTACACTCTAGTAAACAGTAAGCGTTATTTTGGAGCAACTTATGTCGTGAGTTGTAAAAAAAATAATAAATTCAATTGTCAATATAAATATTTGTATAAATTTTGATAAATATTTATTGATTTAGCTGATTTTATATGGTGTCATATTTTAGTGTTATATTTAATATATATGATTTATATTTATTGAATTTATTATTTTTTTACAACTCAGAAATAAGTTGCTTCAAAATAACACTCACTGTTTACTAGAATATAAAAATTATTTTTTTAAAAATAATAAAAAATAGTCTGTCCAGGATTTTTTTAGGCAACCTATTTTCAATATATTTTCTAATATACTAAATTTGTCATGAAATATATTTCATCCTATTATCAGTTCGGTGAAGGTCGATCTTAGTTCGGATCTTAGACTATAAGGACTACTGAACAGACTGTCATGCGGTTGTCACCTACAGATAGAGTGGTTCCTTAGGAAGAAAAGAGATATAATGAAAAAATTATATGGAAGTATTATGCTTTATTATGCTATGCCATATATTTGGAGATATAAGACCGAGGTCCTGGGTTCAATTCCCGGCTGAGGTAATTGAGGTTTTTAAGTTATTGCATAGCTTCTATCGCGGGCCTTGAGCGTGGAGACCGAATCCAAAAATTCCGTAACGAAAAAACGTAACACCCCCTGAATATCAAAAACATAATATCAAAAGCACAATTTCGGCAACGACGTCATCGGACAACGTGGCCTAGCGGTAAGGCGCTCTCAGTGCCCGGATTGCCAGAGAGACGCCGGGTTCGAATCCGGTCGGTTCCACAATTTTTTTTTCAAGCGTGATATTTCAAAAAGTCATTTTTTTGCAAGCGTGATATTTCAAAAAGTCCTTTTTTTTTGCAAGCGTGATATTTTGAAAAGTCATTAAAAGTTCTGGTATTTATCGATAGATGGGGAAACTAAAAAGTGTTTAGTTTTTCCATCTATCGATAAATACCAGAACTTTTAAATGACTTTTCAAAACATATGTTTTTAAAAAATTCTATGCAATAGCTTTACCACACGTCTTTTTTTTTAAATTGATCTAGTTCTGGCTAGTGGGAAGCTGTGGCCATGGCTAGTTACCACTTTGCCGGCAAAGACTAAGCGATTTAGCGTTTCGGTACGATGTGTAGTAAAAATCAATGACGTGTCCTTCATTTATGTATGTAATATTTGTTTTCTTTTTTAGAAAAGATATTTTGAGGTTTCCAATAACATTTAACACACAATTACACATTTACGAAAATTGTGACGTTTATTTTGACAAACATTTTATGAAAAACTGTCAAAATTTACGTCATAATTTACTGTCTAATTTTACGCTTTTGCATGTCAAAATAACCTGTGTTCGTTCGTCCATAACTTAACGTTTGTGTCTTCCGTCTGTCTCAAAAGATTTAATTCGGCGTTATACCAATAATAATCACTTACATAACCGAGGGTATATCTACTGATTTAAATCTTTGTCTATCCCTAACTTTCTGTTTCTCAATGCGTCGCTAACGCATGCCTTTTTCAGAAATCCAAAAACAAACGGTTCACGGACGACAACAAAGTCGACGTATCACATAAGAATATCGTGCTAAAGAATTTGGCGAACAAAATAGTCAGTTCAGAATCATTAGATGACGATTACGACTCGGACTGTAGCCAGGAAAGCACGCTTTCTGAGGGCGCTTTAAACAAATCCAGGAAACTGAGTCCAAAATTCGTTTCTGAACCGAATTTGAGCGCGCTAGATTCGAACGAGGAAACGCCCAAAAATACTAGAAAACGATCGAGACTATTCCGTTCGAAAATTATTACGCAAAACATTAACAAGAAGTACCAAAAGCGATCCACTGCAATACGTGGAACGCCCACTTCTTGCGTCTCTTGCATCGACGACCAAGACTCGGAGAATGAATCGTTTGTAGAGAAGAGTTTAGAAGACACGCCAACGCAGTCTAAGCCTTGTGCCGATGAAATAGAGTTCAAAATGCATTACTTAACAAGCACACCAGGATTTTCCGAGGAAGTTTTCGATGAGGACTGCAGTACGCCATACACGATTAACTTCCGAAGGGCATCAATGTCGCCTATAACGAAATCAACCCAGAAGCTGTCTAAAGCGATGCAGGTTTGTAAATTAAATTTTCAATTCTGTTGTCCGCGATGTAAAATCTGTCATACTTTGTATGATCTCTTAAAGAGATAAGTGTTTCCTTGTCCAATTTACTTTTTGTATCATTCTTGTAATTTGTAATTTTCAATTTTTTGGTACAAAATAAATAAAATATTTACCTTGTATTTTTGCGTAATATACTAGAAATATTTGTGGGGAGATGGTCTTTTGAAATTAAAGAAAACTTGATATTGGGACTACTGACCGCAATATTGAGACAGATCATGAACTGGAACCGGCTGTGGTTTTCAGTTCCATGTCACGCACATCTGGGGCCTTCGTTATTAACTTTTGGTTTCGTGTACAACAGAACTGGAGTATGTTTGCATGGATTTATAATTACGCTTCTCATTTTCACCATTTTCATACATTGCATCCTTCTTCATATGCGTGCTAACGCTTTTACTTGTAATACTTTTTTCAAATGAATATTAAAACAATTAAAAAAATAACTTTATTAAAAATACAGTGACAGATCTAGTGCCTGATCTGGAATTCCTGCTGCCGAGTTATTTTTCCCTCATCAATCAGCATTTCTGTGTTTTGATTAACACATGTATGTGTTTATGTCGCTCGTGAATTTACTGGTTTAGTCGACGCATTTTAAACGGAGTCGTCTATCAGTTATATTGACAGTGGTATTGAATCTGTATTATCGCTTGGCGACCCCTTTCATATGCCAGCTGATGTATCGAAACCGCGTGCGTGCGTGTTAGCGTGCGTGCGTGCATCACGAAGTGATAAGACTGCCATCATGTGAGAGTTTACGAGAGTATTAGTCGTATTCCTATTTTATATTATTAAAAATACTCAGGATAGTTAAAATTCCAATACAATATCACGTAGACGATTTGTTGATTCTTCAAGAAGTAGTAAATAATGTGGCACATTTCCTACGGATATTTTAAGCTTTCTACATTTAGCTTGATATTGTATGAATCAAGCTGTATGTTTTAAAAAACAACGGAAATTTTAGGTTATTATTGACTTAACTTTCTGACTTAAGTTACCTATGTTAGGGAAAAAACAGAAGTTTTAATGGCGTTGCAGGTCTTAAGACAGAGGGATCGTTTTACAGAAGATTTCTTCTACTGTGCGTTAAGTTATTTGATTGCTGTTTCAGGAATCCATAATGACCCCTAGGTCACGCAAGCCGTTAATAATAACGTCGGAACAGAGGGACTGCATGCCCGAGAGCGCCGAAACTAAAGACGAGTCGGCCAAAATGGACATTTACCAGTCAATGTCGCCGAAAAACGACAGCGATTTCGTCTCCTCCGATGATGACATGATGTCAAGGTCGTCTTTGTCTTGCGAGAGGTGAGTTCAAAGTCACGGAGACCATCTATACAAATAAATGGAATTGAAATATCTGTTTGTAATTTCAAATTAAAATCGCTTAATGCGATGAAACCTAGCTCTAGATCGATTAATCGCCCCGGATACCCCCTACACACAAGAAATCCATGAAAAACCTTAGGACCGAGCTGATACAAGATGAAGTACTTAAATAAATTTAAAAAAATATTTTTTGTCAGTCTGTCTGTTTGTTGTGGCTAATCTCTGAGACAGATTCTACAAGTTCTATATGACAGCCACAATTATGAGAATTAACATAGGCTTATTTGTATCCTGATTTTCCCTCAGAAACGAAAACTACGCAGCCGAAACCGCGGGGTGTCCGCTAGACTAAACTTAATATTATAAATGCAAAAGTAACTCTGTCTGTTTGTTTCCAATCACGCCTAAACTACTCAACCGATTTAAATGTAATTTGGTTCTGAAATAGTTTAAACTTTGAGAAAGGATATAGGCTTGCTTTTTTGAACTATTACGAAATAGAATTTCTCGCAGGCGGAGTCGCGTTCATCTGCTAGTTATACATAAGTCTTAAAACTTAAATTATGTTTTACAGATCAGCACATTCAGGCAGCGCGTCGCTCCAAATAAAGGGTCGTTTAGACGTCCGAACTCACTCCGACGTGAGTCCGCTCCGTTCCGAAAACACCCGATTTGTCATAAGCCACGACAGGCAATACAGTGTCGACGATTTAAACGCAACACTGTGTGGCAGCGACGATGTAAACTTACAACCAAAGACAAAACAAACAAACATGCCCGAACATACTAAATCATTATCGGAACCATTCAAAGAGTATTTACTAAGTCGATCAGTATTAACGGCCACACCGGTCGATTTATCGATACTGAATAAATCGGATACAGATTACAAAATATCGGATTCTCTCATGTATTGTTTAGACGGGAATGTGCCAACGGATTTGACGTTATCCATTAGTAATTTGGCAGTCGAGTCGTGTAGCATATCGGAAGGTGTGAGGTCGCCATTAAAGAATATAAATAATGTAAATATAGAAGTAAGTCCGAATAGGAAAAGGTGCGCGCTCCCTGCGTCAGTCGGTACGGATTGCAAAAAAATTAACATCGAAAAGGAAAATGTTAGCAATTTTCAGTTGCGCGAAACTGAGCTTTAGATTTTTATAAAGTGCCTTTCTACATCTTGTAGTATGTATTTTTTCTAAGTTTAGTTTATCGGATCATGAGGTTCGGGTTTCGAAACCCTGGTTAGGCCAATAATAATAATGTTATCGGGATTTTCTTGTAAGAAATTCTCAATGACAACTTGGTGTTATGTGATGTTACCCCTTGCATTTAAGAGCACGTTAGGCCGTACCTTTGATCTCTTAGGATACCTCTCGTTCCCACATGTCGGGTGTCAGTCTCGGATTTTAATCGGATGATCCAGTAGTAGAACATTTTATATTGAATTCGATTGTGTGTCGGCGCCGGTAAGAATTTATAAAAAATCGAACATCTGATTAAAATCCGGCCCAGACACCCAACAAGTGGGAAAAAAAGGGGTGGCCTGCGTAAGGGAGTGTCTTGCGTAAGGAGATGGCCTACGTAAGGAAGTGTCTTGTGTAAGGAGATGGCCTACGTAAGGGAGTGTCTTGCGTAAGGAGATGGCCTACGTAAGGAAGTGTCTTGTGTAAGGAGATGGCCTACGTAAGGGAGTGTCTTGCGTAAGGAGATGGCCTACATAAGGAAGTGTCTTGCGTAAGGGGATGGCATGCGTAAGGGAGTGTCTTGCGTAAGGAGATGGCCTACATAAGGAAGTGTCTTGCGTAAGGGGATGGCATGCGTAAGGGAGTGTCTTGCGTAAGGAGATGGCCTACATAAGGAAGTGTCTTGCGTAAGGGGATGGCATGCGTAAGGGAGTGTCTTGCGTAAGGAGATGGCCTACATAAGGAAGTGTCTTGCGTAAGGGGATGGCATGCATAAGGGAGTATCTTGCGTAAGGAGATGGCCTACGTAAGGGAGTGTCTTGCGTAAGGAGATGGCCTACGTAAGGGAGTGTCTTGCGTAAGGAGATGGCCTACGTAAGGGAGTGTCTTGCGTAAGGAGATGGCCTACGTAAGGAAGTGTCTTGCGTAAGGGGATGGCATGCGTAAGGGAGTGTCCTGCGTAATGGCGCATCCTGCTTTAAGTGACAAACGCGACGCGATGCAACAAAATGCTACGACACGATCGCGATCAAAACAACAGCATTCCCTACTTGCGTCCTATGTAGCAGTCTGTGGCAGGACGCGACTTAATGGGCACCTGTGTCGTGTCGCGTAGCGACGCGTCGCGTTTGTCGCTTACATGAATTGCAAATTATATATTTGTACAATTTTGTGTGATACTCAGTATGTGCTACATCACGAAATGAGGTAGCTCGTGGTCAAAGTTAGGTCAAGAAGACGTCATTCTTACCTATATTTGGGTAAAGTTTTATTTACCGCGGAGTAAGTTTATTTTCTTTTTGTTTATGTAACTGAATGTTGCTACCATCATAATCTAACATATTATGTCTATGATTGTAATGTTACTTACGACAAAATATTAAACATAATAATTAGTACTTTATCTATTATTATTTTATCATTAATTTACTTTAAATAAATAAATGACAGACTAAATATATTTTTTTTTAAATTTGTGTCGATATTTTTTCTTAAATTCTATGCTATGGTCAAGATCAAAGACTGAACCAATATTATGAAAAAAAACTTTATAATAATATGATTTGAATAATTTTAATTATTTTCCGCCACCAAAATAACATAATGTACGATATTGTAATTAAGTATTAATAAATAAAAGTATATCAACAATATAATTGCAGTTTTATTAACACGATTGCTCTACAAGACGTATACCACAAAGAGAATCATAGCAAATAACACGCAATGGAGGTAACAATAAAATTTACAGCAGGTGCGGTAGAAACAGTTGGAGCATTTGCTCGATGTGGAATTGCGTTTGCTGAAAGAAAATTAATTATGAAATTAGTACTTGAGGCCCGGTAAGTAAAAAAAAAATTGAGAGGTGTCAAGGGACACCCGGATGGAACGAAGTTCCTTTCGATTAATTAGTGAAGGAATTGTAATAAAATTTTATTTGTTGTTGTACACCGAAACACCAGAGGGCGCCACGAGAGCGCGAGACAGCATACAGCGCGGGCGCCCCGCCGCTCACGCGCACACACATCAAAGGTGGCGGCAAGATCCTTTGATCAAAAAGTGTCGTGACAACTTTTCGTACGAATTTTTTCCGTCTAGCCCCCTTTCACAACGCGCGATAAGGAACTTCGTTCTTCGTACGCGAAAAATGCAATAACACATACTGATACGGCAGCGAAAATTTTGTGAAGAGGCAACTTTGTAATGAATACTAATTTTGTTGGAAAAAAGGGGTTACTGATTTTAAAAATTTTGAGCACGCAATGTATCGCGAACAGTATAAACCTATCTCTTGAGCTTTTAGCCTTGTAGCCCTTAGTAGATCGAAGAGCAGATCACGTGCTATTTTTGTCAAAAATTCGAATTTTTCGATCGGACGAAGATAGATTTTTCACGTAATCTGAATTAAAATGAATCCTAACAACGATCACGAGAGCATCACGACTGATTTTACTTAGCTGTCACACCCATAGGTCTCAACGTTTAGAAGGTTTTTTCCCCCACGCTATTTCAGCCCTCGTGTTCAAGTTCTTGCGTTCGTCCTAAACCTAAAGCAAAACAGGTCTGGTACAAATAAAGAAGAAAACTTATGACAATTTCCAGCTTACTGTTTAGCACACGCATACTTCGAATACAAAATCGGCTTAACACTTGCAGATTTTTCTTTGCAACAAACAGGTATGTTTCTGGGCGGCGACATTGATTTGGATCTCGCATTAAACACCACCAATTTCTTTCCCCGGAAAGAAGGAACGGATTGGGCCCTCCGTCTTTCTTCCTCCATCGCTAACAGCCTTTTCAGTTTCTCATATTCTTTGCATGTCATTGTATTTGGGACTTTATTATAATCCGTTGGTTGATCACATTTACGTCTTTTGCATATTAAGATGCACGATGTTTTTAGTGATTCTCGTGTCTTTCAAATATTGGAAGCTGGCGTTACTTTGCGGAAGTTCATCAACAATATATTTATTTATAATAATTAACAATTTATTTATTTTGCTATTTTCCGCGATAAACCGACGAATCCAAGCGATAAGTCATTCAGATTCGACACCAAATCCTCGACTTTAGTCAAGTTATCGGAAAACTGAAGCATTTCGAGACATGTTGACTTTGCAATATTTAATGAATGTTGAATGTCGAAGTGCCGCTTTTGTCTTTTGCTTTACCTTAGGTCTTTTGTGGGTAATAATTTTGAGGTTTATTGCGGAAAATAGCAAAATAAATAAATAATTAATTGTTTCTCTTGTCTTACGCTCTTGTTTCCCATCCGATCTTTTAGATAATTTCATATAGTGCACTGTAACTTGTTTTGGTTCGTTTTCTGAGTCTTAAGAAATGCTGCAGTCAACCGTTTCGGGTCTTCGATCATTTGCGGTCTGGAAATATTGTGATTTTATACCAAACACACAGATATTCAAGAATCCATTCCAATGTAAGTTGCCTATGCTTAAGGAACCTTTATTTTTGTCCGAGTTGAGTACCGGAGTACGTCCCAAAACAGGTTGCAAAGGCCGCAATTTTTTTATGCAGGTAGATAATAATATTCTACTTGTCTTGTCTACGAATAAAATTCATCGTGGATCTAAAGGCTATGCAGTTTAGGTTCCGGGGTTGGAACTCTAACCCCGAACATACGATATAAAAGACCTATTGGTCATATAACTTTTCCCTGCAAGCTTAAATATTTTCTTGCCTATTTCACACTGCAACATTTGTTAAAGATTACTGGTTGTGGGTTTTAGACCTCCAGCGTTCATCAGGTTCTCATGTTAGATAGTCCAGATCTAATATATATCTTTTATTGGTACAACAAATCGTAAACAAACATTTTGATATCAAGGTGATGATGACAATTTAAAATGACTTTGTCTAAAAGTTAGACAATGTTTTGAATTTGTGTTAACAGGTTTTGGATTCTTGTCTCTCTATAAATATTAATGAAAACAAAAAAAATATAGGTAAACGTCACTATATGAATTTTCAAAAGTGAGTTTATCATCTAAAAGTCTGAAATAACTTAAAAATTGAAAAAAAGCCGGTGGTAAAGTCCGCACTGACAAACTGACAGACTTGACTTTCAGAATTGGTTGTAGGTACGTATCTATAAAAGCCTTATAAAAACTTGAAATGGATGAACTAGGTAGGCAGAGGGTTGTTTTTGTTGGATTTGAAGGAGCTTAAAAAAGTTATAATTCTGACACTAAAGATGAAATAATTTTTCTTTCTATTATTTCTTTATCAATACGTACTTGTGTATTGCGAAAGAAATAAAGTCATTTTAGATTCCTGCGGCGTACTATTATTATTTATCTATATAATATTATGATTATTGTTATCCGTATTGTCTGTAAGATCATAATTACCTACTTAATGTAAATATAAACTAACTCGCTGATAAGATACGTACCCAATGGTTATTATTAATTTTGTTTGTTTACGATTAACATCTATTATTGATATCTACGTCTATACCAAGGGAGTATTAGGTAGGTGGGTACAAACACGGTCGATGTCGCATCGATGTAAAATAACAATTTAATCCGTGTTAGATTAGTTTATTTTTTTAATAAAATATAAGCACCAATATAACTAACTTAGTTTATTTATTAACGAGAGAACGCCCGCGGTTTCACCTGACCCGTTTTCTCGTTCCCGTAGGAATTTCGGGTTAAAATGTGGCCTATGTGCTATTCTTCTGTAAGCTATGTTATTGTGTAGTTTCAAAATCCATTCAGTAGATTTTGTGTGAAAAAGTAATTAACATCCATCCATACATACAAACGTTCGTCTTTATAATATTAATAAGGATCATGATCAGGAATTCTAATTTCCAAAAAATACTGAAATACATAATATAATGTTTAGTTAACTCCTGAACCAGTAGATATTGACTTTACATTATATTATTACATATTGGGCTGATAGAGCTTTAGCTGTTCGTTATCTAACAGTTGATTATATTGGATATATCTGGTTGACAGCATCTTAATAATGAATTTAACTTTTTACGACTAGTATCAAGATATAAAAGAAATGATTAATTAATGACTATGATCGATTTACAACCGTTGATATCGTCGTTGAACTGAATTAACGATGTCCTCGAAGATTAACACAACAGTTGCTATATCAATTGGGTGTACGTAATAACACCCTTACGCAAAAACAATTTTACGATCAATTATTTCAAAAACATATTATTGTGTTATTCTTATCTAACAAGTAGTAGACAAACTAATAAATGTAGTATTGCGTTAATGTCTAAAAAACGCAGCCATTTAATAGTATTTAATTGCAAAATAATGAAACTGTAAAGATGAGACTTTTCGGCCTGTGTGACGCTGTGGTATGCGCAGTGGAGACGAAGGTCCTAGGTTCGTTTTCTGGCTGGACTCATTAAGATTTTCTAAATTGGTTCAGGTCGAGCTGGTGCGACGTTTCGGCCGCGGCTAGTTGCCATAAATTGTCCCAGTCAAAGTCGCATGGAAATCGAAAGGGGTGTAGATTTCTTCCTACTTCTACCAAGTTAACTCGCTTCTATCTTAGATTGCATCATCAATTACCATCAGGTATGATTGTAATCAAGGGCTGACTTGTACCTAATGAACAAAAAAGAGACTATTGGTATCAAAATCATCGTCTTCAGCTCCACGAAAAATCCACCCCCCATAAAAATCAGTTGTTAATAAATAAATTATTATTATTAGTGGATACCTAATGTATCCACTGAAATCTGCTGCTTATTGGATGCTGCTAGTCCTAGGTCGCGATCTATACGGCCTATTGACAAATCCAGGAATACCTATAGTCGGAAATAGAACTCTAGTCCTCTCGGATTTCGATACGGAGTCGTAATCTTAAAGCTTTCGAGGCTTATGTCCCAGGGATTTAAATTCTATTATTCCGATCCTTTCCAGCCCTTTCAGTTTTACTATGAAAGGGTCGTAATCCCTCGCGACTTCTCGTTGTTTTATTTCGGTGTTCTGATATCGTAGTATTATGTTCCAGCGATATCAAGCCACTTGGGGTCGATATATAACGTAAAGCTATACGGAAGACGGTATCATGTATCTATCAATTAGTCTATATAAATACGCATTAGCTAGACATCAACAGCATAATATTATACACAACGTGATAAAATACGATATACTCCACTTGTTTATTATCGTAAAACAACACGTCATTTATGTATGAAACCGAGCGCAATTACTATCCAGTATCGATGGGTGATGCTAATATAACTTGATATTTAGATATTAAAATTAATTTATTTATTGGAAAATAGATATTGACGAATTTATTGATTAAGTACCTTATTTTCTATATTAGTTTCTAAATTTCAAGTTGATTTTATTTTTACATTTGTTTTTCGTTGAATCGCAATGTGTAATTTATTTAATTTGAGTGGAAAAGTGGGGATGCTAAAAAATGGATTTTTCTGGAACAATCCGATGTTGTACTCAGCTAGGAATTTCAGTGTCAAGTGTATGCATTACGTGAGTATTTATTTTTAATTTATTCAGCATTTTGCGTAATGTTTTTAAATATTTTTTTCAGGTCATTTTATGCAGCTGATTTTAATGCGTATAATGAATTAATTTTATTCAGTAAAAATATACTTTATTGCTAATTTATATTGTAATTGAATTTCTTATATATTGTTTACATTTGAAAATAAATAGTTTGATAAATAGTAATAAAATCATTCGTATCTTAATATTTAGTAGCTGACAAAATATTATGTATTTCAAAATATTAGAGTGCTGTAAACGTTATATCAAGACTCGTTATTTACCAGATATTAAGCATATGATTGTTTAGAGATTACCTACTTACGCAAATAATTCAAATAACAATTAATCAATATTTTCATTGAGTAGATACATAGCGCACCTAACCATCACATTAAAAGGAGAATGCCGATTTTTGTATGAAAGTTCGTCTAAAACATTGCATATCAACAAAATTCACGGCAGTAAACTAAAGATGTGCTCAGGAGTTTAGAATGATCAAATTGCAAGAATATGCGATAGGAGTTTATAACATTGTAATTTTTAGTTCTCTTTATTTTTTGGGTATAGTCTTTTACAAATCACTAGGTAAGAATCTGTAAAAACACTTACAAATCCCTTAAAATTCCAAGGCACGTCGTTCTCAATAATCGTCAATAACCATCAATGATGACGCTTTGACCAAAATATAGCGTTTCCGCATATGAAACTATACAGCACTTTAGATTAAAATAACATTTAAACCCCTATTTGCATCTGACTAAAATTATTTTTGTTTTAAAGTATTATTCAAAACGTAACAAAAAATTTTAACATAACATTAACATCGATGAAGAAAATAGGCGGATTTTGGCATTCGCCTTCTCCCCTAAGTAGAAACTTAGGAGTAAGTTTCTGTTTGAAGAGTGAATTCTAGAAAATTTCTACTTTATAGCTTGAACTGTAAATCCCTAAGCAAAAATGAAATACGAATTTAATTCTTGTTACTGCTATTATAGATTGAAAATGTAAACGATATTGCACAATGCTTGTCACGTACCTATCTAAACAAAGGAAAATTTATCGTTTGCGTGAACAAAGTTCAGTGTTATAATACTATCGTTTGATCTCTTCCCTCGCCTGATATTCGCGGGTATTATGTTTTTTACTGTTTCTTTTACTACTTATTCTTTGTTTCGTTCAATAAAATGTTGATCTTAACCGCGATCTCATCTGATGGTATTTTACGATGCAGTTTTGGAAGCTCTCAGTTGGAATTGCTTTTGACATTTTACTAGGTTTTTTTACGTAACAAAGTAGCTGAAACACTTAATCTCACGCAACTATCTACGTCTGTAGAGCGATTCTATTACAATGTTTTTATAACTCGATAGCGTGAGTTTCAAATTCGAGTCCCATATCTCTTTCTATTGTTTCTTCTTCACTTCATCTCTATCTTCTATATTTTATTGTAGATAGAGAAGTGAGTGAGAGAGAAGTGGAAACTCTCACTGTCTCTCATTGTTAAAGAATAGCGCTCTTGTCGGTAATAAGTTTATGTGTGCATTAAGTCAAGTTCTAATGTCGAGCTCTTGTTAGGTTTTCCTATTTCGATTTATTTATTTATGAGATAAGTACGCCAACAATGGCAGCAGTATACCTACATTCATGGGAAAAAAAATTAAGTATAAAATCTAGTGCTGATACTGACATTTCTTACAGGCATATACATTTTCATTTCTCCGACAGAAATCCAAATAAAAGCCTGACAGTTAGTGGTGTTCGTACATCTTACCTCGGAGATTATATGCCTACCTAAAGTCGTTGTTATAATATTTGTTAATATTTCATACACAATCGGCATATCGATTCTGTAACAAAAATTTAAAAAACAAATCTCTCAGACTAACACGATACTATAGAGAGAGATATAGAGGCGAAGTCGGGACTCGTACTGTCTAGTTCCGAAACAGAATTGTCTTGCTGTATCATCATTATATTATCAGACATGCATTTACGCATCCCTCCGGGAGTATACGGGTGCTGAGAGACCTCCCGGGGGTGGAACTCGCTGGCCGAGAAAAGGACAAAATACCCACTAAAATTTAGCGCGACCCTCCGCGTCTTACAAGATGCACCAATGGATCATAATTGGATATTCCACATTGGCACGTCGACGCACACCTCATGCTTTCTACGACCTATGCAAGCACTGTGTAAAATATTAGAAATGTTGTAATTCTTAACTACAAAAACTTTATTATGAAATAGGTAGGTACAGGAAAGTGATATTTTCCTTTAGTCTTTATTTATTTTGGAGTTTCCTACTTATCAGTAAGAAGTATCGTGGTGTGCTTTAGAGTTTGAGGAAAACCTTATCAATTTATCATACTTATTGTCTTTTGTACCTAACTACTTGTCAATAGTTGGATTTACCCGCTACTTCGCTCGCGTTTATGTAGATTAGGTAGGTAAAGCAATTTTATGCCGTGCAGTGCATGCAAAAGATAATTGTTAGGAGTTCTTTATTATCTATCTTTTTTACCCGACTGCGTCAGAAGGAGGGTTATGTTTTTCGAGCGTATGTATGTATGTATGCATGTATGTATGTATATGTATGTCCATTTCTACACGCACGCGCTACAGCCTAACAAAATTGTGGTAGTGACATAGGCTATATGTCTTTTCAAAACGGCGCCTGTAAATGGGGTAAAAAAAGGGGGTTGTGTGTATTTTTTTCTCTTATCTTAGCAGTATGAATACCAATTGAAAGGTCGTAAAAAGACCATTTCAAACATAAATATCATATCATGTTCATATTACTTTTTTAACAAAAAATGGCATCATAAAGTATTTAGAATTTTATACAGATATAGTGATCCTTGTTTTTCTCTTTTCAGTTCATAACTTCTAAGCAGTCGGGTTTTTTGTTTTTATAATAATAATTTTATTATTATATTAAACATTATTATGTCTAACAACAGCTAGGTCTAGGATTGCTTATGTTGTTAAATCAGTATCATACCTAATAATAATTCTGCATCAGAAGTATCAAAATACTTGGAGCTTTCTCATGAGACTATTGCAATGTGGAATGTTGTTGTTATAATTAATGAATGTTGTAGCTCCTAGTTTCAATCGAATTGAACTTAGTTTCAATCGTTGGCGGCTTACTTATAGCAAAAGCTTTAGCCAACACCTTAACAACCCTAAGCTTTTGCTCTCTTATTTTCGATAAGGAGACATTGAATATTTTGAATACCTAACCTAAATACCTAACTCCATATGTTAGTATAATGATGATGATGATGATGATGATGATGAAATATATTTATGGGAGAGAGGATAAGGGCTTAGGATGATAATATTTTGTTAATCAACAATCAGTAATAGATGTTTTTGATTGTGACCGGGACAGACAAATCAGAAGTGCGTGGTCGTAACACTTTCAACTATCCACTTTCAAGCTCTGAATTTTACAGACAACTTACTTTTTAACCAACGAAAAAAAAACGGAGGGGTTTCTCAATTCGACACGTGTATATATATATATATATATATATATATATACACATATTTTTATGTACCTATGACCACGCATAACTTTTTACAGAGTTGTCCGATTTTATCAATTCTTTTTTTATTAAAAAGGGCAGACTTTTTCGCAGACAGCGATTTCGGTTTTAGTGTAGGTAAGTATCGGTAGCTTCTTGGCTACAAGTGCCGTATAATTTACTATGACAGTATAGTACGAGTATGTTACGTGGTGATAAATTACCTACTAAAAAATAAGAAATAAATTTTTTTAACAAAAAATTTAAAAAAATTACAAAATTAAAGCAGGTAGATAGTAAGGTACCAAATATCCTTGTGCAGTGTTATAACTATAAATTGTCCTATATGATGCAGTTGTCTATTTATAAATTGCACGCAGCGCAGATCAGGTAGATACATAGTGACCGGTTTATTTACGCTTGTTTAAGTGAACTGTCCTCAAGGGTTTATATAACCTATATTATATAGTAGGTACTAACTAAGCCTATATAGGATATAGATGTAAGTGTTAGGTATTTAGTGTCAGGTATTATACAATACTTGGTAGAATAATTTACGTAATTGTTCTACCAACTATTGGCACTTCTGTTTTCCCTTATATAAATTTTGTCTGATAGTAGAGTCTATTGTTTAATTCATTACAAGTTAGCCCTTGACTACAATCATACCTGATGGTAAGTGATGCTGTAATCTAAGATGGAAAAGGGCTAACTTGTTAGGAGTAGGATGAAAATCGAGACCTCGGTTTCTGCACGACATCGTAACGGGAACGGATTGGTTCGGCCCCCAAATATAAATCCACGGAGGCTGTCAAAGCTGGGTTAGAACCTGGAATAATACATACAGTGCTCTATCTACTAAGCACGGCCCACGATGGAGCTATAGCGTCCATACACTCATCCGTATATCGTCAATTCGAATAGGCTGAAAAAGCATCATAATAAAACCAAAAACAAATTAACTCGGTGTAAAGGAAATGTGATGTGATCCCAAAAGGGTCATCACTCAGCATTATGTTGTATCCATCGGGACGCCGTACTGACTTTTTGACATTACAATACATTAAAATTTGACAAAAAATTATTAAGGTAATTAGTCACTAACAGGTAAACTTCTTCTTCTTCCCGGGCTTTTTCCGCACTAGGCCATAATGTTGGCCGTTGTGCGTGATTCCTCCTGTGTAGGTCCCCTCTAGTTTATTCCATCCAGTCGAGCTCGCTCGATCACCTCGTGGAGTGTCAATGAGGAACCAATGTAGGCTTTTCGTTGCTCCGACACACTGCTGCATCTAAGCATAACATGTATCGGTGTCTCGTTTTCCTCCATGCAGGCTTTGCATAGAGTACTGTCAGTCATATCTAAAATTGAAAGGGGTTTAGCATGCAATCGCCCGTTATAAGTCCTACTACTGTTCTCAACTTCATATGATTCAAGCGTTTTTTTTGTTAGAATTGGGTTTAAGTTTGGTAGTGCATCCTCAGTGTGGTTGCACTCTGTTATGTTGGCCCATATCCCTGCATGGACATTAGTAGTCTGTTTGTGTAGCCATGATTTGTATTCATTGAATGGTATGGGCACTATTGGTTGTGGGCCTACTACTTTCAGTATTGCTTTGCAGTGAGAAAAATAAGACAAGTGTACCGATGTAAAAATTGCTAGACTAATTTATTTTGCGTTCCTCCACAATGTGATGTCTTATAGCATTTTGTTGTGGAGCAAAGCTGCTGACATAAATTCTGTCTTTATACTTCAGAAACGAGCAATTCGATTTACCGAAACTAAAACCACGCGATTCCCTTCGTGACAAATTTAAAGAAATATGAATTCTTAGTGCCTGTCATATATGTACAATAACCTAGTCATTGATTAACAAAATATGTATAACCAGAAAAAAGACTTATACGATCGAGTTATAGAAGTGTATCGCCTCCAAAAAGTACAAAAATCATTCGTGGAATTGGATGTACTCATCTACAACAAGATGCCCAATTCAGTTTTAAATTTGTCAATGCATTTTGCGATTGGTTTAAACAATGTATAAAAACTGACTTACTGACTCTTTACAAAGATGTTAAGAGGCAATTGGATCGGCTTTCAACTTCACACACAAAGTGGAATAAAAATAAATGAATGATTTGAGAAGAGCAACTGATGAGTTTCTTGTCGGCTCTTCATAACAGAATCTGCCTTCCGAGCCGATGGTAGAGTCACTACCAATAGTCTAATTTGATGTTTCAAAAGTGCTTATACAGTAAGCCTACTTTAATATATAAACAGAAAAAGGATTTAAACGATCGTCTTCCTAGAAATGGACATAAGTTAGTCATATCAGCTTATCGCCTCCGAAAAGTACAAAAATCTTTCGTAGGATTGGGTGTACTCTTCTACAACAAGATGCCCAATTCAGTTTTAGATCTGCCATTGCATAAGTTTAAACAATGTATTAAAATTCACTTACTGAGTCAGGGTTATTATACTATCGATTAATTTTTAAATTACAAAGATGTTCAAAGGTAATTGGATCGGCTTTCAACTTCAAACAGGTTCACAAATAAATAACTTTATGTAACAACACACTTAATATTGTAAAATTGATAATATTATAAAAAAGCAACTGTTGAGTTTCTTGCCGGCTCTTCTCAACAGGGCCTGCCTTCCGAGCCGGTGGTAGAGTCACTACAAATAGTCCTATTTGACGTTTCAAAAGTGCTTGTAATAAGCCTACTCCAAAAAAAAACGATTATGAATTTGAAAAATTTGAATTTGAATTTAAAGCGACTTAGAAGCAACTTTTAAGTATCATTTATTACTATAAGTAAGTAGCCAGTAAAACAAGAAAGAACCTTGGAATGTAGGGAAACACTAGCGTTTACCAGTTGGAGCTAATCTCTTTTGTTTGTCAAAATAATTTCAAAGTTCAATATTTAATCAACAGCACGTACATTGTTGATAACCGCTCTCATTTGGCTGTGTACGTTTATCTTTGACGAACGGACGCCCAATAAAACGTATATGACAATTGGAAAAACAAAATTATTTGTGTTTGAAAAATTGAATTTCCGAGTTGCGTAGTTTTTGTTTCGGTGGTTTTAAAGTGTGATGTTGCGAGTGCATCGTTTGGTTGGCGATGTCGGGAGGAGGCTGTATTCCGTTATTAGATATGATTTGCCCCCACTTCCAGTCAACAAGGTTATTTTTGGCCAAGAGGTGAGATTTTAGGTGTATGTCATACATATTTTACTCTGAGTTTGGTAGTTGATTTGCCGTTTGACTGGCACAGATTGTTGTGGTGGTTCGATTCCCGCATCACGAAAATGTTTATGTTGAGCGTGCGTGTTTTGTAACATATGGGGGATTATATGTACCTATGTAGTATGTATTTATTGTGTTACTTCTATTCATGTGTTTGGATGGCATGTGTGTATTTAACATACCCTTTTAAAGTATTGTACTATAATATACCGTCTAGAAATGTATACTTGAAATAAACGAACTATACTAAAGCCAAAGTCGACTGAGAATGCTTGTCAACAAACAAATTAAAAATGAAGGTAGAAATCACTAGTCTTTTTGCATCTATTTTTTTAATTAACTTGTTAATGACGAATTCATGACAATAAATTAGATAAGTTAGCTTAAAACTAATTAATATATTCAATATCTTTTAAATAAGATTCTATAAAAAAACAAAACATACTTACTAACGCTAAATTCGATGTAAGTACAATTTTTGTCAACAAAGAAATTACAATAACTTAGATTAATAAGCTTAAAACAATTTGTTCAGTTAATATATTTTCTAACTTCATTTTGATTTTGTTTGTTAATAAAGATTTCAAATCGAGTTTGGCTTCAGATATTTTGTAGATATAACATAAAATTTAACGTCATTTATAAGGCGAGTAACTTGTTGTGTATACGCTCTATGTTGTCTCTCCTATAAGGAGTGGCCATGCCTTATAGTAGGCAGTTATTAGAATGAGGTGAAGGATGATTTAAATATAAATAAAAAGTATATATATAAAAAGTCAACTAGAAATATGTCTAAAGTAATAGAAGTAAACAAAAACATGGAAGTACTTAAATTCAATTCCATTATCAATGCACTTTAGCAATGTAAACAACATGGTAATGATTGCAGTATAGGTATAATATACTGTATAAGATAGCTATACCTCGTAATACATCGGCATAGTGCATGCAAATTGTTAATTGACAATTAGATAATGTTGGAATGAGGAAGAAGGTTATGAATCGCTTTTATATTTACCTATCCAGATCCGGAGGCCTCGGTCGTGGCGAGTTACTACCCTATCGAGAAAGACAAACCGCTAAGTGATTTAGCGTTCCGGTACTGTCGTGTAGAAACCGAAGGGGTGTGGATTTATTCCTTCTCCTAACATGTTAGCCCACTCAAATTGCATTATCAATTACCATCAGGTGTGATAGCTGTCAAGGGTCAACTTGTAATGGCGTATACTTTAGGTAACGAACACTATTGTATACGCGAAATTCCGTTAATATAGAAAACTTGATGCACCTAAAAGCACATTAAAATAGGTTAATTCGTTTTTGGGTATATCTTGAACAGTATAAACTGTTCTTTAAGAACAGATAAACCTACAGTAGGTATAAATAGATGGAAACCTATATACAGACATGATAAAAAGCAGCTGTTTTGGATTCATTACGTATCAGTAGTTGGGCGTCCGTTGAACTGTTCCTCAATGTAGATAGCGCGATATATTGACCGCGTATGTACGAGTACCTATTTTGTTTGGAAAGCTTTTAAACCAAATAAAAATTATTCCCACGAACTATTTAAATGAGAGATCCGATTTAAAAAAGAGATTTTTGCATCGGGTGATAAAAAATATTTGGAATAGTTAATTCTGATTATAATTTGTTTATTTACATTTTATTTTTTGATATACATTGTTGATTTTTGTATGTTATTCATTTTAAGTACTACTATTGTAAAGGCGAAGGTGTGTGAGTGTGTATGTTTGTAACTTCTTCACGACTGAACGGCTTGAGCGATTTTAATAAAATTGAGTGTAAAGATAGCTGATACCGTGGATTAACACATAGACCACATTTTATCCCGAAATCCCCACATAAACGAGAGCTACGCGGGCAAAACCGCAGGTCTCCTCCAGTTATTAATATTTGCCTCATTATATATTGACGGCCTCCGTGGCACAGTGGTATGCGCGGTGGATTTGTAAGACGGAGGTCCTGGGTTCGATTTCCGGCGGGGCAGATTGAGATTTTTCTTAATTTGTCCTGGTTTGGCTGGTGGGAGGCTTTCACCGTGGCTAGTTACCACCCTACCGACAAAGGCGTATCGCCAAGCGATTTAGTTTTCCGGTACGATGTCGTGTAGAAACCGAAAGGGGTGTGGATTTCATCCTACACCTAACCAGTTAGCCCGCTTCCATCTTAGATTGCATCATCACTTAACATCAGGTGTGATAGCAGTCAAGGGCCAACTTGTAGTAGACAAAAAAATATATATTGAATTTTTGAACTTTTGAATTGCCTTTTTTGCGATTTCCAGCAAACGAAAATGTAACCCTACACCTCTCAGATTTCAGTTTGACTCCTTAGCCGCTATATAATTAAATAAGTATTTATTAAATTAAAATAATATAACGTAAATACTTCATAGTTTAAATCCTATTGTTTGTTATAGATACGAGTTTATAGCACACACCTACTCGTTCCATTATCTCCCACAATTAAGTATGACATTAACCTATGAGGAGGACGTCGACTATAAACAGTGATAAAATTAATATCTACCCACATGTACATATAGAAGGCTATCTAACTGAACTGACACATCAACACTTAATACAGTCAGAATTTTGATTTGCCTACCCGTCACATGTTTTTATTGCTATTAAAGTGGACAAACGAGCATATGGGTCACCTGATGTTAAGCGTAGACCTACCACGCTCCGGGTTGGCGGGCTTAGGGTGATAATGTTTTACTTATTAACGATCACAATCAGACGTTGATGACAGTGACAGGACCGACGACCGACGTGCTTTCCGAGGCACAGGGGTGTAACACCACCAACTTCCCAACTTCAGTCTTGGAATGTACCTACTGAGAATTTCATAGAAGAATGAAAAGCTCAGAATTATTCAGTGACCCGACCGTGGTATCGAACCCAGGAACTCGTGATTGACCAGGTCAATGCCAGATAGGATAACCACTAGACCAACGCGGCAGTGCCTGTTTGTTCCGGCTACATTTTGAAACGAACAATCGGATGTCAAAAATATTTTTGTATAAGCCTATCATAGCAGTGACATAGACTTGTATCCTGATATTCCCAGAAACGGGAACTACGCGAGTAAAACCGCGGGTGTCTGCTAGTACTTAGGTATATGTATGACAGTCATATGTAATAACAATTCGCTGCACGGGAGCATTGCGGTGACGATTGCCGCGACGGTGCAAGGTCCAGTCGTATTAATTACGCATGCACGTGCGACGGCCATGTTGTCTGGAGACATTCCATTTATCTAATCAAAAGCGAATCAATGATGCCATCAAATATTACCAATAAAGAAGACGCCTCTAGTTAGCAATTATATTGACCGATAATAATATTGTCCTCGAGACAGAATTTCGGTTGCGGCGGACAATCTCTTTATGACAAACGTAAAAAGGTACTCAAAACTGTTCGGTGACAAAATGGTTAGACTTAGGACAACGACTAGCTTCAATTCCTGGGATCAGGTTAGGAATTTGAGATTTCGGCCGTGGTTAGTTATAACCCTGCCGGTAAAAACGAACCGCTACGCGATTTAGCGTGCCGGTGATGCGATCGAAAGGAATGTGTATTTCATCCTACTTGCAAGCACTTAGTCCGCTTCCATCTTTAATTGCATCTTCTCTTACCATCAGGCGCGAATGCAGTCATGGGCATTGTATTGCAGTGTATAAAAAATCCGAGTAAAAATTCGTAGCCCAGAGCAGATGATGATACACCATAAAAAGGCAAACAATACTTAAGCCGCCCACCACCAGTATTTTTCATCAGTCAGTCATTCTCAAACTCATTCTCACTCACTCTCACACTCACACACATTAAATCAGTGATTCTCAACCTTTTTTTTTGTTGCGGCACATATTTAATGATTTCAAAATTTGGCGGCACACAAAGAAAAAGATAAAAATTATTTACTTACTACAACTAAACACTGCATAAATAGTTTATGGCAAAAATTTTAAATACACCAAGACCCCGCTTTGCGTCGCTAATGTGTTCCTGAAAAATGCGACGCAAAGTGAATCACAAATTTGGAAAGCAAATAGTAAAATAATTTATTTTTTTGTGGATGTAAGTATATAGTATATAATCATGTTAAAAATATTTTTCTTTTTAAATGATATAATTTAATAATATTAACATTATTCTATATTTGCAAAATTTGGCGGCACACTTTTGAAATTTGGCGGCACACAAAATTGCCGCGGCACAGTGGTTGAGAATCACTGTATTAGATTAAGTGAAAGCTCCTAAAGAAATTTTAAACTTTAATATATTTGAAAATTCATGATAAATTTAAAACAGACACTAGCACTTAAAGCGCGGGAAGCATTTTATCTATTTACTCATTGAAATGATAAATGAATTTTTTCAACTTTCGTGCTTTAATATATTCATTCTCTTTGCAACACCTACGCTCGTTCAAGGATTTTCCCAAATTCTTTTATTTGTCTTTGCTATGTGGAATAGCATAAACAAAATCCCATTGGCCGAAAATCCTTATTGGACAAAAGCTGTAATGGTAATGCGTTTATTTCGGACAGGTGACGCAAATTTTTCGCTTGGGATCAAAGGGTAAAGATTTAATACCCTGAAAATACACGAAATAATTTTCCAACCGTGACTGTTGCGTTTTTTTTACAATTATGTAAGGGAGGTACGCTGATGCGTACCCACACTCACTAATAAAAGAAATAATACAAAAGTTTGTGGTGAACGAAGATGTATTGTCAAAAACGTAACATACGATAACGCGAACAAAGGCGGAAGGCGCTCAAGGAAGCGCGGGCTATCGCGTTTGGGGTCGTAGGCGCACTGGCGCGGACGGTCAACGGTCGTCCAGGCCTTACACCCGAAAATATTCGGCGTTGGGCGGAGCTTACGTTTCCAGGAATTCAAGCGAGCGACGCGACCGAATACCGCGTAATAGAACGTCGCGTTACATCCTCCCCCTAAAATTCACTACAAGCGTCCCTGCGTCTGAATTTTCTCTTTTCTTGGCCTACCCCTTCCCTTCTTTTCCTTAAGAGGCGGTAGCGCCTCTCCTACGAATGCGGTCAACTGGGACGTATGGTATCTACCTACGGGTGTGGAGTTCCTCACTGTTTCGAGTTGATAAGTCGTGGGACTCATGATTTTTTTAATTTTATAAGGGCCGTCTCTTCGGGGTAAAAGCTTCGGTGTTTGCCCTTTTCCGGCGTCATTGGCTCCTTGGGTCTTCAACAACACCAGGTCACCAACTGCATACCCTGGGTCTGGACGTCGACCCTCATCGGCACTCTTCTTCTGTGCCGACTGTCTCTTCTCGTGCCGAATGCCATCAGACATGACATATCCTCGGTCAGACCAGCATCTCCCCCTTAACGGTTCGTCGGCTTCCTCGAGATCTTCTATGATCTTTCGAAGCGTAGGGTCTTTGAGTTGGTTCTCCCGAATATCACGAGGACTTCTCGACGGTAAGTCAACTTCGGCGAGACAAAGGTCACATCCAACGGATGGCTCTGCGCACGGCGGACGAGATAGAGTATCAGCAACGGCGTTAGCTCTTCCAGGGGTATATTCTATACGAAGGTTGAACTCCTGCTCTAAAATAACCTTCTTGTTCTGCGAGAGCCGGTACGGAGGTGAAGCAATAGGCTCTTGCTTCTTGCTCACCTTAATACGATGTTCAGCATAATCAGTCGGTGGACCATCAGTAGCGAATCTACCAGCGTATCGTATCAGCAATGCGTTCAGCTGCACCTTCTGATCAGATGTCAACTTCGTACCTTCATCATCACGTAAAACAAGTTGCGAAGTATCGACCTTCATCAGCTCTGCATCGTCAGCAGGCTGCAAGTCATTGACCTTCGTAAAGGGGTACTTCTCTTGGGGTCTGTCAGTAAAACTCCAGGTACCTTGAGACAAATCTAGGATTAGGTTAGCTTTTACAATAAAGTCTCTACCAAGCAAGGTTCTATTGTCCGCATCTGGGAACACAATAAACGATGTAGGTATATCCCGTGTTCCTAGGCTTACGACGGTGTCACAAGTTAACGCTGTCCTCACCTGTTGTGAGCCGTCGGCCAATCCCACGGTGCGGTGTGTTTTGGTAAACTCCACTCCTTCCTGCACTAACAATTTATATAACCCGGGACTAGCAATAGAATGCGTAGCGCCAGTATCTAAAATGGCCGTTCCGGTGTGTGTAGCGATCTCTACAGTAACTACAGGTCGCGTAATATCAGTGTCGCCTACCTCTAGACTGTGAAACTCAACATTACTAGTTGACGCGTTCCTACACCTGTTGCATTTTGACCTGATCGTCCCGAGCTGACCGCAGCCGTAGCAGCGCAATTCTGTCTTCTCGGTCTTCTCCGGCCCATCCAGGGTGTGGTCGTCCGATTTACTACCGTTTTTCGACCGGTTTCGACAATTAATTGTAGTGTGACCAAAAATTTTACAAAATCCGCACCTAGGCCTGACGCGTTTAATTTTAGTAATATCACTAGATTTTTCCGTTAAATTTAATTTTGAAACGTTTTTCGTGTCTTTCAAACTCGTATCGCATGTATTTTCGGTCGCGTCGACTGTGGAAGGGTTAACTTTAGGCTCGTGGCTGTTTGAAGGGTTAAGTGTATTATATATTATGTTGGGACTGGAAAAATGGTTGGAAACTGTACTCACCTCCGCCAACGATTCCTCGACTAACCTGGTCTTTTCCATCAACTGGTCTATGCTCTCCACGGATTCGCGAGGCACGCGCTTCCTTATACGCCGATCTAATAAACCGAATACAATGTCTATCTTTACATTATCTTGTAATACATACGGTAGCTTACACAATAACGCCCTAACACGAGAAACAAAAATATCCGCGCGTTCACTTGTATGCACTTGTGAAAACACTTCGCGAAATATTTTGTACGCGGGTCGCGGGACACCGTACATGCCCCGAAGTCGTCGGAGCGCGTCGTCCCACGTAGGAGTGTCGGCCTTAACACCTCGCCACCATATCGCCGCGTCGCCGGTGAGAAGCATTGGTAGTCCTTTAAGTGCATGCTCATCGCTAACGCTCGTGCACTTTTTGTAGGTCTGGACGGCGTCGATGAAGGCTTCCAACACGTCGGCCACGTCTGATGAACCCGTAGTAGTGCCGCCGAAGCGCGCGGTGCACTTAGCGAAGCTCCCTAGTTTCGCCGTCGCTGGTATAGGTGTACCAGCGCCAGAGTAGGGGTGTTGCGCCGCCAAAACGTTCTCTAATATAAGTCGGCTCGTCTCCGCTTGACTCTTGGTGATATTCATTATGATGGCCTCCAACTGTTGGTGCGTCATCGTCATACCGGTGGTAACCGCTGGAACTGACTCGTCGGCACTGTCTTCATCGCTCTTCCTTCCTCTATCTTTTCGCGGTGGCATCACGGGAATCGATAGGTAGGTACGTTAGTGAACACGACGTCGCGACAGTCCAGAAAGTAGGTATTCTCGCCAGGTATGTCGTATGAGTAACGCCCGATATAAACAGCTAGTTCGCGTTATTTACGTCACTATAGTTTTTAACTTTTAACATGCCCACCGTTGGGACGCCACTTGTAAGGGAGGTACGCTGATGCGTACCCACACTTACTAATAAAAGAAATATAATACAAAAGTTTATGGTGAACGAAGATGTATTGTCAAAAACGTAACATACGATAACGCGAACAAAGGCGGAAGGCGCTCAAGGAAGCGCGGGCTATCGCGTTTGGGGTCGTAGGCGCACTGGCGCGGACGGTCAACGGTCGTCCAGGCCTTACACCCGAAAATATTCGGCGTTGGGCGGAGCTTACGTTTCCAGGAATTCAAGCGAGCGACGCGACCGAATACCGCGTAATAGAACGTCGCGTTACAATTATTTATTTTTCAGCGCATTATATAAACTCGCAACTTATAAATTCTGACTAAAGAAATGTTGAAGATTCTTGTTCATGATTTAAAATAATAATATTTCATTAATGACATAATTTCGGTCATGATTTAAAATAATAAAGTAATACTAAAGTATTACTTTAAATTTTGTTGTTTTATTTTAAATCATGAACGAGATTATGTTGATTTTAGAAATTTTTATAGATGTTCATCAAACCTATTTATTTTATATTTATAAATTAAAAAAAAATAAAGCAAATCATGAATAGATTGGTATGTAGATAAATATAACATGAAAGTACAACCACTATTAAACGTCTATATGTATAACCATAAATTTTGGAATGTTGGGATGAATTTGACCATGAGTGTTAGAATATTTGCTAAATTCGAGAATGATACCTTCGGTCTTAATTTGATTATTTTTCACATGTTTTTGCACTGATTGAACATACAAAGCATTGGTCTCTATTATTAATATTTCGTAAATTGTCTGAAAGTTGCAAGCAAGTACGCTTGCAACCACCGTACAAAAAATTGTATTATATATAATTGCAGCCTGTAATCTGTATGTTTTACGCAAACAAGTCGATAGCAATACCAATTATAGTACTAATACCAGGCTCAAGCTCAATTTCTGTACTTATTTCAATACTGAAAAACGTGGCATCTTTTCAGCAACCGTATGTTTACTTAACGGCAAGTTTAACTGAGTGTTTTATGAGATTATGCACCCTTCCAATCCCTCCACAGCTGGTGGGGATCTCACGAATCTCACCCATTTTGAAATTACAATTAGGATCTTTATTGAGATTGTGTCCCAAAGAGCTCTTCAAGTGGTAAATTGGATTCACTAATTAAATGCAATAAATTATATCCAGTAAGTCTCAAAAAATATGGTCTACTAGAGGACGCCCGCGGTTTCACCCGGGTAGTTCTCGTTCCCGTAGGAATTTCGAGATAAAATATGGCCTACGTGTTATTTTGATATGTATATATTATTGTGAAGTTTCATTAAAACCTATTCAGTAGTTTTTGTGTGAAAGTGTAACAAATATCCATACTTCCAATCGTGTAAACTTTCGCCATTATAATATTATAGTATTGTGGGATTTGGGGCACCTTGATACGATTTATACTTAAACCCAATAAAAAACGACCTATTGACAGTAACATCCAATTTAAGAATTAAAATCTATTCAATATATATTCAACTTACTTTCCAATGTCAAATTAATCATTAGATTTAATAATGAAAAGTATTAGAGCCAATTTACTGAAAATGGAAATTTATATCAATGTGCCCCACAGCTGGGGTAAATTGATATATATATACTGGGGCACTTCAACAACATTTTCGACAAGTTTTAAAATGTGTCCCCTGTGTCTAATAACCTCAAGGCGCAAGTGCAAGTCTCATGTACATACGTGACAAGGATAGTCTATAGTTTTAGTAAGACCCAAAAGGAAATAAAGAATAAATGATAACATCTGTTTTAGATGTAGGTACCTACATCTAAAACAGATGTTTTTGTTATTACTTGAGGCGAATAAAACTTTTAAGGAAGTTCGTTTATTGGAGTCTAAACTATACAACTCTTAGAAACAAATCGCGAAAAACTTTTACCAAGATTTATACCTCACTAAACTAACTTTGTGTCAGACTTGATAAGATGTTGTAAAATTTCAGACTTTTCTTGAACAGTAAAGTTTGGTATAGTTAAAATTACACGTGGCTTTCTTATGGCAGGAGCTAGGCGCATAGCATAAGAGCATGAAGTTTCGCCTTTTATAAGACGACAAAGGTCATTGCATCACAGGGTCTTAGACCATAATCTAATTAAAAGTGTCCAGTTAGCGTTTTTTTGTTCTGTGGTTTATAAACTTGTAACTTATAGTAACTTATTATATAAGTACCTTACCTTGGTCCAGTGATTAGACTACGTCGCTTAGGATCACGAGGTGCTGAGTTCGAAACCTGGGTCGAGCTATGAAATTGCACTGGGTAATAAGTGGAACTAGTAAGGCCCAAAGTTGGAAAATTTGTATAATGAATGACATCTGATAATGGCCCATAAGTGCCGTTATAACAGGCTAATGATAAATTAGGTTTCATCATTATCAGCCTATTAACGGCCCACTACAGGGCCAGGCCTCCCTCCTTAGAGAAGAGGGGATATGGAGCGTACACCCACCACGATGCTCCAATGTGGGTTGGCGGGCTTAGGGTGATAATGTTTCATTAAACCTAATTTACCGTTAGTAAATTAGGTTTAGTGAATAATAATTAATCTACTGATCGGTTTAGGTCTCCCCTGTAATGGTTTAACAAAAATTTCACCTAAATTACCTTGAAATCTTGTGCTATTAACAAATCCTGAAATAAATCTTCTTTTCAGGGTACCAACGTAGACAAACGAACGCTGGTCAGTGGGGAACGCAAGCAGAGGACATTCTCTGACAGGTCGCAGTTGAAATACGCTAGAAGACTGGTGGTCAAACTCGGAAGTGCAGTTATAACTAGAGAAGATGGAAACGGACTGGCTTTGGGACGATTAGCTTCTATTATCGAACAGGTAGATCACCATAATTTTGCTAAATGTTTTATGAAATATAAACTAATAGAGCAAGTTTAGTTTTTAAATTTCTATATATAAAGATATTTTAATATGTACCATATGTATTTTAACACTTGCGATTTAACATTTTAAAGTAAAGTTTGATAAAACAGAGATTTCCTCTTGTAAATAATAGTTGAAGGACAGCCTCCCTTCGGACCTTATATTCTTAGACCATTAATAAAATGGCTGGTTGTCATATTGAGAGATAATGTTGGACATTATGATAAAGTGAGTAAGCAGATCTAAAGATTTAGAGAGATTTTTTAAAGATCAGTGCGAAGAAACCATAATATGTTATTCTCAGACTTAGAAGATGTTTCCGACTTACTCCTCGTAATTTTCCTCTCCTTTATTAGCTTCACGATAAAACCGGCACCTGCACGGCGAATCCATGGAACGAATATCTTATTCGTCTCTCTATTTACATTATGAAATTCTTAATAATGTTGTATTATTATGTTAAAAATTTATAAAAAATATTTGCTCGCGGAGCATTTGAGTGTTCAATCAACGGGTTATAAGGGTTTCAGAATGAGGAACCTTCACAATATGTGTCATTTCAAGGACTACGGTCTTCTGTATCCGAACCTTGATCGAAAGCTTCTTAGGAAAGTTGGTCGAAGCTTTTCGAAAAAAACTATTGTCTAAATAATAGTTAACTAAACAAACATCGTAATTATTGTCACAGTTTTGCTTATGGCTTATGATACTAAATGTTAAAACTATATTGACAGGTCGCAGAATGCCATCACGAAGGTCGCGAATGCATCATGGTGACCAGCGGGGCGGTGGCGTTCGGCAGGCAGAAGCTCACTCAGGAGCTGCTGATGTCACTGTCCATGAGGGAGACGCTGTCACCCAGCGATCACACGAGAGAGGTGAGTCTTATTGTCAGATTTAACTACACAATAGGTGACTGTATTACTGAATATAAGTTTCGCAAAGGAGAAACAATTAGAGCTTAGGCTTTTAGTAATAATGTAAAGAGAGAAGAAACGAATATAAATGAAACGTGTGTGCGTCTCTGGACGCCCGACTTTGTGAGAGAGGAGTAGGTTGTCGTATGGGTGAGAGATCACGAAGCAGTTTACTCTCGCATAACAAGTTATAACTTCAAAATGCACATATGCATATAAACGCACGCCATAAAACGAGGGTACAGATAAAGAAATTCTATAGTCTAAATAACGAGAGAATAGAAGACAAGAATTAATTAAATTTTTAACTCCAAGAGCTTGTAAGTTCGATCCCCACCATTTGGACGATTGTCGTATCCACTCCTAAAACCTAGTTACGTTGCCGAAAACGTAACTAGGGCAGTGCCAGCGGTGCCCAGGCACAGGGCGCAGAAATGACCAGACCATATACAAACATTACCTTATTTAGAGTCAGTTACAACTACAAGTCTGTAGGGCGCAGTTACGTACGCAGGCACAGGGCGCATACATTGATGGTTATGCTACTGCCTAAAACAGTTACATACCTGGTTTTAGCGAATATGATTTTTATAGGTAGGTAAATTAAAGAGATGAATATCTTAGCATTCCATGGATTCACCGTGCGGGTGCCGGGTCCATCGCGTGGCTGGGAGAAAAACTCCGAACAGAGCCCGAGACTTGGGACACGGGTGTAGGTTAAAGGGTACCCTTAGTGACGCGCGTCAACATTCACCTCCTCTGTTCAAGTTATTCTCCCTGCCCAGCCAAATTCGGAAGGACCCTACTAGAGCAGCTTTGGACACTCGTTCCAATATGGAGCTTACTGCACTTCTAGTAAGGCCAAGGTCTTTTAGCAGGTTGTAGAGAGACTTCGCTGGTGTACCCCTCGCACCAACTTCTACCGCGTATAAACTAACCACATAGCCATTTTTGGTTAGTTCATTAGTAAGGTCATAATATTTATTCACTTTGAATACATGGTCTTTAGGGATGTTTGTTTCCCACGGCACTGTAAGCTCAACAAGTACTATACGTTTGATTTGTTTGGAAAAAAGAAATATGTCCGGTCTAGTTGTCGTAATAGCTAAGACTTCTGGGATTTTATAGTGCTTTTCATACGTGTCCATTAATATAGTCCAATCAGGAGCAGAGCCCAGAATTGAATGGCAAAGGCTTGTTGGTGGAATTTGTACTTGAGCCTGCTTTAACGAAGTTAGTTTGTCTTTTATTCGTCGTCAGCTTTTTGAGCTCTAGCTACTGAAAGGCTTATAGCTGCACGTATGATTTTTAGTACTCTGTCGTGGCGGCGTGAGTAGAGACCCCTGTCCAGGAACACCTTGCATCCTACCAATAAGTGCCTTTGCATTTGCCCACTGCATCATCACAGGTATAGCAAGATTTTTCCGAGGCTTTTCCCCATCTTACTAGGTTACTCTGATCTGGGAGAGTCAGTTGAAAGGCATTAAGATAAAATTTCAATAAGGCAGGAGACCAATCGTACAGGCGCGCCACTTCAGAGCCAGAGGGATGCAAAACTCGCCTAAGTTTAACCACTCGTTTTGTATTTCTAGGTTCATGGCATGCACTTTGTAGCTGTCGTCCTCATCTTGTTTAAGAAAAGATTTTATTATGTCTTGGTCTTTCTTTTTACGTCTTCCACCCAACCCGGTTTTATTTACCTGAGCCCCTGCCATAAATTGTTTGTAAAATTGAAGCCTAGAGTCAAGTTTTCCGTGAGTCTGAGGTGTTTATAGAGTTCCGATGGCCTTTTTAGTTTTAACCCAAAATTATTGTAATCTCTGAATAGAGTTGAAGGGTCAGCCGAGAGTAAATTCTCAGATTTTGTACGTAATATAATAGAATACATCGATTTCCGGGCTGACATCGATTTTGTCGCATGTTATGTTAAAATATGCATCAAATTCGGTCGATGTTATGTTAAATTATGCGATGTTATTGTTGTAGGACGCGGGCAGCATCCTGGACCCGAGGGCGGCGGCGGCTGGCGAGCTGTCAAGCTGTCATGTTGTAAAAACAGCTGTTCACTAAATTTAATTTTAATTATATTAGATTTACATAATTGTATACTGATTTTAGTGATTTGAAATAGTAATAAGATTTGTTTAGTGCTATTAATAAATAGTAAACAGTAAATCAACGTGTTGCATGTATGAATTGTAACGTAATCCATATGACTGGCTGACAGGAGGATTCGGCGAATGGAATTCAAACTTTAACGAAACCTACGATTGAACCTGGGGAGTATTGTTTTCATTTTCTTTTACACATTACATTATTATTTCGATTAATTGTAATTAACAAACTCTACTTTCTACATTACATTCTTACCTTCTCGTAAATCGCGAGATACGTCATTTCACACTACAAAGACAAAACTTTCCTCACCTTACTTGACTATAAGTGGAAGTAAGGTCGAAGGGAACCTAAACTGTCTCAGACAATATAAACATACACAAATATAACACCCTGGGGCAGTTATATGCAAATATATACATTTTCTTTTTATCACTGTTAAAAGTAGGAGTTTATGATATTATTATAACTTTAAAAAATACTAAATAACATAAGGAACTGCTTACACTAGGTCCAACACTTTGTTTCTAATCATATTTGTATGCCTGCTTGACATACCAAATTAGTATTTTTACTTTAGTTAATTTCTTTTATTAGAGCTCATAACTTCATCACATTTTTTTACATTTTTTTTTATTTTTTTTTTATTTTTTTTATTTCACAACTCTTTCGTCTCTCCTTCCTTTCTATTTGTATGTTATCTATTTTCCTTCTCTAACATTTACTTTGGTGTGTTTCAGGAAGGCTTGAATAATGGCACGTCCAATGGTTACTAGACGGGCAGCCGCTATGGAACAGCAACTTAAACTAAATAATGCTCTCCTGGAAATCAAGTCACTGAAAGAGCTAAATACCAATCTGTTGAAGGAACAAGATGACAGTGAAGAGGAACTGAGATCGATTATTGACAAAAACTCACAGTTAAAAACTGAACTGGCCGAACTACACAATGCCCACATTTTAGTGTTGGAGGAGCGTGACCGGCTACAGGAAGCAGTCAGTAGCTTCAATCAATGTATAGAAACTTATGATGAAGCTCTGGCAAAGATAGCAATGTTGGAGGGTGAATTGAGCAGTGCTTACAAAAAAATCAATGACCTTCAGTCAAAATTACATAAATTTGATGTAAAACATACAAATAACTTATATGAAGAGCTGCTTACTTCATCCTTGTCAGGTTCTACACCTGCTGCTTACATTGATCTGACTTGTGACAGCCCTCATGTTAAAAATACTATAAAGCCACAAGCTAGACAGCCCTACTTAAATAGTCATAACAAAATTAAAAAATACCTAAAAATTAAAAAGGATATAAAAAGTAATCACCAAAAATTAGTTCATTTCAAAAAGTTAAATAAAAAAAATGTGGCTATACAAAAGGAACAGTCAATATTATTGAATAAATTAAATTCATACTGTTCTATCCTTGAAAACTCCAAGAACAAATATGAAACTGAAATTAAAAGCCTTCAGCAGGAATTACACCACTTGGAAGATTCTCTACAATCAATGACTAGAAAATATGAGATGTCTCAAAGCCAGATCAATGAACAAATCCTAGCAGCGGATGAATTGTTAGCATTAGGTACGTACAATATGGCTCGTCTAGAATCTTTGTCTAATAAGTGCCAATGTTCTAAACTTGTAGGTAGCGAGGACTGTAGTGATGTATTAGATGAGTTAAAGTCAAACCAGTGTAGTAGCAGTATTGTTAATAATTTGGAAGTTCCCTCTAGGTCAAATTGTATAAATCTGTCAAGTAATGTTGCAAAAAAGTCTCTTATAATGTCTGATGGTATAGGACAAGGTTTTGGTTTAATAATGAGCCAATATCTCAACCATCCGGTGACTAACCAATGTTTTCCAGGAGCTAGTTTTAATTATTTAATAAATAGCCTCAAGGCGGAGAATATGACAGGCTTCACAAACACTATTTTGATGTTTGGAGATAGTTTTAATATAAAAAAGGGTCACATTATAAAATGCATAGAAAAACTTTTATTATTACACAATAAAAGTAAATGTAAATTTGTTCTGTGTGCATTTCCTTACTGTAGCACATTAACTAAGAAAGAAAATACGCATATTTATAATCTGAATCTTTTATTATACAACCTGACATTCCGTCACAGCGACGCAATATTTTTCTTTGACATAAATAAATTTACATCCTTATGTTGGTTGACTAAAGATAAACTATATCTGTCCAAAAAATGTAAGCATAAGGTTGCATCACTGTTAGCATACAATTTAAACGATGCAGTTACAAGTTTTGTAACACAGTCTTTTGACAATTATACAATTTGTACTAATAGTACTGATATTTCTATTCTTGACCAGAGTACTTATGCTAGTACTGTCATAGATTGTAATATATCTTTAAACTAGTTGATAAGACAAAGGAGGAGCTCTGCAACTTGAACATTGTACACCAAAATATACAGAGCCTCACCGGCAAAGACTTAGAAATTGAACTATTTGTTGAAAAATTTAATGTGCATATTCTATGTATTACAGAGCACTGGCTCACTAGCTCACAGTTAGCAGTTAATATTAATAATTTTTTATTGTCAAGTGTGTTCTTCAGAACGACTGCAATTCATGGTGGATCTCTAATTTTTGTACGTAACAACCTAAAATGTAAAAATCGAAAAGATATAGTTGGTCTTTCTGTTGAACGCATTGTTGAACTATCTTGTGTGGAGTTGGAACAATTTGTTGTAGTGTGCGTGTACCGCCCACCTACTGGGGACTATGATTACTTTGAGGAGACAATGGAGGAGGTGATGAAGCGATTGAGTACTTCTACTAAAAAAATACTGATATGTGGTGATTTTAATGTTGATATTTTACAAGTAAACTCAATGTCTCTAAGGTTTCTTAACTTATTTAAATGTTTTAATTTAAGACACGCTTTTAATGAACCTACTAGAATTACAGCCACTTCAGCTTCTTGTTTAGATAATATATTTTACAATACTGATATAGTTGACAAGGTGATAATTAACAAATTAAGCTCTGATCATTGCGGTCAACTTATCACTATTCTAAACAACAAACCCATGAGCAACCAATGGTTAAACTTCAGGCCAATAACTGAAGGTAAATTAGAGAGATTCAAAAGCGTAATTTGTAGCAAAATTCCAAGTCTATCTTTTGTTAATCGTGACCCTAATATTCTTTTTGGTGCACTTTTTGAGACAATAGACAGTGAGTTTTCTAAAATATTCAATTTAAAACGTGTTAATTTAAGCCAAAAATTAAAGTTCAGTGACTGGGCTACTGTAGGTATTTATAAAAGTAGAGATAAATTGTATGAGTTGTATGATGAAAAACAGTATAATCACAGTCAAAAATTTTCGGAATTTGTTAAAAATTATTCAAAAACATTCAAACGCGTATGTATTAATGCAAAATCCATACACATGAAAGAGTTACTAATTAGAGCTGACAATAAGATACAAACCTCGTGGAACATAATAAATAACGCAACTGGCAAAATTAAACCTCGCCATATGAATTATGAATTAATTGTTGATAATAAAAAAATAAACAATAAAAACGAGGTTGTTAATGCTTTTGAAGACTTCTTCCAAAATGTACCTATCTTATTAACAGATTCGCTAAATTCGTCTCCTACGTCAGCCCAGAGGTTACTAAGAGACAATGTGAAAGAGTGCAACATTCTATTTAAATTTAATTATGTAACTGCTTTTGATATTATAAAAACATTTAAACTACTTAAATCAAAGAGGACTGGCGATCTGTGGGGGATGTCAGTAAAAGTAATATCTAATATAAATATCATTGCTCCACACTTAGCTGTTATTTTTAATGAATGTGTGGACTCAGGTACTTTTCCAAACCTAATGAAACATGGAAAACTTATTCCACTTTTTAAATCAGGCGACCAAGCAGATCTCAATAATTACAGACCGGTTTCAATATTGCCAACACTAAGTAAGGTCTTTGAAAAAATAGTTTTAAATCAACTGCTTAGTCATTTTAACTTAAATAACTTACTTCATCCTGACCAATATGGTTTCACTAAAGGTCGCAATACTACTGATGCAGGTGCAAAACTATTAAAACACATCTTTGATGCCTGGGAAAGGTCTAAGAATGCTATTGGCGTATTCTGTGACTTGTCCAAGGCTTTCGATTGTGTTGACCATAAAACTCTTTTGCTTAAGTTAAGCCACTATGGCATTAAAAATGTTGCACTTAATCTCATTGCCTCTTATCTTAGTGATAGAACTCAAACGGTATGCATTAATGATATAAAGTCACGTGGCTCATCTCCTAAAATGGGCGTTCCACAGGGTTCAATTTTGGGTCCTTTTCTATTTTTAGTGTATATCAATGATTTACCATACCATGTTAGCGACATTTGTGAAATTGTACTGTTTGCTGATGACACATCTTTAATTTTTAAAACTGATAGAAATAAAAGTGACTTTGACGATGTAAACCGTGCTGTATCGCATGTGTCGCATTGGTTTACTGCTAATAATTTACTATTAAATGCAAAGAAAACTAAATGTGTTGAGTTTTCTTTACCGAATGTAAAAAAAATAAATAAGTCTTTAATGATAAATGGTGAAACGCTAAGAATGGAGAGTTCTACAGTCTTTCTAGGAGTGACCTTGGACTGTAAACTTCAGTGGAGCGCTCATATAGAGTCACTGACAGCTAAACTTAGCTCAGCAGCATTTGCAGTGAGAAAAATAAGACAGTTTACCGATGTAGAAACAGCTAGACTGGTTTATTTTGCTTACTTCCACAGTGTGATGTCTTATGGCATCTTGTTGTGGGGAAAGGCTGCTGACATAAATTCTGTCTTTATACTTCAGAAACGAGCAATTCGGTCGATTTATAAACTTAAACCACGCGAGTCCCTTCGAGTCAAATTTAAAGAAATAGGAATTCTTACAGTAGCCTGTCAATACATATTCAATAACCTAGTTTATGTTAAACAAAATATAAATATGTATAAACAGAAAAAGGATTTAAACGACCGTCTTCCTAGAAATGGACATAAGTTAGTCATATCAGCTTATCGCCTCCGAAAAGTACAAAAATCTTTCGTAGGATTGGGTGTACTCTTCTACAACAAGATGCCCAATTCAGTTTTAGATCTGCCATTGCATAAGTTTAAACAATGTATTAAAACTCACTTACTGAGTCAGGGTTATTATACTATCGATGAATTTTTAAATGACAAAGATGTTCAAATCCAATTGGATAGGCTTTCAACTTCACACAGGAAGTAAAATAAATAACTTTATGTAACAACACACTTAATATTGTAAAATTGATAATATTATAAAAAGAGCAACTGTTGAGTTTCTTGCCGGCTCTTCTCAACAGGGCCTGCCTTCCGAGCCGGTGGTAGAGTCACTACAAATAGTCCAATTTGACGTTTCAAAAGTGCTTGTAATAAGCCTACTTGAAATAAATGATTTTGAATTTGAATTTGAATTTAAGTGTCTGCTACCTAAGGTACTTGTACCTGTTTTATTTGCAGCGGGGATTTTTATTTCAATTTGATGAGGTCAACGATTTTTTAGGGGAGTTAAAAGAAAATAATACGTTTTACACATATACGAGTACCTACTAGAGCAGTAGATATTTGTGTCAAATCATAAAAATTAAAACGACTTCTAGAAATTTGATTTTTTTTATAGTAATGCAGATCTTCAGTTCAGATAATATGTTACTATATTATTTTGTCGGTGCTGACCTGATGTTGGCGTACTTAAACATTACTTTTGCATGTAATTTAATATATTTAAAAATTTTAAGGTTCTAGTAACAAAACCTGACTTCTACAACGAGGAAACAAGGAAGAACTTATTCTGTACGCTCTCTGAGCTGATATCTCTGAACATAGTGCCAATTGTTAACACCAACGACGCAGTCAGTCCACCGATGTACATCCATGACGACACCGTTGTACCCGGAACCGGAAAGAAGGTGAGTGAAAAATGGTTTATAGATTTCAATGTCGTGGCATGTGTTGGCAGGCATTAATTGATATTTTAATACGCATTAACTGATTAAAGATCATGTGTAATTCTGTATTAACGGATTTAGGGATGATAATTACCGGGACCACGAATTTACGTACTTATAGGTATGTGGTTAAGTAAAACCACAGAATAAATAATAGTGTAAAACAAAAAAATCCACGTTGTCTTTGTTTTAATTTTTTGTTGTGTTTCTCTAATAATGTTGGTTCATTTTACCACAAAGAATTACGGAATATGTAATGTATGTTACGTACTTATATGTGGTTAAGTAAAACCACAGAATAAATAATAGTGTAAAACAAAAACATCCACGTTGTCTTTGTTTTGATTTTTTGTTGCGTTTCTCTAATAATGTTGGTTCATTTTACCACAAAGAATTACGGCATATTTGTTACTCTTACTCTTGTTAAACCAAACTTTTAACGTTCACCTTGCATACACTTTTGTGGGATGGCTGAATGATGATGATGGTGACGATTGCATCTTGTTCGTTCAAGGGTATTGGTATAAAAGACAACGATAGTCTTTCCGCGCTCCTGGCAGCCGAAATACAGTCGGATCTCCTCATCATGATGTCAGACGTGGATGGCATCTACAACAAGCCACCCTGGGAAGACGGAGCCCGCATGATGCATACTTACTCATCTAAGGAGCAAGTGCAATTTGGTCAAAAATCGAAGGTATGAGAACTTATTGTGTTTAAGGTATTAGTGTCGCCATGTAGTTAGTATATTCTTTTATTTACTACAACATGTAAGCACACGGTGTTTGCTTAATTAAGGTGCAAATTCGTAACCGACTACAGATGAAAACTGCAAACGATTTGTAAGTCTGGAGTCGACTCTGAACACGCACCTATGTCTTACGTGATATAGGCGTTTCAAAGAAATAATCAAACTCCCGTTTGCAAAATATTTTCAATATAATTTTCAGGTAGGCACAGGCGGCATGGATTCCAAAGTCAATGCCGCAACATGGGCCATGGCTCGAGGCGTCAGTGTTGTTATATGTAATGGCATGCAAGAAAAAGCAATAAAAACGATTATAAGCGGACGAAAAGTCGGGACTTTCTTCACGGATTGTCCCAGCAATGCTACAACTTCTGTTGACATTATAGCTGAAAATGGTAAGAGATTAGAACAATTTATAACTTCTAATTTTGATACTTGATGTAGCGATTATGTAAGAAGAAGGCGTTTTATCTACGATTCTGAGAAACACCAGGCTGCCTAACTTAGCGTAATATATTTGCGCTGTTAAGTAATTTAGTCTATGCAAATATTTGAGTTGTATGTATTTAGTCGCGATGTATGAATGTATTCGTCTTCAGAACTGATTCTACACGACTCTCATATTTTCTATGTATTTTTCAGCCCGCACTGGTAGTAGAGTCTTACAAAAACTAACTCCCAGTGAAAGAGCATCAGCCATTCATTCATTAGCCGATCTGTTAATAGAGAAAAAAGACCAAATCTTAGAAGCAAATGCAAAGGATTTAGAAGAAGCTACAAAGAGTGGTCTTGAGAAACCTCTACTAAACAGGCTTTCGCTCAGTGCAGGAAAGTTAAAAACTTTGTCCATTGGTTTGAAACAAATAGCTGATTCCAGTTATGAAAACGTTGGAAGGGTACTAAGAAGAACGAAACTCGCAGAAAACTTAATGCTAAAGCAAGTGACAGTTCCAATAGGAGTTCTGCTCGTTATATTTGAATCTAGGCCAGATTCTTTACCACAAGTGGCAGCTTTAGCAATGGCTTCAGCGAACGGCCTGCTTCTGAAAGGTGGAAAGGAAGCTGCATTTTCGAACAAAGCATTAATGGAACTTGTGAAGGAATCCCTTCAGTCAGTAGGTGCACAAGACGCCATATCATTAGTATCGACAAGAGAAGAAATAAGCGACTTGCTAGCGATGGAGAAGCATATAGATCTAATTATCCCTCGAGGATCATCCGATTTAGTTAGAAGCATTCAAAAGCAATCTCAGCATATCCCCGTTTTGGGGCATGCTGAAGGTATTTGTCATGTATATTTGGACAAGGAAGCAGATCATACTAAAGCATTGAAAATAGTCAGAGATGCGAAATGTGATTACCCTGCCGCTTGTAATGCTATGGAGACATTACTACTACACGAAGACCACTTGAACGGCTCTCTTTTCACTGAGATATGCAACATGCTCAAACAGGAGGGTGTAAAGATACACGCAGGTCCAAAGCTTGCTGCTCAGTTGACGTTTGGTCCTCCGCCTGCTAAAACTATGAGGCATGAATACGGTTCGTTGGAATGCTGTATAGAAGTAGTCAGTGATATGGATGCAGCGATAAATCATATTCACAAATTTGGAAGTTCACATACAGATGTTATCGTCACTGAGAATGGTAATTATATGAGTAATTTATTAATACATTACCACATTAATACATTTGATGGAATAGAGCCATTTAAGCCAATTTTATACGTCAATACGTACCTTTTATACACCACAACAAGCCGGAGGATAGGTGGTAATATCGACATACTCATTATTAGTAGCCTATGTGGTATTTCACTTTTTAATCTATTTCTGTGCAAATTTTCACCCAACTCCATTCAGTTCTTGGCGTTATGTATAACTTACAGATTTTGCTTTAAACAGCTTGTAAGTACTGCTTTGTAAGTATAGCTAGTATCTATACTTACAAAGCAGCTTGCTTTGTAAGTACAGATACTAAAATGTGTAAGGTGTAAGTCATTTGGAACAGGCCTTACAAGCTAACTTAATACATCGTTCATTGAGATCAGACGTATCTACGGAGATAAAGTTATCTGAATAACAAACACCACATGGATGATGTTGTAGTTGTGCCCTAGTGTAGAAACATACCTTATTCGGATGGAGTCTCAACTAACACTTTAGAAAAACCCTATCGAAAACGCCTTCAATGAGTATCCGAATGGTCCCGAATTGAGACTTACTCTATAAAACTTTTTTCAAAATAAACTTATACAAGTTTTTTATATCTATAAATTTTTTTATCTGACGCTGTTGCAAGGCAGCGGTAAATATTCGTCAATTTAAGAAGCACTTAAATAAATTACCGTTCGTTAGACTCGTTGCAGAATACTTAATATTTTTCAGTAAGCTTACGTTTAAAAGCTTTAAATTGACTTAATGTAAAAATATGATAAATCTTAGTAGTTAAATAACTGATGCAGAAACATTTTTGAAAAATGTTTTAAATGAAATAGTAATTCAAATATTCCTGTGACTACGTACTGTTGTCATTTCTCAACATCACATTGTTTGCCTAGTACTGAGCCTGAAATCAATTGATTTAATTTTAACTAAACAGAAATCGGAATATCAAAAGGCATTTGAATAATTACACTAATATTATAAAAGCAAAAGTTTGGGTGTTTGTGTCTTACTCCTTCACGCCGTAACTATTGACTCGATTTGGCTATAATTTGGAAAACAGATAGATTATCACGGAACGTATATGCGCGGTGAAACCGTGGGGCAATGCTAGCTGAAAATAAAATAATTATTGTTATAGAGTTACCTACTATATATACTCATTTTATTATAAGGTCTGGATAATCAAGTTTAAACTGCACATAATATTACAGATGCCACAGCGAAGCAGTTTTTAAACGCAGTGGACAGTGCTTGCGTGTTCCACAACGTTTCATCTCGCTTTGCCGACGGCTTCCGATTCGGCCTCGGTGCAGAGGTCGGGATATCTACTGCTAGGATACACGCCAGAGGTTTGCACATATCCGTTATAATTTTATACTAGCTATCCATTCCCATAAGTATAAAGAAACTCGATAAAAGTCGAGGAATCGTCTTAATAAGCAAAATTAATAATTATGCTTTTCAAGTAATCGAGTGCAGAGTGTTTGAGATCTCGTAATAAGTTAGTTAACTCAGTCAGTCAGTCAATATTAAAACTCGGTCGGGTGCAGGCTGGATCTAATGAGCTGTGTTCTTTAACTTTTTTCTTGTTTTACCTTAATTTTTAGCTGTTTTGATTCTAACACTCGTTTATATATTCAGGACCGGTCGGTGTTGAAGGTCTCTTAACAACAAAATGGATTCTCGAGGGCACGGACCACACGGCTGCCGAATTCAACGAAGGGAAACGGAACTGGCTCCACGAAAATTTACCCCTTAATTGACTCGGGCGGAAAATTTTCAGTAAACTGAACTTTTTAATGTCGAAGTTCGCTAAGCTTCTGATTTAAAATTAAATGTAACCTTTAATGAACTCTTATCGAATAGAAATACGCTTCGTTTAATTAGAATTAAAATTCTAGAAAATCTGTGAAACCCATTTAGGTACTTCGGAAAAAGTATTTAATTTAGTACAATTGTTTTTTTTTGTATAAAGTTTTGTGTATAGTACTAGCATAGGTATACAATCTTGTGATTTATGAATACTTCTTATTGTGTAAAATTATGATAATTGTAATGTTTTGCCAAACTGCAGTTATTACTCTTGATGGTACAGAATCTGTATAAAAATAATTGTAGAGAGATATACAAAGTTACTAAGATTCTTAAAATGTTTTTTTGTAAATAAAAAATATTTCTTAGGCAACTGTGAATATTCGAAAACAAGAGCCAAATATCTACTCGTATCGATGTAAGTAAAAAAATATGTTTTTCTAAATATTCAAGTTTTCAATAAAAGTAATTTTAAGTAATAGTTGCTGTTTAATTTTATCGTATAATTCTATTTTACATTTATGCATACAAACTTTATCAATAAACTTTAATATAAGGTAAATATGAAAATCCGATGAATTGTGTAAGACAAATAGTGTTTTTAAATTTAATACATTATTTACTTAGTTAATCATTACCACCTTTAGACGTATTAGAAAACCGTAGTGGTACCTCAACCCCTGCTTCCTATTAGGAGACCAGCCTGAACTTCAGTGGCCATTAAAAATAGGCACAACACATTATCGCTAACACTTTGCTGGGAGGTCAGATAAGGTCACTTGGCTCGTTATCCGCCATATTTCGGATGAGCATAAACGTGCCATAAAAGGTTAAATAGGGGATAAACGGGTCAGTTTGACCCTATATAGAAATATATCGTATCTTTCCAGTTATCATAATTTAGCAGAAGCTCTCCTGATAAAGTTAATTGCTGGGATTGTTTCCATTTACCCTCAAATCCAATTTTGAATATTGTATGCGTGCGAAATTGAATTTTCAAATACATTTTGTCTCATAATCGGATTAAAAGAAATAACATTTATGCCCGTTTTTATTTCCCTTGGGTGTAAAATTTTTGGGAATTCACAATGTGACGTTTTCACTGTTTAATAATAATTGATTGGTTTTGGGACTCTATTACCAGGATCAACGTAGAATTTTGTATAATCTGGATAGGAAATTATGAAAAGTGCTTGACTCTATAACCGGTTCGGAAAGTGGTAAATCGAGAAGGCGGCAATGAAATAATTAACAACTTGTCATTTATAATTTATAGTTAAAGTAATCCTATCTTATAATAAAGCAATAAAGCCGAATGCTTTCAATAATCTTTTTCGTTACACACAAACTTTACTAAATTGAGTAATAATTCAAAAAAACTATAACGTGTAATAAATTTCATAAAACTGAGAAGCTACGAGAGAATGGTCCTTTAAAACGATCAACTTCTTATATAACAAACAACGAAAAGCTTCTTTTAAATGTCTTTTTCTTCAGTTGCCCTTCTCTACCATAATGGTGATGCCTCCTTTAATCTCTTACAATCTCTTCTATTTTGGGCTGCCAGGATCCAAGTATTGTCCGCCACTTTGATGATATCATTCTTCCACTCCATTTGTATTCTTCCCACTGGTTTTTTGCGGTCCCACGGTCTAAAAATATTTTTCTGAAAACCGCATAAAAATCTATTAAAAAACGCGAGACAATGACAGACAAACATACGTTTCAAACAAATAGAACAAACTTTTTAGAGAACCTTTTTTTTAAACTCAGTTAAAAATATGACACGACGCTTCGCTTTGTCCTTTCACTGATGTGAACGAACCGTTGCAGTTGAGCTATAAAGAAGTTTGATCCTCAGATCAAACGTTACTAAGCTCAGGAAAACTTCATTGCATCCAAGGGACTGGAATTTTACAAGTGGCAAATGTAAATCCACATCTATTCTTCAGACGTAGCTGTAATTTTTCTCTTAACGCTAACGAGATTAAACTCACTGCGCTGCGAGATAAATATCTCGTTTATTTAATCATCCAGTCTCAGACGGAGGTAACTGCATATATTCATTAAAAAGTTTCCGCTTTCTTATACGAAGTTATTTACGGTTTTCGACGGCCATATTTAATTTGCTAACTGTATTAGCTTCTTACTGCCCTGCTAGTCGGATATTTATAAGATTAGACGGACTAATGTGGACGTGGTTATGGTCTTTTTTTATTAATTACATGTTAGCCTTAGACTGCAATCACACTAGATAGTAAGTGATGATGCAATCTAAGGTGAATGCGGGCTAACTTGTTAAGAGTAGGATGTAACCCCTTCGGTTTTTACACAAGATCGTACCGGAACGCTACGCTAATGGTAACTAGCCACGGCCGAAGCCTACTACCAGCCAAACTTGCACCAATTTAGAAAATCTTAATCGACCCGGCCGGGAATCGAACCCAGAACCTTTATCTTATAATCGACAGCGCATACCATACACCACCACGGAGGTTGTCAAAAATATATGTCGATGTGTGTGACCGTGGAATATGTTCTAGGTTCGACTCCTGGGCCGTGCTAAAATGATGAAGCTTCTTTCATAAAACATATTTTTTTTTATCAACTACAAGTTGGCCCTTGACTGCTATCACACCTGATCTTAAGTGATGATGCAGTCAAAGATGGACGCGGGCTAACTTTCGGTTTCTACACGACATCGTACCGGAACGCTAAATCGCTTGGCGATACTTCTTTGCCGGTAGGGTGGCAACTAGCCACGGCGAAAGCCTCCCGCCAGCCAGACCAAGATTAAATAAGAAAAATCTCAATCTGCCCCGCCGGGAATCGAACCCAGGACCTCCGTCTTATAAATCCACTGTGCATACCACTGCGCCACGGAGGTCGTCAAACTATTAAATATTATACATACTGCATCACGTAATAGGTATATAACCCAAAAAAAAAACAAACAAAAATTAAGAAAAACATTTCGTACGATTTGTATTTGCCAACTTTATGCAAGTGCAAACGGAAGTTCTGTTCGTTTCACCTAAACAAGGAAAACTTGAGTGCACAAGTCCAAACTATGTATTTCTCAAAGTGTAGAGTGCTGTGCGAACTGCCAAAGTTGTACGATTGCAAACGGTTTGCACTTGTCATAATATTTGTGTGAAAGTTTGGTTCCACTGCACTGCGAACATGCCTTTCTTGTTTTTTTTCTTTTTGCTGATGGAACAAGTCTGCTGTCTTCATTTAGACGAATGCGCAGATATGGGCACCTGCGATCGTTATAAATTAAGTTTAATGTATATTTAGTACACAGGAAGAAAAATTACCTGCGTAAAACGTCCAGACGTCACAGTAGCTTGTAACCACGATTCCTCGACGTCTCACTTAAAGTCTGAGTATTTTTGGATATTCCAGTTTAACTGGCGAGTCCCATACATTGTCGTCCGGAAAGAACGCTGATTTCCCCCTTCTTTCCGAAGAAATGCGTAAATCCCAGCGTTAAAAAGAAGACTGTCCATTGATGTCGATTGTGATATCAAATGTGTTGTTGCCACAAATCTCGTCTAAGAGATAGTGACAAATGCGTTCCATCGATTGCTTAAATGGTCCAAGCGTTGTACAACAGCGCACATTCATAAAATATTTAAAAGAATTGAGAACCTCCTTTTTGAAGTCGGTTAAAAATATCGCTAACTCTTCTTTGCATTGGGCCGAAAGAGAGAGCGATATTATTGATTTGATTTTAGACGAGATATGTCTTCAGTCGCATTATAGCCTTACTGAAGAGAGGCAGACTGACGTTTCCGGGTAAATTTTAGTCAAGTCTTCGGAAACTGGGGAATTAAAGGCAAAAACTTCTTGTTACCGGGAAAACTATCGCCAATGTAAACAAAAAGTTTGAGTAACATTTTACACTACTAGAAGAAAATACTCGTCGCTATTACAACACTAGGGGACGACCGCAGTTTTACCCGCTTAGTTCTCTTTCCCGTAGAAATTTCGGGATAAAATGCAGTCCATTTTTGATATGTAAGCTATAATATTGTTAAGTTTTATCAAAATCCAGTTAGTAGTTTTTTCGTGAAACAGTAACAAACATCCATCCATACTAACTTTCGCCATTAAAATATTAGCAAGGATAGATCTGTTTTGCTCCTTGTTTAATACTCTAGTCAGCAAGTTCAAAAACGTCATTCAATTCGGAATTACCTCTAGAAAAATGTTTTTGAAGTTTTAAAAATTGCAATTGTTATTAACAAAATGAGATGAAAAAAAATGATATTTTGTTTTTTGTATATTTTGTTTTAATAACTTAAAAAATATTAACATTTAAGCAATTTTGAAATAAATTCGTTAAATTATTAATTATAATTATGAGTTAATTTGTTGATTATGATTTTTTAAAAATATTGAAAAATTATAAATCTTTGATTTTTCAATAGTTTTAAAATACCATAATTAACAAATTAATAAACTTTTATGAAAATTTACCGCAGGACCGTACTAGAGTATATAACAATCTACAATATATTTTCACAATATTTTTTATAATTAAGTTGTCACTGTCAATTTTTTTAATATATTCTGTAGTGGTACACAGCGTAATATGATTTCATTTGGCCGGTTGTACTGTTTGCCTGTAAATTCAATTTGGACAGAGTCAGATCTGAAGCGGTCACGAACTTCGCTCGCGTCGGGATCGCTCTATGAATATTGCATCAGTTCGCTTTAAATTCCACTGAAAAATATGTTTTCTGCTTTGTAAAGCTAGCTGAGTTGAGTTAATACTAAATAATTTTATAAACTACTTGTGTCCCGCGTTTTCACCCTAGATCCTAATGTGTGAGACTGGCATTATAATATAAAAATATTTTTTATAATTCGACTGGTAGCACACAGACAGTTCAATATTATTTATTTATTTAGATGACTATAACATATTACCTTTTTAAGCTATATTTAATATTATGTCTGAACAGCAAGCTAATTTCTAATTGTTTTGGTACGCGCGAAAATATAAAAAGAGTTTTTATTTATTTTTATAATAAATAAATTAATTTATTAACTTGACGACCTACGTGGCGCAGTGTTATGCGCGGTGGATTTATAAGACGGAGGTTCTGGGTTCGATTCCCGGCGGGGCATATTGAGATTTTTCTTGGTGAAATTTGTTTTGGTCTGGCTGGTGGGAGGCTTTCGCCGTGGCTAGTTACCACCCTACCAAGAAAGACGTATCGCCAAGCGATTTAGCGTTCCGGTACGATGTCGTATAGAAACCGAAAGGGGTGTGGATTTTCGTCCCACTCCTAACAAGATAGCCCGCTTCTATCTTAGACTGCATCATCACTTAACATCAGGTGTGATAGCAATTAAGGACCAACTTGTAGTCGATAAAAAAAAACTTCATTACGATCATTTGTAGAAATTATATTATTTATTTTTTGGTCAAAATCGAAACTGTCGGGTACTTCGAGATTGATTAGTTGTAGTTTGCCCACTAGCGCTTGTGAATAAATCAGTCTGAAAACAACTGTCCGTCATTTATTATTAAAAGCTTTTATTTAATTTGCATTGTAAGTATGTTTGTTTGGGTGGAATCTTTGAGCTCAATTTTGAAGTAGATACCTTTAACCGATTGAGCTAAAATTTTGTATACACGTTTACTTTGGATGACAATGCATGATATAGTGTGTGAGTCATCATTCTAAATCTAATATGGTGGGCAATACAAGATGGCAGAATAGATATTTTTAATGCATTTCTACAAGCTATACTAATATTATAAAGAAGTAAATTTGTTAGTTTGTAACTTTATATGTTTGTAAGGTTGTATGTTTGTAAATGGATCTGTTAGGGTTAATCTTAGAAACTATTTATCTGATTTTAAAAATTGTTCAGCCGGTTGAAAGTTAGATTATTAGGAAGTGTTATAAGCTATATTTTATATTTGTATTATATATATTAGCCGAATTATCGAAGCTAAACAAATATGTGCTAAATATATGTGCTGTATATGCTAGATAAATATGTTAAATCGATTTTATCCGCATGCGCTTGCCGTAACTATTGGTTATAATTGAAGACAATGTATAAGGACTTTATATATATCTTAAAAAGTTAAAGTAGGTCCGCGACACCATCTATCTTTTGTATTTTAGCAGATATAGAACTTTTTGTGTTTTTGTAAATAAACTAGTACTAACTCAATTATGTAAATTGATCTGCTAATTTATTATACTTTCAATTTGAATTTAAATTAATTAAAATACTGATAATACTGATAAGTAATGAAACCTCGCGACAAGCTTTTGTGATCATATAAATTGTATATAAGTATATAATGAGATTATAAGTTGATTGCTAAAATTTTTAAAGAACAATTTATTTTCATCTTTTTAGAGCGTTTAAATAAAAGCTTCTTTAAGAAAGATTTTTTCTTTTAATTTATTTTTTATTACGTAATACTTAACCTACCTATACATTGTTCATTTAATTGAAAGAATAATCGTAATTAAAGGACCAGAACTGGTATGCGAGCAGTCGAGTATCATCTCTTTCCTATTCTCTTGTAAGCAAAAATATGTTTTCAGAGTATTAAGAACGATTCATTTATTTTGTGTCGTTTCGATGGCTCAGACCGAAAGGCTGATTTAGATCGAATCATCTATCAGCTTACTGAATGTTTCCGCGTCTAATTACAGCGTCAGGGTCGATCTCGTGGGCTGCTGACGTCCGGAATGCATCAATCACTGCAAAACCAACAGACGAACCGCCTAATGCGAGTTTGTGGATCGCTTGCGATTAAAGCACGAATCGAACCGTTGTTAATTACCTACCGATGCTCTCGGATAGAAACTTTGCTGAAAACGCAATTTTGTAGAGATTCCTCGTTTTATGAGTAGGTATCTAGGTACGAAGAGCTGAATTTATGATATGTAGTTTCGATCTCTTCAAGATTAAAGGGCTCGATCAAAATACGATAAGGTCGAAAGTTCGATTACGACGCGTTCATTCTTTTTGATAGAAGGACCCAGAACAACAGGGACATTTTGATGGTTTTAGCCGGTCTGTATTTTAATTTTCAATATTTTTTTTATTTTTTAAGCAATACACTTTGCCAGCGATATATAACAAAGTATAAATATTATAATATTGAAATTCATTTATTTTTTCTAAGAAATTCTTTACAAAAGTTCTCAGCCTAAAGTTGGGAAGTTATTGCTCCCCCGTGCCTGACTCCTCGGAGAGCGTGTTAAGCTCTCTGTGCCGATTATTTTAATTCACAAAATAGTCAAAAGTCCAAGTCAAAATAAATTTATTCAATTAAAAAAAGAAAATCTGATAGTGATCGTTACTGAGTTTAACATAATGTTAAGCTATACTAGAGTGCTGCGTCTACCTCTCTAGATCACCTCTTCCAAAAATATTTAAATCTCCTTATCATCTTTTACAGAAAAATGCCGAAATCCGTCTATATTTTCTGCTATTATGCACATAAACCATTTTTACGTTAAAATTTTTATTTTGAAAAATACTTTTAAACAAAATTAATTTTAGCTTGGTGCAAATAGGCGATTAAAAGGTATTTAAATCAAAATTATTGTATAATTCCGTATGCGAAAACGAATTTTGAAACATTATAATTTTGATTAAAGATTTGTTATGAGGATACTGTTATTATTATGAATAGAAAAAAACGATGTTTTCCAGTGTCTGGGTGTTTATCTATATATTAAAGGATTTTTCCAAAATATATATGTAATTGTCATGTCAGTAATATTTATTTACTACAAACTCCCATCCTATATCCTTGTAATTTGGTCATTTCAGAACCCTGAGCACTTTTTCAATCTATTGTCGTGACTTTGGTTGATGTCAAACTGTTAGGTAACTTTCATCAAACAAAAATCGGCATTGTCCTTTAAATGTCCCACTATCGGGCTTGGCCCTGGTTAATAAAAATAAAATGAATCTAAAGCAGGTAGAGGTACATATTGTAAAGAATTTAAAATGGTGGTATGGAATTGTGGTTTTATTTTCAATTTCAGTCCAAAGCAGTATATTATACATACGAGTATATAGTTGTCACTTGTCGTGCTTACACTTAGCAGAGCATTTTCGCTTAGTTGGAGAAGGTAGGGGAATGTTGGTCACGTTCAAAAACACTTATGCATGTTCTTTATTTTTTTAGAAAACTCAAGACAGGTGTGACTAATCGTAGGTACTGACGCACCGAGGGTTCCGTATAAGTAGTAACGTTACTGAACTGTTTTTAATGTGTAAAATATTGCTCAAATTAAAAGATGTCTTAAATATTGTTAAATTCAAGTAAGTTGCATATTACAAGTGTAATTACGTAACAAATTTGCCACTGATTAATAATATTTAGGACATAGTGTTAATAAAATAATAAAAAATCTATTAATAATAAGTAATCTAAGCCATCTATTTGGTCATTATTAAAATTTATGTGGACACGATCTTCAAAATAAAAAGCAGACGAGTTATAAAGGGACGAGAAAGATATGAGAGATGGAGAGATTAAAATATAGAAGATACATATAGGGTAAAACTCAAATACACGGTAAAACTGGCGAAGACCAAAAATAAATAAAATACTTAGAATTCATAAATTTTGAAAGCATTGTTAAATCAAATTAATTTCATTTACTTAGTTTATTACATTAGCTTCATTTACCACAATTTATGAAATTTCACTTTTGTAAACTTCTTGATACGGAACTCTAAAAAAGTAACAACCGATTTGCCAAGGAGCAGTTAAGCCGAGAACACTCGTAACAAGCGGAGAGTTCTCGACAACCTACGAGTTCAAATGACGCACTTTAAACGTGATAGTTAGTGAGATGAGCTTTCTTTCCAGAGATATATTTTTATAGTACTAGTTGACGGAAGACGCAGTTGCAATAACTGATTTTTGCAGGCTTAAGTCAAAGGCATGGAAATTTTTTTCTAGGGTCAGGTAGTCAGAGCGTGTTAAAAATATAAACACAATACTATGTGTAGCTAAATATCTATGGTATAATAACACAGGCCGTATACCTGGATATTAAAATATGCACAATGTCGGCACTGACGTCAGCTGACATCGTAGCCCAGCGGTAGAGGCGGTCGTAGGGTCCAGTTAGCGAGACAGACGCGGGTTTGGATCCCGTCGGTTCCGCAATTTTTGATATTATGTTCATTCTTAAGCATGGTTAAATAAATTAAAAAGCTAGAAGCTCAACGAGCGCTACCATAAGTAACACTCTTAAAAACTCCACTCCACTTTTAAATATGTTTCATATTTCAGTTGATATTTAACTAAATGACGCAACCTCATGTACAGTACGTAAAGGTCCCTTAAATTCCCCTCTACTACCTAAATTACACATTCAGAAACTAATTTGTTTGCGGCGCAACTGTTTGCTCTCGCTAAAAATACAAACTTGTTGCCGACAAGCACTACAGTTAGACCAAGAGCTTGCGATAGCCAGGTGTTCGTCAAATTATAATGGCTAAAAGTTTGCCAAAGTGGAATACCCTAAGTTCAACTTCCCTGATTGTTACAACCTTTGTATCTTTAAAATAAGAGTGAATAAGCAACTTCCAGGCAAGCGTATCCTATCTTAGACCATATCCACATTTAGCATCCAGTGAGATCATGGTATTTGACCATGATCTCACTGGATGGCTCGCGAGCCTATTTGGGATAAAAAAAATTAAAAAAAGGCTCATGTCTCTACAATAGTAATACAATACAAGGCAGATATCATTGGTATGATGATAGAGGCTTTGCCGCCCAAAGCCACTAATTTCGGTCGTCCACGTTTAACAAGTATTTTACGTGTATAACCATGAAAAACCATTTTAGAGAAACTAATTTATACTAATAATAACTATATTTATGGACACGTATAAAATACACTATTTCGACATCTAGACCGGACATATTTCTTTTTCCCACAAAAAAACAAATCAAACGTATAGTACTTGTTGAGCTTACAGTGCCGTAGGAAACAAACACCCCTGAAGACCATGTATTCAAAGTGAATAAATATTATGACCTTACTAATGAACGAACTAAAAATGGCTATGTGGTTAGTTTATACGCGGTAGAAGTGGGTGCGAGAGGTATACCAGCGAAGTGTCTCTATAACCTGCTAAAAGACCTTGGCCTTTCTAGAATTGCAGTAAGCTCTATATTGGAACGAGTATCCAAAGCTGCTCTAGTAGGATCCTTCCGAATTTGGCTGGGTAGGGAGAATAATTTGAACAGAGGAGGTGAGTGTTGGCGGTCGTCACTACGAGATCTCTTTTAAACCTACACCCATGTCACAAGTCTCGGGCTCTGTTCGGAGTTTTTCTCTCAGCCACGTCATGGACCCTGCACCGGCACGGTGAATCCATGGAATACTAAGATATTCGTTTCTCTTAGTTCGTTTTTAGACAAGAACTTTTTGAAAGTCAAGTATTAGCACTACTAATATGCTCTTTCATCCATTGGGAAGCATAGTCTGCTTCCCAAGTTGGTGTCCCAGAAGTTCCAGCAGCCTCAAACTTAACTTTATACAGATTTGTCCGATTTTGATAATTATTTTTTTATTAGAAAGGGCATACGTCCAATATAGTCCCATAGTCATCATAGGATCTGATGATAATATCCTGGGAAAATTGAAGGAACTCTTCAAATTTTATAGGCACACTTGCATCGATTTCGGTGTTTGTGTAAGTATCGGTAGCTTTTTGGCTACTAATGCCGTATAATATACTATGAGAGTGTGGCACGAGTAGGTTACGTGTCGATAAATCACTAAAAAGTAAGAAATAAAAATTTTTAACAAAAAATAGAACCGACTCAAAACGCACTAAAAAGTAAAAAATAACTGCGTCATTTAGTTGCCTTAATTTACTTAAGCACAACTATGAGTCGGTGTCAGCAAAGGTTTCTACTTTAAGGACGTTACCTAGAACCCACAAACTGCTTTACTACGTTAAATAAATGTTCCTTAGGCTGGCACCGACTTCAAAGATATGCTTAAGTAAATGACGCAGTTATTTTTTACTTTTTAGTGGTGTTTACTTTTGGAGTCGGTTCTATTTTTTGTTAAAAACTTTTTTATTTTCATGTTATTGCTAAAGACCCACTAATAAATTTTTTTTAGTAGGTACTTAATTAGGATGAGTGGATGGACTATATTAAAACATCAGCAGCTCATCAGCCTTTATAAAATGACGAAGGTTTAGTAATCATGGGCTCTTAAACCATATGTGTTAAATGCTAAATTAAATAAAAGCAATTTAGTTTCACTGGTGGTTCGTTTTGAAACGCAAACGATTTGAAACATTTCCGTTTAGTCGTCATTTAAAATGTAATTTCGTTTGTAGACTATTTTATATTCATTCGTCGGTTACGGCAGCTTCGTATTTTGTATTGATTTTTACTAAACATTCATCACTATCAATGGCCAGGCCTCCGACCTTGTAGAAAAGGTGATATGGAACTTAGATCTACCACGCTACACCATTGCGGTTTGGCGGGCTTAGGGTGTTAACGTTTTATCATTAACGATCTCTACCAGATGTCGATGAGAGTGACGCGGATGGGTGCATCCCAGTAGTACTCCATACTGTAGTTCTATAGAACTGTTGGGATACTTTCTGGGCTGTGAAATTATATCCCAATAGTTCTATATAGAACTGAAGTATAGTTTTTGCTCTTGACTTTGCTTATGGTATATAAGTTATAAACTTTATATTATTTTAATTGATATTTCATTTTGTTTTTAACAAAAAAATGTCCCTTGCGACAAAAGGTAAGTTTTGTAAACCAAGTAGTTGTCGTGTCTAAAAAATATTCTCTTATTATTGAAGTTTCAGGGGAGAGGGGACATTTTACTACTTTAGAAGTATCTTTCGCGTAAACTATTCAGCTTAGAAAAAAATAATATTAGAAATCTCAATATCATTTTTATTATATTTAGCATGTCGCCAAAAGCTTTTTTTGACACTAAGCACTAATATGGTGTGTCAACAGTTCCATAGAACTAAAATTAGGGGGTACTACTGGGATGCACCTACGCGGTTCGACAACTTAACGTGCTTTCCGGGGTGTAGAACCATTAACTAAACTAAATATTGCCTGATAGACTTTTGATCAGTTACACTAATTCAATTCTGCACTCGAAATATATTATCTTAGAGTCCATCATCAGTTTACGTTCCTTTAATATCCAATAATCAAAGAATTACTACCACAAAGTGCTACATACTGGTATCAAGCGCTTTTAGGTCGGTCCAAATTACTAGCTTCCCTAAAGCATTATTCACCGTAATTTATATAAATTATGGGTAGTTTATTGTTACTCAGAAAATGAAATTGGAAAACCTCCAACTTTCAAAAAGAAAAAAAAAATAACTTAAAAGGTGATCGTACATTAGTTACCGAAATATATTACTGAACAGTCCAATAAGATACGATCGCTGACTTCGATTAAACATCATTGTGAATATATGCTCCAAAGATGATCCCTATGCTAAAGCTATGGAATGAGGTCTAACCCTTTAATTGGTCATCTAAAATAATCGAGATGATCATGGTAATATTATTACCACATACACATATTAGGTAGAAGACAACCTATCACATATTACTTTACTAGAAATAGGAGCTACACATTTAAAGCAACGAGAATTTTCATTATATTTATAGTCTAGTCATTCATTTAAAATATAGACTATATTTTAAAATATAGACTGCATTTTAAATGAATGACTGGAATGGTATAACCGAAATATTCGTTTTTATTCTTACAGGCCGAAAATTTTAAAAATCCTAATTCGTTTTTATTCTTCATTTTTAATAGTAGCAAAGGATACATCCAAAAAATCACTATAGAAGTAAATTTCAAATAATATCTAGGATTTGTTATTACTTTATTTTTATTTCCTAGTCGAGTTTTTAAACTTAAAGTTTTTAATCTTATCACAGTTTTTTAATTCGCGATTTACGTCTATGAAGAAGATTCACTGCTTGCGGAAGATTGGATGTAACAATGTGCGATGACCATAAGCTCTCGTTCCTTTAGTTTCCTTAGTTTGTTAGAACATAAAGTTTTATTCAACATATAAACTGTTAGTGGTTGCTGGCTGGTAAGTAAGGTACTCGTAAATTGCTTAGCATCGGTAATGGTTTCGTTTTATTACTGTCTGAGGGTATCTTGTCTTCTATTCAATACTCCTCAGTGGTGAATTAATCATTCTTTATTATTTTGTTATTACATTTTCTTGTTTATTTTCGAGTTTAGATCTTATTTCAATTATTTTAGTCATTTCATTTTTCGTAGCATCCTTCAATAACTTTTTATATGATTCTTTCCAAGTCTTGTATTTTACAACATTAACGGAAAATGCTATTCGGCACTTCATAATTCAGACTTTTCGTAGTAATTAAATTTAAAATTGGTGTGCACAAAACAAATATGTTTGTTCTTATCGAAGCCGCAGCTCAGTACAAGTGTGTGTAAATGTGTCCTGGAGAGAAAACCGTCTCCTGGCGGCCAGGTTTGCAGCAGTGGATTGCTCGTGACTGGCTTTGTTTTGATGGTGAAAACCTGCTCGCAATAGATCAAGGGAATTATCGACTTCCAAAACCAGTTTTAGTCTACAGTGTTCTTCCCTAGTGTCTTTTCGCTGGTAGGAAGCTTGGGCGCCAACTGATTTAGCGTTCCGGTACGATGTCGCGAAGAAACCGAAGGGGTGTGGATATTATCCTGCCCTAACAAGTTAGTACGCTTTCATCTTAGAATGCATCATCACTTACCATCAGGTGTGATTACAGTCAAGGGATAACTTGTAATGAATAAAAATAATGACAAAAACCTCTAAAAGGAAGTATTTACCCATTAAAGATATTTGTAAACTAGTTATATAACCATGATGGTAATGGGAGAACATTGAAATATTAAAAATTTTTAACAAAAAATAGAACCGACTCAAAACGCACTAAAAAGTAAAAAATAACTATGTCATTTAGTTGCTTTAATTTACTTAAGCATATCTGGAGTCGGTGCCAGCCAAGTTTAAGGAGCAAAAAAATATAAAAAAAAATAAAAAAAAATTATTTCTTACTTTTTAGTGATTTATCACGTAACGCACTCGTACTATACAGTAATAATATATTATACGGCACTAGTAGTCAAAAAGCTACCAATACTGAGACAAAAACCAAAATCGCTGTAAGCGTGCCTCCAAAATTTGAAGAGTTCCTTCAATTTCCCCAGGATATCATGATCAGATCCTAACATGATGACAATGGGACCACTAAAATTATCAAAATCGGACAACACAGTAAAAAGTTATGCGTGGTCATACATAAAAAAAAAAAAAAGAAAAAGAAAAAAAAAATATACGTGTCGAATTCGTCGGTTAAAAATTGAAATAGTATAAGTGTTTTTATGTGGTATGGTATACATATATAAATATATATACTAAATTCAATTCTCTTGTATTCTACTCTCATTCTATTCTAAAGTGGTATCGTAAATCCGGGCACCCATATATTTCTGTTAGTATTCTCCCTCCAGTGATATTTCGACCGAGAACAGTTACTATTTCTAACGGCCTGTACTCAGGTATTCTCTCTAAGGTATCAGTTTTGTATTCCCGTGCGAATACATGCTTTTAGGAAAATCCGAAAGTGAGAATGTTCAGTAAAGCAAAATTCTACACTTGCTTTGTGAAGATTTCCGATTCAATATCAAAACCGAAAATCGAAAATCGAAAATAAATTCGTACTTACATACGAGACTTGCTGATAAAAATGCATGTGATAAGTGACTTCTTATAGTACGTACGTGTTCATTTTATTCACTTTTTCTCACGAATGTAAATTTATTTGGATTTTATGTAGTAGACAGTGGAGTATATTTTTGAGTGTATTTAAGAATGTATGTAACATATAACACATCTATTATAATAAGAGTAGAAATGTTGTACAACTGTGAAAAGAACAGTAACCAGTCGTTTAAGTGCTTGTTTCTTCGATCCTTTGATGACCATATTGCTTCTATCTTTCACTAAAATATCAGTGAAAACGAATTTAAAATTTGATGAATTTCCGGAGATACGCACAACGGACTAATAGAAATAAAATCAAAATTGCTTTTCTTTTATCACTATTAAATTCCTGATAATTTTAACGTAGATTTTTGTAAAAAATCAAGCACTTTATACATCATTTGAAACAGCACAAACATTCAAATCTGTACACGCATACACATCGCGAAAATAGCCCTCTAGACAAGGCCTAAACAAGCATTTTAAAACGCAGTTCGCTAAGCATTTTCTATTATTATACGTTTTACTCTAGAGACTCAGCGTATAGACAGTAATTTGCAACCTTAATAAGGTCTACATACGTTTGCGAAATCCTAATAAACTTGCACGAAGCTGAGTCGTTAAACCAATAGACCCACGTCGATCCTGAAATCCCAATGCCCCCAATCAGACATCTCGGGGGCAAATAGTGTAGCCTTCTGATGGACCATTTAATTCGATTTGCTCCTGTAATTCTCACGAACGTGGCTAACGTGTAGCGCTTGGTAAAATAACAATGAATTAGGATAGATTACGAAAATAATTGATTATTTGATTATTTAATCGACCCCATCGTTTGTCTAGGGGTTAGTCTATGTGGCTTCACTCGCGAGATCCTGGGTTCGATTATGGGTCTGGCTGTGAATAGTTCTGAGTTTATTTTCCTTTTTTCGTAGTACATTCTATGCTCGGAGTCGGGAAGATAGTGGTGTTAACAAGCTGACAATGATGATGATAAAAAAATATGTTATTACGCATATTTATAAAATGGGGTTATATTTGCTATTAATACAAGCAATTTCTCTCGTGCCAATCAAAATCATTTCGTATACAATTATTAAAGTATAGTAGATTTATTTAGGTGCTTAAATTGATAGTTTTAATTAAATTTTAAGCTTTTATTGCCTTTGCCTATAAAACAATGCTCTGTTTATAAGAGATGCTTTTCCAACCTCCATCAAGAGAGCCAATTGCATTATCTTTCAATAAAATTATTACTATAAAAATAGGAATGATATAGTTTAGACTACAGCAAATATAAACAAAGTTTAGACATCTAGGCGTAAAAGCGATATCACGCCAGCCGATGCCGGCGGCCAGATGCCCATAAAATATACTCCTATCTATCGCAAGATAATATTTATTGTTTACATAGAGGCTAACCAATCGTAACATCAATTTCCTCAATAAAAAGGGGAACGGCGTAACAAAAATCATAATAAAAGCTTTCGCAGCTAGCCTTGTACGTTTTATTAACAACGATTCTCACTGAAAGGTTCGTTTCCTTGACACATTGTTATGTTATATTATTCGTTTTCCGTCGACGTAAAACATAATAAGAGGGATTCCCACATTTGTCAGTAGTGATAGAAATTGCGTGAGATTTTATACATGTACATACACACATAGTTTTTAACCTAATCTATTTACGAGCAGTTTGTGCAAATAAAATGAAATGAAAGTCATTTATTTCTAATGGCTTTACGTATTTTATCCAATCATCTAGAAGCAAAATTTAAAATGTTAACAATTCGACGACACTCAAAATGTTGTATGTAATATAATATGTAATGTGACTATGAACTTATTGTAATTGACATGTTTTATTGTATATTGAATGATTGAGTCTTTGTTGCTTTATGAATAAATGATTAAATTAAATTAAAAATTTGTCTAGAATAACAACTACATCATATTTTCTAATGATGGCAAAATGCATAATAATCATAGTTAAAAGTGAAACACTCTCGTCGGTTCATTGGGTAACCTATGTGGGTTCTAATCACGACATTTTTTATTGTATATTGTATGATTGAGTCTTTGTTGCTTTATGATTAAATGATTAATTAAATTAAAAATTTGTCTAGAATAACAACTACCTGCTCTTTTCCCGCTACCCCTCTCAATTTAATTTTTTATAGTTTCCCGTGAAGCAATATCCTCCGTACCGTCCCGTATAAAGATCTACATTTTTGTAAAACATTGTACTATATTACAGTATATTAACATGACAATATATATTTATTGCAAGCTGATGTGTATAGCTTTTAATAGTCTATTTCACTTTTGAGTCTAGCTTTCATAATAAACAAAATAATTTACAATCCGACATGCAGATCTAGAGATAAGCCCGTTTAAACAAACGAACAAACTTTTTCGTATAATATATAAGTATGGCCTGCCATGCCAAACAAATTAGAAGAAAAGATCAAAGATCGAATTCTCAAAAAATATCACTACCAAAATGTTGACCCCTATTCAGTACGTATAACATAACAAATTAAGTTGACCTCCTCCGGCTCAACATAATTTGGACGATATAGCGGCATTGTCATGTTTTTTAGAAATTTTGTAATATTTCCGAAACTATATAACTAATTAACATACTGTAAAAGGCAAATTTATTTAAATTTCGAACGGTTTGACTAGTGCGACAATAATGACGTAAACGTAAGCATATAAATTAAATGATATTTTAAAACACAAAACGTTATATATCTGCCAAAATATAAAAGACTCACCGATAACGTAGCATTCTAAAAAAAATTTTTAAAATCGGATCAGTAGTTCCGAAGATTAACCCCGACAGAGTTTAATTTACAAACTTACAAACTTTACCTCTTTATAATATAAGTATAGATATGGGAATTCGTTCCCATAAGTTGGAATACCTGGCTCTAGCTGTTAAAAATAATAGCTGTTAAAAATAATAAACTGAAACACACAGCAACTATAGATGGATTGAAAACTTCCTTTTTGAAGTACGAGTAGATAAAAAAGGAGTAGTGGATTTCCTTTCCTTTTTCAAACTTTGAAACGTTGCACTGGTCTACCACAGTTGTAAAGGAGACAACTCGCCTGAACTTTGTCGAACTCAATCCAGCTAGCCAGTGGCACTACCTGATAAGTGACACAAACTTCGCAATACTGCAAACTTTGATTTCGCCACAAAGGAAACCTCCGCTGGATACAACTTGCTTTGCTTATAAACTTGCTTAATTATATTCATTTGCAAAGCAATATTGTGGGTTTAAGACGGCAGTATCTTATTACATCTATTGCATTTGTTAGACTTGTTATTCTGTAGAAGGAATTTAATATTTAATTCTATTGAATTTAATACTTAAATCCGATGTATACAAAGAGAAATGTGATGTACTTTTTGTCTGTATGTCTGTCACCTTTCCTTACAAGGAAAAATAAGCCTCTAAGTCTAAATGAACGTTGAAACTTGACAGACTTACTTTTGGCAGAAAGCTGATGTCATCGAATTATTTCTTAGACATACGATGTAAATTCGATAAATCAATAGAAAATCATAAGGGTTATTCTATTATGATAGAAGGATTTTCTAATATAAAAGCAAAATTAGTGACAATCAGCGAAATTTTTAATTGTACTACTTTAGGATAATTAAAAATTTCGCCAACTTAAGTGGATTGGTGACTGAGTTAAAAAGATGTTAAAAATGTGTTTATTTTAGATCTATGATCATAATGACATCAAATCATAAGTAGAAAGGTGTCTTGAGAAAAACAGGCATTGAATAAAGGTATTATATAAAAAAAGAATAAACAACAGTTTTATTTTAGGATTTTTTCAAATGATGTAATTGTTCTCCCAAGGTATTTTTTAATAAAGAAATGTTCTAATGTAATTTTTCTTTTATTTGAAGCGAGATTTTCAGGTTTGATTAATGTAAGCCTGGGAGGACACTTAAGTGACTTTTATGAACTAACTTGTACAAACTTTGATCTCCGCCCGAGTGTTCTTGATACAATTTGGCTCCCTCCCTCGACGCAGAAACCGTTTGTTTTTTGTTTTCGTTGTTGCTGATACCTTGTTACTTTGTTAAAGAAGAAATAAAGCCACTCGAAACTCTACAACTCAACATTTCGCTCCTCTTATTGAAAGATGTCGTAACTTCTAGCGTAAGCTTTTACTTTAACTGAATATTGCTGCATATTTCGGGAAGTCCGTTAGGCTTAACTACAGAACAAAAAACGTGCTAGCTGGCGCTGAGTTCAACAGTAGCATTGGTGTGTTAATCTGAAGAAGTTTGCTGTGTTAAATTCCCCAAAATCACACACACACAAAGGCTAGGCAGAGTGCTGTAAACTCCTACATTTTACGCCAAACGGACTTCCTGAAATGGATTTAATATAGCTTTTAAGACCGGAATAAATGTGTATTAGAGTGATGTCAAATTCTGACAATCTACTATATTAATTACATTTCAATTTTCAAAAACGTTTTGAGTGGATTTATTAATTTACTACGCACACCATTTTGATTAAATATTACCACGAAAACTATAACATTCTTATAAAGTCATTAGTAGTTTTTCAAATGCGTCCAGTCCAAAGCGGTAGGCGGTCCGTTCGTTAAAACAATATGTTACAGTTTCTCATAATTTTAAAAGTATAATTTTGTAATTAAACAGAATAATTTCGTTAGCTAAAGGATAAAAGAAAAGAACCATCAGGCTTAAATAAATTACACAGATAATATAATTAGGGGTCGTTGGAAGTTGTAACCGCGGGGGAGTTCCAGCCGCAGACAAACGCTATATGAAAATATTTTGATTAATTTTCAAAACCCGCGGACATGTACACAGGGCTTAAAGGGTGTGCTAATTTGCTTTAGACGAGGTCTAAAGGCTCTGACACATTTTGAGTTTTTTGTATACGTGATAAGCGGTTAAATTAATACAACAAATAATAGTAATTTCATGAATCCGTTATTAATATCAATTCAATTCAAAGCCATTAATATCTCTGAAGTATCGTCTATGACAGTGATTCTCAACCTTTTTTTTGTTGCGGCACACATTTAATGATTTCAAACTTAGGCGGCACACAAAGAAAGAAAAAAAATATTTACTTACTACAACACACTGCATAAATAAATTATGACAAAAATTTTAAATACACCAAGACCCCGCTTTGCGTTGCTAATGCGATCCTGAAAAATGCGACGCAAAGTGAATCACAAATTTGGTAAGTAAATAATAAAATAATTTATTTTTTTGTGGATTTAAATATATATTCATGTTAATAATATTTTTCTTTTTAAATAATATAATTTAATAATATTAACATTATTATATATTTGCAAAATTTGGCGGCACACAAAAATGCCGCGGCACAGTTGTTGAGAATCACTGGTCTATGATATAACTGTACTATCAAATTATTTTTGTATGGCCTGCTTCAATACATTCACAATTATTTTTGCCTGGCGAATTAACTATTATTATGTAATGAATCGCTAAATACATATTATCTAAATAACCAAGCGCTACCCGTGCAGTTCCCGTTCTTGTGTGAATATGACCTTGTCCTGTCGCTCATCAAGAGTCTGGCTTTCATATGCTAAAAGAAATTTTGATCAATCCGACTGGTAGTTTCAAATAATTTCAAATTGAAGACAATTAATAGTTTCTCAACTTGTTACATTTACCCTAATTTTAACTCAATTTGTTACAATTTACCCCATCTGTAACAAACTGGTTAGGAAACATTTGGGATTGTCCTGATGCCTCGATCCTATGTGAACTTTAAACTGAATATAGTTATTAGTTTAGCAACTCGTTACATCTACCGCATTAGTAGAAGTTAGATAGGTGATGTGAAGTTGCCTTGTTATGGTCTGTCATGGAAAAAACCTCATGCTGCAGATTAATAAGGAACTAATTTCTTCTACTAGCATACTAAACTATGTATATACTGCTAAATAGTACTTTTGGCGCCTCCAATTCAAGTTTTTATTTGCGTGTCGAACAGTGAGGCTATTTGGTATCGAATAATGACTATCGACTATACGAAATTTCAAGGTACACTTCTGTGATTCGGATAACACAGTAAGCTGTCGGTCTTGTTCTTTATTATAAGTAGTTGGTACTGATGGTAATAAACTAAATATTATCATCATAAGCTTTCCAAGTATCGACGGCCGAGTGGCGCAGTGGATAGTGACTCTGCTTCTGCGTTCTAGGCTGTGGGTTCGATTCCCACATCTGGAATAATGTTTGTGTGATGAGCATGGATGTTTTCCAGTGTCTGGGTGTTTATCTATATATTATAAGTATTTATGCATAAAATATATAAAAATATTCATCAGTTATCATAGCACCCATAACACAAGCTACTTACGAGTACGCTTACTTTGGGCCTATATAGCGATGTGTGTAATTGTCCTATAATATTTATATTTATTTTAAAAAACATTGGAGCACCGTGGTAGGTTTAAGTCCTAACTCCGCATTAAAGAGGGAGACCTATCCCTATTCAAAAAGTATATAGACATATCCGCGCGCGGTCACTACCCCACATGAGCCTAGACCCTCAATCGCTCGAAGCAATCCTAAAATTAAATTAAAATGAATTCAAATTGAAGACAAATAGCTTCTCAACTCGTTACAGTTACCCGGCAATTTGTTACAAGCCGGCGAATTAATAATTAATCACTTTCAACTGGAAGTGAGTTCAAACGCTCAAACTTGTATTGAGTTTGGTTTGCTTCGGTTCGATTATTATATTTAATTTTCAACTTTCATTTAAAAATATCTAGACTAATCAAGAATGTACTCGTGTAAATCAGTAGGGCCACGTAGGTTTAGCTTCGCATCACGCGTTTTTGGGGTCGAGTCTTGGGTCTAGCTATAAAGCTTTTTAAGCCTTGGAGAGCTCGGTTCTGGTAATTATCATTCCTTCTATATCGAGTCGGTTACATTTACAGGGAGTTGCTGGTTGCAGGCGGCTCAAGACCGTGGTGTTCGGAAATCCTCACCAGAGGACCATGTCCAGATGTTGACTCCGTCAGCTGATATCGGTCCCGAGGCGGAGTGGTTTGCGCGGTAGATTTACAAGACGTTGGCCTTGGTTTCGATCCCCAAATGGGCCTATTAAGGTTTTCTTAATTGTTCCAAGTCTGGCTAGTGGAAGGCTGCAGCCGTGGGTAGTAACCACCCGCAAAGACGTACCGCACAGCGATTTAGCGTTCGTAGTGAAGAAACCGAAAGGGTTCTGGATTTTCATCCTACTCCTAAATAGTTGCCCGTATCGTAGATCGCATCATCGTTTACCATCAGGTGAGTTTGAATTCAAACTACACAAATTTCATTTTGTATAATTCTGTATGGACCATCTAGGTCTCCTTTATTTTTTCATACGTAAGCCTGTCTCTATTGTGCTGCTATTGTGATACAATTTACACTGGCTTTTGTTATTTAAACCATTTTCATCTCGTTCTATAAATAAATAAATACTGAATTTTATACAATACGGTTTAACAGTGAATTAATATCATTTTTGATTAAACCTGCCATTCGTTTGCTTAAGATTATATATTCATATATGGTTTTACGTTTAAAAGGGTTGACGACGAATAATAGACAAAGTAACTTCGTTAAAGCAGGCTCAAGTACAAATTCCACCAGCAAGCCTTATTCAATTCAGGGCTCTGCACCTGATTGGACTATATTAATGGACACGTATGAAAAGCACCATAAAATCTCGGAAGACTTAGCTATTACGACATCTAGACCGGGCATATTTCTTTTTTCCCAACAAATCAAACGTATAGTACTAAAGACCATGTATTCAAAGTAAATAAATATTATGACCTTACTAATGAACTAACTAAAAATGGTGGTCTATGTGGTTAGTTTATACGCGGTAGAAGTGGGTGCGCGAGGTATACCAGCGAAGTCTCTTTATAACCTGCTAAAAGACTTAGGCCTTACTAGAAGTGCAGTAAGCTCCATATGGGAACGAGTATCCAAAGCTACTCTAGTAAGGTCATTCTCAATTTGGCTGGGCAGGGAGAATAACTTGAACAGAGGAGGTGAGTGTTGACGGCCGTCACTAAGAGATCTCTTTTAAAACTACATCCGTTCACACATCACAAGGCTCTGTTCGGAGTTTTTCTCTCAGCCACGCGGTGGACCCGGCACCCGCACTGTGAATCCATGGAATACTTAGATATTCGTTTCTCATATAAAGTAAAAAAGGACATTGATGCATCCTAAAAACCCAAGTCCCCACCTTTAGACAAACAACTAATAAACTACGCCTATTTTAAAAGAAACGAACTTGAATTTTAAATGTAAACGTTATGTATAAAATTAATTCATACGTCACGAAGTATCAATTCAGAAGGGAGTTAAATTAATTCAATGTAATATATCTGCTAGAATTTAATTATCAAACTTTGTATTGAGTTATTTTACAATCAAGAACTTGAGTTCGTTAGAAGAATAAGTAGACAACTTATTCCTTTGTCAAAGTTTGAAACTTTGTAATTATAATTACAATGTAAGTTCATTGATTCACGTCACATACGAGTAGTATTATCTATACCTACTTGAAATAACTTTTTTTTTTTATCGACTACAAGTTAGTCCTTGACTGCTATCACACCTGATGTTAAGTGATGATGCAATCTAAGATGGAAGCGGGCTAATTTGTTAGGAGTAGAATGAAATCCATACTCCTTTCGGTTTCTACACGACATCGTACCGGAACGCTAAATCGCTTGGCGGTACGTCTATGTCGGTAGAGTGGTAACTAGCCACGGCGAAAGTCTCCCACCAGCCAGACCAAGACAAATTAAGAAAAATCTCAATCTGCCCCGCCGGGAATTGAACCCAGGACCTCCTTCTTATAAATCCACTGCGCATACCACTGCGCCACGGAGGTCGTCAAAATTAGTGGTTAGTCTAAAGGTAAGTTCAGACCATTTAAGTATGTAATTAAATGTAATTATGGATGTATATAAAAACACAAAACGGAATAAAAATCGCGGATTTTGGACCCTTGTATCGTTGCCAAATGGTTAGCTTAGTTTATGTGTCTTGAATTCGAGTTAGGTAGTTAGGAGATAGAGAGATCAGGCTATGAAGTATTTGTATGGTTTCGAGTTTTACAAAGCAGCCAAGGTCTCCGAAATACCTATTGCTTATTTTGTATAGTATAGAAAATGTGTAGCGACAATTCAATTTGATACAATGTCCATTTAGTATAGTTTTGTATAAATTCGGAACTCATTAAAACTTTTATTTAAACAATTAAAATTTGCAAATTTAGTTAAATAGTTAATAAAGAATAAATTGCTCCCAATCTGGGTTTAATAATGAATTCTAGATATTTAAGTTAAAGTTACTACATAGTAATGTCGCGAAATCGTACTGGTAACTTTGTACACATAATCCGTTAGATCAATTTTGATAAATTTTGAAAAGGTTGACATATTCTATCAGATTTGGATTTCTCGTAAGGGTTGGTAGAGTAGGTAGTGTATTAAGAAACGAACGAAAAAATTGTATATTACAACCTTTCAAGAAACCAAACAAAAAATTTTAAATAAATGGAAACAGCAAGCTGTAATTGAATGATATTTTTATGTTTATCTAGAAGCTATACTAATCGGTGGAAAATTTTCGATATATTTTGTTATAATTAAATGTTAACCTTAAAATTAGTTAGGTCAATAGAAAAAGGTTTTATTTCTGTTAGACCTATATATATTTTAATAACCAATTTGTATAGTAACGTAACAAAAATACGTTAAATAAAACGCGTTTTTGCTTTAATGCATCTTGTAACACCATGAAACGGATCATAAAAATGCAATTAAACGGATAAATTATTGTTATTTAAGTCTTCATGGTGGTGTTTAAGGGAAATGAGTCATAAATCCCAACACTGTTTTACTTCAGTTTTATTTTACGTGTTTTTATTTTCCAACGAGCATTTTTTTTAGTAATATTTGCTTTAAGGTAATTATTTTTATTTATTGTTTATTTTTAGCAACTTTAACCTTTTGTAATCAATGCAATGCAATCTATCATGGAAGTCGAAGTCAGTTGTAAAGGAGGATGTAATATCACTCCTTTCCTTTTCTTCACGACATCGTACCGGAACGCTTAAATGCTTGTCATAAAGTCCTTCTCAGTAGAGAGGTAACTAGCCACGGCCTGGGCCAATTTAGAAAATTTCATTTGACCAACTTAAGAATCTTCGTCTTACAAATCGACCGTGCATACCAAGGCCGTCCAATGTTGCTCTGCTATAGGTCATGGTCTTCCGTTTACCATCCAGTGGCCTTCTGTTTCGTCGAAAAATTATGATATTTAGCGTGTGAGTTCGTAGCCGACCGCAGATGAGAACAGCAGACTGATTCCACTACTGTTTTCTATTTAATTGTATGGAAACGATGTGTGATGTGTGTGTCACTCCTTATGAAAGTTATTTCATAGAAGTAAATACAAAACAGTAGTGTTTCTGCGACACGTCTATAATTATCGCATGCGATCGGCTACGAATCGGCACCCTTACTATAAAAATAATTCTAAACAACATTGTTTAATTTTAAGCAACCCATTTTTTTTGATTTGTTTATTTTTAAGCAACGTTACTCCGGGTTAGCCTTCGTTAAACTTGATCGTCAGTGCAAATTGCCGGTGTGGGATACATTCTGAATTAGAAGGGCCATCGTAAAATTGCCTCGAGGAAAACAACGTCCCGCCCTTAGAGAGAGGTGCTGAAGTTACGATCTAACAAAGTACAGTACCATTGGGTCTAAAATATTTATGGATGTGTACGTGAATTTTTTATATCTTGTACAATTGGCAACGAGTATGTATTTATTTTTGTACATAATCAACTTTTAAAGTTTTTTAAAAACGTCTTTTTATTTTCCTGTCTTTAAAAACGAAAAGTCCTTAATTTATAAGTAAACTAAATCTGAGCAAAGACTTGACTTTTTACTATTTTACAAAAAAAAGAGACAGCCAGAAGTGACACAAACTTGTAAAGTTACTTTTTGATAAAATAGACTGTGAATATAGAGTGTAGCATACAACGTTAAATACTTACCTTACCTACTTTATATCCTCTTATTTATTTACTTCCTAACTAAAAAATTAATTATAAGAAAAGTGGTTAGCACTTTTCTTTTAATTAATTTTTTTTGTTAATCATACAGTAATAGTTGTCATAAAGGCGTTTGAAAAGAAGATTAGACATGTGACAATTATATCAAAAATACTATACCATAAACGTCCATTTCAAAAGACGTCATATTCTTAAATATGCATATCTATTATTTATTCCATCTTTATATGAATGTATTAAATACTATTTTGTTATTGTTGAAGTTAGTATTGTTGATACCTCTTCAATGTGTTACTTTTTGTCCCTAACTAAATTGGTACAGCTTTATGAAACCTTCAAAAAGTGTGCCCAAAATATAAATAAGGATTTCGTCGCGGGAAGAAAAATTAATTTTTAGAAACTTTTTTATACACAAGCTTTTCACAATCGCAATACGGACGGGGAGGAGACACTTTGTTAGCAAGTTTCTCTCTAATTTACTGACAATCTCCTTTTTGTCTTGAGTAATTTAGCTCTTTGGGACTGATTAATTTTCCTTTGTCATTTTTGCATGAAACAAAATTTTATCGCAAATTTTTACAAAGTATACTTGTGTTTTTATTGGAGAAATAACGAAGGAGGTGAACAAAATAGGATATTTTATCAAAAATAATAAACCTCTATCTATCATCTATCTATTTACATTTTTTTTAATTTTAAATAAAGCTTATGAGAATTATAAAAATCACTATTAAAAAATGAGAATCCAGAGGAATCTCCTCACAATATGCGCCGTCTAAATAACTACAGCCCTCTGTATCTGACCCTTGATTTAACAACTAAGCGAAAGCTTTTTAAGGTGTTGTTCAAAGCTTTTCGCTATAAGACCATTAACTGAAACGACTATTGAAACAAAAAAAAATGTGTGCGTGTACTAGCGTACATTCGTAAGAAGTAAAACTAACTAACTTATCAACATTCAAGTACATATTAGAAAAAATTGATACCATAATTAGACCCACGTGTTAGTGTATTGAAAAATACAATCAAAAACTGAGGTTAATTTTAAATAACGTGGAAAAATAAATACCATAATTACACCTAAGTATTAGAAAAAGAGATGTAATTACTTACTTTTTTTAGAAATTCACTGGAATTAGAATTAAAATAAACCCTTTGATTTTGCTGATCACTTCAATATAACATATATATATTTATCACGTCACTATAGAGGGAATAAATAAGCGTGCAATAGAAAAACGGTCAAGTATAGTGGTAGGAGTAAGTCCGTTAAAACAATATGCTATTGGCATTGACATATTAGTACTATGGACTTCGGGTCTAATGCAAAATTTACGTCAAAAGTGTCCCAAGATATTTTATACACACTAAGATGTATTTATGTTTTTATAAACAAAATAACATTGTAATGTATGTCTTATCGTATTGTTATACAGTCTAATTTGCAACGGTCTAATAGCATGCAATAAGTAATCAGCTTCGATTGACGGTTACCATGGCAGCCTTTTTTTGACATGACAGCTTCTCGTGAAAATAGGACAACATAAATGGTGTGGAGTCGGTAGCTTTCAAATTTTTTTGGCATCTTATATTTATATATTATATTTACAGCAAATTTTAATTTATATTTACATATCCCTGACCTCTATATGCTGGGATAAATCTTGTACCAAATAATATTTGTTGTAATTATCTTGTATAAAATAATAATTAGTTATAATAATAATTCATTACAAACCAAATCCACTAATGTACAAAATTATATGCCACTCGACATAGTTCTTTACTTTGAAATTTTAAGTTCTCGATATTTTCCTCTTTTTAATTAAACTGAAAATATATTTTTTTTACTTAAATGACGTTAGATAATTCTTATAGTTATCAAATTAATATACCATTATGGTAAAAGTTATTTGATTAATTTTCATGACATAAAAAATATAAGTTGACATAAAAAATAAATTATCAAATTATTTTCATTCAAAAATTAAGTAATTAAATAATTCAAATTTTAAACAACAAAATAACTCTATGCAGTCGTTGTTCTAAAACATTCTATTGCTCACGGCAGATCCGAACTAAATGTGGTTAATTAGATAAACATATTGCACTCCTTCTATCCTATACGCGGGTAGCGTATGGGAAAAGGACAGATAGATTCTTTTGTTCATTTTGGTTGGTTATGCAATTCGTTTCTATAGTTTATTAAAATTTTAATAAAATAGCCTGTTTCTAAGCAAAATAATACTTTAAAATCATCAGTAAATATTTCCTTACTGAAAATATGGTACACCGTCTTCTTTTCTCACCTTACTCGGGTAGTTCTTACAAGTTTTTTATAACACATTACGGCATTATTGACGTGTATTCTGTCAGTCAGCTAATATGAGACTGAATTGCGATTGGAAATCATTTCGCGTTTTGGCTTACTTTTGGTTCGGACACTTTTTATCGCTGACCCGAAGTCCATAGTATTAATATGTCAATGGCTATTGGTAAATGGCAATTGCACGACACCACCTAGTGGTCAAAGTCATCACAACTCAAAGCGGGTCATGGGCTCTTATGGTAGTCGATGCAATCGCCACCTGGATTTCAAAAATGTAACTACTCAAAACGGGCCGCAAAATACATTGGAGACATTTACCAATCCCTACTCCGCTGGAGAAATTATACTTCGAATCACGCGTGGTAGGGATAAGAAAAAGATGGCGCGTAACGGAAAAATGTGACGCGTAACGAAAAAATGTTACACTAAATTTTTTTCCAACCCCGATAAAGAAGTTTCACTTCAATAATCGTCGACTCAATATTCCACATGGCGGTAATTTCATGAGCAAGGTCCAAGTATTTTGATACTTTTTCCTTTTCGGCTTTCATCAGATTATCGTCACGTGGAACTGTAATATCAATAATTACTGATGTTCAGTGTAAATGGAAATTGTATGATAACCAATTTGCATTAAGGCTAGGTGTTATTTTTTTCTGTTGTCCGATGATAGTATGAAATAAAATCAAATAGTAAAAAAATACTAATAAAAAAAGACCAATTTATAAAAAGAAAATCTTGGTAATGTAAATTCAGCTTTAAAGTAAACTGAAAAAGAACATTTGTACCAGAAATAGTATATGGTATGACATTTTCAGTTTTCGTTCGCAAGATTTTTCTGGAAAATGCATTCTAACTTAGTCACTATTCCTTTGACGCCTAACCAGCGTGGGTGTTTACTCTTGTCTTATTCTCTGTTGTCGTTATAAGGGAAAATAAAATTTATTTGTGTGTATTAGAATTTAATCTATCACGAGTGTTTTCCATATTATTAAAATATAAATAGCTGAAACTCACGTCACTGTGACGCAAACTTTGCTTTACGCCACGTGGCATGGACAAGCGAGCTCATGATTAAGAATCCCGTCTGCATATTCAGACAACAGTGACGTGAGTTTCAGTCTTTTATATTTTAATAATTGTTAGCATTTTAAAATATTACAATTCGTCGCTTAAATAGAAAAGTGGCATTATTCAAAAATATCAATTTTGTAGTTATGACCATTTAAAGTTTTCAATTTTTTTTGAACTCGTTTTTCTTGTTATGTATTATATTTATATCTAAGTGTTATATATCATTTAAAAGGTATTTACATAAGAAACAAAACAGTGTAGTTATTATAGTTGATTTATTAAAAAGGGGGCATTAATAACAGGAAGTGTCTTTTTTCTATATAAAATTGATAATACTATGACACGGATTTTCTAAAAAAATTAATCAAATTATGCAAAATAACAATCAGTAATAAACTCTATATGAACGTAACACCTATTTATAATATAAATTAATGGCAACAATATTGATATCGATGAGTTTTAACTCAAATCTACGTAATTTCTTGATTTTTTATAATAATATAAAACCGCAAATAGAAATTGCAAACGTGTTAACGTTTAAATGTCCTGAATGTGGTCCAGAAACATTCGCCTAGGTCTTCCCCTTCCAACATTTCCATTCACTCTCGCCTCATAAATCGCTTTTGTTAATCTTCTTTTATGTATTCTCTCTACATGCCCAAACAGATGGTTTGGACTTTCAAACTTTCCATATTTCGTAAATTTACTACCCAGTTCTATAAACTCTTTTACTTCTTGACAATCTGTCACATATTCATCTCTTTCAAAAATTATTACTATCGTTTTGCTGACATTCATTTTCATTCTTTTTCTTTTTACAAAGCTGCATTCATACGGGCTTTTAGCCCGTATGAATGCAGCTTCTCTTCATAAGTTTTCGCTTCTCCTCACTAATTTTGTAATAACATTTCCATTCACATTTTTTCAGTACATGTTACTATCATTTGTCTTTCTGGCATTTGTTTTTGTAACTTAGATGTCGATATACCTATACCCTTTTCCAGAATTCCTTAATAGTTTAGCTATACTTATTCTGCATTCACTCGGCACAGCTTCTCTTTTTTTACATACTTTTTCACTATTTTTTAACTTCATCAGCTGTATTTTTCTTAATTTGTCTTGGTCTGGCTGGTGGGAGGTTTTCGCCGTGGCTAGTTACCACCCTATCGACATAGACGCATTGCCAAGCGATTTAGCGTTCCGGTACGATGTCGTGTAGAAACCGAAAAGGGTGTGGATTTTCGTCCCACTCCTAACAAGTTAGCCCGTTTCATCTTAGATTGCATCGTCACTTAACATCAGGTGTGTTTTTTTCTTACCCTTTGCAATCAAATCCAAGCACTATTTTGAGAAATAACACTTTTCTACAAGAACGCACACTTCGAACGAAGTGAACGAAACTTCGTAGACAAGTTTCAAATGGCAAAGTGTCATTTTTCTACAATCAAACTGGCGAATAACCGCAGAATACCGAAACGACACTTGTGACATCTAGTGAGCCTAACGTGTAGTTTATGAAGTGTCTTTTATCCACATGATAAAATGATGTCAACTGATTCGTTTTATGAAATAACCTCATTTTCGAAAAATTTTGAAAAATGTCACTTTTCTATTTAAGCGACGAATTGTTACCATAGACAATACTGTACGATATTGTCTATAGTAACGTAAGCTTGTGTCTGTCGACCGTGAGATGATTTCAGAGGACTAGATTCCAGGCCGTAAAATAAAATGTAAAATGGATATGTTAGAATAGTCAAGTAGTGTATTTTACTGTTCTTTTAGTTGTTACAAAGTATGCATAATTTTTAGTGTAATAATAATTATTGTAATTGTGTGGTTTTGTAATTCATTTAAAAAGAGCATGTGTCGAGTTTTTCTGGCCGCGTCTTTTCTCGTCACGGACTGCTTTTCCGATGCGGCGGTAGATAAAAGATCATGAAAGAATAGAACGATTTTGAAGACATGAGAATATGAAAGACATTAAAATCCCGCTGCAACCAACATAATGCATACGTTATTTTGTGAAACACCTTAAAGTTACGACTGACTACATTAGAAAACTTTAACCATCCACTTAAAACTATTCTGTGTGGACTTCATTATTTAATCACAAATATTTAAGAAGCGGATTGGGAGTATTTCTAAGGCAGTTCGCTTTTTAGGGTGCTACTCTCAAAGAGTAAAAACGGGGCGCTATTAAGCATAGACACTCCACTGTCTGTCTGTCTGTGGAATGATGGCAATTTATGAGTGACTAGCAGTCGCCCGCGACTTCATCCGCGTGAAAACCTCTTAGGGACCCTTCTAATTTTAAAGACAGACTTTCATATAAAAAGTGCTCATTCCCCGCTCCCCCATTCAATTTATTTTTTTTATAGTTTCCCGTGAAGCAATATCCTTCGTCCAGTCCCGTGTACTAAAGATCTACATTTTTTTTCAACATTGTACGACATTAGAGTACCTACATTAACATTAACATTAACAATATACATTTATGGCAAGCTGATATGTATAGCTTGATATTGATTTTGTAATCTAGACTCGAGAGTGTAATAGACTATCTATTACACTCTCGAGTCTAGCTTACAAAATAAACAAAAATAATTTTACAATCCGACACGCAGATCTAGAGATTAGCCCGTTTAAATAAACGAAAAAACTCTTCCGCTTTATATCAATAGTGTAGATATGGTCTGCTATTCCAAACAAATTAAAAAAAGATCAAATTCTTAACCCCATCACCGAAAGAATATCCTTACCAAAATGCTGATCCCTATTAAGTACGTACTCGTACGTAAGTAGAGTTCAATTGAATTTGAACCTAATAGCGGCAGTATCGCGCTTTTTGGAAGTTTAGTATTATCTCCTAAACTATGCATGTAATTAACATACTATAAAAGGCATATTATCTTATCTCTATAATATCCTTGTGATTATTAAATAATTTATTTTGATAAGGATTCAAGTTTAGTTGTATAAATAATGACATAAACGTAAGCATATGAATTAAATAATTTTTTAAAACACAAAAACTTCTACATCTGTCAAAATATAAAAGATAGATATATGCTATTCAGATTTTTTGTAGAACTTTAAATTTAAAGATACATAAAGCTTTAATACAGTGTTTTCAATTATATCCGACTCGCGCGACAAAAACTGTGATAACTCGGCTAATATACATAATATAAATATAAAATATAGCCTATGACACTCTCCGATAGTGTAGCATTCTACTGGTGAAAGAATTTTTGAAAATGGATCAGTAGTTCCGAAGGTTAGCCCCAACAGATACCCCATTTACAAACTTACAAACTTACAAACTTTACCTCTTTATAATATTAGTACAGATAAATCATTTAAAAGGGAACGGGAACTACCCGGATAAAACCGCGAGCGATTTCTAGTAAGGTATTATAACGAAATGATTTTGTTGGGTTTTTAGTGAGATTGTTTATATCGATCTATTCAAATACACTGCTACGTTAGTCTAGTTGTTTGCCTATCTGGCTTCGATTACGAGGTCCTGGGTTCGAATCCTGGGTCAGGTCACAGAATAATTCAAAGTTTTTTATTATTCTATGAAACTCTCAGTACATTCCAAGCCCGGAGTCGGAAAGTTAGTGGTGTAACACCCCAGCGACTCGGAGAGCACGTTAAGCCATCGGTCCCGGTCATCAACATCTGATAGTAATCGTTAATAAATGAAACATTATCACCCTAAGTCCGCCAACCCACATTGGAGCAGCGTGGTGGGACTACGCTCCATCTCCTATGAGGAGGAAGGCCTTGCCCTGTTGTGGGCGGTTAATAGGCGGATAATGATGATGATGATTCAAGTACAAACAAGCGTGTCATTATTTAGTTTCAATAAAGCTTTACCCTGTAGCAAACTTTTATTCCTATATTTGAATACAAAATAGTATTTTGATAATCACGCAAAAACAAACGAAATAGTAGCAAATGAATAAATAAAAGACATAAGAAAATAGGTTACTGAACAAAATTCACGAATGAACAGAGAGAATGGAGAGATTAATTCAGCTCTTAGGCGTATTGAATAGAATACTAAATCTCCCGTAGAATAGTAATGAAAAGGAAAAATTATGATTCAACTTATTCATTCATTCATAGTTAATCAACGACCTAAATTAACGAAAGAACAACAAAGAAATAAGTATATAATACCAAAGCATTGATATCCAATAGCTATACATCTTAATTTTGTTCACTTGGATTGATTTGATTGATTGTATATGGACTCCCGTCCCCTGTTCTGTTTAGCGACAGTGAGGTGGGCGATGGCACGGCTTGTGGTGTTTCGGTGTATGACCGCACGGCTGTATATGGACTCCCGTCCCCTGTTCTGTTTAGCGTCAGTGAGGTGGGCGATGGCACGGCTTGTGGTGGTTCGGTGTATGACCGCACGGCTGTATATGGACTCCCGTCCCCTGTTCTGTTTAGCGACAGTGAGGTGGGCGATGGCACGGCTTGTGGTGGTTCGGTGTATGACCGCACGGCTGTATATGGACTCCCGTCCCCTGTTCTGTTTAGCGACAGTGAGGTGGGCGATGGCACGGCTTGTGGTGGTTCGGTGTATGACCGCACGGCTGTATATGGACTCCCGTCCCATGTTCTGTTTAGCGACAGTGAGGTGGGCGATGGCACGGCTTGTGGTGGTTCGGTGTATGACCGCACGGCTGTATATGGACTCCCGTCCCCTGTTCTGTTTAGCGACAGTGAGGTGGGCGATGGCACGGCTTGTGGTGGTTCGGTGTATGACCGCACGGCTGTATATGGACTCCCGTCCCCTGTTCTGTTTAGCGACAGTGAGGTGGGCGATGGCACGGCTTGTGGTGGTTCGGTGTATGACCGCACGGCTGTATATGGACTCCCGTCCCCTGTTCTGTTTAGCGACAGTGAGGTGGGCGATGGCACGGCTTGTGGTGGTTCGGTGTATGACCGCACGGCTGTATATGGACTCCCGTCCCCTGTTCTGTTTAGCGACAGTGAGGTGGGCGATGGCACGGCTTGTGGTGGTTCGGTGTATGACCGCACGGCTGTATATGGACTCCCGTCCCCTGTTCTGTTTAGCGACAGTGAGGTGGGCGATGGCACGGCTTGTGGTGGTTCGGTGTATGACCGCACGGCTGTATATGGACTCCCGTCCCCTGTTCTGTTTAGCGACAGTGAGGTGGGCGATGGCACGGCTTGTGGTGGTTCGGTGTATGACCGCACGGCTGTATATGGACTCCCGTCCCCTGTTCTGTTTAGCGACAGTGAGGTGGGCGATGGCACGGCTTGTGGTGGTTCGGTGTATGACCGCACGGCTGTATATGGACTCCCGTCCCCTGTTCTGTTTAGCGACAGTGAGGTGGGCGATGGCACGGCTTGTGGTGGTTCGGTGTATGACCGCACGGCTGTATATGGACTCCCGTCCCCTGTTCTGTTTAGCGACAGTGAGGTGGGCGATGGCACGGCTTGTGGTGGTTCGGTGTATGACCGCACGGCTGTATATGGACTCCCGTCCCCTGTTCTGTTTAGCAACAGTGAGGTGGACGATGGCACGGCTTGTGGTGGTTCGGTGTATGACCGCACGGCTGTATATGGGCTCCAGTCCCCTGTTCTGTTTAGAAACAGTGACGTGGGGGGTGGCACGGCTTGTGGTGGTTTGGTGTATGACCGCAAGCCTGAATATGAGCTCTCGCCCCATAGGCTGCCTACGGACTGTGACTTGAGCGGTAACACGGCTTTTGATGGCTCGGTGTGCATTCGGTTTTTGCCTTTTTGTTCTAGACGTGACCTCGCTGTATAAAAGTAATATTAGATTACTGAAGTAGGTTGACATGGCATTGCTCGGTATTTAATTTTTTAAATATACGTTTTCTACAAATGAAACCTGAAATTGAACATGAATTGGACATAATGATTACTTACGAATAAATACGTGAATGTATTAGTACCAGAACTACACTGACGCATTTTGTCCGGTGATATATACTTATTTTATAATGTTTACAATATTGATGCGTCGTCTAAAAGTATTTAGTTTTGACATAACGAGAAAGAAATTTTTTGAGTCTGCTACAATTGCTATTATTTCTCAGTTACACTCGATTTTTTTAAAGATTTTGTTCTAGTAACTAAGCTGGAAAGTCTTTTAGATTTTAGTTCATAATCGAGCCCAGGCTAACTTTTTAATTTAACGTGAGCCTCTTGTCACACAAGGTTAAGATTTTCAGCAGATTTGATTTGAGAATATGGACCTAAAACAAATTGGTCTCTTCAAGAAAGAAACCTGTGCAAGAAAGAAAGCTGTGTAACCGACTTCAGTTAATTTTAGTCAAACCGAATTCACAACTTCGAATTCAGGTCAGCCAAGTTGTTTAAAGTTACGAGATTCTTGAACCAAAGAAGTTTCCCTCAACGTGCATACCTACTTTTGATTTGTGCCCAAACTTGCGGTGTGAAAAGTACCAGAAGTTCCAACTTTACGGTAAGTGTTCACCGCAATATGTTGGAAATCGGAATTTATTGTTTTCGTTATTCTATGAAACGTTCTCGCTAAACTGTGATCGAGCCAGGTGAAGTGGCATTGCAATATAGGATACTAGTTTCACCCGTGTAGTTCTCGGTCCAGTGATAAAACATGGTCTATGTGTTCATGTGTGTGTAGTCTGATATGTAAGCTATTAGCTATACTATAGTAAAGTTTAATTAAAATCCATTTAGCAATTTTGCGTAAAAGAGTAACGAACATCCATCTATATAGCGATGTGAATAATTGTCGTATAATACTTATTTATTTATCTATCAATACATACAAACTTTCGCCTTTATTATATCAAGAAGGGATTAATAATGGTGATAATATATATCATAGCCTATAGATATATATTATCACCATTATTAATTCTTACTTGATTGCTGGCTACTTCCCAGTATGAGCGTGAACCCTTAATAGTGATAATCGACATTTAAAATTACCAATTATGGTTAGAATTCACAATTTTCGAAAATATTAAAAAAATAAATTACTAACAATAATTATTCAAAATGGTATCTGGATTTTTACCAAAATAATTCTGAGTTTTACATTTTGACTTTCACTTTGACTTAGAAGAGATGTTAAGGTTTACATCAACAATTAATAGTTAAATTGTTTTTCTTTAAGGAATTCTCAGAAATAGCCAGGAGTTGGGAAGTTCGTTAAGGATTGGTAGCGTTGTTAATTAAATTACGAACAAAATTGGTAAAACGGAATGTTACAGACCTTGGTTTAGTCGGTCGGTCCCCGAGCTAGGAGCAAACTTTATGGGTCATTCGTTCTTGGATAAAATGGGCATATCTACTATGGTCAGCTGACAATGTTTTCTTTTATTATTCATGCAAGTTACCACTTGATTGCAATCGTAATGGTAAATGATGCTACAGTCAATGATGAAAGCGAGCTAACTTTGTAGTAAAAAGATGATCCCTTTGATTTCTGCACGACATTGTATTGGAACGCTAAATAGCTTGGCAGTACATCTTTGCCGGCAGGGTGGTTTGCTGTGGCCAAAGCCTGCCCTTCAGTCAGTTCTGGACCAATTTTTAAAATCAGAACCTCTCTCTTATGTATTCACCGTGCATACCAATCAGGAAGTTAGGATCGAACAATGCATTTTTTTCAAGAATCGAAGAAGTTTGTATGCATATCTTTAAAATAATATTCGTGGCGGACTAAAACTCGTTCCCATAAATATATAAAAATTACAATCAGTGGTGTCACTGCGATGTGTCGTCTACGGTCGGCTAGCAACTCTCACTAAAATAATTCAGTTAAAGTTTAAATTTGTCTTCCGTTGCTGTCGATTAATTGTTAATTAAAACATTTAGTTAGAATTACATTTCGCCCAATGCTACAAAACAATCAATTTAACTGGATGACCGCGCAGTTTGGCTCGACAACTGGGCTACCCCTAAACACGTTATGAACAGATTTTGCCTAATTTATGATGCTTCGTTAGAAATAATTAATGCTAGATCGCTGAATATAATTTTGGTTTACTAAGCGATTTTGGTTATGCCTCCCATAACCAAACCACTGCTACAGTGGCTAAATTTGGTCATAATATGTGTTAGTTCGTGAAAGTTATAGGATTAACTAAACAAAAAGTTAACTTAAGTCTTTAAAGTTTGTAAAAGTCCTTTAAAATCTTGCTAATCGGTTTTTTCTAATCTCGAAATAATTGGCAAATGTAGAACGTGGGTAGATACATCATCATTATTAGCTTATCAACTGCCCACTACAGGGTCAGGTCTCCCGCCTTAGAGGGGATATGGAGCTTAGACTCACCACGCTGCTCCAATGCGGATTTTCGGGCTTAGGGTGATAAAGTTTCATTTATTAACGATCACTATCTGATGTTGAATGGCGAATAAATGGTTTCGCTAGAAATGTAAATGATATATAAAGTTACCATACATTGCTTTAAATTATACGCAATAGTTAAGGCAGCGCATACATATAATTCTGATTTAATGAACAACTTACAGCACGAATTTAAGTCATTGTCAAAAAATAAACACTTAATTTAATATTCTTCGAAAATAAACTTGTTTACCTGTATAAAGTTAAAATGTTTATGTGACAGCACGCACTAATCTCATGGATTTTCAGTGGGATTCAAAAAGTTAGGTAGGTATTGAATAAATTGACTCCATTCGGTTCGGACTAGATTTTTTGTTCCAGAATAAATCCCGTCAATATTCAAATGACTGCGGATTGTATTGTGCGCAAATAACCAACATAGGTGCATTTAAACAGATCACGTTTGTTAGCATTGCTCAACAAATCACTATATTGTTAAAATGGAAATTCAGTTAATCTATATATATAAAAGAAAGTCGTGTTAGTTACACCACTTATAACTCAAGAACGGCAGAACAGATTTGGCTGAAAATTGGTAGGGAGGTAGCTTAGAGCCAGGAGCGACAGCGTTCCCGTGTGACTTGACATGAAACGTCAGTCACTATAAAACGTGGTATAACAAAAAAGAATCAGACTTGGAATAACAAAACGCAAATGACAGCTATGTAATGACGTATGGGTGACAATTTGATATTTGTAAGAAATCAACATTAAAACTATTTCTATTAAATAAATAATTAACAAGTGGATTGAAGTGAAGTGAAGTTTAATTAATAATGCCGCGACCAAGACGATCGAATCTTTCCCGACAAAGCCGTAATGCAAGAAGAATACAAAATACTGCAAATGAAAGGACTGAAGAAGAACAAGAAATTGCACGTGAACAGCGCCGCGATAGTATGGCTCGACTTCGTGCTTCTCAATCACGAGAGCAAAGTGAAGCAGCCCGTGAAACAGCTCGGTTGGGAATGCAGAATCGTCGAGCGAACAACAGAAGTCAACAAATAGATAATTTGCGACGCAGAACAAGATATTTAGCTGATTTGAATCGAGCAGCGTTTCGATACGATTGCAGCAATGATTATAGCTTGCATCCTAGCGTTTGCATTGGGCAAATGGACGTTGTTTGCGAGTATTGTGGTGCATTAAAGTTTTCCGGAGAAACGCCTGGATTATGCTGCCTTAATGGTAAAGTGAAATTGCCAGTGTTGACTCCGCCACATGAGCCATTGTATTCATTAGGCATGGGTAATATCGTCGTTGCGCTGAATTGAATCGTATCTATATATCAGATTTGAGTAACCGATATTGAATCTATATATTTTAATATCTATATATTGGCCAGAATCTATGATATTCCAAAACTGTTTGATACATCTGATAGTAAATATTTTGGACATCAGTTAAGTAACTATGTAGGTACTTGATTATGGAGTATGGACGTATTGTAAGTCTCTACTCAAGTGGTAAACTGTGGGGATCTTTTGGGTGAACACGCGTGACCTTGGCACGTGTTGTTGAAATATCGATGCATTTAAATTTTGTATGGGAGCCGTATAGATATAGAAACTTATGGCAATGGAAATTTTTATCGATGATATTATCCTAAGTCATATTGGCAGCGATCTTGATGAGTTTTATTATTTTACAATATTGTTTAATTTTATTCATGTATAGTGGTGTACTTATAATAAATGAATTGAACTTTCCTTCATACTTTGTTCAGGCTTAGGACTGACTGCATTTACCGCAATTATGGTAGTTTGAATTAGAATGACTAACAATATTATATGTTTACAACAAGCAATTGATAGTTATTGGCTTTTACTAAAGTTATGGTTCTAAATTTGTATAAAAATAATGCATGCATATTTAGAAGTTCATTTCTTAAGGGAATGCGTTAAGGGATTTTTAAGTGTTTTTTTAGGGTTCGCATAGTTAACAAGAAACTCTTATAACTTCAACAAGTCAGTTCATCTATGTGTTTGTTCGCGATTTATCTCATAAACTTTTAATTGTGAAAAACTGTAATTTGGTATGAATATACATCAATAAAATAAGTAAATAAAATACTCTACTAAAGTAATAAAATAAAAATCTCAAAACTTAAATTTTTACCTCCTTTTTATGTATATTTTATGTAAAAATAACAATGCAATATTAATTCTATCGTACAAAAAGGGTGTGGATAAGACCTTAAGTTATCAACATTATATTTAAATAATCTAAGAATTACATATTGATTCAAAATAATCTTTAAGATGTATAGATGGGTTAGTCAAAGTTGACTATAGACTTAAAAAAAAGTGTACATTACCAACTAAATTAATGTGCTTATGGATAAAAACTCACGGCGACAGTTCATGTAATTAAATTGAATGGAAAAGTATTTCTGTGAAATTTAGTTTATAAGTAAAAGTATTTTAGTAAACCGTCTAAAAACACGTTTTTAGAGAAGGAAATGTTCGCTCAAATTGTTTTTGAAAATTAGTCAAATGAGATTAATTACACTATTCTAAATTAGTGAAGTACAACTACGGAACCCTTTACATCATATGGCACACAATTGATCGGTTTTAATTTTTTAAAATAGAACACTTGAAATTCCTTTCACGCACTTGCGCCTAATCCTGCATCTTGCAATAAAAAATAGTGCGCCAGGTTAAGGTAAGAATGTGTAGAACTATTTCAAAGTAAGTCTTTTAGACATATTTATGATAAAAGTTTACCGTGTAATTACTTCAATTTATTTATTTGCCTATCTTTTACGTTTTCAGGGCTGAATTGTTGATATTCCATATGTAATGAAAATATTCAAGATAGTTAGAAGGTAGGTATATAATACGTGTATATAAGTAACTCTATAATAACTCGTAAATACATACTCTAGCAGTTGGATGTCTGTTACATTTTCTAATCAGAATAGCGTAAATAACTAAGCCCATTTTGATAATTTTTAATATTAAGATAGAGGGTCATAATAGGTATCTTATGACTATGACTAACTTTCGTCGTGATAAAATGACAAAATAAATCTACAATCCATAAATTTTACAATACCCAATGTTTTTTTACGGGTCGAATTCAGACCCTTGACCAGCAGCGTGAAAAAATCGTGACAAAAACTCAAGAACGTCACATGATAACCGATTGCATTGTTAGCTTAGCATTGCATTGTTTGAATTACATCTTTCTACTTTTGGGTAACTTAGACCTTAATAAAAAGCTATTAAGTGCGGCATGCTGCTGAACGTAAAAACATATTAGCAAAAATATTTGTAAATATAAGTCCACAACTCCACACTCAACTATTGCAGGCTTAAAATTCACAAGTTCAAAATTAGGGTAATATGAGTAAGTCAAGGCCGAAGGTCAATACAACCATTATTTTTATTTAAAAATAGATTTTAAAACTTACAACTTAAGATTTAAAATAGTTTGAAATTATTTATTTTACCCAGGTAGTTGTTAATATTTTTTTCCAAATTAAGCCTTAGGCTCTTAGAAATAACGTTGATAATCGCATTTTCAGTCTTTCTTGTACCGCTGTATCTCTTAATACGGCTCATGCGCTCGGCGCTCGATTCGTCGGTTTCAGTTGTAAGAATATCATAGATTTTTCAATATCATATGTACAGCCCGTACCTATGATATTGAAACAGTAGAGCAGTACTGCAGTACGCTCCTTAGCGGTACCACGTCGCGTAGTACGCGTCGACATCTAATATATAGTTAGCGTGTTTTCTGATATATAGCTATTAGATATTGGACCAATATATAGGTACAGAAAACGCGTATGATTTGTATCGCCCACTCCTAGTATTCATTGCTTTGTGGCGAAACACAAGAATCACGCCTCTTTCTTGCAAATACTCGAAAATACAATAGTTGTTTCCAAATGACGTCATTTGGGGCAGACATTATCGAAGAAGGAGGATTTAATCCGACATTTAAGGTATTTATTTTTGTACTTACATAGAATGTAGTTAAAGAATAACTTACTTTATCTATTGGTATGTATTATATTTGCTAATACTGAACTCTACTCTCCCACAGAAAAAGTGTTTATAACCCAGTTAATACTGTCTGGTTTTTATTTTGTAGATACAAGGACAGATTCACCATCGAATTGGATCATTACTACCTTTCGAAGATACACAGAATAAATTTTTACAAATATATTTCATGGGCAACATGGAAGAACAACTTGATCGACGCCTAGGGATCAATGCAGGAATGAAGCGAGCAATTCTTCAAGACTTGCAGTGTCTGCTTCATGAACATCATGCGTTGGTCAGGTTGTTTAAGAGTGCTTTAGAGCGCATGCCAAATGATGACTATAAAGTTGTCATCAAAGCAGATAAACGACCATCTGGAACACACGAACGCACATTTAATGCTCCAACAGTAGACGAAGTTGCCATCCTGATTAGGAGTGGGCGATACAAATCATACGCGTTTTCTGTACCTATATATTGGTCCAATATCTAATAGCTATATATCAGAAAACACGCTAACTATATATTAGATGTCGACGCGTACTACGCGACGTGGTACCGCTAAGGAGCGTACTGCAGTACTGCTCTACTGTTTCAATATCATAGGTACGGGCTGTACATATGATATTGAAAAATCTATGATATTCTTACAACTGAAACCGACGAATCGAGCGCCGAGCGCATGAGCCGTATTAAGAGATACAGCGGTACAAGAAAGACTGAAAATGCGATTATCAACGTTATTTCTAAGAGCCTAAGGCTTAATTTGGAAAAAAATATTAACAACTACCTGGGTAAAATAAATAATTTCAAACTATTTTAAATCTTAAGTTGTAAGTTTTAAAATCTATTTTTAAATAAAAATAATGGTTGTATTGACCTTCGGCCTTGACTTACTCATATTACCCTAATTTTGAACTTGTGAATTTTAAGCCTGCAATAGTTGAGTGTGGAGTTGTGGACTTATATTTACAAATATTTTTGCTAATATGTTTTTACGTTCAGCAGCATGCCGCACTTAATAGCTTTTTATTAAGGTCTAAGTTACCCAAAAGTAGAAAGATGTAATTCAAACAATGCAATGCTAAGCTAACAATGCAATCGGTTATCATGTGACGTTCTTGAGTTTTTGTCACGATTTTTTCACGCTGCTGGTCAAGGGTCTGAATTCGACCCGTAAAAAAACATTGGGTATTGTAAAATTTATGGATTGTAGATTTATTTTGTCATTTTATCACGACGAAAGTTAGTCATAGTCATAAGATACCTATTATGACCCTCTATCTTAATATAAAAATTATCAAAATGGGCTTAGTTATTTACGCTATTCTGATTAGAAAATGTAACAGACATCCAACTGCTAGAGTATGTATTTACGAGTTATTATAGAGTTACTTATATACACGTATTATATACCTACCTTCTAACTATCTTGAATATTTTCATTACATATGGAATATCAACAATTCAGCCCTGAAAACGTAAAAGATAGGCAAATAAATAAATTGAAGTAATTACACGGTAAACTTTTATCATAAATATGTCTAAAAGACTTACTTTGAAATAGTTCTACACATTCTTACCTTAACCTGGCGCACTATTTTTTATTGCAAGATGCAGGATTAGGCGCAAGTGCGTGAAAGGAATTTCAAGTGTTCTATTTTAAAAAATTAAAACCGATCAATTGTGTGCCATATGATGTAAAGGGTTCCGTAGTTGTACTTCACTAATTTAGAATAGTGTAATTAATCTCATTTGACTAATTTTCAAAAACAATTTGAGCGAACATTTCCTTCTCTAAAAACGTGTTTTTAGACGGTTTACTAAAATACTTTTACTTATAAACTAAATTTCACAGAAATACTTTTCCATTCAATTTAATTACATGAACTGTCGCCGTGAGTTTTTATCCATAAGCACATTAATTTAGTTGGTAATGTACACTTTTTTTTAAGTCTATAGTCAACTTTGACTAACCCATCTATACATCTTAAAGATTATTTTGAATCAATATGTAATTCTTAGATTATTTAAATATAATGTTGATAACTTAAGGTCTTATCCACACCCTTTTTGTACGATAGAATTAATATTGCATTGTTATTTTTACATAAAATATACATAAAAAGGAGGTAAAAATTTAAGTTTTGAGATTTTTATTTTATTACTTTAGTAGAGTATTTTATTTACTTATTTTATTGATGTATATTCATACCAAATTACAGTTTTTCACAATTAAAAGTTTATGAGATAAATCGCGAACAAACACATAGATGAACTGACTTGTTGAAGTTATAAGAGTTTCTTGTTAACTATGCGAACCCTAAAAAAACACTTAAAAATCCCTTAACGCATTCCCTTAAGAAATGAACTTCTAAATATGCATGCATTATTTTTATACAAATTTAGAACCATAACTTTAGTAAAAGCCAATAACTATCAATTGCTTGTTGTAAACATATAATATTGTTAGTCATTCTAATTCAAACTACCATAATTGCGGTAAATGCAGTCAGTCCTAAGCCTGAACAAAGTATGAAGGAAAGTTCAATTCATTTATTATAAGTACACCACTATACATGAATAAAATTAAACAATATTGTAAAATAATAAAACTCATCAAGATCGCTGCCAATATGACTTAGGATAATATCATCGATAAAAATTTCCATTGCCATAAGTTTCTATATCTATACGGCTCCCATACAAAATTTAAATGCATCGATATTTCAACAACACGTGCCAAGGTCACGCGTGTTCACCCAAAAGATCCCCACAGTTTACCACTTGAGTAGAGACTTACAATACGTCCATACTCCATAATCAAGTACCTACATAGTTACTTAACTGATGTCCAAAATATTTACTATCAGATGTATCAAACAGTTTTGGAATATCATAGATTCTGGCCAATATATAGATATTAAAATATATAGATTCAATATCGGTTACTCAAATCTGATATATAGATACGATTCAATTCAGCGCAACGACGATATTACCCATGCCTAATCCTGATTGTTGGTGAACAATTGGAAAAACGCGATATTGTGCTTACACGTCGCGATACTGGGCAACTGCAACAAATATCTGAAACTCATCGATCATATGACGCATTGCAATAACCACTGATGTTTTGGCAAGGAGAAGATGGATATTATTTTAATATTAAAATGATAAATCCATTGAATGGTAAAGTATCAGTATCTTAATAATGGTTCATGTCTGTATTATTTGCCTTTGAAATGGTTAATTATCAAATTTTTAATTTCAGGTGAAGAAACTACAAAGAAAGTTAGCTCAATGAATTATTATGCATATCGTTTGATGATTCGTCAAAATGCTGACAACTATTTGCTGCGGTTTCGTCGATTGTTTCAGCAGTATTGCGTTGACATGTATGTAAAAATAGAAACGGAACGTTTAACATTTATTAGGTTGAACCAAGCCAAACTGCGTTCTGAGGAGTACATCCATTTACGTGATGCAGTTAGTACTGAAGGAAATACAGCTAATATTGGACGATTAACTATACTGCCGGCGACGTACATTGGTAGCCCACGTCATATGCATGAATATGCACAAGATGCAATGACATATGTGCGTCATTACGGCCGGCCAGATCTCTTTATTACTTTTACCTGTAATCCAAAATGGATAGAAATTACTCAATTGCTGCTTCCCGGACAAACATCAAATGATAGACACGACATCACAGCACGTATATTCAGGCGAAAAATTCGGTCCGTGATGAACTTTATTGTTAAACAACGCGTCTTTGGAGATACTCGATGCTGGATGTATTCAATCGAATGGCAAAAGCGAGGCCTGCCGCACGCACACATTCTTATTTGGTTACTGGAAAGAATTCAGCCTGACCAAATAGATGATATCATATGTGCCGAGATTCCTGATCATGAAGTCGATCCAGACCTACATGATGTTGTTACTACTAATATGATTCATGGACCGTGTGGTGCCATCAACCCCCAATCAACTTGCATGGTCGATGGAAAGTGCTCTAAACGATATCCACGGAAATTAACGGCGGAGACTGTCACTGGCAACGATGGGTATCCGCTGTATCGGCGTCGATCACCAGATGACAACGGTCGAACTGTCACAACGAAAGTGAAAAGAATGGATTTCGTTGTCGACAACAGTTGGATTGTTCCATATTCACCACTTATTTCTAAAACGTTCAAGACACATTGCAACGTTGAATACTGCAATTCAGTTAAGTCCATAAAATATATTTGCAAATATGTCACGAAAGGCAGTGATATGGCGGTTTTTGGATTGCAATCCTCGAATACCAACGATGAAATTTCACGCTATCAAGTTGGTCGTTATGTGAACTGTAATGAAGCGATTTGGCGTATATTCGCATTTCCCATTCACGAACGTCATCCTACTGTTATACATTTGGCGGTGCATCTGGAGAATGGTCAACGAGTATATTTCACGGCTTCTAATGCTATGCAACGTGCTGAAACACCTCCAGCAACTACATTGACCAGTTTTTTTGCAATCTGCCAAAGCGATCAGTTTGCAAGAACTTTGCTTTACTCGGAGATGCCACGTTATTATACTTGGAATGCTTTATCCAAGAATTTTCAAAGACGGAAGCAAGGTGATGCTGTTCCTGGGTATCCAGATGTGCGTTCTACTGATGCTCTTGGTCGTATGTATACAGTTAATCCAAAGAATGATGAATGTTTCTATTTGCGGTTGTTGCTGGTAAATGTGCGTGGGCCAACTTCATTTGAGACACTACGAACTGTTAATGGTGTTATATTCCCAACATATCGTGCTGCATGTGAAGAATTGAACTTATTAGAAAACGATACCCATTGGGATACGACAATCGCTGAAGCCATTATCTCTGCATCTCCAAGTCAGATACGCACATTATTCGCTATCATAATTTCGACATGTTTTCCATCAAACCCATGTAACCTGTGGCACAAATACAAGAATAGTATGTCAGAAGATATTTTACATCAAAGTCGTGTCAGTTCCAGAAATCACGATATTGAGATGAATGAGGAGATACATAATCGTGCTTTACTTTTGATCGAAGATATGTGTTACCTCATGTGCGGTAATTTATTAATCAGGTTAGGAATGCCAGCGCCAAATCGTGAAATGAATGACGCATTTAATCGAGAATTGGAACGGGAACGTGAATATGATCACCAGGAATTAGATTTAGTAGTTCAAATGTACCCCTGTTGAATTACCAACAAAAGGAAGTTTATGATACTTTAATGAAGGCAATCGCTGATGAAAATGGTGGTTTATATTTCCTAGATGCCCCTGGTGGAACTGGCAAGACATTCCTTATGTCATTAGTTTTAGCAACTGTTCGGGCGAGATCCAACATAGCGGTTGCAGTTGCTTCTTCTGGAATAGCAGCCACATTGTTAGAAGGATGCCGTACAGCTCATTCAGCATTCAAATTACCGTTAAATCTTCAAACTATTGAAGAACCAACGTGTAATATTGCAAAACACTCAGCAATGGCCAAAGTTTTAGCGGCATCGAAAATCATCATCTGGGACGAATGCACAATGGCGCATAAACGTGCATTAGAAGCACTTAACCGAACATTAAAAGATTTACGCAATGACTCGAGATGTTTTGGAGGAGCAATGATTTTACTGTCTGGCGATTTCCGCCAAATACTGCCAGTAATTTCAAGATCTACGGCTGCCGACGAAATAAACGCTTGCCTCAAATCGTCAAATCTATGGCGCTATGTGAAGAAACTGCAGCTGACAACAAACATGAGAGTTACATTGCTTAATGATACATCTGCTGAAGATTTCTCGGAGCAATTGCTGACTATCGGTAATGGTCAAGTACCTGTCGATGAATCGAGCGGATTAATTTCATTTCCAAATAATTTCTGTAATTTTGTCTCATCAAAAGACGAACTTATCAACAATGTATTTCCAAATATTATTTCTAACTACAAAAATAATGAATGGTTGAGTGAGCGAGCAATTTTAGCGGCTAAGAATAAAGATGTAGATGACCTGAACTACATAATTCAAAATAAGATCATTGGAACAATGCATTCATTCAAATCTATTGACTGCGTCACAAATAAAGATGAAGCCACCAACTATCCAATTGAATTTTTAAACTCTTTGGACGTGCCTGGCTTACCACCGCACAATTTACGCCTAAAGGTTGGCTCCGTAGTAATCATGCTTCGAAACATAAACCAACCAAAACTGTGCAACGGTACGCGTTTGGTGGTTAGTAAATTGATGAACAATGTAATTTACGCTACAATAATGATAGGAAAATTCAAAGGTGAGGAAGTTCTCATTCCGAGGATCCCGATGATCCCAACCGATATGCCGTTTGAATTTAAAAGACTTCAATTTCCGATACGTCTTGCATTTGCCATGACCATCAACAAATCACAAGGCCAATCCTTAAAAGTTTGTGGTTTAAATCTAGAACATTCATGTTTTTCCCATGGTCAATTATACGTGGCATGTTCACGGGTCGGAAGACCATCTGCGTTGGTTGTTTTTGCGCCTGATAATAAAACAAAAAATGTCGTGTATCACAAGGTGCTTAAGTGAAGAGCAACCTATGTACCTACTAAAATACAGAAATAATAATGAATGATTAATGTAGTTATTAAATTTTTTTTTTGGATTTTTTTTCCAATAAAAAAAAATCTGCTTATTTATTGCCATTAAGGCGGAACAAAGTTCGCCGGGTCAGCTAGTTAACAACTATATAAATACCTTTAGCTAGGCTAGGTCTTTTCTTATAAAGGAAGGGTTATGGAGTCTAGAAACTACAAAAGCTGTTTCTTATTTTTTAACCGACGAAAAAAAACGGAGGAGGTTCTCAATTCGACACGTATATTTTTTTTTTTTTTTTATGTATGACCACGCATAACTTTTTACAGTGTTGTCCGATTTTGATAATTCTTTTTTTATTAGAAAGGGCGTACATCCAAGGTGGTCCCATTGTCCTCATGTTAAGATCTGCTGATGATATCCTGGGGAAATTGAAGGAACTCTTCAAATTTTGGAGGCACGCTTACAGCGATTTCGGTTTTTGACTCGGTATCGGTAGCTTTTTGGCTACTAGTGCCATATAATATACTATGACAGTATAGTACAAGTACTGTACGTGGCGATAAATCACTAAAAAGTAAGAAATAAAATTTTTTAACAAAAATAGAACCGACTCAAAACGCACTAAAAAGTAAAAAATAACTGTGTCATTTAGTTGCTTTAATTTACTTAAGCATATCTAGGAGTCGGTGCCAGCCAAGGTTTTTACTTTCATTTTAGCGTGTTTTCTGATATATAGCTATTAGATATTGGACCAATATATAGGTACAGAAAACGCGTATGATTTGTATCGCCCACTCCTAGTATTCATTGCTTTGTGGCGAAACACAAGAATCACGCCTCTTTCTTGCAAATACTCGAAAATACAATAGTTGTTTCCAAATGACGTCATTTGGGGCAGACATTATCGAAGAAGGAGGATTTAATCCGACATTTAAGGTATTTATTTTTGTACTTACATAGAATGTAGTTAAAGAATAACTTACTTTATCTATTGGTATGTATTATATTTGCTAATACTGAACTCTACTCTCCCACAGAAAAAGTGTTTATAACCCAGTTAATACTGTCTGGTTTTTATTTTGTAGATACAAGGACAGATTCACCATCGAATTGGATCATTACTACCTTTCGAAGATACACAGAATAAATTTTTACAAATATATTTCATGGGCAACATGGAAGAACAACTTGATCGACGCCTAGGGATCAATGCAGGAATGAAGCGAGCAATTCTTCAAGACTTGCAGTGTCTGCTTCATGAACATCATGCGTTGGTCAGGTTGTTTAAGAGTGCTTTAGAGCGCATGCCAAATGATGACTATAAAGTTGTCATCAAAGCAGATAAACGACCATCTGGAACACACGAACGCACATTTAATGCTCCAACAGTAGACGAAGTTGCCATCCTGATTAGGAGTGGGCGATACAAATCATACGCGTTTTCTGTACCTATATATTGGTCCAATATCTAATAGCTATATATCAGAAAACACGCTAACTATATATTAGATGTCGACGCGTACTACGCGACGTGGTACCGCTAAGGAGCGTACTGCAGTACTGCTCTACTGTTTCAATATCATAGGTACGGGCTGTACATATGATATTGAAAAATCTATGATATTCTTACAACTGAAACCGACGAATCGAGCGCCGAGCGCATGAGCCGTATTAAGAGATACAGCGGTACAAGAAAGACTGAAAATGCGATTATCAACGTTATTTCTAAGAGCCTAAGGCTTAATTTGGAAAAAAATATTAACAACTACCTGGGTAAAATAAATAATTTCAAACTATTTTAAATCTTAAGTTGTAAGTTTTAAAATCTATTTTTAAATAAAAATAATGGTTGTATTGACCTTCGGCCTTGACTTACTCATATTACCCTAATTTTGAACTTGTGAATTTTAAGCCTGCAATAGTTGAGTGTGGAGTTGTGGACTTATATTTACAAATATTTTTGCTAATATGTTTTTACGTTCAGCAGCATGCCGCACTTAATAGCTTTTTATTAAGGTCTAAGTTACCCAAAAGTAGAAAGATGTAATTCAAACAATGCAATGCTAAGCTAACAATGCAATCGGTTATCATGTGACGTTCTTGAGTTTTTGTCACGATTTTTTCACGCTGCTGGTCAAGGGTCTGAATTCGACCCGTAAAAAAACATTGGGTATTGTAAAATTTATGGATTGTAGATTTATTTTGTCATTTTATCACGACGAAAGTTAGTCATAGTCATAAGATACCTATTATGACCCTCTATCTTAATATAAAAATTATCAAAATGGGCTTAGTTATTTACGCTATTCTGATTAGAAAATGTAACAGACATCCAACTGCTAGAGTATGTATTTACGAGTTATTATAGAGTTACTTATATACACGTATTATATACCTACCTTCTAACTATCTTGAATATTTTCATTACATATGGAATATCAACAATTCAGCCCTGAAAACGTAAAAGATAGGCAAATAAATAAATTGAAGTAATTACACGGTAAACTTTTATCATAAATATGTCTAAAAGACTTACTTTGAAATAGTTCTACACATTCTTACCTTAACCTGGCGCACTATTTTTTATTGCAAGATGCAGGATTAGGCGCAAGTGCGTGAAAGGAATTTCAAGTGTTCTATTTTAAAAAATTAAAACCGATCAATTGTGTGCCATATGATGTAAAGGGTTCCGTAGTTGTACTTCACTAATTTAGAATAGTGTAATTAATCTCATTTGACTAATTTTCAAAAACAATTTGAGCGAACATTTCCTTCTCTAAAAACGTGTTTTTAGACGGTTTACTAAAATACTTTTACTTATAAACTAAATTTCACAGAAATACTTTTCCATTCAATTTAATTACATGAACTGTCGCCGTGAGTTTTTATCCATAAGCACATTAATTTAGTTGGTAATGTACACTTTTTTTTAAGTCTATAGTCAACTTTGACTAACCCATCTATACATCTTAAAGATTATTTTGAATCAATATGTAATTCTTAGATTATTTAAATATAATGTTGATAACTTAAGGTCTTATCCACACCCTTTTTGTACGATAGAATTAATATTGCATTGTTATTTTTACATAAAATATACATAAAAAGGAGGTAAAAATTTAAGTTTTGAGATTTTTATTTTATTACTTTAGTAGAGTATTTTATTTACTTATTTTATTGATGTATATTCATACCAAATTACAGTTTTTCACAATTAAAAGTTTATGAGATAAATCGCGAACAAACACATAGATGAACTGACTTGTTGAAGTTATAAGAGTTTCTTGTTAACTATGCGAACCCTAAAAAAACACTTAAAAATCCCTTAACGCATTCCCTTAAGAAATGAACTTCTAAATATGCATGCATTATTTTTATACAAATTTAGAACCATAACTTTAGTAAAAGCCAATAACTATCAATTGCTTGTTGTAAACATATAATATTGTTAGTCATTCTAATTCAAACTACCATAATTGCGGTAAATGCAGTCAGTCCTAAGCCTGAACAAAGTATGAAGGAAAGTTCAATTCATTTATTATAAGTACACCACTATACATGAATAAAATTAAACAATATTGTAAAATAATAAAACTCATCAAGATCGCTGCCAATATGACTTAGGATAATATCATCGATAAAAATTTCCATTGCCATAAGTTTCTATATCTATACGGCTCCCATACAAAATTTAAATGCATCGATATTTCAACAACACGTGCCAAGGTCACGCGTGTTCACCCAAAAGATCCCCACAGTTTACCACTTGAGTAGAGACTTACAATACGTCCATACTCCATAATCAAGTACCTACATAGTTACTTAACTGATGTCCAAAATATTTACTATCAGATGTATCAAACAGTTTTGGAATATCATAGATTCTGGCCAATATATAGATATTAAAATATATAGATTCAATATCGGTTACTCAAATCTGATATATAGATACGATTCAATTCAGCGCAACGACGATATTACCCATGCCTAATCCTGATTGTTGGTGAACAATTGGAAAAACGCGATATTGTGCTTACACGTCGCGATACTGGGCAACTGCAACAAATATCTGAAACTCATCGATCATATGACGCATTGCAATAACCACTGATGTTTTGGCAAGGAGAAGATGGATATTATTTTAATATTAAAATGATAAATCCATTGAATGGTAAAGTATCAGTATCTTAATAATGGTTCATGTCTGTATTATTTGCCTTTGAAATGGTTAATTATCAAATTTTTAATTTCAGGTGAAGAAACTACAAAGAAAGTTAGCTCAATGAATTATTATGCATATCGTTTGATGATTCGTCAAAATGCTGACAACTATTTGCTGCGGTTTCGTCGATTGTTTCAGCAGTATTGCGTTGACATGTATGTAAAAATAGAAACGGAACGTTTAACATTTATTAGGTTGAACCAAGCCAAACTGCGTTCTGAGGAGTACATCCATTTACGTGATGCAGTTAGTACTGAAGGAAATACAGCTAATATTGGACGATTAACTATACTGCCGGCGACGTACATTGGTAGCCCACGTCATATGCATGAATATGCACAAGATGCAATGACATATGTGCGTCATTACGGCCGGCCAGATCTCTTTATTACTTTTACCTGTAATCCAAAATGGATAGAAATTACTCAATTGCTGCTTCCCGGACAAACATCAAATGATAGACACGACATCACAGCACGTATATTCAGGCGAAAAATTCGGTCCGTGATGAACTTTATTGTTAAACAACGCGTCTTTGGAGATACTCGATGCTGGATGTATTCAATCGAATGGCAAAAGCGAGGCCTGCCGCACGCACACATTCTTATTTGGTTACTGGAAAGAATTCAGCCTGACCAAATAGATGATATCATATGTGCCGAGATTCCTGATCATGAAGTCGATCCAGACCTACATGATGTTGTTACTACTAATATGATTCATGGACCGTGTGGTGCCATCAACCCCCAATCAACTTGCATGGTCGATGGAAAGTGCTCTAAACGATATCCACGGAAATTAACGGCGGAGACTGTCACTGGCAACGATGGGTATCCGCTGTATCGGCGTCGATCACCAGATGACAACGGTCGAACTGTCACAACGAAAGTGAAAAGAATGGATTTCGTTGTCGACAACAGTTGGATTGTTCCATATTCACCACTTATTTCTAAAACGTTCAAGACACATTGCAACGTTGAATACTGCAATTCAGTTAAGTCCATAAAATATATTTGCAAATATGTCACGAAAGGCAGTGATATGGCGGTTTTTGGATTGCAATCCTCGAATACCAACGATGAAATTTCACGCTATCAAGTTGGTCGTTATGTGAACTGTAATGAAGCGATTTGGCGTATATTCGCATTTCCCATTCACGAACGTCATCCTACTGTTATACATTTGGCGGTGCATCTGGAGAATGGTCAACGAGTATATTTCACGGCTTCTAATGCTATGCAACGTGCTGAAACACCTCCAGCAACTACATTGACCAGTTTTTTTGCAATCTGCCAAAGCGATCAGTTTGCAAGAACTTTGCTTTACTCGGAGATGCCACGTTATTATACTTGGAATGCTTTATCCAAGAATTTTCAAAGACGGAAGCAAGGTGATGCTGTTCCTGGGTATCCAGATGTGCGTTCTACTGATGCTCTTGGTCGTATGTATACAGTTAATCCAAAGAATGATGAATGTTTCTATTTGCGGTTGTTGCTGGTAAATGTGCGTGGGCCAACTTCATTTGAGACACTACGAACTGTTAATGGTGTTATATTCCCAACATATCGTGCTGCATGTGAAGAATTGAACTTATTAGAAAACGATACCCATTGGGATACGACAATCGCTGAAGCCATTATCTCTGCATCTCCAAGTCAGATACGCACATTATTCGCTATCATAATTTCGACATGTTTTCCATCAAACCCATGTAACCTGTGGCACAAATACAAGAATAGTATGTCAGAAGATATTTTACATCAAAGTCGTGTCAGTTCCAGAAATCACGATATTGAGATGAATGAGGAGATACATAATCGTGCTTTACTTTTGATCGAAGATATGTGTTACCTCATGTGCGGTAATTTATTAATCAGGTTAGGAATGCCAGCGCCAAATCGTGAAATGAATGACGCATTTAATCGAGAATTGGAACGGGAACGTGAATATGATCACCAGGAATTAGATTTAGTAGTTCAAATGTACCCCTGTTGAATTACCAACAAAAGGAAGTTTATGATACTTTAATGAAGGCAATCGCTGATGAAAATGGTGGTTTATATTTCCTAGATGCCCCTGGTGGAACTGGCAAGACATTCCTTATGTCATTAGTTTTAGCAACTGTTCGGGCGAGATCCAACATAGCGGTTGCAGTTGCTTCTTCTGGAATAGCAGCCACATTGTTAGAAGGATGCCGTACAGCTCATTCAGCATTCAAATTACCGTTAAATCTTCAAACTATTGAAGAACCAACGTGTAATATTGCAAAACACTCAGCAATGGCCAAAGTTTTAGCGGCATCGAAAATCATCATCTGGGACGAATGCACAATGGCGCATAAACGTGCATTAGAAGCACTTAACCGAACATTAAAAGATTTACGCAATGACTCGAGATGTTTTGGAGGAGCAATGATTTTACTGTCTGGCGATTTCCGCCAAATACTGCCAGTAATTTCAAGATCTACGGCTGCCGACGAAATAAACGCTTGCCTCAAATCGTCAAATCTATGGCGCTATGTGAAGAAACTGCAGCTGACAACAAACATGAGAGTTACATTGCTTAATGATACATCTGCTGAAGATTTCTCGGAGCAATTGCTGACTATCGGTAATGGTCAAGTACCTGTCGATGAATCGAGCGGATTAATTTCATTTCCAAATAATTTCTGTAATTTTGTCTCATCAAAAGACGAACTTATCAACAATGTATTTCCAAATATTATTTCTAACTACAAAAATAATGAATGGTTGAGTGAGCGAGCAATTTTAGCGGCTAAGAATAAAGATGTAGATGACCTGAACTACATAATTCAAAATAAGATCATTGGAACAATGCATTCATTCAAATCTATTGACTGCGTCACAAATAAAGATGAAGCCACCAACTATCCAATTGAATTTTTAAACTCTTTGGACGTGCCTGGCTTACCACCGCACAATTTACGCCTAAAGGTTGGCTCCGTAGTAATCATGCTTCGAAACATAAACCAACCAAAACTGTGCAACGGTACGCGTTTGGTGGTTAGTAAATTGATGAACAATGTAATTTACGCTACAATAATGATAGGAAAATTCAAAGGTGAGGAAGTTCTCATTCCGAGGATCCCGATGATCCCAACCGATATGCCGTTTGAATTTAAAAGACTTCAATTTCCGATACGTCTTGCATTTGCCATGACCATCAACAAATCACAAGGCCAATCCTTAAAAGTTTGTGGTTTAAATCTAGAACATTCATGTTTTTCCCATGGTCAATTATACGTGGCATGTTCACGGGTCGGAAGACCATCTGCGTTGGTTGTTTTTGCGCCTGATAATAAAACAAAAAATGTCGTGTATCACAAGGTGCTTAAGTGAAGAGCAACCTATGTACCTACTAAAATACAGAAATAATAATGAATGATTAATGTAGTTATTAAATTTTTTTTTTGGATTTTTTTTCCAATAAAAAAAAATCTGCTTATTTATTGCCATTAAGGCGGAACAAAGTTCGCCGGGTCAGCTAGTTAACAACTATATAAATACCTTTAGCTAGGCTAGGTCTTTTCTTATAAAGGAAGGGTTATGGAGTCTAGAAACTACAAAAGCTGTTTCTTATTTTTTAACCGACGAAAAAAAACGGAGGAGGTTCTCAATTCGACACGTATATTTTTTTTTTTTTTTTTTTTATGTATGACCACGCATAACTTTTTACAGTGTTGTCCGATTTTGATAATTCTTTTTTTATTAGAAAGGGCATACATCCAAGGTGGTCCCATTGTCCTCATGTTAAGATCTGCTGATGATATCCTGGGGAAATTGAAGGAACTCTTCAAATTTTGGAGGCACGCTTACAGCGATTTCGGTTTTTGACTCGGTATCGGTAGCTTTTTGGCTACTAGTGCCATATAATATACTATGACAGTATAGTACAAGTACTGTACGTGGCGATAAATCACTAAAAAGTAAGAAATAAAATTTTTTAACAAAAATAGAACCGACTCAAAACGCACTAAAAAGTAAAAAATAACTGTGTCATTTAGTTGCTTTAATTTACTTAAGCATATCTAGGAGTCGGTGCCAGCCAAGGTTTTTACTTTCAAGGACGTTACCTAGAACCCACAAACTGCTTTACTACGTAAAATAAATGTTCCTTAAACTTGGCTGGCACCGACTTCATAGATATGCTTAAGTAAATTAAAGCAACGAAATGACACAGTTATTTTTTACTTTTTAGTGCGTTTTGAGTCGGTTCTATTTTTGTTAAAAAATTTTATTAAGGTAATAATTGACGGTTCAAGCAAATGGTGATAATTTTTTATAGACTACAAGTTGGCCCTTGACCCGCTATGACACACCTGATGTTAAGTGATAATTCAATAAAAGATGGAAGCGGGCTAACTTGTTACAAGTGGGATGAAAATCCACACCCTTTCCGGTTTCCACACGATATCTACCGGAACGCTAAATCGTAGAGCGGTACGTCTTTGCCGGCAGGGTGGTAACTAGCGACTGCCAAAGCCTCCCACCAGCCAGACCAGGACTAATTAAGAAAATAATCTCAATGCCCCCCCAGGAATCAAACTCAGGACGTCCGTCTTATAAAACCTCTGTGCAGACTACTGCTCCACGGAGGCCGTCGAAAACTACTATAAAGTCTACAAAGCGCGCTGAGTTTTAGTTTCACATCCCCTCTTTTATAAAGCCGAGAATATAACTTTGGTAAAGTATTGCTTCCCTCCGGTATCTATTTATTGTTAGTTATTTATTTACAACAACAACAAACAAGCCGGATATTGCAATTAGCTCCATTTGATTGGCCATATTTGCTGAAATACATATTAGGTGCAAATCTAACTGTGAATTCCAGGCCGGTGAAATTGATGCAGTGAAGCAAAATTACATTTACATATTGGAAAAGGTTTGAAACGGATAGCTTGAATATAAATTGAAGTGATATACAAGTAGGTTTGTTAATTGTCTATGTTATTTACGTTGCGTTTGTACATTGAAAAACCCTACTGTTACGAATTTTACAAAACGCAATTTTGTGTCAGGTTCCAATGACAATTTTACCAACATTGTTTTGGATTGGAACACAGCAATGCATGTACCATTGCTGTTTGTGTTACTTCTCCAAAAGACCTATGTTAAAAAAGCTAATCCTACTACTATATTTATAGCTTTATCCTTATAATTATAAGGACAAACGTTTGTATGTATGTATGGATGGATGTTTGTTACTCTTTCACGCAAAAACTACTAATTGGGTTTTGATGAAACCTCACAATAACATAGCTTACATATCAAAATAACACATAATAATAATATAATAATAATATTAATAGCCTTTATTAACAATCTTAAAACTAATTTACATTTTATCTTATTTCTACTTTAAACAAAAAAAAAAAACTGTTACTTGAAAAGAAAAGAAAATTATTAGTAAAATTTGTAAGTAGAATATTCTTTTCAGACACCGGTTCGATTGTTCTGCTTTTCAGCATAGGCCTCCCCAAGTCTTCTCCATAATGTTCGGTCTAGTGCTTTCCTCTTCCAAGTTGCACCTGCTACCTTTATGATATCGTCTTCCCATCTACGATTTTGCCTTCCTTTGTCGCTTCATGTATCTTGGGCACCAATCCGTCACTTCCTTAGCCCATTTTTCTGTTTTACATCTAATTAAGTGTCCAGTCCATTTCCATTTTAATTTCTTAACTCGGTATTTAATATCTGTAATCTTAATTTGTTTTCTTATTTTTGCTAGTGGAACTTTGTCTTTTAATTTAAGATTAAGTATACTTACTAGCACAGAATGGAAAGAAGAAGTAAAATAACACATAGACTACAGTATATCCCAAAATTCCCACGGAAACTAGACTGCACGGTGCAACCACGGGCATCCTCTAGGTGTGAATAATCAGTAGGTACTCATACTAATATACTCCACTAGGTATTACTTATTGTAACTAAATACACCTAATTTTTTAAATCAATGACGGGTAAGTTGGCGCCACATTAAATTACACTACAAAAAGGTTTCATTTGAAAAGTTTCTAATGATTAAAGTCTACAAATAAAATTCTAATCAACATCGTTCGACGGATCTCACAAAGCTGGCCTATTTAAAAAGTATTTGCGAAATACCTAAATCTGTTTTACGGATGACTGAGCGTTTACGACCGTTAAAAGGCTTCGCCTTGCATTTAACGTACGGACACAAAGCAAAATAATGTCGTTCACAAATCATAGGTAGCGCATACAATTATTATAAGCTTCAAAGAGCTTTATATTGCATTTGCAGCGCTTTGACGAAAGCAGATTGTATTGTTGGCATATAATAATATGAATAAATGTATGAGTTTGTTTGTCCTTATATTCAAGTACAACAATCACCTTAATAAAGTACAAAGACAAATTAATTCGAGTAAAATATGTTCTTTTTACAACGAAACTAGCTTTGCCCCGTGGTTATTGGAATATAAGTAGTCTATAGTACCTTTACAATATATTTTATAGAGCAACGAATTTTAAATATCAAGTCTTTTACTTGAAACTCGTAGGACTTTTATACAAATTTCCAACTCCCGTAGCGGTAGAGTTTCATAAAATCCGTTCCTTGCGGATGTTTACACCCTTTAAGGTTGTTGCCGAATTTCAAGTTTGTTGATTTTCATAGCTTCTGAGATTTCGTGATTTATCAGTGAGTTGTATATAATAAAAATTTAAAAGATAAGTATGTTACGTGGATAAAGAAATAAGTCAAGAAACTCATAGTAAATACTGTGTTGAACACTGGTTTTTAAACTATTTTAGAATTTAAAGAATCTTAAGTTCAAAGATGGGAAGAAAGGTGTATAGAAAAATTATAATTAACTGTGATAAAATTATGCTTGACAAGAAATAATTTATAATCCAGTGTTCTCGTATTTAATAAAAAACTTTACAGCCTAATTTTGGTTGAAAGTGATTGATTAATTAATTTAATATCGTCTGTAAACTTTTACCATGTTTCGGTTGGGAACCGTTTGGGAATCGTTATTTGAAGTCAATTTGCAATACTTTGGAAACCATAAAATATTACATAGTCATCTTTTATACTTACGAATTACATGCCTTTTAAGTGAATTCCAAAGAATTCCTAAAAGTTTTTAGTAAAACTTATATTTAGTATCCCAAAATGTATAATTTAGCCGTAGGCGTTACTTTGCAGAAGATCATGATGTAAATAATTTATTTATGTTAATATTTTCCACAAAACGGACAACGTCGCCAAAAGAGGATCCACGTACGGTTTCCTCCGAGATCTCTTCTTCCACAGGAAGAATTACAAATATTTAAAAAATTATTATAACCAATTCGTGGATACTAAAATGACTTTGTAGAAAATGAAATGTCAAAGTTTTCGGCAAAACTTAAATTTTCTTTGCAAATCTCACGCTGAACTTTCGTCACAAATCAAAAATATGCATGTTCGGAAAGGATTTTTGTCTTAGACCCAAGAAGACATAAATCTGCAAACTTGAAATCGTTTGCGAAGGATTTATTTAAGAGGGTAAAAGATGTGAATACTACCTTATTTTAGTCTGGGACATATTATTTTTATATTCTTTGTATAAACAAACATACTACAAAACTATAAAGTCTCAGTAAGACAAAAAAAAATTAGTGTTAGACAAAACATGATACAAAAAATCGTCTAACTAGAGACAGGGATAAGCTTGTTACTCAAAAGAAAAAAATCTTTTAAGTAACAAGTACTTTTTTGGACCAAAATACAGTTAAAGTCTTAATAAAAAATATTATTAAGATTACTTTTACTCCACTAATACTAGTGGAAGTCTCAGTTTTGTTCAGATTTTCTCATTAACTCTACAGTAATTTATGTATAAATACTATTATACATATGTCGAAAGAGGGTTGGACATAATGAATAAAATAATAGGGTATTTTTGTATTTAGAGTAATTATAACTAAACCACAAATAGATAACTGAAAGAATAATTAACAGCAATTTAATTAACAGTGAATTACTACTGGCAAATTATGGTATTATAATGATACGTAACGTCTCGTGTTAATTAATGCAACCCCAAGACACCGCGACTCAAGCTGAGAGTAATAATTAATTCGTTTGCACAAATTAATTATCAGAGGTGTCTAGGTTAAGCGATAAGCAAAGTACAACGTCTGCACCGTGCCACGCCAGAGCCAAGTTAGAATAACTCAAGTAGTGGGGTGAGTGGGGGTATCGAACGATGCGTCGCCGCAAGAGGGCGTAGCTGGTGTACGTGCAGTTCACAGACTTCTTTCTAGTCGCGTACGATGACGCAGGCGCCGTCACATACATACAATATACATACGTGCATTTACACAGCGATATTATTGTAGATATTATTACCATCGTCTATCATTTTGAATTTTTCAAACTAAAACCTGGATGATAACATAAAATTGATGAGTAACGAAACCAATATATGGGGATTTATTTCCATATTGATTTACGTGACGTTTTAACAATCTTTTTATAGTTGTAGGGTAAAAATTTGGATTAAAATTTGTTACCATAGACAATACCATACAATATTGTATGTGGTAACGTAACGTAATGGCTCTCGACCTTGAGATGTTATAAAAATTGACATATCCGAAGAATCGTGACTAATGTCGTTTCATTGTTGTAGGGTACGCATGTTTTCAGTGAAATATTTATTGTATAAAATAGTGTAGTGTTGTTAATAATAATTGAAACATGCTGGTGTCGAGTAAGTGGTATGCGCGGTGGATTTATGACAGATTGAAATTTTTCTTAATTTGTCTTGGTCTGGCTGGTGGGAGCTTTCCCATTACCACCCTACCGACAAAGACGTACCGCCAAGCGATTTAGCGTTCCGGTAAGATGTCGCGTAGAAACCGAAAGAGGTGTGGATTTCATCCTACTCTAAACAAGTTAGCTCGCTTCCATCTGAGATTGCATCATCACTTAACATCAGGTGTGACAGCAGTCAAGGGTCAACTAGTAGTCGATAAAAAAAAATATTTCTGACCGGATATTTTCTTGTCATAAACAATTTTTCTGGTGCGGCGTTCGTAATAAAAAAAATAAACAATATTGAACACATTGAACCTTCTGAGGGAGGCCTGGCTTGTAGTGGGCCGTAAATAGGCTGATAATGATAATAATGAATAGCTTTGATAATAACCCGTAAGCAAATCTAAATTATACCCTCAAATTGAATACAACCCAGTGATATAAATCGAGACCTTATCGTATATTGCGGTCCCGGTCCTATTCGGGTATTGCGGCAGCGTATCGACGACGTGGGTCTAGATTGATTTGACATGTAAATTGTAGAGTAAATTCATCAGGTTTAATTGTATCAACGGTTTCACGGTGATTCCAAATTGATTTGGGTTTCGGATCTGGTTACATCAATTTGCGTTGCGGGTTAGTGAGTTACATGTATTATAATATAATGGAAAACTATTCTTACAGTTGTATACTGATAGATTGATTGATTTTCATCAACAGTAACAAAGTTCTTTGGCCTTATCTTTGGGACAACTTTGGCGCAGTGGGATGCGCACTGAATTTATAATAAAGAGGTCGTGGGTTCAATTCCCGACTAGGCCGACTGAGATTTAAAAAATCTCAAGAATTTAAGGCTTAATTGAGCGTCTGGTGGTACAAAATTAAGATAACGATTAAAAATTTCCAGCTGAATGCACAGTTCTCGTGAAATGCAATGCTCTTTTAGATTGAACACACACACAATCGAAGAATTTCTATTAACGTTTGGTGACTGAAATAACTTGGCTATACTAGATAACTCCAACTTCCCGATCCCAAGTTTGGAATATACTGAAAATTTCAATTACCACAACCTGACAAAGGATTCGAACTGAATACTTTGGTATCGCCACGTAGACTATCCACTAGATAACAACTATATAGCCACATAGAAGTCTGTTAATTATTCGTTAGTCTAGATAGAGACTAGACCAAAGTCGTGGTGAGAAGTGTCGGATGTAAGCCAGTAGCAAATATTTAACTTCCCAAGCTTTTGCAGAAGAAAAGAAGAATAAAAAAATGGAAAAGTTTCCCTATTTATAACGCCTTTGACATTCGAAAATAGCGTCGCGCGACTTTGGTAACAATGCGGAAGGAAGTTCCTCGAAACTTGTGTACAGAAAAAATTGTAAAATAAAACCATGTTTGTCAATAAATCTCAAGCTTTATTCCCTAATGCATAAAGTTCTAATTTTCCTAAATAGACTGCTATTCAAATATTTACTATAGAGCCAAATTGATCGATCAATCACTCAAAATATTTACATAGGCTGTCCCCATTTTGCTAAATTTTTGTTTGATAACGTTTGACACCATAACGATTACTATTTTTTTTTATTCACTACATGTTAGCCCTTGACTGCTATCACACCTGATGTTAAGTGATGATGCAATCTATTATGGACTAACTTGCGAGGATTAGGATGAAATCCACACCCCGTTCAGTTTTTACACGATATCGTACGAAAAGATATTAATAAAACATTTCAAAATACTTGGCCATGTGGATTGTTGAATCAAAGCTAGTTTCAGTGAGTTAAAAGTGTCGCAAGACATAAATAATTTTGTGGCCAAGGTACATTCCGCGAGGCTCTCTGACATTGCCAGGAGGGAATCTAATATTATAAAGGCGAAAGTAGCTGTTTGGTAATCAATGACGCCTAAATTACTACTCCGATTTTATTGAAATTTGGTACAGAGATAGTTTAGAGTCTGAGAAAAGATACAGGCTATTTTTTAAACTATCACAACACATAGTTGCAAGCGCCCGCGGTATAAAATAAAAAAAATCGCTTGAGATTTTTTAATCGTCAAGAAAAATAAAAAATCAATAAAGCAAAAATTTACGAAACAGAAATGTTCTACTTTTATTTTTATTGAAATCTTTAAATAAGAAAGAAAGAAAGAAACATCTTTATTAATGCAATTATGCCACACATCACATGCAACACTGATTTTCAGCTGGGCCCTAGTCAAGGTGCCGCCACGCACAATAGCCTAAACAGCCTTGCCGTCTTAAATTTAATAAATTAAGAAAAAAACAAAAATAAATCTATAATAAGTTAATAACTAAAAAAACCTAAAATTATTATGACCTAAAATAGTATTAAAATAAAAAATAAAAAAAAACCACACATTTCTACATAATTATACTAAAATTACATATACATAAATATATACAAATTATCACTGCCTATAAAAAAGAAAAATATATGTAACTGTTTTTAAAATTCTAACAAAATATACGGACCAAGTTGATAACCTCCGTTATCGAAGTCGTTTACAACGAGTTATCAGCCAATCAAAGCTCGCCTTTCATCGTTACGAAGTGTTAATACGACAGTGAATAGTTACAAAAGAAACCTTTGACTCTCACTCCAACCACCGATAGCTTTGTTATTCTATAAATACGACATCAATTAATAAAGTAAGTCAATTTCTTAATGAAACTGTTATCTTAAATGTTTGACTCCCAATTATCGTTCACAACACTAATTGGGTCTTTTAGTACTCCTTGATTAGAGACCGAAGACCCGACAAATTGCTTTAATAAATAGCTAACGTAATTAGTTGAAGTAAATTTGATTCTGCCCTCTATGTATGTATATTTAAAATTATTTTCGTTCATTAAAGTTATTTGGATAAGAGAACATAAAATGACGTTCACATTAAGTTAGACTTTGATTTGACAATAAAATGGGGTTTGGTTCGATATGTGGTGCGGATAAGTTAAGAATTTTTCCATTAAGCAAATCCTTTTCATACATAGGAACTGCACCTAATTGTACTTCCTCGACAGATAGGATAGGACAGGAAAATATTCATCATTATGAGCCTATTAACTACCCACTACAGAGCCATTTATAGGGATATGGAGCGTAGACCCACCACGATACTCCAATGCGGCTCGGCGGGCTTAGAGTGATAGTGTTTCATTTATTAACCATCAACAGATTATGATATTATAGATTTTGATGATAGTGACTGGAACCGACGACTTAGCTGTTCTCCGAGGCATGAGGGTGTAACACTTCTCGACCATAGGATGAGAATGTGCAGAAAATTTCATAGAAGAATAAAAAATTCATAATTATTCCGTGACGAACCATCGACGAACCATCATGATCGAACTCAAATAGAGTAACCACTGGACCAACGAGGCTGTCGGATGTTCGGATGTTGCTATTCTAGGCTTATTTGATTTCCACGTACTCGTACATGTAGGCGGATAAAAGGGAGATTGTAGTTAACATTAAAGCGACATGTTCGGAAAGGTCATGTTAATTTTGTGAATAACACGCGCGAGAACTCCAAGAGTTTTCCAATTAGTTAATTACTGAGATGTACCCAATCTTACCTTCGTCATACATTCACCCGAAAATAGGATTTCTAATATTAATCATGTTTTGTACAATTACGAAGTTTAAGAGGTGAGTAGTTGAACGAAGCTTCAACAGTAAATTTTCTTGTTTAAGAGATTTAAAATCAGAAAATCAGATGGTAGTATGATAAAAGGTGAAGAATGCATGTTAAAGAGATGGAAGGAACATTTCGAAAGTTTATTTGAAAGAGATGAAGCAGGGACTGACATATCCTCTGCGGAAAATAATGAGAAAGAGATCAATATCAGTGAGATTAGTATGGAAGAGATTATGAAAGCGTTGAAATGTATGAAATCAGGTAAGGCTGCTGGGTATGACAGAGTGTCAGTCGAAATGCTGAAGGCTGGACGCGGTATTGTTGTAAGTCAGTTGTACTGCCTTTTCAACTTATGTTGGACGAAAGGGCAAGTTCCAGAAGACTGGACTAAGGCCGTTATTGTTCCAATTTATAAGGGAAAAGGGTCACAGCAAGATTGCAAAAATTACCGCGGGATCAGCCTTCTCAGTGTTGTCGGCAAACTGTATGCAAAGGTGTTGACTGAGAGGTTGATAAATGAAACTGATGGGAAAATGTGGGATGTGCAAGCAGGATTTAGGAAAGGAATGGGGTGTACAGATCAGGTCTTTTCCTTACGGTGTATAGCTGAAAAATTTTTAGCTAAACACCAAAAAGTCTATTGTGCTTTCATTGACTTGGAAAAGGCCTATGACCGTGTGGTGAGGAATGAACTATGGTCAACATTGTCCACGTATGGGGTGAGCAGCAGTTTGATCCGAGCACTGAAATCTCTTTATGAAAATTCTAGTGCTTGTGTCAGGATAAATGGGGCATACACTGAGTGGTTCCCAGTGGAGCGAGGGGTACGACAGGGATGTGTAGCGTCGCCATGGCTGTTTAATTTATACATGGACAACTGCTTGACAGATTTGAAAGAAAGTGTATTTGGTTTAAGAATGAACGAGTTACTCATCAAATGTCTTCTCTATGCCGACGATCAAGTATTGCTTGCATCGTCTGCTAATGAGTTACTAAAAATGGTAACTATTATGAATGTAGCTCTGAAAAGGAAAGGAATGAAAGTGAATGTTAGCAAAACGAAAGTAATGGTTTTTGAAAGAGATGAATATGTGACAGATTGTAATATTGTGATAGATGGAGAAAAAGTGGAAGAAGTAAAAGAGTTTGTATACCTGGGTAGTAAATTTACGAAAGATGGAACGTGTGAGAGTGATATTGATAGAAGAGTAAATGCTGGGAACTTGGTGAATGGTGCTCTGTATGCATTTATGAACAGCCAGAAAGTGTCCCAAAAGGCAAGGCTGGCTGTGCATAGAGGTGTGTTGGTGCCCACACTTATGTATGGTAGTGAAAGTTGGGTATGGCAGAAGAAGCACAAAAGTAAAATAAATGCAGTAGAGATGAGAGCATTGAGGAGTATGTGCGGGTTAAAATTGTGTGACAGAGTTAAAAATAGTGTGATAAGAGAAAAGTGTGGTGTAAAAGAGGATGTAGTGACTAAAATTGAGAAAGGGATGCTTAGATGGTTTGGACATGTAGAGAGAATGGATGAAAGAAGATTAACAAAAGAGATTTACAAGGCGAGGGTGAATGGAAATGTTGGAAGGGGAAGGCCTAGGCGAATGTTCCTGGACCAAATTCAGGACATTTTAAATAATGGCCAGGTCAAGAGTACTCTAAACCGACGAACTTGCATGAAAGGATTAATGAGAATGGAAGAAGCTAAGGAAGTTTGCAAGGACCGTGGCAAATGGAGGGAGTCTCTGCCTACCCCTATGGGAACAAGGCGTGATGTTTATGTATGTATGTTAAGAGATTTAGGAGATTTAAAAGAAAATGCTGATGCTGGTACCAAATCAATTTAAAATGAGTGTTAATTGTAGTGTCTTTTCTTCTGAAAAGATTAATTGTCATAATCAAAAGATAATCATATCTTCCCAGTATAGATTGTCTATATATACTAGGAAGTCCATTAGGGTTCGGATGTAGTTGTTGTAGTAGTAATATAAGTATAGGACCCATATTCCTATTGAAGTTAGTCAATATGTCAGTCACCGAACGCAAACGTTTTATTCATTTCTCCTCCTTCACCTCCGCTATTCTACATTGTAAGTTGATATAGTTGATCTTTGTGTGAGTCATTACATGCTCTTTCAATTTAACACACTAACGTACCTATCAAACGTTTGTCCGTACAACTTGCACATGATCATATTCACATAACAAATCACCTCGCGTCGGAGACTCCACACACTCCTGAGTTTCTGCTTCGCCCGGTATTGAACCCATTGCTTTTTTATTTCGATTTGAAATTTTTAACCGGGAGTGCATTCTAAACAAATGTATGTCTATATTGTAACTGTTTCGAAGTCCCATACAAAGGCAAACATTCGTCACATATAAATATAAACACAATTTACATCATGTTTTAGATCTTTCTAAAGGTTATTGAGTGGTATTACTGATACACAGAGCGATCAGAGTAAGTCCTCAGACAAACCTTAGATCGATGGCATCTCTCTATTAAAAGATGTTCAATTCCGTTCAATATTAGAATGGTATTACAGATACGCACACAGAGCGATCCGAGTAAGTCCTCAGACAAACCTTTGATCGATGGCATCTTTCTATTGAAAGATGGACATACTATTGCTCCACATTGTGGTAATACAGATACGCACGCAGAGCGATCCGAGTAAGTCCTCAGACAAACTTTAGATCGATGGCATCTTTCTATTGAAAGATAGTCATATGCTCCATCCCGCAATATGACGGTGCCCCGCTACCGGAAATGCTAGTTCTATGATGCCCGGGCCGAGTGAGGGTTACCGCAAAATGTCTAACTTAATAATTATAATATGATAGCCACACTTCGTGAATGCAGCCTCCGTTAATGTCTCTATAAACTTCGCTAGTTGCTAGAACATTCTGCGCCGACCGCGTCGCACAGCACAACGAACCGTTCAAAGAACCGGCACGATTCTGTGGAAAGAATCTAATAATCGAATCTCTTATTAGAGAAACCGGAGCCCCCCCCCCCCCCCCTTAAATCATTTCTGTGTGAGAGAAATGTATACGGCACAAGTTATAGAGGTGTGTTCCTCTTAAATTTCATACCTCGATACCGAGGTGTAAGGCGTTCGAAAACAGCACATTTTATAGAGGTGTGTTCCTCTTTATATTGGATTCTAATTGTGAGAAGTTAGAAGAGAATAAGGCACTCAGTAAGTCAACATAGAGCTCAGACATCCGTTTCAAACATCTCGTCAGATGCAGATTCAGAGCTGAACCAAATGTAAGTGGCTAGTATCTCACTCCTCAACCAATCAGATGAGTATACCTCGTTACGAGGTGTTATGCGTTCAAAAAGCTTTAACATAGATATAAATACAACAGTCGTATTTTATTGTGTAAATGCCCAAGCTGTCAAGGCATATTTATATGAAGATGTTAATATATTTATATTATAATGTGTCTTGCTATCACATAATTCAATAATTTATTTTATTAAATTCTATATTTCTTAGTAAGGGTGCATAACCTTACTTGATGGATTATTGCTTATTAATCTCTTTCCATATATGCCTTCTCACACTATTTGTAATCGACCTCTATGTATTATATTCATCGCTCGATGAAAACACAGAGGACGACACAGACGCGGAGCACAGACTAGACACAGCGGACACCCCCTCTCTCACACATCCCCACATAAGTGGCGGTGCGCGCTTCGCTCAAACACCGAGCAGATCCTTCGATCTAGCATTCGTTCGAAAGTCACTTCACTATTCGTCTCCGGCAGCCCTCGGGGCGTATTTGACATACAATATGTATACAAATTTGAATGAGGAGCGCTTCACGATTTTGCATTCTATTAGAAGATACTTCTAATTGCTCGTTTTATATAAAACACTGTTGTTTATCGTTTTACTATTCTTTAATAAAACACTTTTATATATTTTACATGTATATATATATTTATATATATTTTAATTATTTTTTAGTGTTATTATATATGTTAGTATGTACGACTATGATCGTCACAATATTAAAGCCGAACTCGATTGAGAATGCTTGTCATCAAACAAATTAAAAAAGAAGGTAGAAAATGCAACACATTTTATGCCTAATAAATTTAATATTATGTTTTGTGTTTTTATAAAATCTTATTTAAAAGATATTAAACATATTAATTAGTTTTAAGCTTACTAATCTAATTTATTGTCATGAATTAGTCATTAGAAGTTAATTAAAAAAATTAGGAATAAAATGACTAGTGATTTCTACCTTCATTTTTAATTTGTTTGTTGATAAGCATTCTCAATCGAGTTTGGCTTTAGTATAGAAACTTTGTCGTTTCAACAATGCAACATTGTTGTTTTTCTCAATTTTCATCCAACTTTGACCTACGTCAACCGGTAGTAGCTAAGCACACTCCTCAGCCTTTTTCCTATAAAGATAATATGTCATCATATCGGGGATCGCCCAAGCAGTTTGGAAGTTGTAAGGGAATATAAATAGAGCGGACAAACTGACAGATAGACAACAAGAATTTAAAGCATTCCGCAGAAATGCAACAAACAACGACTAGTCCAGTCATTACGTACATTCAAAAAAGAAAATGAATTTGCGCTTCTAATTTTTTAATATGTTGTAGGGGATACCTAGAAAAGCTTAACTTGAGATTGTCGACGAAGCTTTCCTAGGAGCTTTCGCCGCCATCTTGGAAAAAGGGGTAAAATTTGTTTCTCGGCAATAACTCGGCTATCCGATGAGATTTCGAAAATTTTTGTAGGACACTTTTGTAGCTTTCTTTGTGCTCTACAATAACGCCTGAATCATTTTTAACGTATCATGCATCGTTATCGAGATATCGATCGATAAAGTCAAAAATTTAGGACACAATTTTAATAAATATGAAAAATTGTGTAATTCAAACTTGTAGAGCATATTCAGACCTACAATTTCCTTCTTGGATTTTTTTATTTTGGACAAAAATTACGATCTCCAGCGCGCCGCAAAGTCGGTGAACACTCAGCGTCGAGCGAGCTGCTCGCTCGGTTGTGTCTGGATGTCGAATCGAATGGGAAATTGTTCAGGAAATTGATGGGAAAAAAATAAGTACATAGAGCAACAAATTAAGGATCACTCAATAGTAATTTATTAAACAAATAATTTGTTTGTGCAGTAAAAATGGTCACAAAATAGTTGAAACACGTGTGCTCGCTTCGAAAGGCTCGAGGCAACTAACCGAAATGCTACGAAAAGAAGAACACGTTTCAACACGTAGACCCTAACAAAAGGGTCCCTTTATACCTGACCCCTCCAACTCCAACGGACGCTCTATGCGGGCACTCCGTTATAACGAGTTTACAGCCAACTAGATATCGAAATTTTTGCCCAGAATATCGGAACCCTCGATTTACACTACCTACAGCAAAAACTCAACGCGATACGATATACTAACTTGAGCGCGCTCGACGTTGAACGTGGATTCACCGACTTTGCGGCGCGCTGGAGATCGTAATTTTTGTCCAACATAAAAAAATCCAAGAAGGAAATTGTAGGTCTGAATATGCTCTACAAGTTTGAATTCCACAATTTTTCATATTTATTAAGACCCAAAGAAAAAAAACAAAAATTGTGTCCTAAATTTTTGACTTTATCGATCGATATCTCGATAACGATGCATGATACGCTAAAAATGATTCAGGCGTTATTGTAGAGCACAAAAAAAGCTACAAAAAGTGTCCTACATAAATTTTCGAAATCTCATCGGATAGCCGAGTTATTGCCGAAAAACAAATTTTACCCCTTTTTCCAAGATGGCGGCGAAAGCTCCTAGGAAAGCTTGGTCGACAATCTCAATTTAAGCTTTTCTAGGTATCCCCTACAACATATTAAAAAATTAGAAGCGCAAATTCATTTTCTTTTATTTGCCTTTTTTTCGGACGAAATGACTGGACTAGACAGGCTTCTAGTGTCACACTTTTATACAAATGCCAAATAAACTTCTCGTGGATAGATTGACTATAATAGCGCGTCTAACGCTAAGCGCCCAGTGTGTTTTTACTTTATCTACTGAACATCACATTTTCTTTACAAACGGATGTTTGAACCGATAACATTTCACCCCCAAGCGGCACCGCCCAGCGATATTTCCAATATACACGCGTCCGGCTCAGTGCACTGTGAAACGGACCACTGCATCTTTCATGTTCTAGATACTATCATGTTCTCTATATCAAACAACAAGGGGATTGAGTTTCGTTTGATCTTCTTTTTTTTGTAAAATCGTATCTAATATAAAGCATAACTTTTTATTCCGTTAGTTTATAAGGTTCAAAAGATTCTGAGTTCTGAGTCAATATATCCATATACATTAAATTATTTTCTTGCAAGAAATTTCAACCTGAATTTCAGCACAGGAATTTTCAGCCCTATTATTCTTGAGAAACTTAAAAAAAGGTAAGCAATCTGCATTGGAGTAGTGTGGTGGGTTTGTGCTTCGTAGATTTTCTTTTATAAGAAATGAATTTTAAAATAAAGGTACAATTAAAAGTATAATCCATTATTTTGAAGTTCTGGACCACGATAAAAAGGTCGAAAAGTTGCAGGTTGTTTTTGACTGAGAAATCGTATTGGACGAAAAACTGAATACGTTTGATATTTCACTTCAACCCAATCTTGTGGTATTTCATGATTTTAAACAAGCCAACTCTCCCCCTTTTCAAAACTCACGTCATTAATGTATTGCCCGCATATAGGTATATATTCTGAAAGGAAAGAAAAACTTAGTGTTTCACCCCTCAAAATTAGAATTCGAGCTCAGGACCTTGAGATCCAAAGCCACACAGTCTAACCACAGGACCAAACTGTACATAATATCTCTCTAAACTATTAATCCTGTTAAATCCTTTCTAAGTCCTATTAGGGTAACGCCTCACCTCCTAAATTACAAGTTTGTAGGCTTAATAGTTTTCGAGATTCGGTTATTAGTCGGTCTGCAAGTAACAGTTGTTTTGGTTCTATATATTTAGGAGATACACCCAAAGTGGACCCTAACGTTTTATGTTATGAAGTCTGAACTGCGATAAGGGAATACACCCGCATAAACTTTGAGAACTATGACCTTGTTAGAGGTCATCCTAAGTGTTTATAATTATTTATTTTTATAGTGACACTTTCCTAAAGCTATTTCACGGTCGTTCACTTTTATACCTTTACTATTTCTATGTTTATTAAGATATGTCGCTATAGAGAAGTTTTATAAGTTTAACGTGTGTGTGTATTTTTGTATCTATATATGGTTTCTTAATTTCCAAACTTTCCTGCGAAAAAGAACGAGCTTTCATCATCACTATAGCCTTATTAAACATACAGTACCAACACAATACATTCATCATTATCAGCCTATGAACAGTGTAACCTGGGCCAGGCCTTAGGAGAGGGTAAATGGAGCATAGACACCACGCTGCGCCAATGTGGGCTGGCGGGCTTAGGGTGATAATGTTTCATTTATTAACGATCACTATTAAATTTTGATGATAGTGTCCGGAACCGACGGCTTAACTTGCTCTTGCACGGAAGTGTAACACCAACTTATTCCTGGCTCTAGCCTTGGAATATATTGAAAATACCATAGAAGTCAAAACAAGAATCAAACTACAAGAAAGAATCAAACATTAAAAACTCAGAATTATTCCATATAGCCACGTGGGCGCTATTAGACCAACGAGGCAGGCTGACGTAATAACGTAAAACATTTAAAATAATCAATAATTTACTTTTTTGTGATGTTGATGGCTTCTGAGGTGGTGGTATGTGCAGTGAATGACGACCTCCGTGGCGCAGTGGTATGCACAGTGGATTTATAAGATGGAGGTCCCGGGTTCGATTCTCGGCGGGGCAGATTGAGATTTTTCTTAATTTGTCTTGGTCTGGCTGGTGGAAGGCTTTCGCCGTGGCTAGTTACCACCCTACCGACAAAGACGTATCGCCAAGCGATTTAGCGTTCCGGTACGATGTCGTGTAGAAACCGAAATGGGTGTGGATTTTCGTCCCACTCCTAACAAGTTAGCCCGCGTCCATCTTAGACTGCATCATCACTTAACATCTGGTGTGATAGCAGTCAAGGGCCAACTTGTAGTCGATAAAAAAAAACGGAGGTCCTTGGTTCGATTTCTGGGCAGGGCTGATTAAAATTTTCTAAATTGGTCAATATTTGGTTGGTAGTTTTGGCCGTGGCTAGTTATCACCTTACAGATAAAGATGTACCGCCAAGCGACACCAATATAAAACCCTAGGGGTGTGGATATTATCCTACCCTTAACAAGTTAGCCCACTTTCATTTTAGATTGCTTCATCACTTACCATCAGGAGTGATTGCAGTTAAGAGCTAACTTGTAATCATTAAAAAAAACATAACACACACAGGTGATTGCTGTCTACTTGTCATTACATCAAAGCCAAGCTTGCTTCCAAGAATATATCGACTATAATAGACTACAAAGCAAACATTAACCAAATGTTTGTGAGAACAATTAATTGTTTCCAATCAATTTGTACAAATATTTGGCACTAACTTGGACAGAGTTAGATATTGTTTGGACAAATGTCGTAGTTCCAAGTATGACGTCTGAGATGATCAAACATGATGTAATTTACTGCCCTAAATATTTATAAGGCGATAAAATTTATTACTTGTATGGAATATTTATGATCAGCATTAGTAGTATATAGAGATTTCTTTCTATGACTTCTGTCTCTATCTCTGAAAAGAACAACATTTGAGAAAGTATGTATTACTCTTGGTATATAACTTAAAAAGGACATTGCCAAAAATTGTATGGTAGTGTACCCCAGGCTACCCAGTAATGATATAGATGTCATTAAATAGTGCAGATTTTCTATTTACAGAAAAACAAAGTTGTATGTAGCTATGCAGTCGCAGGAAAAAGTTATGAAGGTTGAAATAGTTTACTTTTCATACTACGACGACGGTCACGTGATTCGGAACACAAAAAATCGATTAAAGTTCTTATATTTTTGATATATTTTCAAGTGATTGCTATGAAACATGGGTAGTTGTTTAAAATTCATTGTGTATTTAAATAAAACAGTTAAATATGAGCGTAAGTTTGGACAACCTGGGGCAAATTTTGGCAATGTCCTTTAAATAACTTAAAAACTTCTCAATCTTGATACGATTACTCTAATATTATAAATTGGAAATTTGAAGAAACATGGTTAAATAAATTAAAATAACTAAATGACACAAATATTTTTCACTTTTTAGTGCGTTTTGAAGTCGATCTCATTTTTATATATTTTTTTTACAATCTTGGTTTTTCTTTTTTGTATGACGGAAGAAAAGCCGATTACTTCCAAAAATCTTTGTCGTTAACAGACGGACAGAATACATAAATATACTCATGCACCTTATAACACCTTACTTTTTTACTTCCAATGTTAAAAAGCATTTCCGACGAGAACCTTTACGTAATCATTTATGTATACGGATGATATATAAAAGATTTTCGGTAATTTGTCAGTAAGCTTCTTGCTATTGAAATACTTTGACACGAAATCAAATCGACATTTCGTTGAATAATATATGATTTCTTTCAAAGAAGCCCTATATGGTACTCGTAGATAAGTCAACGCTGAATCCCCAACATATCTTTGAACGTGTAATTTCATAAATTGCTGTCAATCATTCTCTTAATGTTCAGCTCACTTTAATGTTCATCTACAGGACCAGGCCTTATTCGGAAAGGGGAACGGAGCTCAAAGTCACCATGCTACTCTAATCCAGATCGCACCACCACTATCAGCTGTTATACAACAGATCGGGAGCAACGACTTACAGCTGCTACTCTCCGAGGTACAGAAGAGTACACCTGCAATTTCCCAATTTCGGGCTGAAATTATTTTACTGAAAATTGCTCGGCAAAAAGGGACAACAGCACAGGACCTCTTAATCCAAAACCACATAGACTACCTGATTAAATCTATAGTAGTTGCTCCATCCATCGGTAGAAAGCGCTAGTAATCGTTGTTCCGTACTGGAAACTCAATGTTATACGTTTAAATAAAGAGGTAATACAACCTGAAGGGAAGATTTGGTTGGATTGGTCCTCGTAATTAGGATAAGCACCAGGCACCTACTTCGATGGTTTTGATTGGTTAATTCGCGTGGTATTGTATAACGTCATCACGCCCGGAATGGCTAATCATTCAGTCAACATCGGGACTTGTACGGTTGCATTCATAACCTTTTTCGTACAGTTCTATCAAATTAATTGTGCTTTAGTGAAAACATTGTGAATATAGTACAAAATTATACAGAAGACCAGCGAAGTTGGGCCGACCAGAAGATCTGCGCATCCAAGGAACTAAAGGTAGGTGCCCAATTGGTGAACTATTGTATACCTATGGAACAATCGTTCAGTACACGCAATCGTTTTCTTCAGTGAGCTATCATATATGCCGAGCCCATAAGTATTTTAAGAGTTATTGTTAAGTAATTATCTTAGCGTTCGTATCGTATAAAAGGGTTTTTTAAGTAATGATCTTATTCATATATTCATAACAGTTATTTTATATTATGCAATGTGCGAGAGTTAATGAAAGTGTAAAGTCGAGTGTTGTATTTAATTGTGAGCCCCTTTAAAGTCGTAAGTAAAATCGCACTGACCAATATGCAGTTTATAGGGTTGGTGTAAATTCAAATTTGAAATCGTGAGATCTCGGAGTCTAGACATGAGTTGAGCTTATAAATTTTGAAATAAGTATTTTGTTTACAGTTATTTAAAAGATGATGAGATTATTTTTCAATAATATGTGGTTCAGACAATTTAAACTGAAGCTATTAAAATTTAACATATTTTCTTTATACTTGATGCAGCTTTAACAAACAGCAACCTTAAATTATACAAAATTTACTGGGATCTTCTGTTTTCAACGTGTAACAAAATCCTGACCTTAATTTAAGTTGCATTACGTTCGCAATGGAATTGGAATAATATTGGAAACTTGGCTTTATTTCAGAGCGTCACAGATGCTACTGTAACATTTGGGTCACCGCAGGTTTTAGTCTCCCTACTAACTAGCGTTTTCTGCGCGATAATCCGCATCATTTTATTAAGATCTAGAAAAGAGAGTATAACGAATAACCTAGAAAATTGCAACTAAACGTTACTTTGTAATTAGAAAAATAACTTACCATAATTATAATCACACTAGAGGACGCCTGCGATTTCACCCGCGTTGTTCTCGATTCCTTGGGAATTTTGGGATGAAAGCATTTTTGAATTATGTTAACATATTATTAAGTCGTTGCTCCCGATTATCTGTTGTAACAATTACTTAAACGAAAAGCATCCTTTACCAAATACCAACTCTTTACTTCCAGATCCACCACTTAAGAGTTCTTTTTTGCAGATAAAGGATGAGGAGACTTACGCTGCGATAATGTCATTTTCTAGTGGCTCTGCTGGTGGCCTGGACGGCATAACTCCACAACATCTTAAAGATCTTGTGGCGGTTACTGCTGGTGACGCCGGCAGAGCGCTTTTGAGTGATATTACCAGACTATGTAATCTATTGTTATCTGGCGAGGTAAATTCATCCTTTTTACCATTCCTTTACGGTGCAAGGCTTTGTGCTTTTAATAAAAAGGACGGTGGGATCCGCCCCATCGCTGTTGGCTGTACTTTTCGTCGTTTAGCGTCAAAATTAGCGTGTAGACACATAGTCGCTTCCTTAAAGGAAAAGTTTCAGCCTATTCAAGTAGGATTCGGTAGTAAAGGTGGTTGTGAGGCAGCGGTACATTCGGCTCGCACATTCTTAAAGGATGGCGAGGTTGAAGTACTGCTGAAAGTAGACGTAAAGAACGCTTTCAACTCTATGGATAGGGCAACTCTGCTGAAAGAAGTTTCAACGCATCTTCCCGAAATTTACCCATATGTTTGGCAGTGTTATAGCTCAGCTTCTAAATTGTTTTTCGGAAATAACGGTATTGAGTCCAAAGTAGGTGTTCAGCAGGGGGATCCTTTAGGTCCAGCCCTTTTCAGCTTAGGGATACATAACCATATCTCAAATTTAACATCTAAATTTAACATATGGTATCTTGACGATGGAACTATTGGAGGCAACGTGATTGATGTCTTAAAAGATCTTAACCACGTTAAGCAAGAGTTTGGTAAAATTGGTTTAGAATTAAATTTCTCGAAATGCGAATTGTTTTTTACGGAAAAACTGTCGCAAGAACGACAGTTATTGGCTTTTGAATCATTTAATAGAATTGCCCCTAATATCAAAATAGTTAACAAACAAACACTTTGCCTACTTGGTGCTCCTCTTTATGACGAAGCCATTCAACCTTGTTTGGATCAAAAACTTAAAACATTTTCGGCTAATACAGACAAATTGGGCTCTCTAAATTCTCATATAGCGTTTTCGATTCTAAAGCATTGCCTTTTTGTACCTAAATTAATGTATGTTCTTCGTTCTAGCCCAATTTGGAAATTTTCTGGCCTACTCGAAAATATGGATACCACCCTAAAAAACACACTTGAAAAAATTCTAAATTTACATTTTGATGATCAGTCCTGGAAACAAGCTACTTTACCGGTCAAATACGGTGGTATCGGCGTGCGAAAAATTTCTAGTGTTGCTCTTCCGGCTTTTCTTTCCTCTGTGCATAGTATAAAAGAGCTAAGTTCTCGTATTCTTAAATCTAACATTTGCATAACCTATGCCACAGAGGCTCTAGAGAGTTGGAAGGTCAGGTGTACCAATGCTGATATCCCAGAGGAACGTTCTGCACAAAAACTTTGGGATGTCCCATTGGTTCAACGGACACATAAAAATTTGATTCAAAATCTTACAAGTGCTACAGATCGAGCTAGGCTTTTAGCTTTATTAGAGAAAGAATCTGGGTACTGGCTTCATGCTTTGCCATCAAAAAATCTCGGAACATTTTTGGATAATGAAACTTTTCGTGTGGCTCTAGGCCTCAGGTTGGGAACACCACTGTGCTTAGAGCACAGATGTCCATGTGGAAAAGAGGTAAATAAATTTGGTATTCACGGGCTCTCATGCCAAAGGAGTGGCGGTAGGCTTTTTCGGCATGGCTCTCTTAATGATATAATAAAAAGGGCTCTTGCCACCATAAACGTTCCTGCGCTAATCGAGCCGTCAGGAATAAGCCGGGATGATGGCAAGAGACCTGATGGATTGACGCTGGTTCCCTGGGAAGTGGGACGGGCCCTAATGTGGGACGCTACTTGCGTTGACACATTGGCTCCGTGTCATATCAGGGAGACAGAATCAAGACCGGGAGCCGCAGCAGAAAAGGCTGAAACCGGTAAGTGGCACAAGTATGCCTCTCTGACAGAGAGTTACATATTTGTACCTTTTGCCGTGGAGACCCTTGGGCCATGGAGTCGCAGTGCCAAAAAATTCTTCCGTAACATTTCACCGCGCCTAATTGCCTCAACTGGTGACCGAAGGGCTGGCTCATTTTTTGCGCAAAGGATTAGCCTGGCTATCCAACGCGGAAATGCAGCCAGTATTCTTGCCACCATTCCACGAGGGCATGATTTGTATAGTTATTAGGATAAGTTAGCTTAAGTCCCTTATTGTATTTTTTCTCAATAAAAAAAAAAAAAAAAAATTTTCAATATTTAAGAATGTCAGTAAACATATATAATGTTATTCTGATATGTAAGCTATATTTCTGTGAAATTATCATCAAAATCCATTCCGTAGTTTTTACGTAAAAGTGTAACAAACATCCATCCATACATACAAACTTTCGTCTTTATAATATTAGTAAGAATAAACGCTCAGTGCGTGCTAGCCCTAGACTAACGCTTAAATAATTCCTTGTAAAATGAAGTAGTGTCCACGTTTGCGTGTTACTCTGGTAAAGACATTATTGTTTGCCAACATTTTAGAGAATGCTGACTGTTTCATGTTCTTTGTGTACTTAAACTATTTTTTTTTTGTTATAAAATCCTTACTAATATTATAATTACTAATATTATATTATATGAATATTATAAAGCCGAAAGTTTGTGAGTGTCTATATTTGTCACTTATTCACCACTAAACAGCTGCAGCGATTTTAGTAAAATTTGGTGTGGAGTTAGCTGACACACTGGGTTAATGCATAGGCTACATTTTATCCTGATATTATATGACGGGCACTTGCACCAGAGCTTTGTTCACAGTGGAGTTCCGCAAGGATCGGTTTTAGGCCCCATTCTCTGGAACGTTGGCTTCGACTGGCTTCTGCGTGGTCAGCTGCTTCCGGGGATGAAAATCGTTTGTTACGCAGATGACACCCTCGTTACAGCCCGTGGGTGGAACTTTGACGAAGCTGCTCGCCTGGCGGAGATTGGCACCTCCATGGTCATTGATAGAATTCGGATGTTGGGCTTGAGAGTCTCCGTCTCAAAAACTGAGGCCATGTTGTTCCACGGCCCACGTAAAGGCCCGCCTCGGAATGCACATATTTCTATTCAGGGCACAGTTGTAGGAATAAAGGCCACCATGAAATATTTGGGTCTTATTTTGGACGGACGCTGGGGGTTTAAAGCACATTTCAAACAGCTTGGCCCGAAGCTTATTAATACTGCCTCTTCTCTCGGCAGACTCCTGCCGAACATCGGTGGACCTGCATCTACCTGTAGGCGACTCTACGCAGGAATTGTGAGGAGCATGGCATTGTACGGTGCGCCCATATGGGTACACGCTATGACTTCTGCTAACAAGACACTATTGCGTAGGCCTCAACGAATGATAGCCGCGCGAGCCATCCGGGCGTACCGGACTGTATCATGGACGGCGGCAACGTTGCTGGCTGGTGACCCGCCTTGGGAACTCCAAGCCGAAATACTGTCGGAGATATACCGTTACCGCGCGGAAATGAGGGCCCGCGGCGAACTGCGAGCAGGGCAACAGATTGAGAGAATCAGGTCTCTTGCGCAAATCGCCCTAATTGATAGGTGGAAGGAGGACCTGGAACCTCCTACTGCTGGCAGTTGGACTGTGGATATAATACGGCCTCATTTGGAACGGTGGTTGAAACGCAAGCATGGGACTTTGACGTTCCATCTGGTGCAGGTGCTGACGGGTCATGGTTGTTTCGGCAAGTATCTGTACAGGATAGGTAGGGAGCTGACGCCAACATGTCAGCAATGTGGGGCCGTAGAAGATACAGCGCATCACACGCTGGTGGAAAATGCTGCTCGGGAGCCGCAGAGACACTCGTTTGCGGCCATTCTAGGCGAAGACATCTCGATGCCAAGCGTAGTGAACGCAATAATCGGTAGCGAGACGTGTTGGACGGCCGCCATATCTTTCTGCGAGGCAGTGATGGCTCAAGGAGGCTAATAAGAGGGCGAGGGAAGCCGATCCAGACGCTCCTCTCATACGAAGGCGAAGGCAGGGAGGAAGGAGGTGTCGCTATGCGCACCTACTCCAACAGTAAATAACATGCCGGAAAACGTCGGCACGCCATAGTAGAATTAGTATTCGATCCTGTGGCGTACCACCCTATGACGCAGACGTGTCCGCTGGGTTTTAGTGGGTATTTCGGTCCCGGGGAGTCCCACATACCCTTCCGGAAGTAGATTCGATATCTTCGGCATTGCTTCTGGGAGGGATGCGTAAATGCATTTCCCAGCGTTAAAAAAAAAAAAAAAATAGGCTACATTTTATCCTGAAATTCCCACGGGACCCAGAACTACGCGAGTGAAACCGCGGTCGTCCACGGGTATTATAATATACCACCTTTTACGTGACTAATATTTGGTCCTGTGGTTAGCCTACATAGCTTCGCATCATGAGCTCCTGGGGGTCTGAAATATTGAGAGATATTTCTCTATAGAGAATTCTCACCTAAAATCCCTAGCCTTGAGATGGAAAGTTGGTGATACACCATTGCTTAACACTGCACTCCAATGCTTCGGAGAACACGTAAAGCTGTCGGTCCCGGTTATTATCATTAATACCTTGGTTGCATTCCTCATTAACGTTATGTCTTCATTGCAGTCGCTTTATCTGTTTGATGTTGCTTATTTGTTCGTGGTTACCATAATAAGTGACCATAATAAATCAGAGCTTTTTGGTAACATATAGTCTGACGGTCTTCATGGCGGAGCGTTATGCGCAGTGGATTTATTGACGAAGGTCCTGGGTTCATTTCTCGGCTGGGCTGATTCAGATTTTCTTAATAAGGTTCTTGGTGGGAGGCTGCAGCCATGGCATGTTACCACCCTACCGGCAAAGACGTGCCGCCAAGCGATTAAGCATTTTGGTATGATATCGTATAGAAACCGAAACCGGTATGAATGTTATTCTACTCCTAACAAGTTAGCCCGCTTCCAGCTTAGATTACTTACCATCAGGTCTGTTGGCAGTAAAAGGCTAATTTGTAGAGCAGGCAGTAAAGTAGAGTTGAAAGTTTAGAGATAAACTAATTAATAAAGTCAACATTTTTGAGAGGTAAATGGGAATATTGGTAATAATAAGAAAATTGGCCCAATATAACTATTTCATAATTTTCTTCAACTACTTCAAAGTCAAAGGCTTTTGTACCAAATTATGCTCTCATTAAAAATTATTATTTTTTAACAACCTACCTATTTCTTGATTTATTATAATTTCAAAGTGAACAATACCTTAATTTAACTTTTGTTAGACATCTTCAAAGGAATATGAAAGTCGAAACTGGCATTTTTTGTGTTTTCATCTCTCATTATCTTTTATTTTGTAATTTTAATGGAGGCTAAACAAAATGTCCCTAATTTTTCCGAGAAATTAATATTTGAACAATACTACAAATTTATCAACACTGAGCTGAGAATATTTACTGAAAAATGCTTAGAACAAAGAAAAACCTAGGAGCTCGCGATCCGAAATCACGTAGCCTAACATTTTACTAACGAGAAAGTCAATCATTGTTCTATTAATTATTAAACGACTTCAAAAAAAAAGGAGTTTCTCAATTCGACCGTATATATTTTTTTTTATGTGTGTTCGCGCATAACTTCGTCGTTTATGAACTGATTTTGATAATTCTTTTTTTGTTGGAAAGTAGATAGTCCGGTGGTAGTACCATGATAAGGAAACCAGGATCTGACGATGAAATCCTGGAGAAACCGAGGAAAACTTTCAAAAATTGTAGGGACAACAAATACGTTAGTTAATTTTTCCGATAAGTATTTAAAAGCACTACAATTTGATGAAGGTCTGGAGTCGATCTGATGATGGAGCCGATCTACATATAAGAGAACTCCTTGACGATTTACTGCAGTTACCTTGTGTTTGGGCTCGATTAATTTGTCTTGATGAGAACTTTACATTTAGATGGGCTGCGACTGTCATTAAGGGTCTGGCGATGAAGAGAAAGGAGAGCTGAGGGAGCTCTTTAACGGTTTACAGTAGCTACCTTGTGTTTGGGCTCGATTAATTTATCTCAATGAGAACTTTACATTTAGATGTGCTGTGACTGACATTGAAGGTCTGGCGATGAAGAAGAAGAACAGCTGAGGCAGCTCTTTAACAGTAGCTACTTTGTGATTGGGCTCGATTAATATGTCTCAACGAGAAGTTTGAAAGGTTATAGTTTCCAGTTGTTGTAATGTTTACTAAGTCATGATCCCATGATGAGATCTCCGAAAACTCGAGGAAACTCTTCAAACTTTATAGGCACATTTGCAGTGATTTCAGAATGTTATAACTAACTATTGAATATTGGTACTTATGGTTTAGTTCGAGTAGGTTCTTTAGTATGTTCGTTGTTGATAAATCACTAAAAAGTATGAAATAAAAAAAAATTAACAAAAAATAAAAACGTCTTCAAAACGCACTAAAAAGTAAAAAATAACTACGTCATTTACTTGCTTTAATTTACTTAATCACATCTATGAAGTCGGTGCCATCCAAGTTTAGGTAACGTCTTTAAAGTAGAAAACTTGGGTGGCACCGACTTCATAGATGTGATGAAGTAAATTAAAGTAAGTAAATGACGTAGTTATTTTTTACTTTTTAGTGCGTTTTGAAGACGTTTTTATTTTTTGTTAAATTTTTTTTATGTTCAGAAATAAATTCTACTTATTGATGTGACGGCTCGTTTTTCCAGTAGTTAACCTATGTAGATTCAGCTCACGAGATCCTGGGTTGGAATTCGGAGTTAAGCCATGGAATAATACTAAGTATTTCATTCTTACAAAAATTTGCCAAGCCCATCGCATCACTATCGTCAATATCTGATAGTGATCGCTGAATAAATTATTAGACCTTAACATTCTAAGCCATCAAATAAGCGTTTCAGCAGCGTGATGGGTAAAAACTCTACACTATAGTAAGTCATTAGTAGACTGATAACGAAGACTCCATCGATCAACCTCCACCATGGGGTGCCAGGGTTATAGCGTACGCGGACGACGTTACGGTGATGATTGGAGCTGACTCTCACAGGGCGCTCGAGGCCAAGTAGTTTGACAGAACCTCAGGGAAAGAAGTGTCCATGTTGGAGTGATGTGTATGCTTCAGAAGGGGTAGAGTGTACCATAGGGACATGGAAAGAGATAATTGCATGACCGCGTGGTCGGTAGTGCCAAGGGAAAGCCTTACGTATAGTAGGCCATTAATAGGCTGAAAATGATGACCCCATCGATTAACTGTGCTCAATCAAAGACACTTTCTGTACTTACAATATAGATTAATGATAAGTATTATTGCGAGCGAAACCAATGCCTATGTATGACTAAGTTATCATTAGAGTTTATTATGAGAATGTTATTCATGACTACAATAATATAATTGTAACTGCGAGTAATATCAAATTCCACTAAGCATTCCATTCATTATGTCTTCGTAAGTTATTAATGTCGTTTGTAATTAGTTGGCTCTGAATATGAGATATCTCAATTCAGGGTCATTGAACATATCCAGTTAGATTACATTTTAGTACATAATACAATAGTACAAGATTTTAGTGCGAAGTTATAGTATTCTATAAAGTTAAGCTTTCATTGTTAAGCCGTACTTAAATTTGAAAGGGCCTGTTGCCGTAATCTGTACCTACGTTTCTATTATTTGTTCGACATTAATATATCATTTGTTTTTTTTTATTTACTTAGTATAAGTTAATCCCTGACTGCAATTACACCTGATGCAATCGAAGATGGAAGCGGGCCAACTTGTTAGGATGAAATCCACAGGCGTTCGGTTTCTATACGATACCGTACAAGAACGCTAAATCTTTGTCGGTAGGGTGGTACTGGCCACGGTCGAACCACCATTGTTGTTATCTGTCTTTATGTATAGTACCGTATTTGACGGCGAGTCATACGAATTCGTTTATCACACCGTCGAGTTATAAAAACATCCTTATAGGCCTTCTGGGGTATTTCGCCATGCACAAGTTTTACCACACTGTGTAGTGTAAAAGATGTAGTGACTAAAATTGAGAAAGAGATTAGATGGTTTGGGCATGTAGAGAGAATGGTTGAAAGAAGATTAACAAAAGAAGCTTATGAGACGAGGGTGAACGGAAATGTTGGAAGGGGAAGGCCTATACGAATGTTCGTGAACGAAATTTAGGACATTTTAAATAATGGCATTCAAGACCTTGGCTATGTGTATAATAAAAGAAGACGCAAAACGCTTTATACGAGTCCTGAAAACATAAACGACGTAGGGATGAAATCCCACATGGTGTCTGGCAGTGCAGTGATATTGTGATGTAAACGTGCTGGTTCTAGCTGTATGATCATGGAAAGATGGAAGATCCGATTAGCATATTAAAATAAATATATTGGAAAATTAAAAAAATAAATGATTAGAGAATAGAACTTCCTAAAAGAATAGTAAAACCGCTTCAAATTCAACAGTAAGTCGCAAACATCCGCTAGTGAAATAACATAGAACGCACGTATAAATATAGTAGTGGTGCGAGTTGTGTTCCCAACTTTGTTTTGATAGCCGGGATGTATCCTACCATCATATCATAAGTTACAAGTTTCGGGTTTTCTGTTCATATTAGCTTTAGTGGATTTAATTAACTCAAACCGCGCGGGATTGCGGTAAATTCATTTTGTAAATTATGAGTGCCCGCCGTGTGTGCTTATCCAGTCCTGGGCTATCTGTTCCCGTATAAATTAACCGTTTAAATAAAAGATTTGAATTGTTAGATTACTGGTCAGTTTTATCAAGGGATTGGCCAAAAGGCATCCACTCGCGCGTGCTTTGGGTTTGGATTGGGCAAAAGATTAATTTTCTGTAATATTTTGACTTCCTCCTAGCCGCAGATCCATTTATAAGATGAATTTAGAAAATGCAGATCCTATTGAGATTAATCGTGAAAGATTACCGTTATGTGGAATATTGAGTCAGCTTTTGTTGACCGATAGCCGTTTCAGTCGATGGTCCTTTATTGAAAAGCTTAAGAAGCTTTCGCTCGTAATAAACGAACGTTTTCTACTTAACATCAAGAGGGCCATCGATGCATCTTTCACAACTATTTCTATAAAAAATATTTAAGTAGCTGATGCCAGCAGGTCCATTTGTGTTATATTCTCTTTTTCATTTCTAAAAAAAACCATTTTCTAATGAAAAGTATCTGAGTAACTGAGTTTTGTTCGGTAACGGTTTTTTCGAAAATTATAATTTTTTTATATTAGAAATTTGTTTGTATGGATGGATGTTATGATGATGTTACTCTTTCACGCAATAACTACTAATTAGATTTTGATAAAACTTCACAACAATATAGCTTACATATCAAAATAATTCGTAGGCCACATTTTATCCTGAAATTCCCACGGGAAAGAGAAATAAGCTGGTAAAACCGCAAGCGTCTTCTAGTACAAAATATATTCTTGTATCAATTACTCAATTGTGTTCAAGAATTGCTCGTTTAATGTTATTAGACAGATATACTCGTAGATATTGGCTTGGATCACATTGTTTGACAGATATAGAATCATATTTTTGTCTTTGACTCATTTATTGAAATTGAATAGTAAAGATTTGAATAAATTAAGTTCAAACTTTCAATAGGAAGAAATATGAGGTAGATTTTCTTGTAAAGTTATGGTTGTATGGAATCCCATTCAATGCGGCTTTCTCATTAATCTTCATCACACAAACTGGGCTCGACGGAGCATTTCATTTCCGCCTTCCTTTCAACAAAGTCCTCGGTTTGCTTTCTTAATTTGAGAAGGGAAGACAACGTAATATGTGTTAATAGAAATAAGATTTTGAATTGATAGCGTTCATTCTGTGTGACTATTTAAAGTGATAATAATTACAGGAAGAAAAATTTCAGGAAGGACTTTATTAAAATTAAATGTGAGAAGAAGACGCTGGTTAATTTTCGATTATTTATTTATTCAAACAAGCCTATTTTACTACTTTTTTAATTTTTTTTAAAATACAATTTGACCTCTTACCATGTAGATACACCTATCCGAGAGTTTTCATTGAAAACGCTGCTTATTTCTTTCATATTTACCAGTTTCATGAGCCTCAATTTCTTTAGGGTCGTTCATTGAAAATCAAAAAACTCATTGAAAATAATCATTGTTAAGAATGATTATTAATTTTATTATATTTAGTAATCTAAAAAATATATTTTAAAGTAGGTGCAATTTCCTCCAGTTCCTGTGTAAAAGCATATCCAATGACCTCCAATCTTCATTGTCATATAGGAATTCATCAATTGAATTATAACCTCTAGCTAGTGAATGGTTTTAACATATTTAACATATAGGTCAAAATGGTCGGTATGGTAGGTCCATTAATAAAAATAAAAAAGCCTTTTATTTCACGCTTAAATTTACAGTTACATAATGAAGTTTTGAATATGTACAAAGATAATAGAATTTAGAAAATTAAAAATTAAACAACATAATTTTGAACAATTTACAAATAAGAAAAAAAATAAAATTAAACAAATTAAAATCATGTGTTAGACAATTTAAAAGAATTTTTATACACATTTTATCCGTGAATTTTTTTAAATTAGCGCGTAGGTCCATTACTGATTTGAAAATCCAACTGTAAAACGAGTAAAACTGAAGAAGAAGAAGAAAATCTTTATTGCACACATAATACATCGACAAACACACAATAAAAAATGAATGACAACTGACAACAAACATGAATGCATACAAAGGCTTGGAGCAATCTCTTACAGGCAACCCTTGATGATAGGAACTGTGAATCGAAAGCGGAAATGGTGCCAGAAAGAATAAATATATTTAGATAAATAATGTATATAGACCTAATATATATATATATATATATATAATATATATAATATAGTGAACTCAGAATTGGTAAAAACCATAAACACACATATTCAAAATGACTGAGATCATAATGACGCAGTTTCCGCTATCTTGGCTTGTCTTTTTTGACAGTGTATATAGTTCATTGTCAAAATAGTCAATCACATACTGACATTGACATTCGGTATACTTATAATATATATATATACATATATTATACTAAATATTTAATTCGAATTCGAATGAAAGATTCTTTAACTTTTCAAAGGGGATAAATTGATACTACCAAAAACGGTTAGTGTTTTATTACTCGATCCATCCTGCTGCAGGCGCCCATGACTAGTTTATTGTAATTCTACTTATTTGTGTACATAAAATAACATAAAGCTTGTAGAATATACATGTTTAGCTTGTTGATTCTTGCTGCGCCAGCTAACAGGAAATTGCTCAGAAGAGCTAAGAGCGGCCGTTTAACTGCGGCGTCTACTAAATCAATCTCGTATTACGCTCCCTCGACTTTTCCTTGGCAACTCGGGAAAGAAAATGTATGAAGAATTTCTCCTGGAATATTTTACGTTGTTTAGGTTATCCTCGTTTTCTATGCATAAACGCGGCCTTGTATCAAAATGGAGGGAATAAACACCTTTGTTTAGGTGAATATGTTCAGCATTGTAACTGTGTTAAGTTTGCAATGTAATAAAGGTTTTCCACTTTTAAAGTTTCAGATGGATTTGAAATTAAAAATGCTAGCTGAGTTTGTTGTAGCCTTTTCTTGGACCAAAGCGTGTTTGGAATCCACGTTTGGAATTTTGAGTTTCCGATTTCCAATTTGTCACAATTACTTATACATTCAACACAGTGTAACCATAAAATAGTCTTCTTGTCGCCTATCCCACAATGTTTGAAGACTAAAGTCTTCAATCAATGCGTCCTACCTGTCGTGACCTACAGTGCAGAGACGTGGACACTGACAGCGAGACTAGTTGTGATGTATGCACATACACACACCTAGATATGTGTATGTGTAGGTAGCTTACAGCGCCGCCGCGGTCTTACAATAAAGTCAGTTATGTACCAAGCCGTGTTTCATTCATACGTATCACTAGTCCACAAACTTCAAGTTTCTCAGCGAGCTATGGAAAGAGCAATGCTTGGAATTTCTTTAAGGGATAAAATCCGAAGCGAAGTGATTCGACAAAGAACTCGAACAAGAAACCGACATAGCTCTCAGGGCTAGTACATTGAAGTGGCAGTGGGCTGGTCATGTATGTCGAACATCAGATGGCCGTTGGAGTCGAAAGGTCCTGGAGTGGAGACCACGACTCGGCAAGCGGAGTGTAGGGCGTCCCCCAACTAGATGGAGCGACGATATCCGGAGGGTGGCTGGCACCGACTGGATGCAGAAAGCCTGTAATAGACTGGGTTGGCGCTGCTTGAAGGAGGCCTATGTCCAACAGTAGATGTATGATGGCTGATGATGATGATGATGATGAACCATAAAGTTGTTAAGTCGCAAGGAAGAGTAGTTTTTTCAGTTAAAAAATATTTTAAATTATGTTAAAAACACGTTTCATAAGATCTTGAAAAGTAGACCTATTTAAAATAAACGAATTTAAAATTGTCTCTAGCGTAGGTATTAAATATGGTTAAAGTACCAGGTATTAATTAGGCCAAGCGTTAAATATAATAAAAACATACAATAACAGAGCAAGTTAAATAAAAGATAATGAAATATGGGTAGCCCCCGGTAAAGTACTCGTACCTGCACGGTTTATAACTTATCTCACTCTGCCATGAATCCGGACTTAGCACAAAAGGTGATATATTTTCTTTAAACTACAAAGCATTTCATACTAACTCAACAAATTATATTCAACCCCTTTTATAACCTACGTTTTTATAACTTATCTCGCACTTGCATTTATTCCGATTTTCTACAGAAGGTAATATATTTAGTAGTAGTAACTGCAAAGTATTTTCGTACCTACTTAACCAATTATATTCAATCATTTTTCGGGGAAACGTGTTGAAACTGAAATGGTACTCTAATGAAATCCACTGAGCACGGGGATTTAGGGCAATATATGGGTGACCGAGCTTCTGTTATTGCTTATTGTTAATTCTTCCTTTTGTATGGGAGTCAGTATCATGTTCATCGGATGAACGATAACGAAGCTGCACTACGTTACGTCTAATTTTTTTCATGAAATTAAATAACTATAATTGTACACCAACGTCATAATCATTACAGTCTATTAATAGCGCACTACAAAGCCAAGCCCTCCATATAGAAGAGGAAATATAGACTTTTTTTTATCGACTACAAGTTGGCCCTCGACTGCTATCACACCTGTGAGTTAAGTGATAATGCAGCCTAAGATGGAAGCGGGCTAACTTGTAAGGAGTGGGATGAAAATCCACACCCGGTTTCTACACGACATTGTACCGGAACGCTAAATCACTTGGCGATACGTCTTTGTCGGTAGGGTGGTAACTAGCTACGGCGAAAGCCTTCCACCAGCCAGACCTAAACAAATTAAGAAAAATCTAAATCTGCCCCGCCGAGAATCGAGCCCAGGACCTCCGTCTTATAAATCCACCGCGCATACCACTGCGCCACGGAGGTCGTCAAAAACTTTAGATCCATCACGAAAAGAGATCAGAAATCTAATCTGTATATAATGATAGTCATCATGAAGAAGTATGCCGTTTAAATAGGCTGATAAAGATAAAGATAGTAAGAGATAAAGAAATGACCTTTAAAAAAACGCATAATTCCCACTGAATAAAGAAAAACGGAATTTAAATTTCTGAAAACTCATTACACTAGCGTGTGAACAACAAGAGATTTCTCTAAACAGACTGCTCTGTTTTGCATAAAACATACAAATTAGGACAGTTAGAAGCTAATCCAGCGCCACAGCGAGTCGCAAAGATTTGCCTTGCAAAAGAGATCACTTACCCGGCTAAAGGGTCTATTCACACCACACGGAATGCGTCGAGCCTATCAACGTTTACACCTATCAGTCACATTACGCGTCAATAACAATGGTTTCTGCTTTTTACAATAGCCTGTATACAAACTATCTCCGCTGATGTAAGGATTCAAGTTCGTGGCCGACTAGAGGCGACACATCGCAGTAACACTACAAGTTTGTATTGACTTTTATAAAATAACTTTCGTGGCGAGCAACACGTCGTTCCCATATTAATACAGAGAAAAAATAAATGTTCATCTATACATATAAATAAAATTGGAGTGTATGTGTGTAATATTGAAATAACCGTTTTTTACTACATGAATATATATAATATATTATGTCAAAACGTCGCCAAATATAAAATTAAAAAAATGTCACTGCTATGATTATTTGATATTTCTGACGAAGTAAATCCCAATCATTGACATATTAATACTATGGACTTCGGGTCTAATGCAAAATTTACGTCAAAAGTGTCCCAAGATATTTTATACATACTAGGATGTATTTATGTTTATATACACAAAATAACATTGTAATGTATGTCTTATCTTATTGTTATACAGTCTAATTTGCAACGGTCTAATTGCATGCAATAAGTAATCAGCTTCGATTGACGGTTACCATGGCAGCCTTTTTTTGACATGACAGCTTCCCGTGAAAATAGGACAACATAAATGGTGTGGAGTCGGTAGCTTTCAAATTTTTTTGGCATCTTATATTTATATATTATATTTACAGCAAACTTTAATTTATATTTACATATCCGTGACCTCTATATGCTGGGATAAATCTTGTACCAAATAATAATTGTTGTAATTATCTTGTATAAAATAATAATTAGTTATAATAATAATTAATTACAAACCAAATCCACTAATGTACAAAATGATATGCCACTCGACATAGTTCTTTACTTTGAAATTTTAAGTTCTCGATATTTTCCTCTTTTTCATTAAACTGAAAATATATTTTTTTAATTCAATGACGTTAGATCACTTTTTTAAATAACTGTTCCTAATTTCATGTACATAATTCTTATAGTTATCAAATTAATATACCATTATGGTAAAAGTCATTTGATTAATATTCATGACATAAAAAATAAAAGTTGACATAAAAAATAAAAATTTTTGAATTGAAAATAATTAAAATATTTTCATTCAAAAATTAAGTAATTAAATAATTCAAATGTTAAACAACAAAATAACTCTATGCAGCCGTTGTTCTAAATCATTCTATTGCTCACGGCAGATCCGAACTAAATGTGGTTAATTAGATAAACATATTGCACTCCTTCTATCCTATACGCGGGTAGCGTATGGGAAAAGGACAGATAGATACTTTTGTTCATTTTGGTTAGTTATGCAATTCGTTTCTATAGTTTATTAAAATTTTAATAAAATAGCCTGTTTCTAAGCAAAATAATACTTTAAAATCATCAGTAAATATTTACTTACTGAAAATATGGCACACCGTGTTCTTTTCTCACTTTACTCGGGTAGTTCTTACAAATTTTTTATAACACATTACGGCATTATTGACGTGTATTCTGTCAGTCAGCTAATATGAGACTGAATTGCGATTGGAACTCATTTCGCGTTTTGGCTTACTTTTGGTTCGGACACTTTTTATTGCTGACCCGAAGTCCATAGTATTAATATGTCAATGATCCCAATGCATTTTCGTTCCGATTGCTCAAAATACCTAGGTTTTGATACATTGAAATTGATACAGTAGATATGCGAACGCTTGGGTAACCTTTCATATATGTCTGTCTGTCTGTTTGTTCCGGTTAATCTCTGAAACTGCCAGTTGGATTGTAAAAAAAAACTTTCGTATATGATAACCGGACTCATGAGGAGTTTCATAGGGTTGCATCCAAATACACCGACGAGAACAGGAACTACGCGGGTGTAACCGCAGGTGACCGCTAGTATTAATATGTATTTTCTGTCGTTATGCAACGATGGACTGTTCCATCAGATATGAAAAGACCCTAAAGGTAAAGTTTTCACGACAAATCCCAAAGTATCTTCATTACGGGCCAAATCACTTCATGAACTGTGCCGGGATTATATTTGCAACGATTTTGAGAAGCTTTATCGACGTTTTCGAGGACTTGTTTGTTGTAATATTCTGTGCATTTCGTTGAGTTGTTATTCTTCTTGTAACTTGTTTGACATCGTTGAACTTCGATCAAACTGCTGTTTGTGAAGTAATGGGTAAACAAAGATAAAAGACACGACAGTTTTATGGTGGTAAGGTTTTAGCTTAGGCTTAAAGGCGAATATTTTTAACTCTCTATGTTCAAAAACAATATGTTATAGTTTGAAAAAGTAACGAACTTATAATACTTTTAATAGCCTCTGTTACGCAGTTCTACAGGATTGATGATACGGAGGTCCTAGGATCGATTACAAGCTAGGTCAATTTCTAAATAGGAACCGGTCTGTCTGGTGGGAAGCTTCGGCCGTGGCGCTATACCGCCAAGCGATTTAGCGTTTCGGTACTATGCCCTGTAGAAACTGAAAGGGGTTTGGATATCATACTACTCCTAACAAGTTAGCCCGCTTTCATCTTACATTGCATAATCACTAACTATAAGATGTGATTGAATTGAGGAGGTAACTTGTCATGAATAAAAATGAGCTTACAAATATCTTATGTTAAAATATTTAGCCCCAAGATTAGTGTTTTTAAGGAAGTAAAGTAGAAGAAAGCGATTTTCTCGAGAAGTTTATTGCAATAAAACTAATCATGTAGCCAGCAAGTTTCGTAGAAAAATAAATGGAAAATCTTACAGAACGAGAGGGTATTTACATACAGACAACCTGCACCGAGAGGTAGTAGCTACTTATGAAGGGAGATTTTTTTTCCTTAACTTGTGTGTACGTACATGAATTTGCTTTTTTTAATTTTTTTTTATCGACTGCAAGTTGGCCCTTGACTGCTATCACACCTGATGTTAAGTGATAATGAAGTCTAAGATGGAAGCGGGCTAACTTGTTGGGAGTGGGACGAAAATCCACACGCCTTTCGGTTTCTACATGATTTCGTACCGGAACGCTAAATCGCTTGACGATACGTCTTTGTCGGTAGGGTGGTAACTAGCCACGGCGAAAGCTTCCCACCACCCAGTCCATACAAATTAAGAAAAATCTCAATCTGCCTCGCCGGGAATCGAACCCAGTACCTCCGTCTTATACATCCACCGCGCATACCACTGCGCCACGCAGGTCGTCAAGCAACAGACGCATGATGGGTAACAGTTGTATGTTGTTTTAATTAGAAATATACAAAACTATACTAAAGCCAACCTCCAACAACCAAAAATAATGAATATATTCAATATATTTTAAATAAGATTTTATGAAAAAACAAAACATAATTTTAAATTTATTAGGCATAAAATGTGTTACATTTTCTACCTTCATTTTAAATTTGTTTGTTGACAAGCATTCTCAATCGAGTTTGGCTTTAGTATAGCGGACGCCTGCATCTTCGCCAACGTTTTAAATAGTATGTTACAACCTTCCAAAACCAGAATTAAAAAACTTACATAACCCCTTTTGTGCGAAAAATGGATTTAATCAGATAGATTAATATTTATCTAATCTTTATCCTCAAATAGATAAAGCAGTGTTTTCGATTAAAGTTTCCAGGCGCTTAAATTTTCCGGAATTTTCCAACAATTATCGTCGTATTTCATGCAATTTACATAAAATCTTAAAAAAAATATAAGTCCGCAAGTCTCGGAGTTTGGCGTTTTTCCCACTGCCACACGATCTGCCGTATGGTGAATTCATGGAATGCTAACATATTCGTCTCTTCTAGGTCTAGAAAAAAAAGAAAACTTAATATTTCATAGGCCAATCTCGTAGTCTAAGGTCACGTAGTCTAACCACTGGATCAACGAGTCAGTCCATCATTCGTACTTTCTGAAAACTTACCACGATCTCTTCGACTAAGCCGTGCCAGCAACGCGAGCATGCAATATTCATGCTGCTAATATTACCCGTACAGACATAGAGATACGGCTGAATTCAGTTATTCTAATATCGTTTCGTTTGTATTGGGAGAGGCAATTTGGCTCTCCACTCGGTCAATATATACTCACGTGCACTGCATAGTGATACAGGATCGGGAGTCAACTGATGCCTAACATAATAAAATTCAATAGAAATAGATTATTACGGTTACTTTGCTTCCGTGTGTGTGGTGAATCATAAGAGTGGATATATATTTTTTAATTACTACAACTTGCTCTACATCACAATTAATTGTAAATGTTGATAATTTACTCAATCAAATCACATAAACATTGGTCGATCACTTTCAGTGATGGCTGAATGAATAAACCGCCTAAAATTTCAGCAGTACATAATATATTTTTTAATTATATATAATAATAATTATGGTTAAATTTCGACCAGTGGACGATCGCTGTAATGGTAATTAGAAAAAAGTTAAAAAGTATTCGTAGATAGGAAAACTGATAAAGAAACATTTTCCTGAAACCAAAGTGGCGGAGTTCCCAAAGTGCTTCTAATTACTTTGCCAGTAAGGAGAACTTTAAGAAATAAAAATATTTTAAACTTGATTCTCTTTGTGACTTTTTTAAAAGGTACGTACTGTACGCTGTTTTGTAGGTTTTTAAAAAACCGACGGTGACAAGGAACTCACGGTAAAAATAAGATGTATACATACTTATGTTTATAAATTGAACGTTGCTTCTGAATGCTACTGAAAACTTTCTCACTTTGCAATTTAAACAAGTCAAATTTGTCTGAAGATGCTGATGGGTATATTAAACTTTTTTTTGCTGGAAAATATATTTACAGATCCCGGTCAGACTATGTCCGGGTATGTGGGACTCGCTGGCTGAGACGCAGATAGAATACCCACTAAAACCCAGCGGAGCCATCTGCGTTCTATTTGGGGCATCAAAGGAATGCAGGCACTTTGACGTCCCGACGTGCACGTTGCTGCGCTCAGTAATATCTTCAGAGGTAGCTGGAGGTGCGTATTAGTTTTTTATATTTAGTTATAATTGAACCATGAAAACCTTACCTGCCAAAGTTATAGCCATATGTCTGTTGGGTCCGTTAGTATACATTATATATCTTATCTCCTTACAATATATCACCAAGTGTCATAAAAATAAAATGGAAATGAAAAATCTTTATTCATTAACTAATAAAGTCTTAAAAACAAATAGCAAGGGCCTCTGCACTAGGTGGAAGACCCGTATTACTCGCTTATTCACCACACAGAACAACCATTAGTTAACAAATATAACTGAATTATATTTTGTGTGTGTTGTGTATGCGTGTCTGTTTGTGTGTGCATGTGTGTCCGTATATATGCGTGTGCGTGTGTATGAGTATGTGTGTGTGTATATATATGTGTTTGTGTCTTAAGAAATGTTATAAATAAGTAAAAGTTCAGTTTGTTTACAGTCAAGGGACAGTAAGTTTTCAGTTAGCACACGTTTCAATTAATTACGTGTCAATGCATGAATTTTGTCACTTGTGTTAATTTTGTTATAAAGGAAAAAATAAATGTTGTAAAGAATAAAATGTCAATAATGTTGAGTGAATGAAACCCGGAAAAGCCATTCTCCATTCACCCATCAACTCACTCAATCCCGGTCATCTCGCTCCAACTGATTCCATTAATTGCAACAAGGAAATGCCCGCAGAGCTCGTAAATTTACAAACTCATCAGGAATTCTTTTCAATGCGGTTCTTTCGCTAATCTTCGTTTCCCGAACTGAACGCTAACGAGACCGGCTTTTTTACGTCGAAGCTTTTTTAGATGAAATCGATTTTAAGTTCTTTGTAAATAAAATTGTTTCCATTATCCTTCTTTAACCCTCGATGTTAATAATAGGGTGTTATAAGTGTGACGTGTCGTCTGTTTGTCTGTCGCATCGTAGATTCTAAATTACTGGACTAATTGGCGTCTGTATTTGTTATGATCATAGGAAATTTTATTGGATTATTATTATAAAAATATTAGTTTTTTAGAAATGAACCCTAGCTAGATCTATTCATTGTATCACATTACATGCATTTATTATATATTAGATTGAAAGATCACATCTACACTTACCATCAGGTGAGAATGTGGTTAAGCACGAGCTTATTTAACATTAAAAAAGATACGAGTATGTTACTGCACGATTAATTATTACTATTATTAGTAAAATAATTCTGAGAATTTTCCACAAGTTGCCTATTCTATGATTAGTCGTTTATTCATAAATAAATAAACACTGAAGCAAAGCAATCATAATAATCTACTTCTATAGCATAACATCACACCACGTTTCCATGAGGTAGGCAGAGACCACGGCCTTCCACTTGCCAAGATCCATATAATTTTGGGCTTGATAAAAATAGACCTTCTAGAAAACAAAAAAATATCTTTCGATTTCCAGTTACTTAAAATTTTCAAGTTGGTAAACACTCGCCTCGTAAAACTTCCACCGTAAATTAAACAATATTTTAAATCTCTATTATTAGCAGTAATTACTCTATACTTCTCGTTATAAAGTTAGATTCCAGTTGACCTGAGAATCTCTCGCCGTCAGTTAAAAATTCTTTTAATAACAAAATTCAAGTAAGGCAAACACACTCGACTTGTGAAACTTCCGCAGTGAATATCAATCAGCGCAGTTCTAATTAGCATCGCTTTGAACTGTCGCTATAAAAGCAAGTTGTGCTATACTTTAAAATGTTTGCAAGTCTTTGATATCCGCAGTTTCAGGGCCCAATTTACGGGTATTTTAGTGATCTTGCGAAATGGAAAGCAATGATAGTACTAAATAGAGTGGGTGATCAATTTGTTTATGTAACTAGTAGTAATACCAGGTATTTTCTTTATTTTTATTTATCGGTATTAAAGAGGGCAAAGGAGCATGCGGGTCACCTGATGTTAAATGATTACCGCTGCCCATGTACAGTACATGGGCGGCGGACAACACCAGAGGTACTGCTAATGCGTTGCCGGCCTTTGAGGAATTGGTTTATTCGCCCCTTAAATACCCCCATGTTATAATTGGCAGGAAATACCGCAGCAGAAAGTTAGTTCCAGAATCTGCATGTGCGCAGAAGAAAAGGTCTAGAAAATCTAGAAAGTTGTAGATAGCCAGCCATCCAGATGATGTGGGTGAAACTGGTTTCTACGCCGCAAGTTCTGCCGAGAGAAGACAGCAGGTGTACAGGCCTTCAGTGATTCAGTTAATGACTCTAAGCCAATTGCGTCGGACTTTATGGTCACTCATAACACGATTTCGAAAGAATACTGTTTTTTATACAAATTACAGCATGGAATGACCTAAGTCATTACGATCTGAAATTAAAACCAACAAAACATAATTTTTAACAAATTAACTAAATAAATTTTTTTTATAAAAAATTATGAAAAAAAATTTTATAATTTTTTTTTGCACGTGCAGCTGTTCGAAGAGATCAATGGAGATTGTGAAGCGTAGTTATCGCATTTTTCGCAATACACTGCCCGCTCAAAAATAACAAAATCGGTAAGGACCCTTTCCTAAATAATAGTTATAATTTTAAACATTAATTATAGCCTCTTCACTAACCTAACTTCTTTAACATGACCTCCTTCAACGCCGTGTGATAGTATTTAGGTTATAGTTCTGGTACTTACCCTTTAAGCTTATCTACCATACTTGTTTCTGCCGCCAAGTAGCGCCGCTGTGTCTGAAGAATATGTTTATTACAACATACTACAATATAGATGAGTTTTATGTTAAAAAGTACTTACTTGTAAGATAAGTCTACTTGAAATTTTATTTTGATTTTTAATATAGGTGTAATTGTATAAATATGTAATTACATTACACCACCGTCTCATGTTACTGAACACATGAGGACACCGTAGGGAGTGTTCCTTGCACGTCCTGCTAAGAGTTGCTCTTTCTATATATTTCTACTTAAGCCATCACCGCACTGCAATGCTGCTTGATGGCTTAAAAGCTAAAAGCTTTTGGAGGAAGACTTTGTCCATGACTATTTGCCGACAAAGACTTGCCGCTAAGCGATTTATCGTTCTAGTAGGAACCGAAAAAGGTGTAGGTTTTATCCTACTAAGCTTCCATCTTAGACTAATCACTTACCATCAGGAGAGATTCAATTCATAATAAATTAAAAAAAAGTTAGGTAAAGTGGGACGAATATCTTATTACGATGAATCCATCAAATATGGATTGAGAGTGCCGGGTCCATCGCGTGGCTGAGAGAAAAACTCCAAACGAAGCTCGAGACTTAAGGAACTATGAACGCTACTACTACACGAGTGTAGGTTTAAAGGGGATCCCTTAGAGACGCGCGTCAACACTCACCATGTGCTCACCAAGTATTCATGTTTTGCCCAGTTAAATTTAAAAAGATCCTACTAGAGCAGCTTTGGACACTCGTTATATGGACCTTGCTGTATTTCCAGTAAGGCCAAGGTCTTTTAGCAGGTTATAGAGTACGAAAAAAAGGAAAAACAAGCTTTGAATTTCTACGGAATAATTGATAGTGTAACAAAAATTATGAAGAGGTTCAAGCCTGCCTTACAATCGTAAATGAGCTATATCTGTTAGACCATTGTCACGATGAAATGGTTTCTTTTTATATTTCATCAAAAATTGCTATTGTGAATGAAAAAATTTATGATCTCTAAAGTCCACAATACACCGTTGTTCTTGCAATACAAAGGAATATTCAAATTGTGTTTTTATTTACGTGGCAGAGATGTATTTATTTTTATTTGAAATCATCATCGTCATTATTATCAGCTTATTAACGGCGCACTATAGAGCTAAGCCTCGCTCCTATAGGAGAGTGTATACGAAGCGTACACCCACCACGCTTCTCCAATGTGGATTTCATTTATTAATTTGACGACCTCCGTGGCGCAGTGGTATGCGCGGTGGATTTATAAGACGGAGGTCCTGGGTCCGATTCCTGGCGGGGAAGATTGAGATTTTTCTTAATTTGTCTTAGTCTGGCTTGTGGGAGGCTTTCGCCGTGGCTAGTTACCACCTTAACGAAGACGTACCGCCAAGCGATTTAGAGTTTCGGTACGATGTCGTGTAGAAACCGAAGGGGGTGTGGATTTCATCCGACTCCTAACAAGTTAGCCCGTTTCCATCTTAAATTGCGTCATCACTTAACATCAGGTGTGTGAGTGAGGAGGAGGAGGTAGTTAAGGGCCAACTTGTAGTCGATAAAAAAAAATCAATAATTATCAGATGTTAATGATAGTGACCGGGACCGACTGCTGAACGTGCTCTCCGTGGCACGGGGTTGTAACACCACCAATTTGTCGACTTCGGACATGGAATGAACTGACATACAAGAATGAAAATCTTAGAATTAATCCGCATCCCTATCTAAGATTCGGAGACGTCGTGATCGAAGCTAACCACGAGACCAAGGAGGTATCTAAAATAGCACACTCATAAAACTAATATACAGAGTGATAAAAACTATATAGTCTAATTTATTCAACCTAATTAATTCAAAGCTTTTATGTTAAAAGGAAATTTCAAAGGATAGGAATCTTCTATAATGAGGACCCCGCTCCATTAGCTCGATGTAGTGCTTTGAGAAGCTCTTGCACTATAACCAGTTAATGTTAAGTAATATATAAATTTTAAAATTTTTTTGCATTGCATTGCATCTTTGGTTTAATTTTGCATTTCTGCGGAATGCTTTAAATTGTTGTTATCTGTCTGTCCACGCTATTTATACGTTACTGTACAACTCCCAAACGGCTTGGCCGATCCCCGGTATGATGATAGGAAAAAGTCTAAGACTTGTGTGCACCAAGATTTCGGTTATTATAACCAACGGTTAACATATCTTTATTATAAATTTACTATTTATAATAAACCCATACGCCGCTAACGACGTAAACCGGGCGGTTATCTTAAACGAGCTTACGTCCTTAACAGGTGTACGGGTTGTCGTGAACACTAAATTTTACGTTTAGCTTATGTTAACCGTTGGTTATGATAACCGAAATCTTGGTGCACCCAAGCCTTAGTGGGTTTGGATTGCGAAAAACACCCTAACAATGCATATTTTTTAATGGTATTGTTCGACAATGATTTTGGTATTGTAGGAAAATATTTCTAGACATAAAATTGCGTAGAATATACACTTCCGATTTATATCGAAAGAAGAAAAAACCAAGTATTACAATAAAGTAAAGGTAAAGGTAAGTATAACATTGGGTTCAATATCTGGTGTAGCAGAAATACAGGAGTGTGAACGACTGGAAGCCGTTCTCCGACCCGAGCCAATATTTTTTTAATTTAAGATTTAACATTTTTAAATTTCAAATTAAACTTTTGTCTGATGTTTTCGGCTACGGCTGGTTACCACCATGTCGCGTACCTTAAGTCGGATACATCATTCTCTCTCTCTCTCTCTCTCTCTCTCTCTCTCATCTCTAGTTCGTATTCAAATCTTAGGGTGTCAATAAATCACTATATATTAGAAAACAAAGTCCCCTGACTCGTCTGTGTATCTGTCTGTTCACGAAGAACTCAAGGTGGTAAGGTAGTGGACCGTTAATGACCCTAAGTCCACCTCAGAACCTTGGACCTATAAAACCTGACCCTGTCGAGGCGTTATTAAGTTATCGATCACCGAAAGTAGCTCGTACCCCATACGCGCCCAACATACATACAAACCACCAAATCATATTCAAGGGCGTTACCGCACGCGATCGAGCGTGCTCCCGTCTTATTACCTCATCATATTACAATATACTTATGAGCCTGTTATAAACGGATTACTGACAGTGTAATTGAATTACCGTAATGCGACAGAATAGCTGCGTAATTGTGTGTGTAGAAACAAGTGCGTGATAGATAAGCGTTACACACCTTTACGCCTTTGACAGCTTTTCGGCATGGTTTGTATCATACTACTATAATGAACGCGAAAGTTTATGTGTGTGTATGTTTGTTCTTCAAGTCTAATCGGCTGGTTCGATTTTAATAAAATTTGGTATGGAGTTAGCTGACATCCTGGAAAGGCAAAGGCTACATTTTATCTCGAAATTCCCACAAGATGGAGAACTACGCGTTTTTGTGGCTCTTTAAAACCATTGAAATTTTTACCCGACTGCGTCAGAAGGAGGGTTATGTTTTTCGAGCGTACGTATGTATGTATGTATGTATGTATGCCCATTTCTTCAGCACGCGCTACAGCCTAAACGACTGAACGGATTTTGACATGTGAGGTGTCGTTTAAGTTGTCAAAATTGTAGTGGTGACATAGGCTATATACATTTTCAAAACGGCGGCTGTAAATTGGGGAAAAAAGGGGGGGGATGTGTGTATTTCTTTCTTCTATCTTTGCAATACGGGTATCAAATAAAAGGTTGTAAAAAGAGCATTTCAAAAATATAAATAACATATCATGTTTATATTGCCGTTATACCATACCATACCATAAACTAAAACAAAAAAGTCTCAAATAAAATTATTATTATAAGAACAAAAACCCGACTGCATAGAAGTTATGAACTGAAAAGAGAAAAACAAGGACCACTATATCTATATAAAATTCTAAATACTTTATGGAGATGCAAGCGGGGACAAAATACTTTATTTTCTGCGGGGAACGAAAGAACTACCAAAACTACATTTGTCCCCGCCTGCAGCACCATAAAGTATTTAGAATTGTATATATTCGTGATCCTTGTTTTTCTCTTTTCAGTTCATAACTTCTATGCAGTCGGGATTTTTGTTTTTATAATGTAATTCTTGTTTAGCTTCCGACTCAAAAGATTGTCGATATCTGTTCTAGGTTAGTTCAACACTTGGACGTAAAATCAGGGTCACTACGGCTTCAAATAAGTTCAAGCACTAAATGGTTTGACTCCATCGACTCTATCCACATAATTTGTTGTAGTTAGTTAAGCTAACCATTATAAGTCTAACTAGGCAGCAAGTGGCTAGATGCCCGAGGTATTAGTAATTAGGTCATCCTGATCTTGCAGTTTACAGTTTAGATTACGACCTTAGATTGATCTAACGAAGCTGACAAGTACACTTTGCGTCCACTTACCTACTCTTTCACACAAAAACTACTAACGGATTTTGATGAAACTTCACTATAGTATAGCTTACATATCAGAATAACATATAGACCACGTTTTATCCCGAAATTCCCACGGGAACGATAACTACGCAGGTTAAACTGCGGGCGTCTTCAAGTATAAAATACATAGGTATAAGTGACTTGAGCGGATTTTTAAACGACTTCAAAAAAAAGGAGTTTCTCAATTCGACCGTATATATATATTTATTTTTTTTTGTGTTCGCGCATAAGTTCGTCGTTTATGAACCAATTTTGATAATTCTTTTTATGTTAGAAAGTAGATAGTCCGGTGGTGGTACCATGACAAGGAAACCAGGATCTGATGATGGGATCCTGGAGAAACCGAGGGGAACTTTCAAAAATTGTAGGGACAACAAGTACGTTTGTTAATTTTCCCGTTAATTATTTAAAAACACTACAATTTGATGAAGGTCTGGAGTCCATCTGATGATTGAGCCGATCTATAAATAAGAGAACACCTTGACGATTTACTGCAGTTACCTTGTGTTTAATTAAGAGAACTTTACATTTAGATGGGTTGTGACTATCATTGAGGGTCCGATGTTACAGTAGTTACCTTGTGTTTGGCTTAATTAATTTGGCATTTAGATGAACTGTGACTGTCATTGAGGGTCTGCAGATGAAGACGAAGGACAGTCTTGGTTTATAAGAACTTTACATTTAGATGGCTGAGGATATCTCTATGAGAAGTTTGAAAGGTTATAGATTCCAGTTGGTTTAATGTTTACTAAGTCATGATCCGATGATGAGATCTACGAAAACTCGAGGAAACTCTACAAACTTTATAGGTACATTTGCAGGGATGTCGGAATGTTATAAGTAGCTAGTGAATATTGGAACTTATGGTTTAGTTCGAGTAGGTTCTTTAGTATGTTCGTTGTTGATAAATCACTAAAAAGTATGAAATAAAAAAATTTTAACAAAAAATAAAAACGCCAAAGTAGAAAGCTCGGGTGGCACTGACTTCTTAGATGTGATTAAGTAAATTAAAGAAAGTAAATGACGTAGTTATTTTTTACTTTTTAGTGCGTTTTGAAGGCGTTTTTATTTTTTGTTAAATTTTTTTTATTTGCAATACGATCCGACCCGCATGACATAATAATACTTACCTTTAATGTGTGCAGGGGATCTAACAAAGACAAAACGAAATCATAACGACACGCGTATTAAAAGATAACGGAAATTAGAAATGTACCTGACCGGAATTCCCAATAGCGAAAGTCAATTTTAACGACAACGATTTAAGTAAACTGAAGAAAGATTACGGGGACTGAATATAAAAGAGTGGAGTGCCGAATCGCAATCACGTTACAAAGGGATCTCTAAATCTGCAAAAAACAACTCTGGCTTACGCTCCGATTAAATTAAAATTGATTGGAATTCAGAGACTTTTTGCTTTCGGCCAATTGGAATTTGAATTTCAAGGTTTTGAGACCGTTTGTTCACAAAAGCTTTATCGTTTAATGACTATGCCTAAGCCAAACAAAAAAGCTTGAAAAATTTTCATTGAAATGTCAAAATAAAAAGAAGCGGATGTGTTGTTTGAAACTATTATCTATTTCTGTGCCAATTTTGTCCAGATTTGTTCAGCCGTTTTGGAGTTATAAGTAACCTGAATTAGTTTTTCTTTGTATATTGTGCCATTTATGTATATTATTTTGATTTCCTTATTTTGGATAAAAAGTATTGTGCAAATCTTCGTTAAAATATTAATTGGAGGTCTCGCTTGATGTATCCATCATCTTTTTGAAATAACTTGGCAAATATTTATACAAATGCCTAATCATTCCAGTAATATTGCTTGGTTAAGCATTGCTTTATTTCGGGCCTCGACAATAGACTAATTGATTTAATAATTAATGATTCATATTATATCTGTATATTGTTTTATTTATTCATTAAAAGTTAGCCCTTGGCTGCAATCTAAGATGTGATTGTTTGAATTTGTTAGGACGACATCAAACCGGAACGCTAAAACGCTTGGCTGTACTTCTTTGTCGTTAGGTCGTCGTCGTAACTAGCAAAGTCTCCCACCAGCTAAACCTGGACTTATTTAACCTTAGTCAGCAAAGCCGGGAAACGGAGTGAATTTATACGGAGGTGTCTTGTAATTTTCACTGCGCCACGAGGGCCGCCTATCGCTACAAAAACTAAATGTTTACTAAAGCCGAATAGGAATCTTTATATGCTTGTTAATAATAAAAACTTTTTATAATAATAAAATTTTATTGTTAATTTTTTTTTTTTTAATTTTAGGTTAGTTTGTTAGTTAGTGTGTATGTAGTGTTGTCGTAAATTATTTTAAGCATGCTGTGGTCGTGTCGAGTAGGTTACAATTACGTGTATTTCTGGATTGTGTGTTAATAAGGTGTAATATTAATGATTGTAACCAGTTTCACGATCCAAAAAAAATAAAAAAATAACTCGTCTGCAAACAAACAGCAGGATGCCAAAACACAGCAGCAGTTCAAAAGCAATTAAGAAACGCCAAACCAATGAGTTTACAAACAATTGTGTAGAATACGAGTTTACACAATTCGTTAGTTATTCATGATCCTGATTCGCTTAGCAAATATTCCCGTTGTATATGCAATACCTTTTACTGAAGTATACAGAGGTACGTTTGGGCCACGGGAGTATTGCTGGAATAAAATTTTCGCAGAGCGGTAATATTAATTTGTTATAAAATACGTATTATAAAATAAGTCCCCGTCTGCCTTTCACTCAAACTCAAAATCTGCTGAACGGTTTTTTGATGTGACCTTGATCAATGTTTCCTAAGGAACATTTTAGTATATCACTTATGAAGGCTTTGTGTAAACTGGCACCAATATGAATTTTAGGAAGGGGCATGCCACATTAGAGCTTTCACTGAAAATGTTTTTTTATTCATTACAAGTTAGCCCTTGGCTGCAAATGACGGTAAATGATGATGCAATCTAAGATGGAAGCGGACTAATTTGTTGGGAGTATGATGAAAATCCACACCCCTTTCGGTTTCTGCACGTCATCGTACTAGAACGCTTAATTGCTTGGTGGTATGTTTAGCCGACAGGGTGGTAACTAGCCACGGCCAAAGCCTTACACCAGCTAGACCAAGAACAATCAAGAAAGTCTTAATCAGCCCCGCCGGGAATTAAACCTAGGACCTCCGTCTTATCACTTCGCATACCACTGCGCTACGGAGGCCGTCAAGATATAATAAAACATATTATATGAAATAGAGATGCATTTTTATATATAGACGTAAATCCTACACTTTCTTTAAGATTAAATACTAAGATGTAACTTTTCAGGATCTTATACTTTTTCATACTTTTCATTCATAGACGCAACTTAATGTGCACTTTCTGCACCGCCTGCCGCGTCGCTCCAAAGCCTGTCCTCGTGGCCAGGCCGACAGGTATTATGTTTTATTGTACAAATCCGATTACGAAGCTCTGGATTCATTATTAGATTATTTTCTACGGTAAGATGAATTATAATTTTGTACAACGTAAATGATAAATGTTATTTCGATTTTCTCGGATGTGAATCAAAAATTATTATAATTGTACATTTATATTTTACAAATATCTACTTTGCTGTATAAAACTTAAAAGATTAACTCTATTTTCATTTTCTTAAAATAAAATTTTACTTTTATTTTTTTATTTGAAAAAATTCTTTTCTTTCGCATGACGCTTTTATTTAATTTTGATCACATACAGATATGAATCTGAAACAAAATAATGTTTGTTAGTATGTATCTAGTTTTTTAAACTCCGAGAGAATGCTCAATACTTACTACATATCCAATTATACGTAGGTATTAGTTACTTGTAATAGGTTTTAACTTCAATTTCATAAATTATGTATCACTGTTCAAAACTTAATGATTTATCATATTACATTAATATATTAACTGCCTGCCTCGTTGGTCTAGTGGTTAGCCTATCTGGCTTCGATCACGAGGTCCTGGGTTCGAATCCTGGGTCGGGTCACAGAATAATTCTGAGTTTTTCATTCTTCTATGAAATTCTCTATACATTCCAAGCCCGGAGTCGGGAAGTTGATGGTGTTACACCCCCGTGCCTCGGAGAGCACGTTAAGGCGTCGGTCCCGGTCACTGTCATCAAAATGTGGGTCAAGGTGGGTCTATGCTCCATATCCCCTCTCCTATAAGGAGGGAGGCCTGGCCTTGTAGTGGGCTGTTAATAAGCTGATAATGATGATTAATATCTACTAAGCTACAGAGTTACATAACCAAACGGTTTAACTACCCAGTTACTTTGTCATATCTTAATATTGGGTTTTTTTTTCTACGGAGTTAAATGGGCGGTGTTACATCCCCGTACCACAGACGCAGTTCGTTAAGTTTTCAGCTACAGACATTATTGTTAAGATCAGTCTGATAATTTCTCAATCTTCAATGAGCCTATCCTCACCTATTTGTTACTAAAACTTTTATTATTATTTATTGGAGCATCGTTATGTGTCTAAACTACAAAACTTCTTTCCTGCCCGATCACCTTCCTCGGGTGGTCCGTAGACCAAGAAGTAATACAAAGTAGTGACTACTCTGTGTATTAAGTAATCCTAGTTTGTAAAATTTTTAACAAAAAATTAAAACGCCTTCAAAACCCACTAAAAAGTAAAAATTAACTACGTCATTTACTTACTTTAATTTACTTAATCACATCTATGAAGTCGGTGCCATCCAAGTTTAGGTAAAGTCTTTAAAGTAGAAAGCTCGGGTGGCACCGACTTCATAGATGTGATTAAGTAAATTAAAGTAAGTAAATGACGTAGTTATTTTTTACTTTTTAGTGGGTTTTGAAGGCGTTTTTATTTTTTGTTAAAAATTTTTTATTTCATACTTTTTAGTGATTTATCAACAACGAACATACTAATAAACCTACTCGAACTAAACCATAAGTACCAATATTCACTAGCTAGATCTCATCATTGGATCATGACATAGTACACATTAAACTAACTGGAAACTATAACCTTACAAACTTCTCATTGAGACATATTAATCGAGCCCAACCACAAAGTAACTACTGTAAACCGTTAAAGAGCTCCCTCAGCAGTCCTTCTTCTTCATCGCCAGACCCTCAATGACAGTCACAGCCCATCTAAATATAAAGTTCTCATTGAGACAAATTAATCGAGCCCAAACACAAGGTAGCTACTGTAAAACGTTACGGAGCTCCATTAACTGTACTTCGTCTTCATCACCAGACCCTCAATGACAGTCACAGCCCATCTAAATGTAAAGTTCTCATTGAGACAAATTAATCGAGCCCAAACACAAGGTAGCTACTGTAAAACGTTACGGAGCTCCCTTAACTGTACTTCGTCTTCATCACCAGACCCTCAATGATAGTCACAGCCCATTTAAATATAAAGTTCTCATTGAGACAAATTAATCGAGCCCAAACACAAGGTAGCTAATGTAAACCGTTAAAGAGCTCCCTCAGCTGTCCCTCGTCTTCATCACCAGACCCTCAATGACAGTCACAGCCCATCTAAATGTAAAGTTCTCATTGAGACAAATTAATCGAGCCCAAACACAAGGTAACTACTGTAAAACGTTACGGAGCTCCCTTAACTGTACTTCGTCTTCATCACCAGACCCTCAATGACTGTCAAAGCTCATCTAAATGTAAAGTTCTCATTGAGACAAATTAATCGAGCCCAAACACAAGGTAGCTACTGTAAAACGTTACGGAGTTCTCTTATATATAGATCGGCTCTATCATCAGATCGACTCCAGACCTTCATCAAATTGTAGTGCTTTTAAATACTTACCGGAAAAATTAACAAACGTACTTGTTGTCCCTACAATTTTTGAAAGTTCCCCTCGTTTTCTCCAGGATCCCATCATCAGATCCTGATTTCCTTGTCATGGTACCACCACCGGACTATCTACTTTCCAACAAAAAAAGAATTATCAAAATCGGTTCATAAACGACGAAGTTATGCGCGAACACACATAAAAAAAAAAAAAAAATACGGTCGAATTGAGAAACTCCTTTTTTTTGAAGTCGTTTAAAAATACGACTACCATCGATACTAGGCTAGCTATATCAACGTCACTAATCTGTGATAAATAAAATATATCAATAATCTGTAGTGGTATCTATCAATTACTTGTCATAGACAATATATCCACAATGATATAACTATCATTGTGGATATAACAATAATATAAAATCCTTAAAAAACAACAAAATTCTGAATGAGACGAAAAAATTCTTGTGAAACATGGACAGTAAAATACGCCTAATGCAGAGTTACTACCTGTATTCAGCATTACTGGTTTTAAAACTTCTAGCCTTCGTTCCACTAACGGCGTTAATGTGCAACCCAGAGAAGGTACAGCGTGCAAATATTAGTGATTTGAAAAACTTAACCCCCTTCTGGTTGATGGGAGCTTTATATATAACGACCCAGCCTGGTGTTGACACTGCTTTGAACCTCATTCGAGCGTACACTGTAGCGAGATTGATTATAGCGATGGGTTACGTGTTCAGGTTACCGAGGTTCCTTAAAGAAGTGGCGTTTTACGTTTCGTTTGGTATCAACTGCTTTATGAGCGGGTGGGTGGTGTACACGTATAGAGATGCTATTTGATTGTGAGAAATCCTCGGGACTGTTGATAGCATTTTCTTGTGTTGTTCCTAAGTTTGTATTGAATCAAGGTTTTATAGGTGTGCTGTGTATATGTTTATATTAAATTATGTGAAGTTTTTATTTAAGTGCATTTTATTCAACTCTTGAAAGTAGCACGTATGTTTAATTCTGCGGCCAAATATTTACAAGGTTTAAAATGTATGCCTCAGTTTGACAAGTACAATATAGCTTTTAAGGCATTTATTTTGTATGTTCAAGCTGGTGGTGGCTGGTGGGAGGCTTCGGCGGTGCCTAGTTACCACCCTACCGACAAAGACGTACCGTAATTAAGCGTTCTTGAAACATTTAGTGTTCGAAAAATCATGAAAATTATTGGCGTTTTATTGGCCCACAGCTGATCCAGGTCACCATCCTTATAGCCATGGGGATATGGAGCTTAGATTGACTGGGTTGGGTTAAAAAAAATTGCCATAAAGTACACACACAGAAATGTCATCAACGACAAAGTCTGACTTCAAAATTCAAAATGAAACTTATATTCAATCGCTGGATATAGCGCAAACTAAGCAAAGTGTCTCTTGACCTTTCCGATGTTTAACTTCACTCCAAACGGTAAATCCCCCATTTTAATTTCGGCAGGATTTGTTGATATTCCCGTCCGGAGACACTGGAGTTGATGATCCTACAGGTTTAAATTAATTTCAGGTCTAAATATAGATATTAGAAAGTATTCGAAGTTACCTTTAAAATGAAATTTTAAATGAATTCATTTAAGATCAAATTAGTTCCTTTAACTTTAGCACTCACTTTTTCTAGAATTAATCAGTCTATTGCAGTATCTCTACTATTGTCTTTCCTTCAACAAAAAAAAATATTCTTTACAAGTTAGCCTTGACTGATAAGTTAAACTGCAATCCTACCTAACACCTGATAGTAAGTGATCATGCAATCTAAAATTTTTTCACTTCTTAGGATTTGGCAAGCATTTCACCCTAGCCTGCCTGGATATGCCATATCCAGGCAACGATCGGCCTCAGCAGGAAACATCATCAAGACTGGAACCCATTACTCCAGACTTGGAAACCCTGCAAACTCCAACTTGACAAAGAGTTTTCATTAATAAAAACTCGAAAAAAAGGAAATTGTTAACCCCTCACCAGAATCTGTTAAAACTTCAAATCAATTTTCTGGTGTAAATGTTGATAGTCGTGAGAAATCTTCAGCACCGAAAACAGCCAAACCAAGTAAACCTCCACCAATGTCTATATGGAATTGAGAATTTGACTATGTTGAGAGATCTCCTAAAAACTGCAGCTGAGAAAAATCAATTTTCATACAAAATTATTAACAAAAACTCCATTAAGCATAGTAGTAAGTAGGTGAACTTAACAATTGTTCCCTAAAATTATGTATCATTTATCTTCTCAAGTGAATAAATAAATAGTTTCTTACATTTAATGTAAAGATATGCCGATCTAATTTCCTTCAAGTATCTTTGTTTGCAATAATGGCTTGATTTAAGCAATCAAATAGTCAATATCCGGGCATCGAATATTGATAGTGATAGTTCAGTAGTTCAGTTAGCCATAATCTATGGAGACACATCTCCAATATCGTAAAAGCAAAACTATGCAATAATAGTTTTGTTTATCCATTTGTTAATATTTGATAGATATTTAGTATCTAGTTAATATTTGATAGCTATTTAGTAGCTAGTTAATATTTGATAGCTATTTAGTAGCTAGTTAATATTTGATAGCTATTTAGTAGCTAGTTAATATTTGATAGCTATTTAGTAGCTAGTTAATATTTGATAACTATTTAGGTAGATTTTCCATCAAAGATTATTTGAATCACTGACAAGAATTGACCATTTTACTGCAAGAAAAAATTAATGCTTATTTGTTTAAACCCAAAACATTAATGCCTGTGTAAAAAATATTTAAATTGAAGGCCTCCGTGGTGCAACTGTATAAAGCGGAGGTTCTGGGTTCGATTCTCGGCTGCACTCATTGAGTGTCCAGATCTGGCTGGTGTCAGCGCTTACCATCAGGTGTGATTGCAGAGATAATTTGTAGCGAACAAAATATCAATGCCGAAGGGGTTCACAAACAAAATTGGCGTAAAGTCAGAGTCGCGCGGTAAAGCTAGTCTAACACAATACTCACATTGCCGAAATAATCTTGTAAGTTGGAAAGTACGCCAAGTTATGGGTAAGTACTTAACGCTGAAATAGACTTTTAAGCTTCTTACGATGTACTTAGTGAACTACGTCTAATTCATTGTTGACGAGAAATGTATAAGTATTTATGACTTAACAATACAACAAAGAATATCGATATTTTCGAAGTACCCAAACAAACTTACTTTTCGAACTTTAGCAATACTATAAAAATGTGATATTGTAGCTGTTATAAATTGTTTAATACCTTAAGCGTAATTATTTTATTAAACTAGTCCTGATAGAATATTTTATACATGTATCGATAATGAATAAAAAAAATTCGTTGTCTGTAAAGTCGGTTTACTGACGATAGTTGAACGTGATAACGTCTCAAGAAAATACTGATGGAATGGTAGCATGTAATTGGTTATTAAAATTTTTAATTTAAGTATATTTTTATAAATATTAATTTAAATTAATAAAATAATTGATTTTGATTTTATAAATTTATATTTTAAATTTATAATAAATATATTAATTTTTAATTTACAATTAATATATTTAATAATTATATTTAATAGACGGATGTCGAACGCTGCCGAATGCAAAGGCGGATTGTCACTTCAAGCCTTACATGGAACGCCTCAAAGCGAGGTAACGCGGCATGAGTCATGTTTTTTCGTGCGTGCAACCGGCTCTATCGAATTATAAGACGTTTTCACGTCAATAATTATGGCTTTTAGAAGTCATAGCAGAAGTCGTGTGATTATAATAAAGAAATAAGATAAAAGCTTTGTGTTCATATGACTTTAGAACAATGATATCTTTTATTTACTCTTTATTTGTATACCAAAACAAATAAGAAAAAAAAAATTTAATAAAGATATAAAATGCATTAAGTAGAACTGGTACATAAGGCGGCCTTATCGCTAAACAGCAATTTCTTCCAGGCAACCTTATGCTTATTAGTGGATCTAACCTCAAAATTTCAATAATGAGGCCTAGTCCTGTAGAGGTCCAATAAAACAGGCAAAAGAACAAATTTGGTACAAAATATTTATTAAACATAACAGATGAAACATAAAACAAGCAAAATTTAATAAAACTCACATAATTTCCATCATATAGCCTTTCTGTAATAATAAATAACACATAGGGCCATATAAAACGTAATCATATACGATGTGACAAGAGCGAAATCGGAAAACGCCGCCGGGATTGGCCTTTGGGCGTATCCAAATATCATAACCATTCGGGCGACTGTATAACTTCTAAATAGACTTATTCCCAAATGCATCGGTGGTGTTGTAGTGAGATATAACGCACCTACGATCCAGAATGGAGCGAGATTCTTTAGTTCCGAGAGATAAGCTCGTCGGACTACATCCACGTTCGCAAAGATTCCTTTACTGACCCAAGTTATTGCTGCCAAGGGACTAAGTGCCAGCAGTTTTACAGCCAACAGAGCTGCGTGGACGATATATGTCTGCGTTAGAGGCGTCTCCAAGGATATTGTAATGGTTTTCTGTCTCTCAGCCATTGCTTTAGTTTACATAATCAGATGGTTGCATGTTGGTTGTTCCCCTGGATTATGGGTTGTTATATAAGTTGTTATATTAAAAGTTACATTGTTGTAATGAGTAAAATAAGACTATGATACTGTTCATTGGTTTAGAATGAGGACACATGTTTTGTGCCTAATTTTTGGACCATGTTTATTAAAGTTTTGACGTTAGCTGAGTGAGTTTGTCACTGATTGTCAAACATGTAGACAGAAAATTATGATGTTGGAATAAATATTATCCTGCGAAGGAACTAGTTAACTCCTCCGAGGTTTGTATCGTATACAGGGAAAAAGTTTTGAAATTGTAACTGGATATATGTATATAAAAGCTGTATTTATTTTTGAAACGTTGACATGACATGTCAACATTTAAAGTACATCGTAAAACGTTTTGATTTCAATTAATGACTTTATAAAGATAGTTTAGTAAACGCATAATACATGAAATTTGCTAAAAAATAACATATCTAAGCTTTAATCATCAATCAATGACGTTACCACTTACGTCTGAAACTAATTTTTTTCTGTTCGCTGCGACTGTTGCGCCGGATGCACCCACCATAGCACGAAAACGTTTAAATTAATATCGTAACCGCAAAGTTATATTATTTATCAGCAAATTTAATAAAAAGCTAATAATTGCTCAGATATATCCCTTGTCTGTCACAAATTCCACTCTTGACAAACAATAAAAACGAACACGCTGAAAGACAAAAAATAATCTTGTGTCACTTTCTAATAAAGGCCGAATGAAATAAGTCTGTTACGCTCTTGAACCTACAGCCGCGTTATGACTCCATCTAGTAGTCTTTAATCTATGTATGTATATAAAAGCTGCATTTATTTTTGAAACGTTGAAACAAGCAAGTCTTTAAATTTTTGGATTTCATTTAGACTATCAAAATTCTGCATATTTTTATCAATATTTAGTTAGGGAATAATAATCTAATTTTAAATTAAAAAAAAATGTGTTTTAAATATATTTATAATAAATTTAAAATATAAACTTATAAGGAATCAAATTCAATTAATTTTATTAATTTAAAAGTTATATCTAATTTTTATAAAATATAGTTAAATAAATTTAAAAAATTTTTTTTTTTAATTAACCAATTTATTTAATCAAAAGATTACCATATTATCCATTGCTGCCATCAGCTATTTTTGCTTGGCGATAGAACGGTGTCAGTTCACAAACTGTGAAATCAGTTTGAATTGCCTCCTGAGAAGAAAACTTTTTACAAGTAGAAAATTGTCCAAATCAATTTTTGATCAATATATAGTGGGTTCTAATTGCAGGTCCTGAAGAGTTAAAATGGTTTCTCGTGCTGTATGAGGTCTCGCGTTATCATGGATTGACCTGGGGTCAGCCATTGCATTTTCCGCTTACGATTATCGTTAAGAATCCATTTTTCATCCAGTCACATTATCCGAAGTCCTTAATTTCTGTATCATATTGTTCTGTTTCCACGTGGTTTGTTTTTCAAAAAACTTTCCATCACGAAAAAACAAAATGTGATTTTAAGTCCTCTCTCCAAACGCAACATTAATATTGCAACGTTCTGCCGCGTTATAGAATGAAGTAGCAAGTTTTTTAAGATTCTTTTGTCTAAGGTATATTATAATGGTTTTATGTTACTTAAAATCTTAAACCATGAAGGTTCTATATAAGTTATAATTGTTAGTATTAAAATATAAGGTTTAAGAAGTAATAAATTGACATAGAAATAAGTAAATTTAGTTGAAATAAATGAATTGTTATAGATATTTTAACCGATTTAAAAAAATAAAAAGATATCTATATAATGTGGCTAAAAAGGTGCATTGTTATAGCATAACAATATGAAATGCAATGTAAACTAATTTGCTATGGAACAAAAGCTAAGCTCCGACCGCATTAACTCGCCTGCCAGCGGATATAATTTTAAATAGGATTTTTGTCGCCTGCAGCGCTCCGCTCCGCTTCTATGAGTGCAATATTATTTTTAATTGTTACTTTGTGAACAATTGCTGGATAACTTTTATTTACTTCAACCTTTTCACAGATATAATCATAATATGTGCCTGCCTCGTTGGTTTACTGACTAGCCCCTCGATGCCATGTCAATTGTGAGATCCTGGCTTCAAATCTGGGTCCGGTTGTGGAATATTTCTACGTTTTTCTTTTTTCTCAGAAATTTTCTGTAAATTCTAAGTCCAGAGACGTGAATATACAAATAGTATAGGAAAATATATTTTTAATATGCGAAAAGACGATACGATTTCCCCGATCTATTATATTTATACTTAGATTATTCTATATTCTGAGTACCTATGTGTATTTGTTGTATTTTATATACTGTCGGGGATTCTATTAAAAACTTCTGTGGGCACCTCCGTTATTGTTATTGAAGATTTTCTAAGTCTATAACATAAGGATAGTAAATTAAAGGGTATATTGTCACATTGGAAATTAAAGGGTATAAAAATACTGAAATTGATAATGAAGCTGATCTTGTCTGCAATACGTGAGCTGATGTTGCGCTCTTTTTAAAAGACTTAAAAAAAGGATATTCTAAATTCGACTATATACATATATTTTTTATGTTCGTGGATAACTTTATCGTTTATAAACCGATTTTTGCTTGACTTTTTTGTTGGAAAGGAGATAGTCCAGTGGTGGCACCATGATAAGAAAACCAGGATCTGATGATGGGATCTCAGAGTAATCGAGGGGAACTTTCATAAATTATAGGGACAACTATACTAAAGCCAAACTCGTTTGAGAATACTTGTTAACAATCAAATTAGAAATTAAGGTAGAAATCACTAGTCATTTTACACCTGTTTTTTTAAATTAACTAGTTAATGACGAATTCATGAAATAAATTAGATAAGTAAGCTTAAAAGTAATTAATATATTCAATATCTTTTAAATAAAACAGCAAAACATCATTATAAATTTATTAGGCATAAAATGTGTTTCGTTTTCTACCTTCATTTTAAATTTGTTTGCTGACAAGCATTCTCAATCGAGTTTGGCTTTAGTATAGTACGTTTGTTAATTTTTCTGTAGTATATTTGTACTATTGAATATTGCAATACTACTTGACGACAGCAATTTGCATGGTAAATGATATAATAAGAATTGTTCAGAGATTTCACGGCTTAATAAAACAAACCTGTAAGCCAGTTAAATACCACAAACACACATTAAGCTTACATCAACATTTATGAAATTGTAAATACATCTAAACAGAACCGACTTTTTTCCAAAACAATAAAGCCGAGTCCGAATTTAATTTCTCCACGAGTCCATCGTACAAAAGGCTCTGTAGATTTTAATCAAGAATACTTATTTTGTTTTGAAAATGTCGGTACTTTAATAATTTCGGTTTAAGGATGAAGATTAAAACTATCTTGGACTTTGTGTCGGATATGAATTAATTATTACATTATCATAAACTTCTTGATTGACATGACCCTTTTTAGGGCTCCCAGTGTGATAAAGAAAAACGGGTCTTTTATGGTGAGTATTAAAAAGTTTTTTTAAAAATTCATGATGGTCGTCTTATCATGTTATTATCTCGTCAAGTTATTATCTCTAGGCCTAGGTACTCGAGTCAAGGGTCTCTGTGAACCATTTTGACCAAAACGCAATAGGTACCTATGGGCTAGCTATTCTCGGTTAATGCACTACTAAAAGGCAAAAGTAAGACTGCCCATTCACATTGTATGATAATGAAGCATGGGACTGTAACACCACCACTTTCTCAGATATGTTGCTATGCAATAATTGAGTTTGTCTCATTAGGAAAAACAGCTTTACTCAAGACATAAAGTCAAAATCGCATGATATATTTTAATCATAACAAGTTAGCCCATGACTGCAATCACACCTGATGGTAAATGATGATGATGATGATAATCTAAGATGGTTGCTAGCTAACTTGTTAGGTGTAGGTTGATATCCACACTCCTTCGATTTTTAAACGACGTCGTAACAGAACATTAAATCGCTTGGCGGTACGTCTTTGTTCAGCCACCTTTGTCCTGGACCAATTTAGGAAATCTTAATCAAGCCAGCTAGAAATTGAACACAGGATCTCCATTTTATAAATTGACTACGCATAATACTGCGCCACGAAGATCATCAAGATGAGTTCATACCCATAAGCCACTAGGCAAACGAAGCAGTTGAAAACTGTACTGAACCAAACATTATACCTGGCGACTCTTGCCCGGTTTCTTTTGTTTATTCTTACCGTTTGCAAATTGAAAGTGACTTAATATTTTTCTTCAAAATGAATACAGATTAATTATTCTTGCGAAGATGACGAAAGGCTTTGTTAATACCATTAATATTATGCGTCACATCCTATTTCACGGTAGTGTTAACTTCACAACCCTCGCTTGTTAATAGGATTCGAAGTGTTATAGAGAATTTCAAATGCTATTAACACGCGCGGCGCGAACTATGTGTTAAGATATTCTGTCATAAAATATTATTTGAGTGGCTTTAAAGAAGACTGGTGGATGTCTTCGGTTTCATCCGAGGTTTTCATATGGTAAATACTAGATATATAATTGTTACCATTAAATTATATTTTTTCCTATGTCACTCCTCAATAGTCTCGCTGTCATATAATAAAATAATTTTAACAAAAGACAGACAGACAGACAAACAAAAATATTGAAATGATGATTTGAATGAGTTTTTGATGTAAGTTACTTTGACAAAAAATTTTAATTTGAATTTAAAAGAAACAGACACTTCAATTTTATGTTTTTGTATTGATATTAAGAAAATTCAATTACAACGTTTGGCGGAGTTTGAAAACCCCTATCTTTGTGAAAGGGCTAGAGTGTAACGGTCTGTGAAGTATTACCACCTTGTATAACTAGCGGCATGTAAGTCTAGCGCTGAACGTAACGTAGAAGGGATGGCTGCGCATCGGTACCGTCGCGTACGCAATACAATATTTAATTTAATTACCTAATTAATAGCCAAATCATGTTACATCGTTTTAATCTGTATATGTGTGTTTGTGTGTGCGTGCGTGCATACGTGTGTGTGTATGTGTTTGTGTACGTTACGTGCGTGTTTGTGCTTATATGTTATAGTTTATAGTTCTAGTTTCCAAAGATTTCGTATTACTTAAGACATAATTATATAGTATAAATAGTTACCACAAATGAATAAATAAATTTTGAAAGAAATGCTTACGGGGAGTAGAAAAATAAAACATTATTATATTGTCAATTTTTATTTAAGATATAAGACTAGTCTAATCTGAATCAGGCAATGGTAACACGCCTGGCGTCGCAAAACGGTATTTCTTTTAGGTATATTATTCCCTTAAATTCATAAACAAACTTAAAAAAACAACAAAACATATAATTATATTTAACAAACCAACTGAAAATTAACAATAATAACAATGCAACTCAGAGCGAGACTGTACACTGGAAGTCCTCGGTGCGTCATTTCGGTGCGGGGGACGGAATGCGACTGGGGAGCCACTCACCGCTTCGCACGCCCGCCCTTCATTCCTCAAACTCCCCCATGATACCTAAATTTTTACTTCTGCGCAATAACGGTCAGCGCTAGAGTTTCGTGCCGCTACTTGTAAACAGCATGGAAATCTGTTAGGTACTTTCTGAGATTATCATGTACAGACAGACAGGCATTTTAGTCGTACTATTTAAAATTTATTGAAATAACGTAATCGAGCGAAAACACTAGTAAAGACTTTTTATATAATCCGATTATTGCCTTATACTGGAGATAATATTTTAACATAGCAAGCGAGCGGAGAAATAAAATTTTATGTCCTAAATGATATCTTGGTTCCAGTAGAGAGGTTTTATAGCGCAGTAATCTGAATCAAGGCGTTTGAGGTGATTTGCGTTTTGTTTGGAGTGCGGAGCCGTGTTGTGTCGCGGCCATTTGTCAACCTGGAGTTTTTGATTTATGTAGTTTGCAGTTTACTTAAAACCAGAGTTATACGATGTGTTAGATAAAAGCATAAGTAACATACCGAAACGTAATGATATATTTTGATATTTTGTTACCATAATTTTATGTATATAAAAATATTTTGAATTAAAAAGTTCCATACTAACATAACCGGTCGTATTCTTGGAGATATAAACTAATCCTCGGGATTCTGCCTAGAAAGTTCATATTTTTTTTATGTATTCTCATTCATTATGTATTCTCTCTAACTGCTAGTGTACGGCTTGAAAGCGTATTTACTTTTTTTTTTTCAGGAGGAGAAAATCCTCATGGACACCTTCGCCGGGTAGTGCCGGACTCTTACCGACTAAAAACCCCTCCTGCCTCCGCTGTGCTGGTTGTTGGGTTACCTGCCTTTTTAACCTACCACCAGCACCCCTGTCTATTCTATCCTGCTCTGGTTTTGGTTCTGGTAATTTCAAAGTAATTTTTTATACACTCTCACTTTTCATTCGTTTCCAACATTAAATTAACTAAATTCTGCACGTCTATCTGTGTTCCAAGTTCAGCATTCACTGTTTCTCTCTGGCTTTCGAAATAACAGCAAGGAAAGACTGTATGCTCTGCATCATCTTCGTCAGGACAATAAGCTCACTTGGCAGAGTCTCTTTTGTTAATGTGTTTAAGGTATTGCATAAATACCCCGTGGCCTGTGAGACACTGTGTCATCCAGAAAGTTATGCCACCATGCTTTCTATTGACCCATCCTTTTATGTCGCGTAACAGTCTGTGTGTCCAGCGGCCACATGTAGACTGGTCCCACTCCTCTTGCCAGGTTCGTAGGGTCCTATCTCTGGCTGCGATCCTTTGTTCTGTGTCCAGTTTTTCTGTATACGTAGATAGTTGTTCCCTGGCCAGTATGTGTGCTGGTATAAGGTTTGCTAGCACAAGAGCAGCATCAGTCGCAATGGTTTTGTATGCGCAGCAGGGTATTTACCTAATACGTTATATAAGCTTTATTTAACTTTATCTATAAGTAAGAGTATGACATATTTGTACGCTATGCGAATTTTTAAAAGGTATTGTTGTTTTGAAAAGAGGAAACTCATGTCCACTATCATGTAGAGAAAGCTAAGTTTCTTTGGACACCTTCAAAGGGAGGTCTGTTTTCCTTTCCCAGGTTAATTTTGGAAGGAAAGCTACAGGGCAAGAGAGCACCTGGTCGTCAAAGGCGGAAATGGTTGGACGACATAAGAGAGTGGACCGGACTCAATTACCCGCAACTAAAGAAAGTTGTAGAAAATAGGTAAGCTTTTCGTATAATGACCGCCAAACTTCGTTTAGAAGATGACACCACTTGATGATGATGATTGTTGTTTTTTTACTAGACAATATCTTTATCTTCAGCACAAATTAATGCGTCCCATCTCCATTCGACTTACATCAACTTTACTTCCGTAGTGTAAAAGTTTAAATCATCGCTGCAAAGGAATATAAATTTTTATTGGTATAATAAATTTCCCCGTTGGCGTGGAAAGCTTTTGCAGCGTTGCGGCGTGGTGATGCAAGTTTACTGATTTTTAAAGCGTGTACACAACGTGATTTAATTATAAAATATATACGTGAAAGCGAATCTTTTCCGCTTAATATGTCAAGTTTATTTACTTTTCGCACTTGAACATTTGAACAACTGAAATGCTATTGACATTTTTTTTGTAAATTTACGAATTTCTGTTTGGAAATCTAATCAATATCTATTAAAGGACTCGTTAGTCTTGTAGTTAGCTTATGGCTTACGAGGTTCTGGGTTCGAATACTTGGTCGGATCACGAAATAATTCTCCTTTAATAAAAATTTTAAGTACATTTCAAGCCCTGACTTGGTTGGTGCTATTACTCCTCCGAGCCTCGGAGAGTACCTTAAGCCGTCGGGCTCCGTCACTATCATTAACATCTGAGAGTGATATTTAATAAATGAAACATTATCACCCTAAGCCTGCCAACTCGCATTGGAGCAGCGTAATACGTCTATGATCTATATCCCCTCTCCTATAAGCAGGGAGGCCTGGCTCTGTAGTGGGCCGTTAATAGGTTCTCCTACAAACATGGAGACTGTAGTAGTGACAAGTCAGAAAAAGTCTGAAAATAAAAAAAATATATATCTGTGGTTTATGTTAATAGAGATAATTTTATTTTTAATAATTTAATTATTTATCATAAATTTTTCAATAAAAATGTATTTAATAATATCTTCATATCTTCAAAGGCATAAAGGACTGCTGCACGGTGTCCGCTCTAAAGCTCATCCTTTTCTAGCTTTATTAATGGTATCCAACTGAAAAAGCGCTGAAAAATATTCATAGCTTACAAGGGTTAATTGCGGTACAAGAGAAGAGCTTTTAAGAGACTTTTTTACCATTCGAAATGACGAAAGGGTCTCTACATAATCTCTCGTTATCCTGAAAACCACATTTGATAAGATTTAAGGATAAAAGTAGCTAAAACGTAATCCTTATAAAAAACTTACGTAAATATGTTTAAGCTAAGGACTTGGTTTAAACCTATTTTTGGGAGAAAGGGTTCTTAAGTTAATTGAGGGTTTCTTGAAGTAGTTTTATTATTTACTTTTCTACCAAGTTATATAAGACTTGAAGAAGCATCGTACTGAATAGATTAATCTCATTTTGGAGGATGCTTTAACTAAATACAATTCACTCAAAAAACATAGACAAAGTGACGTCGTAGTTATTATACGTCTATATTTTAGCCGGTCTCATATTTAAGCCTATTTTAGTGGCACAAGGTCCTCTCGAGTAAGAGACAGGATATGTAGTTTTGGCCAATAGAGTTAAGAGACAATGTTTTTCTCTTGACTGGAATAGACTGCGTGCATAGTACCTTATAGGGTGTAATGCCTAACTTCGTACTAAGAACTTTTAGTTAGAATTTCAAGAAAGATCAAAGCACCCAGGACCTTGCAATTCGACACTATGCATAGGCATACGCTACCAGTGATAATGTAACCAAGGTAGTGACTATTTTATAGTTACTTAACTATGTCTATACATAACCATTATCAGCCTATTAATGACCCACTCTAGGCCTCCCTCCTTATAGGAGAGGGAAAATGGAGCATAGACTTACGCTGCTCCAATGCGAGTTGGTGGGGTTAGGGTGATAATGTTTCATCTATTAACGATCACGGTCAGATGTTGATAATAGCGACCAGGACTTTCGGAGGCACAGGGGTGTAACACCACCAACTTCCCGACTTCGAATGCACTGAAAATTTAATAGAAGAATGAAAAAACTAAGAATTATTCCGTAAACCAACCCAGGAATCGAACCCAGGACCTCGTGATCGAAACTATATAGGCTAACCACTACACTACGAGGCAGTCTACTATATAACTAGATATAATAAACTTAACAAATCTATCTATTTTTGAAAGTAATATCTTTCCAACGTAAGCACAAAATACACTCAGACCGCTACGTGATCTGGTAGCCAGTAGTGTATTTTGCTAGATAAGAAGTACAAAAGCCTCTCACTCTACGCACTGGCGGTTTGTAAATGACGCAGCACTGACGTCATTACCGTTAGACCCTTTCCGCGGAAGATTTATCACGGTAATCTTGATCTATGACATAACTTGAATCAAGGAGACTTGTGTCAGGTCTTGCTAGAAAAAATGGCCTCTTAACTTTGTGACGTGAATTTGTCCCATACTTTCATCATCATACTACTGTTATAAAGGCAAAAGTTTGTGGGTGCTTGAGTGTGTGTTTGTTAGTTCTTCGCGATTGGTTATTGGCTGGAGCGTTTTTAATGAAATTTGGTATGGAATTAGCTGACACCCTGGATTAACACATAGGCCATATTTTATCCCAAAACTCGGAACGGAAACGAGAACTACGCGGGTAAAACCGCGGGCGTCCTTTAGTTATCTATAAACTAGAATTTAGACCAGAAAAGGCATATGGAGATTTATTTGAAATTGGGCTAACGTGCTCTCCGAGACATCGGCCATCGTTTCAGCCTCGGACTGCTACTGAAAAAATTTTTGAACTATTACTGAAATATTTCCGATACACCGATTTTTAGTCAGTAGCTACACAGGTTAAACACTGGACAAACGAGCCAGTTTTTTACATTCATAGTGAGAAGTGATTCTGAAAACTGACTGATTTTTTGAAAGTGGCCAAGGATATTCCACGTAAAACGAAGGCTCCTAAACTTTTAAAAGAAAGTCATACCAGCGATTTTAGTTAAATAAGTTAGATATAAAAAAAAATTGTAAGGGAACACTCGGCATATTTTAAGAGACCGATAATGAAATGAAAGTGAGTAGAATTAGTGGAAAACTGAAATAATAGTATAAATAAAAGCTAAAATGAAATCGGATACTGCTGATACTTGGCTTCATTCCAACGCTACTCTCATAACGGAATTCCAGTGAAACAAAAATGCTTTTTGATATAGAAAAGTTTTACCTTCGTTTGAGCTTTATGAAATATTGAATGTAAATTTTTCTCTACCCAATATCTAAAAATTTTCCTTTCGTCATGAACTTTATCCAAAGGATTTGATTTTTCTTATTTGTCTACAAAATTATGTATGCACGTGTAAGTCTTGAACGGGATTTCCATTGGTTGACGTGGTGACGTTCTATCTCGGAAGCGGCTTTTCGTTCCCGTGGTCCAATGGTTCCCCTATTTCCACGCGACGAGTAGGGACACCGTGAGGTTTTAGTCGGTATGAGTCTGACATAACCTCCTCGCCTCCCCATAGCGAGAGGTTATCCATGAGGATTTCCCCTAAGGTGGAAGGCTAAGTTCATTTTGGAAATAATACTACTCAAACCCCTTTATTCCAATTGATCTACAGTCAGATTTCCAATTCATTTATATTGTTCCTATGTAAATTTTTAACGTAACAAATAAAAAACCAACGTTGATTTATTACGTTAAACAAATTCATGATGGCTTCGCCCCGGCCCTTTATGATCTTTACGGCGAGTACGTGCTGCGCGTAGATAAAATAATATTTAAACCCGAAAAAGAGCTAAATCTCTGCCGCCGCGAAAATAAAATTAGATGTGGCGGGAATAAACAATTAAGCTGGAACTGATTGAAACCAATTGAAATGTTTCATATAATAATTACCTACGTTTGAGTTCGCAAGCTTTAGACTTTAGCTTGGTTTTTAATTGGACGCTTTTATGTGTTAGAAGAAATCTTTTGAAAGGTTATTTTCGATGGATATAAAATATATTTTCATTAGAAAAACGGTATTTTTCACAGATAAAAAACATAATCAGAATAAAAATTCAATTATTTGTCATACTAGTATTACAAAGGCAAACGTTTGTGAGTGTGTATATGTAAGTTTTGTTACTTTTAAAACTACTGAATAGATTTTGATGTAACTTCACAATAATATAGCTTACATATCAGAATAACACAAAGGCCACATTTTGTCCCGAAATTTACAACGAGATAAAAATTTTTAAATAAAAATAGAACCGCCTCAAAACGCACTAAAAAGTAAAAAATAAGTGTGGCATTTTGTTGCTTTAAATTACTAAAGCATATCTATGAAGTCGGTGCCGATACCGAGACAAAAACCGAAATCGCTGTAAGCGTGCCTCCAAAATTTAAAGAGTTCCTTCAATTTTTCCAGCATATCCTCATCAGATCCTAACATGATGACAATGGGACCACCTTGGAAGTATGCCCTTCCTAATAAACAAAGAATCATCAAAATCGGACAACTCTGTAAAAAGTTATGCGTGGTCATACAAAAAAAATATATATATACGTATCGAATTGAGAACCTCCTCCGTTTTTTTTCGTCGGTTAAAAAGAGGAAACGAAAACCACAGGTGTCCTCTATTATAAAATAATAAGTTTCCTTTTTGACGGAGACCGACTATGTGTATGGCTGTAAAACTACAACCTTCCCAATTAAATTTTTTGGAAGAAAGAAAAACTTAATATTTCATATCTCGACTCGAGATTCGATCCCAGGCTCCCTAGGCTCGAGCGAATTTTATATTCTGACACAGGAATCGGTCGTGATCCTAAACTAAGTTGTAATGTAATATATAAATACAATAATTTTTATACAACTACTGTAAAATGTATAGTACGTTTTACGACTGCCATATTTTCCATCGTTTGAAAAAGGTTATTCATATTTTTTGAAACTTTGTCCCTGAATAGTTAGCTTTTCCAATATCTCGTATATCCAATATCCCCGTGAAATTGTGTCCGGATGCCATCCAGTCGAGTTCACCGTACCTTGCCCTTTATCCGAATAATCTCTACGTCCTTGCCTAAGCCGCATCAGCACAAATATACACGATAAAGACAGATTCATCTTGATATACTAAGCCTTAGTACACATTGTGGATAACGAAGAAAAACAAAAATATATGAATTTAGGCTATGGCAAGTTTTTTCCATATTACTAAAATAGAAAAAGCTGTTACTTACGTCACTGTTTTCGGAGTACAAAGTCATACGAGGTTTAGTCGTAAAACTAGTCGGGAATACTCCGACAAAAGAAGAAATGGGCTAACATGTCAACTAACTTGTTAGAAATATTAGCCAAACCAAATAAACTGTATCTACTCTTTTGATATTTGTCAACTTTTTGGTGAATGACTAGGACAAATTGGACATCCAAAGTAAGGCTAGTTATAATTGAGATACGTAATATACTAGTACAATTAGTTATCTTCTGGACAACATAAGCCTTTAAATCTGATAATACGAGGCGCTGCAGGGGTCGCAATGTTCTTGCGATGTTTATCACGAAAGGCTTTTTGAAGCAAGCGTCGAAGTATTACGTCGCTGTTCCATTTATCAAATCACTATTAACTTTTTCAACTAGACTATTATAAACAGTTGGTACACTTATGATATAAAAGCATTTGATAGTTCGTAGGAGTTTATTTTTTTGTTCCATTCGGTCGAATTCGTTATTTTTACTTACTTCGACTCGCCTATAGGCTGTAACTGTTTCGAAGTCCCATACAAAGGTAAACGTCGTTTCATCGTCGTTTCAATCGTCGTCATTCGTCACGTATAAATATAAACACAATTTACATCATGTTTTAGATCTTTCTAAGGTTATTATACTTTTAATTTAAAAGTATTAGATTGGCACGTGATCGTCTTTCGATTAGAACCCTATTATCAATGTTATGTCCATAAGTAACTCAAGTACTTTTAGAGTTTTGGAAGATAAAATTCATGCAACCATAAACAAATCTTGACTATCCCTAAATTTGTATTACATGAACTGATTCTCATATATGTGGCCCCTTTCATGTTTTATAAATGAATTGCTTTATATTTTTCAATACACGAAGTGTTTCTTATTTATGTGACCTCTTCGTGTATTGTATAATTACACAAATGTGATTAGAATCAAATTCTCTTAAGAACTTAAATTCCAATCAATATTAGAGTGGTATTACAGATACGCACACAGAGCGATCCGAGTAAGTCCTCAGACAAACTTTAGATCGATGGCATCTTTCTATTGAAAGATGGTCATATGCTCCATCCCGCATATAACGGTGGCCCGCTACCGGAAATGCTAGTTCTATGATGCCCGGGCCGAGTGAGGGTTACCGCAAAACGTCTAACTTAATAATTATAATATGATAGCCACACTTCGTGAATGCAGCCTCCGTTAATGTCTCTATAAACTTGCTAGAACATTCTGCGCCGACTGCGATTCTGTGGAAAGAATCTAATAATCGTCTAATAAATAATAATCTATAGAGAAACCGGAGCCCCCCCCCCTCAAATCATTTCTTTGTGAGAGAAATGTATACAGCACAAGTTATAGAGGTGTGTTCCTCTTTAATTTCATACCTCGATACCGAGGTGTAAGGCGTTCGAAAACAGCACATTTTATAGAGGTGTGTTCCTCTTTATATTGGATTCTAATTGTGAGAAGTTAAAAGAGGATAAGGCACTCAGTAAGTCAACATAGAGTTCAGACATCCGTTTCAAACATCTCGTCAGATGTAGATTCAGAGCTGAATCAAATGTAAGCGCCAGTATCTCACTCCTCAACCAATCAGATGAGTATACCTCGTTACGAGGTGTTATGCGTTCAAAAAGCTATAACATAGATATAAAATACAACAGTCGTATTTTATTGTGTAAATGCCCAAGCTGTCAAGGCATATTTATATGAAGATGTTAATTAATATGTTTATATTATTACGTGTCTTGCTATCACATAATTCAATAATTTATTTTATAAAATTCAATATTTCTTAGTAAGGGTGCATAACATTACTTGATGGATTATTGCTTATAAATCTCTTTCCATATATGCCTTCTCACACTATTTATAACCGACCTCTGTGTATTATATTCATCGCTCGATGAAAACACAGAGTAGCAATGGATCCGCGCCACTGTCGGAACACTGCACCAACATAGACACATACACAGACTCGGAGCACTCCCTCCTCATAGACACATACACAGACTCGGAGCACTGCATCCTCATTGACACATAAACAGTCTCTGAGCACTGCATCCTCACATTAGTGACGAGTGGCGTCGCGCTCCACCACTCAAACACCGAGCAGATCCTTTGATCTAGCATTCGTTCGAAAGTCACTTTTCGTCTCCGGCAGCCCTCGGGGCGTATTTGACATACAATATGTATACAAATTTGAATGAGGAGCGCTTCACGATTATGCATTCTATTAGAAGATACTTCTAATTGCTCGTTTAACATAAAACACTGTTGTTTATCGTTTTATATTCTTTAATAAAACACTTTTATATATTTTACATGTATATATATATATTTATATATATTTTAATTATTTTTTAGTATTATTATATATGTTAGTATGTACTATTATGATCGTCACAAGGCTCAGGTGCTAAAAATACCTCGTAAGTATATAATGTCTTTCTCTATCTCGTATATAAAACCTCTTTAGCCTCGTATATAACTATCTATTATTTTTTTGTATACACATACTTATATTGAAGTATTCGGGTGATCAACATTGAAGCGTAGTGGGTTTAAGCTCCATATGTGGCCTGCCCTTGTAGTATGCAACGGCAGTATGTTGTCATTATCAGCCTATCAACGAATAGGCTGATAATGACGACACACTGTAGATATACTCCGAGCGATCTTGCTTTTTCTTCCACTGGGTGACGCTGAGCCTTATGCACACTTAAATAGCATAGTAGCCAAATGCTACTTACCGACATAATTACGAGTCTACTTCTCTTAATTCTTTGTTGTCTTAGGCTGAAAAAATCCCATTAATTAGGTTCACCTAAATCGGAAAACGCATCAAGTCGTCGTCAGCCTTGATTCTTCACTAATACTTGATAACAATCGTTATCAAAGCGAACGATCCGGAGTGGAGCGTCGTTAGTTCTACATACCTAACATTGTGAAGGACTAAGGGTTAGCTTAGAAAAGGAACTTTGTACGGGCTTTTAATATGTCTGTCCATTAATGAAATCTAGGATATATTATTTCATCGTCATCATCATTATCAGCCTATTAACGGCCCACTACAGGACCAAGCCTCCCTCCTTATAGGAGAGGGGATATGGAACGTACACCCACCACGCTGCTCTAATGCGGGTTGGCGGACTTAGGGTGATAGTGTATCATTTATTAACAATCACTATCAGATGTTGATGACAGTGACCGGGAACGACGGCTTAACGTGCTCTCCGAGGCACGGGGGTGTATCACCGCCAACTTCCAGACTCCGGTGCTTGGAATGTACTGAACATTTCATAGAAGAATGAAAAAGCTCAGAGTTATTCCGTGACCCGACCCAGGAATCGAACCCAGGACCTCGTGATCAAAGCCACATAGGCTAACCACTATAACAACGAGGCAGGCATATATTCATTCATTCATATTAATCACAATTATTTTCTATCATTTATATTTATTTACATATTTTTTTAAAATTTTTAACAATGTTATAAGTAATACAAAAATATACATAAAAACACTATTAAAAATTTATAAAAAAATCTTCTCCTCCGTTTGCGGGGCCTTTGCGGGTCCAAGCAACCGGTGGTCAGGGCTCCAGAGTGAGGAACCTCCTCACAATACGCGCCGTCTCAAGGACTACTGCCTTCTGTATCCGACCCTAGATCCAACAATTAAGCGAAAGCTTCTTAAGGTGTTGATCGAAGCTTTTCGCAAAAAGACCATTGACTGAAACGACTATCGGAACAATAATAGTTGACTCAACATTCCACATGGCGGTAATCTCGTGAGCAAGGTCCAAGTACTTTGATACTTTTTCCTTTTCGGCTTTCACGAGGTTATCGTCATGAGGAACAGTAATATCAACAATTATTGCACGGCGTACTGATCGATCGACTATCACTATATCAGGTCTATTGGCTACAATATACCTGTCAGTGATAATCGTTCGATCCCAGTAGAGCAATGCACTGTTATTTTCAAGAACTGGCGCTGGGTCGTACCTATAGTAAGGCATCTCAAAATCGACAAGGCCGTACTGAAGAGCAAGTTGTTGGTGGATTATCCTGGCTACTTGATTATGTCTGTGCAAGTATTCGCCGTTAGCAAGATAAGGACACCCGGAAACTATATGCCTGAGGGACTCCCCAGGATGATGACACGCTCGACATATGTCTAGAGTGCCATCTTTCATAATATGTTTCCGGTAGTTTCTCGTCTTGATCAGTTCATCCATAATTGCACAGACAAAACCCTCAGTTTCCCCAAAGAGGTCACCGAATTGCAACCAAGATACTGATGTTATTTGATCTACATCTGGCCCCGTAAGAGCCTTGTAGAATCGTCCATGCAACTCCTTACTCTTCCATACCGCCACGCGATCTGAGTTTCTAATTACTTTAGGCTTGCGCCAGTTCTCTTTGCCAAGGGATAGCGGGGTGAGACCCTTGTCCACTGCAACAACATCCTTATGCATACATACATTCATCTTGAGGAAATATTCCCTGAGATTGCACACCTCACGATTATGGAGGTTCTTGGCATTTAAGAAGCCACGTCCACCACACTTGCGTGGGAGGTACAACCTCATTACAGATGAACGTGGATGGTGCTTCCGGTATGACGTCAACAGTTTGCGGACTTTACAGTCCAGGGAATCCAGTTCAGTTTGAGTCCACTTTAGAATGCCAAAAGTATATATGAGTAAGGGCATGACCCAGCCATTGAAAGCACGCACCTTATTACCACCCGATAAAAGACTTTTTAGGACTTTTTTCAAGCGGCTAAAGAAGCGTTCCTTCACTACCTGTTTCATATTCTCTGCCTCAACACCAAGTGCTTCTGACATTCCAAGGTATTTATAGGTCTCCCCTTCGCAAAGTGATTTGAGAATTATAGTTTCTGAAAGAATTATATTCTCTGAGCTCACAATTCTGCCTCGCTCTACATTGATTACCGCTTACTTGTCTACACCAAATTCCATCCCTATGTCATTGCTAAAGTTCTGAGTAATTTTCAGCAATGATACAAGGTCTGAACGTTTCGATGCATACAGCTTGAGGTCATCCATATAAAGCAAATGAGATATGAGCTCACCACCCCTGCGGAGGCGAAAGCCTAGTCTTGAATCCATCAGCAAAGTACTGAGAGGATTAAGAACTAGACAAAACCATAAAGGGCTCAAACTATCACCCTGGAAAATACCACGTCTAATCCCTATCGGTTCAGTCAATTCAGAACTCTCAGTGATACCTGGATGGTTAAGGACTGTCATCCACTGACTCATGCCCGACTCGAGAAAAGAGCACAGGGTTGCATCGACCTTGTACAACCGCATGACCTCCATGAGCCATGAGTGAGGCACCGAATCATAGGCCTTCTTGTAGTCAATCCAAGCAGCTGTGAGATTTTTTCTGTTTCACCGAACCTGTTGACAAATAGCAGTGTCAATGAGGAGAAGTTCCTATGTACCACGAGACCGTGGCTTACAACCGTTCTGAGTAGGGGCCAAAATATTATTTGCATTTACATGCATTGTAATTTTTGATGTCAGAACGGATGTAAGTAGCTTATAGATGGTAGGTAAGCATGTGATTGGTCGATAATTTTTTGGATCAGTGGTACTTCCGGATTTGTGTATTAAGAACGTGACACCAGTTGTTATAAATGTCGGTAACGATCCAGAATCAATGGCATTTTGGAATTGGATTGCCAAGAAAGAATGCGCACTACGGAACCATTTCAGCCAAAAGTTGTGCAACCCATCCGGTCCTGGACACTTCCAGTTAGAAGCCGGTCGAATAGTACAACTTACGTCTTCCGCTGTGATGGATACTGGAACCATCTGTTCTACCATCGCGCATTTCTCCTTGACAATACTCATCCAAACACCGTCAGTGTGAATAATGGGGGCCGACCAGATACTACACCAGAAATTTGACATAGCATCAGAGTTCGGAAGCTCTCCATTAGACATACATTCTCTTGACCGTTCCCAGTTCCTATACAGTTTCCGTTGGTCACTTTGAAACAGACGATTCTGATGATATCGGTCTATGCGCTCTTTATATCGCCGGATGCGTTTTGCCAATGCATAGACTTTCTGCTTCAAGAAGTCGATGCGTTCCGTGACACAGTCCAAGTACTAGGACGGACGTGTGTCAGTCCCAGCAAAAGCCTGGTTCACAAATCGCATGACTCTAGGGCGATTATTACCCTCCTTGAAGCAGATTAGCTTAGTAATAAGAGTTCTAGTCAGTGTGATACGCCTTTCGATTCTGGTCCGCCAAGCTGGAGCTTGACACGTCCTTCGCGAGGTCGTGCGCGGTTCAGGGAATGTAACACCCGCAATACGACACGCTGCAACGGCCCCACAGTATAGAATCGAATGCGTATCACTTAGGTCCTCAGATGTTATGAGGTAGGTACCTAACATCTGGTCTAGAACTCCCACTAACGCCATATTTCGTCTATGTACTGGCAATCGAGGCAGTTTTGGTCTTAAATTAAGAGGCATATACCTATACATCAAAATCGTATCCTCCAAAGTCCTCCTCAATTGCTCATCATTCTGGTTACTTACTGACACATCAATACTATCCTGTAGCTCCTCTTGGATGTTGGTTTGCAATGTATGCTGAGTTAAGCTATGGGTAGTATCAATCTGTGGTAAGGCTAAGCGCAGCCGCTCAAGGTGAGACTCATCCAGCAGACGACGTCGCAGAATAGTCCGCACCTGATCCGAAAGTCGTTGTGCAGTCACAGTCATCGTTGGTTCAAGCATCTGAAACAAAGACAGCATCCTTGCACGGTACGCAGAGAAGTTAGTTCCCCCCTCTGTCGCCCCATAGTACGCACGCATGACGCTCTCATTCATAGATTGAGACCATCTCATGCGGCGCACTACACCACCGGCAGCGGGAGCACTCACGGGGGCCCTTAGCCCTTGTCGCCCCAAGCTTTCCGGTGGCTGCATGCGCGTGTCATCGTCATCTTGATTTAAAATGGGTGCAGTGACGCCCCGGCGTGTCCTCCGCACTGGAGGAATCATTATTAGCGGCCCATTATGCCAGACTACTCTACTTACAGGAGATTTTTATCACTTTTAAAGCGGGCATACGAGCATGCGGGTCACCTCATGCTAAGTGATTACCGCCGCCCACGTACCTTTGCAACTTTGCTAATGCGTTGCCAGCCGTTGAGGAGAAGGTTTATTCGCCCCTTCAACGTTAAAATTGGCAGGAAATACTGCAGCAGCAAGTTACTCGTAGTTCCGAAGTTTACATGTGGGATGAAGTTTGCATGTGATATGCAGAGATGGAATGTTATAGAGCTTTCGCCAATCATGCTACACTTATTCAGGTCGACGACCTTAAGGTGACAATGTTTTAATATTTAAAGTACCGCCAATTTCAACACTCAAGGCTCAGAATTTTACTGCAAAGTTCTTAGAAAAAAGAAAAAATCAGCGTGATTCCTACAGCCCGACCCAGGACTCGAACGTAGGACCTCGTGAACCCAAGTGCGTTGCTAAAACCAGTGGACCAACGAGGCAGTAAGCTCTAAACTCTTTGAAAATATAATTTGCAAAAATTTAATTTTTTGAAAAAGATTATATTAACAAACTGATGCTAACTTAACCTTATAACTACAAAAATCATGCCCAAATGGCATGGTGGAAAAAGATTACTGGTTCTATTTTATTGATGGCTAATCTGATCTTTTTGCAAAAAAAAAATTAACAAAAAATAGAACCGACTCAAAACGCACTAAAAAGTAAAAATAAATAATAGTTTAAAAAAACTTAAAACACGCTTTTTATAGAAACCCAAACTAAAAAATAGAAAATAAATTTTAATAAATTTAAATTAAGAATAGTGTTAAAAATTTCATTAACTATAAATTAATAATAGTGTAAATAAAAAAAAAATATTTTATTTTAAAAGAAGCGTGGGGTGCATGGTGTCAATATAGTTATAAATATTTTATTGACAGATATGAGTAGAGTGATTATCATTTTGATAATATCTTAAAAAGCAACCCACGCTTTTTTTAAAATAAAATATTTTTTTTTATTTACACTATTATTAATTTATAGTTAATGAAATTTTTAACACTATTCTTAATTTAAATTTATTTAAATTTATTTTCTATTTTTTAGTTTGGGTTTCTATAAAAAGCGTGTTTTAAGTTTTTTTTAACTATTATTTATTTTTTACTTTTTAGTTTGGTTTATTTATAAAAGCGTGATTTTTTAGTTTTATTAAACTATTATTTGTTGATTATCAAAAATATTCATACTATGTTTCATAGTAAGCGTCGACATCGAATTCACATTCGATGTTTACAATTCTTATTTTTCTAAGTGAATTCATTTGATTAACATGTATTGCCAGCATTGTAAGTATAGCTTTTCGATTGACGAAAATATTCATTCTGTCATCCATAGTGAATGTCGACATCAAATTCGATATTTACAATTGATATCTGTGATAATTATGAATGACTTGACGTTTTATCCTCATTTATCATTTGCTAAACGTAAATATCCGATACCCACAAATAAATTTAGTGCTTTCAGTTTTATTATGTGTTTTACTTTTAAAGTACTTCTGCGCCTTGCGTCGATTTTTATATTTATTATAAATCATTTATTATTTAATAATTAATTGACTTATCGTTATGAACTCGAATGTGTTTTTTATTTATATTTAAACTGCGACTGCCAGGGCTCGAACCCACGTCTGAGCGACTGTTGTACGGGCAGTTTAGCACTTAAACCGCTCGGCCACACAGTCGCTAGTAATTTATTTATTAGTGAGAATAAAATAATTATTTATAAATATTATAAATACGGGGAATCAGAGTTCAATTTCGGAGAGGGAGCCTGAGAAACGGCTACCAGAACCAAGGAAGGCCGCAAGTGCGCAGATTACCCACGGAGAGTTACATACTGACATACTGACATACTGACAAACTGACATACAAGTGAAGCTAATAAAAAGCGTGTAAAAATAACGGCGTCATTTAGTTGCTTTAATTAACTGAAGTATACCTATCTATGAAATCGGTACCAGCCAAGTTTAAGGAACATTCATGCATTATAGAAACCTTGGCTGGCACCGACTTATAGATATGCGTAAGTAAATATAATCTCATAGTATATTATACGGCCAAAAAGCTACCGTTACTTACACAAAAACCGAAATCGTTGCAAGTGTGCCTATGAAATTTGAAGAGTTCCTTCAATTTCCAGGATTTCATTATTAGATCCTAATGTGATGACTATGGGACCATGTTGAAAGTGTGCCCTTTCTATTAAAAAAAGAATTATCAAAATCGGACAACTCTGTAAAAAGTTATGGTCGTACATAAAAAAATATATACGTGTCGAATTGAGGACCTGCTCCTTTCCTCCTTTTTTTCGTCGGTTAAAAATGAGCCAGTCTCTCAGTCACCAGTGAATTATATAAACCTCGGAGATAAATGTAGTTGTCCTTTTCCAGTTGGCACAATTGATAATAAAACAACTCACACTTGACCTTTTTTCCTTTTGAAATACGCCACCCTTAAAACAAATTACTTATCAACGAGTCGAAGAGTTTTCAAACTAAATAATTATTCAGTAATCAAAATCAAATACTTACTTAGCAGTTTCCCTGTTCACACAATAAGTCTTTATTAGAACAGTAAAGAGGTCACTGAATAAATATAATTGGCAAACCTACGTTAGGGGTCCAATTTGAAACGGAACCGGCCTATAGTCATGAGTCAACAATTCGTAACTACTGAATCGAAAATGTTAAATCAAAATTCATGAACGTATTCTTGAATGCTTGAATAAAACATTGAACTGTAACTTTAGCAAAGGACCTTTACTTTGCTTGTGGAATTGGTTTGGAGACAAAAGTTCTGTGTTCATTTAAATAATAATGTATTATAACAATATGTAAGTTTACACAGGCATAGTTTGCTTTCCATTGAAGATTAAATTAAACCTTATGTAAAACAAAGCCGGGGTAGTATCCCATTTAAAACAGAATGGTTGAACACATTAAGATGTTTAGTACAGAGACAGAAGTCTAGCTCATAGGCTACATGTTATTCTCACGGGAACGGATTCGAGGTGGGGAAATTTCTTCTAAAAAAGTAAAGGTAAATTATACTTACTACAAGCTAGTCTTTGACTCCAATCACACTTGATGGTAAGTGATAATGCTACTTAAGATGAAAGCGACTAGGTTGTTAGCAGGTAGGTATCTTAGGATGAAATCCACACCCTTTCCAGTTTCTAAACGGCGTGGCAAACCGCTTATTCACTTAGTGGTACTTTTTTTCTAGCCACGCTTGAAGCCTCCCACTAGTCAGACCTAAACCAATTAATAAAATCTTAATCAGCCGGAAATCAAACCCAAAAGTTCCGTCTTACAAATCTACTGAGAATACCGCTGCGCCACGGCTGTTAAAATCATTAGATACTTAAAACCATAACTAATATACAAATGACGAAACTCTACCACAATGACGACAACAGCATATTGTCTTTGAATAATGACCTTTGAATTTACGTTAGCAATAGACCGTGACATGGTCCGTGCATTTTTTAAACGCGTCTTTTATTTATGTTTGATGTCAATGTAATTTGTAGATCTTCGTGCGTTATAAACCTTATGAATGGTGCATCAAAAAATAAACACAGATACAGACATTTACAAAAAACTTACCTACTTTAAAAAACATAATGTATTCCAGCATATTTTTTACCCGACTGCGTCAGAAGGAGGGTAATGGTTTTCTAGCGTATGTATGTGGGTATGTATGTCGATTTCTTTAGCATGCGCTACAGCCTAAAGGACTGGACGGATTTTAAAACATGAGGTGTCGTTTAATTCGTTAGAATAATGGTAGTGACATAAACTATATACATTTTCAAAATGGCGGCTTAAAGTGGGGAAAAAAAGAGGATTATATTACTGTTTGAACAAAAAAAATGCTGCAGGCGGGAAAAAACGTAGTTTTAGTAGATCTTTCTTTGCCCGTAGTAAATAGTATTGTTTGTCCCCGCCTGCAGCACCATAAAGTTTAAAAATTTTATATAGATAGAGAGATACTTGTTTTTTAACCGACGAAAAAAAACGGAGGAGGTTCTCAATTCGACACGTATATTTGTTTTTTTTTTTTTTTTTTTTTTTTTTTTTTTTTTTTTTATGTATGACCATGCATAACTTTTTACAGAGTTGTCCGATTTTGATAATTCTTTTTTTATTAGAAAGGGCATACTTCCAAGGTGGTCCCATTGTCATCATGTTAGGATCTGATGAGGATATCCTGGGGAAATTGAAGGAACTCTTCAAATTGTGGAGGCACGCTTACAGCGATTTCGGTTTTTGTCTCGGTATCGGTAGCTTTTTGGCTACTAGTGGCATATAATATACTATGACAGTATAGTACGAGTACGATACGTGGCGATAAATCACTAAAAAGTAAGAAATAAAAATTTTTAAATAAATTAAATTTTTAAAGTAAATTAAAGCAATTTAAAGCAACTAAATGACAGTTATTTTTTACTTTTTAGTGCGTTTTGAGTCGGTTCTATTTTTATTTAAAATTTTTTTCTCTTTTCAGTTCATTTATTCTAAGCAGTTGGGTTTTTTGTTTATATAATAATATTTTTTTTATTTTTATTCAGATCAGTGATCATGCAATAAGATGGAAACGGGCTATGTTAGGAGTAGGATGAAATCCTCATCCATTTCGGTTTCTTGACGACATCGTACCGGAACGCTTAATCGCTTGACGGTACGTCTTTGTCGTTAGGGTGGTAAGTAGCCACGGTTGAACCCTCCCACCAGCCAAATACTATAAAGTGCTACCCTATTGAATGTGACAGGTTCTCATTTATTATCTTGTCGGTCACTAAAAACTAAGATACATTTTGATTCAAAATCTGTGAAATTAAGACTTAAGTACAAAAATGTTTTGGAAGAGCATTTCTCAATTTATTTCAGATCACGACCGTGGTGCCACACTTCGATATTATCCCAATTGATATTATCCCACTCTTTCTAAAGACGGAGAAAGCAAATCTTTTCGGTCTCCTGAGGTCAATAAATAATAATGTGAAAGATATATTTTGGACCCTCTCGAATTTCAAATTACTTTGCAGTCCTTGGAGATTTTTAAGAATTCATCGTACAATTGGGGCTTTTAAGTATTGATCCAATCTGAGGTATCTAAATCAGAATTGAGTCGAGTTAAAATCTGATGGATTTTACAAGAAATTTATGTAAGAAGGCAAATTTTAAAATGATATTTTAAGTAGATATGTAATTTTATTTAAGCTATATGTAATAAATTTTTTTAACAAAAAATAGAAGCGACTCAAAACGCACTAAAAAGTAAAAAATAACTGTGTCATTTAGTTGCTTAATTTACTTAAGCTATGGAGTCGGTGCCAGCAAGTTTAAGGAACATTTATGTAACGTAGTAAAGCAGTTTGTGGGTTCTAGGTAATGTCCTTAAAGTAGAAACCTTGGCTGGCACCGACTTCTAGATATGCTTAAGTAAGTTAAAGCATCTCAATGACACAGTTATTTTTCACTTTTTAGTGCGTTTTGAGTCAGTTCTATTTTTCTTAAAAATTTTTATTTCTTAATTTTTAGTGATTTATCACCACGTAACGTACTCGTACTATACTGTCATAGTATATTATACGGCACTTGTAGCCCAAAAGCTACCAATACTTACACTAAAGCCGAAATCGCTGCAAGTGTGCCTATAAAATTTGAAGAGTTCCTTTAATTTTCCCAGGATATCTTTATAAGATCCTAACATAGTGACTATGGGACCATCTTGGAAGTGTGCCCTTTCTAATAAAAAAAGAATTATCAAAATCGGACAACTCTGTAAAAAGTTGTGCGTGAGCATACATAAAAAAGAAACAAACATACACACTCACAAACTTTTGCCATTGTAATAGTAGTATGATATTTGCTCTATATCAATATCTGATGTGCAAAGAATGGTATTTTAGAGTTTCCGACGGCGCATCGATTTCTAACCGCAGTAAATTGCTCGCGTATTGCAATCAGCCTTCCATCAAAAATGCATTAAGATCGACCCATTTCTCATATCGTGGTAGAATGAAATAGTTCATAGCATGCCAATCATATTCTCTATTTATTTCTAACAGCCATCTCAATACATGTTGTCCAATGATTGTAAAAAGCAAAAACGAGTGAAGAGTTAAAAAAATTAAATAAATATTTAACTTCAGTATTTTAAAACTATATTTCTAAAAATGAAACACATACACTAAATTAACTTAAATCTAAAACTTTAGTAAGTTAGTATCAAGTTTTCCTTATAACGTTTAAGTAGTTGGAGTGCGCTGTTATAGAACTCGTCAGGGAAATACTGCTGCTTATTTCTAGCTTGAGTGTGTTCCGGTATAAAGGAACTTGTTGCCGCTGCATTTACAGGTAACTGACATACACACATGACAGACTTAACACCTACGTGAATGGATACTGGTCGGCACTTCGTAGGACGTATTCCTTACACGCACTGCGAAATGCTTATATAGGAAATAATTTTCCACTTACCTTAGGGTGGGTCAGCTAGTATAAAATGAAATACATAGGGCAGATGCTAGAAGTAATTGTGTGCGCATTAATATGAGAACCAAGAATCTAACAATGAATTTTTTTTACGAATGGGTCAAGGATCTATTCTTAATAATATAATATTTCCATTGATACAGTTTTGTCCTCGAGACCTTAAGGGCCGGTGTAATAACTAAAATAGAAAAAAAAGAAGCTGTAATGTTAATATTTTGTCAAAAACTTCTCCAAATGTCACTCATTCAAACTGACGCTTTAGAGAGACGAATATCTTAGCATTCCATGGATTCACCGTGCGGGTGCCGGGTCCATCGCGTGGCCGAGAGAAAAACTCCGAACAGAGCCCGAGACTTGTGACTCGGGTGTAGGTTTAAGGGTACCCTTTGTGACGCGCGTCAACACTCACCTCCTCTGTTCAAGTTATTCTCCCTGCCCAACCATATTCGGAAGGACCCTACTAGTGCAGCTTTGGACACTCGTTCCAATATGGAGCTTACTGCGCTTCTAGTAAGGCCAAGGTCTTTTAGCAGGTTGTAGAGAGACTTCGCTGGTATACCCCTCGCACCCACTTCTACCGCGTATAAACTAACCACATAGCCATTTTTGGTTAGTTCATTAGTAAGGTCATAGTATTTATTCACTTTGAATACATGGTCTTTAGGGATGTTTGTTTCCCACGGCACTGTAAGCTCGACAAGTACTATACGTTTAATTTGTTTGAAAAAGAAATATGTCCGGTCTAGATGTCGTAATAGCTAAGTCTTCCGGGATTTTATAGTGCTTATCATACGTGTCCATTAATATAGTCCAATCAGGAGCAGAGCCCAGAATTGAATAAGGCTTGCTGGTGGAATTTGTACTTGAGCCTGCTTTAACGAAGTTAGTTTGTCTTTTATTCGTCGTCAACCCTTTTTGAGCCCTAGCTACTGAAAGGCTTATAGCTTCACGTATGATTTCTAGTACTCTGTCGTGGCGGCGTGAGTAGAGACCCCTGTCCAGGAGCACCTTGCACCTTGCTAGTTAATACAAAACACCGTAAGAAATGGCGAGTTTTCATAAAACATTGTACATTAATTTTATGATTGTTTACTTCTTTTGACCTTTGCCAAATTGAAATTAGTTTGGAGAAAATATTTTCATCGCTGCTCGAGTTGGGACTCGACCAAAATTTTATTCATCAACATTGCTTGGGCCGCGCGGAAATTTCAATAAAGCCATTTCAAAACGACCTTGTTCTTATAGATTACTTTTGACACTAGGAGGAAAAATTGTTCAAAATATAAAAAGAAAAACAATTTATAACAAAATATAAAAGCGACTTCAAAACACTAAAAAGTTAAAAATAATTGCGTCATTTGGTAGCTTTTATTTACTTAACCATATCTATAAAGTCGGTGCTAATTTTAAGGAAAGTTTATTTAACAAAGTAGCAAAGCACTTTGTTGTTGTTTGGTTCAGGTCACCCCCTAAAGTACAACTCTTGGATTCTTTGTTCTATAAAACTTAGTTAAATTTTAAGCCCGGGGTCTAAGTTGGTATTGTCACACCCCCCTGGCTAGGAAAGCACGTTAAGCCTTCGGTCCCGGTCACTATCGTCGACATTTGATAGTGATCGTAAATAAATAAATCATACAATAAATACGCTGACCCGAATTTAAGCAGTATTGTGAGTTTACGCTCTACATCCCATCCTAAAAAATTATAAATTAGGTAACTTATGCCTTAGTCTCCGCAGTAAAATATAGAATTCTTAATGATATTCTTAAACTTGCAATGTACGACGTATTAGGTAAATACTGTATCAGGCCGTCAAGTAGGACTGCAAGAATTAGCTTAAAACTTTGAGATGACAACCTTGGCAAGACTAATACGACAGTTACGTTCCGGGCTAACGCCCTCGATAGTCATATGCTTGTAGGTAAACAGCAATTCGTTTAAACGACGACAAAAACGGAGGAGGTTCTCAATTCGATACGTATATTTTATTATTTTTTTTACGTTTGACCTCGCATAACTTTTTACAGAGTTGTCCAATTTTAATAATTATAAATCATCATCATTAGAAAGGGCACACTTCCAAGAGTGTCCCATAGTTATCATATTACGATCTGATGATGATATCGTGGGAAATTGAAGGAATTCTTCAAATGATATAGGCATACTTGCAGCGATTTCGGTTTTTGTGTAAGTATCGGTAGCTTTTTGGCTACTAGTGCCGTATAATATACTATGAGATGATATTACGAGTAGGTGTCGATAAATCACTAAAAAGTAAGAAATAAAATTTTTTAACAAAAAATAGAACCGGTTCAAAACGCAGTTATTTTTTACTTTTTAGTGCGTTTTGAGTCGGTTCTATTTTTTGTTAAAAATTTTTTAAAATAATAATTTTCAAATTTAGTAATTTTTTAAGCTATTGCATAACTTCTATCGCGGGCCTTGAGCGTGGAGACCGAATCCAGAAATTCCGTACCGAAAAAACTTAACACCCCCCCACTCTGACCGGCACAGCGGTTGTAGTCAGATTGTCTTATTCGCAATACGTCAATAACGTCCATACCAAGTTGAATACACCGGTTCTCGTCTGATCACCGAAGTTCAGCAACATCGGGCGCAATTTTATAAATTAAAATAAAAAATAAATCATGATATAAATAAATAAATAAAAAATAAAACAAACTAAAAAAAAATAAAAAATAAAAATTTAAAAAGCCAACATCACGCTGTGTTCTCAGGCGGTCACCCATCCAAGTACTGACCGCGCCCGATGTTGCTTAACTTCTATGCAATAGCTTTACCGCGGCAGTCTCCGAGTGCCACACATCTTTTTTAAAATTAGAATAATTATTTTACATACATAATTAAGATAACAAGATCAGAATATATAAGTAGGTACGTTTCGGGATGTTATACCATCTACACATTGTATATTTTGTCTAATATCCATCTGATGGAAAATCCACTTACTTACGTTCTGTGCTAAGGGAATCCAGACCCTCTAAACTACCTTATAATTTTATACGCCCATGGTTTCACTCGTCACATTTTTAGACAAATGTATGAAATCATATATTTTTAGTATAATTTCATTGAAACAGTGACACGATTTGAAAATGTTTGGATAGACCGTTAAGTACTTTTGGTTAACTTAACATCACTTCGCTCATCAGAAGTTCTTGTTCGTAGATTACGACTAACTTAGCCTAAGTGAAGGCAAGACGTCTAGAAAGTTCTGGCTGACATTCCCTAGCATCTAAAACGTACTAACTAAATGTTAAGATCTCATCGCTGCGGCGCGTGGAAACTTTACTCTAATTTGCATTGTTCGTAGCATGAAGAAATTGTTAAACGTATACTCTGCAACGGTAAAGTAAACGACAGCTTCAGATAAGTAGGTAAATAGCTATTGAGTTATTGGAATTTAGCTATTGAATTTTACTGACAAAGACGTACCGCCAAGCGATTTTGCGTTCCGGTACGATGTCGTGTAGAAACCGAAAGGGGTGTGGATTTTCGTCCCACTCCTAACAAGCTAGCCCGCTTCCATCTTAGACTGCATCATCACTTAACATCAGGTGTGATAGCAGTCAAGGGCCAACTTGTAGTTGATAAAAAAAAGAATTCGTTTATTAGAGAAATGCTTAGTTAACAAGCACATTTAAAACAAAAAATTCATCAGTTTGCCGACTCTACCATCGGCTCGGAATGCAGGTTCCAAAAGAAAGCTCGTATAATGTGGGTATGACTGTCCCGTTAGTTTATTGATTAGTTTAGGTGGCTTCGATCATGAGGTCTTGGATTGGAATCCTGAATCGGATTGTGAAATAATTTTAAGTTTTCATTCTTCAAAGCAATTTTAGCAAATATCTAGTCTAAATCTAAGCCCGAAGTCGGGAAGGTGGTGTACTATCCCAAGGGCACGTTAATTCGTCGGTTTCGATCACTATAATCAACATCAGATAGTAATCGTTAATGACTTAAAACATATCTTAAAGTTGTTTTGATATTCAGTGACGAAGAAATACAGCACAAGTTTTTATTTTTCCATATATTTTTTTAAAAAAGTAAGATGTACAGTATTTCATATTTTCAATTGTAAAATAATGGATTCAAAGACCCTGAAACAAAGAACGAGCTAGAAAATAAAAAGAAACAACGAACATGACGAGATAGTCTACATACTCGTACGTGCTATCAACGAATTTACATAACTCCGTCTAACACGGTGGGTGTTGTTAGCTTTAAAATCATTCGCATTCGGATAACATTCAGTAATGCTGTGTTGGATTTTGATGTTAAGACCCATGTTCATCAGTCTGAAAAACACTTATTTTTCCCTAAATAGTATAGCTATATAGAATATCTATTAACAAGATTGAATTGTCTAAGTCAGCATTAAGTCGTAACTAAACTTATCTATTACATATTAAAATTAGATCTCTTTAGTTTAGATTTGACGACCTCCGTGGCGCAGTGGTATGCGCGGCGGATTTATAAGACGGAGGTCCTGGGTTCGATTCCCGGCGGGGCAGATTGAGATTTTTCTTAATTTGTCTTGGTCTGGCTGGTGGGAGGCTTTCGCCGTGGCTAGTTACTATCCTACCGACAAAGACGTACCGCCATGTGATTTAGCGTTCCGGTACGATGTCGTGTAGAAACCGAAAGGGGTGTGGATTTTCGTCCCACTCCTAACAAGTTAGCCCGCTTCCATCTTAGACTGCATCATCACTTAACATCAGGTGTAATAGCAGTCAAGGGCCAACTTGTAGTCGATAAAAAAAAATAGATCTTGAGTTGATAGAGTTGCTAGTAGCTTCACTCTCATTAATGATGATTTTGTCAATTAGTTTTACGTTGTTCATACTTAATTGATGTTGGTGCTTTAAACACACCACAATTATCCAACGCGGGTTGATTCCAATGGTGTTTAAGGTTAATAATTTCTGTGGTAGATGTGTTAAACCATCAACTTCATAACTTCTATATTTTATACCCTTAATCAAGATTCGAACTCATTACTAGATATTTCAATGATCTAATAGGTATTAATAATATTAGATGGTAGGTAAGTATATAATCGGTCAGTAAACACACATGACGATAATCTGGTGAAAGCCGAAAAGGAAAAGTATCAAATTACTTCAATCTTGCTCACGTGATTACCGCCATGTGAAATGTTGAGTCGACGATTATTTTTCCCATACTCGTTTCAGTTAACGGTCTTATAGCGAAAAGCTTCGACTAACCTCTTAGGAAGCTTTCGCTTAGTTGTTGGATGGAGGATCGGATATAGAAGGCGGTAATTCATGAGATGGCACGTATTGTTAGGAGGTTCCTCACCCTGACCACCAATTGTTTGGGCCCCCGAGCCAGGCTACGACTTTTATAATTTTTATAAACATTGTTGAAAATTAAAAAAAATGTTGTGAATAATTAAATTATAGATGTAAAAGTTACTTGGAATGATTATGATTTATTTCAATTAGATTTTTGTAAAAGATTCATATTGTGTTCGAGTATACATAATAACTTATAGATTTGCTCTAAAAACATTCCAACGTCTACGTGAAAGGTCTCATGGATAAAGATTTTACAGATTCTAAACTATTGAGCTTCTCCACAGCCCCGCAACAAAAGATTAGCGCAAAGTGGATGTTTGCTAAACAAGCGCTCGTTGTTCACGGATCAAGTGTAAATGCAGCTTAACATGTGTTTAGTGATTGTATTGTGTACACTACATCGCATACATTGGTAATGTGGTTTACGCGAGCATTTGAGCGGCAAATGTGTGCATTGCACTGAACATATCACTTTATACTGCTGAGTTACATTCGTTGCATTTCTGCATGATATATTACTGCTCTAATACAGAATGCAATGGACGACAAATTCAATTTGTTGTTCGCAAAAAGCAGACAAACTTGTACAGTGCAAAATGGGATGATGTTAAAAACTTCTCTCCTCTGATGGGTACTTTACAGTATATATTTTAAAAGATAATTGTTTTATTTTCAACTTTTGAGTTAGTTAGTTATTGATTACTATTCACTAAAAGATAATATGTACCTACATATGTACCCTAAAGGGTTTCAAATACTATTTATAAAACCGTTTGTTTTTCTCTTAGTATAATTTTCCAAGGAGTTAGATTTTGATAAATCAAATTTATTTTATTATTTTGTATGTATAGAAATCAGCTATTTTTTCGGTACACTAATCCAAGCCTTAATCTATAAATCATAACGATGACTATCAGGTAGTCATGAGAATAACCAGAACAGCAACCCGCATCGCAACAACGTGATGAGTTCCATATCTTTCCTTCTTTAAGAAGAAAGTACATAAGGATATTTGCATGTAGTGAGCTGTAAAATACGCAGCCAATATCTATGATGATGATAAAAAAGCTAAGAATTTTCGAGATGCAGTGATATTTAAACAAAGACCTTTTTTCAAGGTAATTGATTTTAAAAGTCTGAAAAATTTTCCTTTTAGAGGAAAAGTGCATGTGAAATTGGATTGAGGTGGAATGATGAATAATGCATCCAAGAAGCAAATGCAATGGCCGATTTGAATATCGGTTATTTTTCACATGAGTTATTTTCTACCTTCGCTATTTCGAATGACTTATATTGCCAAGGAAACGATTTCATCTAGACAATAGTTACTTAATACATACATAAAGTCTGTCTATTAGCACTTCATGGCTACACCAGCTTGGATGAATTTTGGTATTTGGTAGAGAACAAACAAGATATGTTTTTTTATACGACGTAGTCGCGGGCGTCCCGTAGATATAAATATTGAATTTATATTAATAATATTATTATTAATATTGCGTTTATATTAAATTTACTTGTTTTTAAGAGTATCCCTCTAAGCCGAGGTTCAAGTCTAACAAGAGACACCCTTAGAGAGTCGTTTCGCCCTCTTCTTATATTTTTTCTCGCCTTTAGGCCCCCCAGCGATGCTTCTGTGCTCACAAACCCCTTAGTGACGCCGCAGTAATCACACATACAGCTTAAGGCAACTACACAATCAGAAAAAATGTATGCACTTAGATATAGGATGATTTTTACGGAATTCAAAACGTTACTTACAAGTATATGTACACTGAGCAGGACATATAGGACAGATAAAGACAATTAATTTATTTCTACTTTATATCATAAAATAGAACTAGCATAAGATAACTGAAATCCAAGAGGTCCTAAGTTCATTGACATACTTACTTCTGGCACAAGTTTTTGAATAGTTAAATATTTTGTTCATATAACTTGTCAAAACTTAAAGGATAATATTATTCACGTATAATATTGGCCAATATTCTTTTGTTGCCAAGTTTTCGCTAGCCAAGTATCTTTCACGAGTACTAAAAATGTACTTCGGGACCTTTCACAAAAAGGGTTACAGTCCACATCATTGCACCAATAAGTTGGGATATACAAACGAAATTACGCGCATCAGTTAGTGTGTAACTATCTGAACGGGCGATGTATCAAAGAGAAATAACAAATTATAAAAAGTTCGCGTTCTTGTCGTGCGCCGTTGTTTCCTTTTAATAGAAACTTCGTCAATTTAAAGTTGTAGAAGTGTCTGTGTGGGGCAGTGCTCAGAAGAAAATCTTTGTCCGTGTATTGTTTTCCTTTAAGAAAACTTATTTTTCAATTATTTTAACAGTTAAGCCTTTTTACCCGACTGCGTCAGAAGGAGGATGTCAAATGAAAGGTCATAAAAAGACCATTTCAAAAATATAAATATCATATTATGTTTATATTGCCGTTTTAACAAAAAATGGCAAGAAGTGTACCAAGTGTACAGTCTCATTTCTATATCATAAACCAAAACTAAAAAGTCTCAAATAAAATTATTATTATAAAAACAAAAAACCTGACTGCTTAGAAGTTATGAACTGACAAGAGAAAAACAAGGATCACTATATCTATATAAAATTCTAAATACTTTATGGTGCTGCAGGCGTGGACAAACGTAGTTTTGGTAGATCTTTCTTTCCCCGCAGAAAATATAGTATTTTGTCCCCACTTGCATCTCTATAAGGTATTAAGAATTATATACAATTCTCAATACTTTATGGAGATGCAAGCGGGTTCAGTCGGGTTTTTGTTTTTATAATAATAATTGTTTACAAAGTACTTCAGGCATATGTAACTGTAAGCTTAGTTTACAGGCATTTTTAAAACGTCTAGTTGGTTTTTTCAGTGACTGTACAACTGATTTGAAGTTCAGATTTTACAAAGCATCAATGTAAAAGAATCTATTAACGTTAAAAAGGCGTTTGAGTCTATTGTTGCAATGAACCGGGTGCATAGTTCAATATTTTTTACTGAGCTACTATGGCGCTACTTAACTATAAAGTGACGCTATTGTAAGGCCGCCTCTGTCTACCTCTAATTAAAAGTTTGTAACTTTTTATTATTTGATCACTTTAATTAGTTTTTGTTATAATTTTATTTTATTGATTGTGAAATTCAGTAGCATGAAACTTAACAACAACGCCTTAGATTGGTGGACAGGATACTTTCTATGGCGCGTTGCTCTGTTTACTACAGGCTACATGGGATATCTGGTTTGTTCGTCAATTGCTACATATTATTAAATAAATTGCCCCAGACAAACAGACAGTCTGTCTGATCGCGATAAAGTCAAAGATTCTTGAAGGGATTTTTATACGGGTTTCACCAATACATGGTGATTTCTGAGGAACGTTTTAGTATAGGTATGATTTAGTAGACATTGGCTGAAAGGACATTGCCAAAATTTGCCCCAGGCTGTCAAAACGTATGCTCGTATGTAACTATTTTATTTAAATACACAATGAATTTTAAATAAATACTCATGTTTTATAGCAATCACTTGAAAATATATCAAAAATATAAGGACTTTAATCAGCCTTCATAACTTTTATCAGTGACTGCTTAGCTACAAATAACTTTATTACTATTTAAATAGAAAATCTGTACTATTTAATGAAATATATATCATCTCTGGGCATCACTGGGGCAGACTTCCATACATTTTTACCTATGTCCTTTGACGACAATTGTCGGAAGAGTCGCGTCGCTTGGAAATATTGAAAACGCTGCCTTACCTTTTGAGATGTAAAAAAACAATGCATGGAAAGATTGTTTCCTTTTATTATAACTTAAAAAAGTATCTCCATCCTTTAAGGCTTGCTTGCTATGCGCATCCTTTTCTATATGAGAGTCACGTATTTTTTTTGTTTTTTCCATGTTTGTGTGATGTTTGCAATACATATGTTGCATGCGGGCGAAGTCGCGGACGTCTACTAGTTATAACTATAAAAAAGCAAAAAAAGCAGAATGAATAATAAAAGATCATTAGTAACTTTTCATTATGCATACCTACGATAAGGAGCTTTAAAAGAAAACTTTCTCATTTTAAAACTCCTAAATCTCTTAGGATTCAAAAGTAATTTGTAAAACGAGAAAGGAGTAAAATTATCTCTTACCTTTAATTTATTGCCCCTCAAGGAATAATGGGATCGTGTTTTCGGAATTCTATTTCGTAGCTATCGTGTATCTGTGCAAAAAGGTTCAATAAGATTAGGAGTTTAAATACAAAACATCGTTAATTCCCACTTGACCTCATTCAAAGGTACATTTGGCATTAATTTGAAAATTCACCACAAATAATTAGGTAAACAGTATGGCGATTCTTAAAAAATCCCACTCAAATCAATCTCACTTTCAGTTTGAGCAATGTAAAACATGTAAATAATATACTCGTTTTTTATAATTGTAAGAGACGAATATCTTAGCATTCCATGGATTCACCATGGAGGTCCATTGCGTAACTGAGAGAAAACCTCCGAACTGAGCCCGAGGCTTGAGATACGGGTGTAGCTTTGAAAAAGGATCCCTTAGTGACGCGCGTCAACACTCACTGTTATTGTAATTCAATCAATCAATCAATCAATTAATCAATTATTTATTTGCCATAAACATAAGTATGTACATATGTTTAGTCGCATGACATGCAAATACATCAAATAAATAAATTACAATTACTATTAAAATTTAAATTACAAATTAGGCACTTGAAATATGTCGTATATAAATTTAAAACTTAATAATATTAAGACTACAATTACCCACACTACAATTTAATGTTAAAGAGTCCCTCACAGAGTAAATTTTTTCTGCCCAGGCAAATTTGGAACGAGCCTACTAGAGCAGCTTTGGATATTTGTTCTAATATGGAGCTTGCTACATTTTTAGTAAGGAAAGGGCTCTTATCGCACCCACTTCTACGGCGTATTAAATAACCACATGGCCATTTCTGATTAATTCATTAGTAATAGTCATAATATTTATTCACTTTATATACACAATCTTTAGGGATGTTTGTTTCCCGCGGCATTATAAGCTCAACAAGTACTATAAGTTTGATTTGTTTAGAAATAAATTTTTTTAACAAAAAATAAAGCCGACTCAAAACGCACTAAAAAGTAAAAAGCGTTTTGAGTCGGTTCTATTTTTTGTTAAAAAATTTTATTTTATTACTTTTTAGTGATTTATTGCCACGTAACGTACTCGTACTATACTGTCATAGTATATTATTCGGCACTAGTAGCCAAAAAGCTACCGATACCGAGATAAAAACCGAAATCGCTCTAAGCGTGCCTCCAAAATTTGAAGAGTTCCTTCGATTTCAACAGGATATCATCATCAGATCCTAACATGATGACAATGGGACCACATTGGAAGTATGCTCTTTCTAATAAAAAAAGAGTTATTAAAATCGGACATCTCTGTAAAAAGTATGCGTGGTCATACATAAAAAAAAAATATACGTGTCGAATTGAGAACCTGCTCCGTTTTTTTTCGTCGGTTAAAAAGGGAAAATGATCGTTCTAGATGTCGAAATAGCTAAGTATTTTAGGATTAGAATAGAATAGAATAGAATAGAATTTATTTGTCACACAACACAACACAATACAATTAACAAACTACAAAATATTACAACAGTTCTTGAAAAAACTAATGTATGTTGCGTCGTGGACAAACAAGGTTTCCGCCTCAGCACGAAGCCACAGCTAGCTGTGACGCTGGTTTTCAGGCGGAGCCTTGTACATTCGCGGACGCGTTTATGCTACTATGCCTATTACTACTAACTTATTAACTATAAAATAACTACACAATACTTAACAACTATAATTGGTTAATACAATTAAAAAAGGAATAAAAAGAGATACCTACAAACAAAATATTAAACAAAGTATAATAAAATAAAACTAGAATCAGTGTTTAAGTCAGTAAATATTATCATAAAATAAACTAAGGCCACAACACGATAAATTAATCTAAAACTAAAGCTTAAAATTAGTCTAATTAAATGCGCTGCTCACTACAGTGTCAAAAATATTGAAGTCAATTTGCCAATAAAGTAATTGAAATAACTTATTATTAGTAATTGTCAGTTAATTGTTTTTGTTTTAACAATAACAAGGATTTAAATTTGGCCTTAAAAAGGTTAATTGTTTTAATATCTCGTAACGGTGGAGGCAAATCGTTCCAACACTTAGTGGCAGCAAACTTAAAACTGCCTCGAAAGGCAGCAGTTCTATGTTGAGGCAAAGTTAGAATGATTGAGGAGCTTCGTAATTTACCTGTAGACCGGGATTCGATCCACCTCAACTTCTTTGCGAGGTACTCCGGAACCCCAGTTTTTATTACACCGAACAGCAATGTGGCGAAGTGCAATTTACGACGCGAATCCATTTTTAAGTGGTTCGCATTGATAATATAAGGTGTAACATGGCTCCTTGGCGGAATATTATAACAATATCGAGCACAGGCATTTTGGACACGCTGTATTAATTTTTTGGTTCTACCCAACAATCTACCACCAATGACTGTATCGGCATAATTAAGCTTCGATAATACAAGTGACTCACATAGCTTATTCCGGAGATCAACGCCAATGTACGCTCTGATTTTATACAATAATTTAAGCCTATAAAAACAATTTCGAACGTCATTTAACACATGTGTTTCAAATCGCAGTGAAGAATCAAAAATAACACCTAAATTTCGAGCTTCATTTACCCTACGTATAACATTATTATCTACAGCTACTTTAAAACTATGATTATTTAAGCTATTAATATTATGCTTTGACCCTAGAAGCAGAAAAACAGATTTTTCTGGATTCAGAACAAGACAGTTTCTTTTAGCCCAGTGATTTATACTACTCAAGTCACAGTTTAATTTGATAACAGCTGCCTCTAGGTCTTTAGGATAAAAAGATATATATAGTTGCACATCGTCGGCATACAGGTGATATTGGCAGTGTTGAAAGCAGTTTACGATATCCGACGAATAAATAGCAAAGAGCAAAGGCCCCAGTATTGATCCTTGCGGAACTCCCCGCGTAACTGGAGATATAGTCGATACCACACTGGAGTTATCACTACGTTTTATTTCGATAAACTGAGATCTTCCAGTTAGGTAGCTATTGAACCATTTAGTTGTTGAAGTATCAAATCCATAAAAAGACAATTTAGATAAAAGAAGTGTAGTGTTTATGGCATCGAATGCTCTAGAAAAGTCTAGTAACACTAGAATAGTGCACATTCCTTTATCCTCGGCAGTCAAGATATCATCAACAACATTAGTGAGTGCGGTTGCCGTGCTGTGACATTTCCTGAACCCCGATTGCTGAACAGGCATGATCTTATTATTTTCGACATGTTCTGATACTTGATTAGCTACTACCCTTTCTAAGATTTTAGAGAGGCAGGGTAGAACGCTAATCGGCCTAAGATCTTTATATGTGGAAGGATTACTACATTTTGGAAGCGGTTGCACCTTAGCTACCTTCCATAAATCAGGGAAAGTGCTGGTTAAAATTGAGAAATTAACTATGTTTGTAATTGTTTCTAAACACTGAGGCAAGCATAATTGAATCATTTGCAAGGTAATATTATCAACACCTGAAGCATTTGATTTGAAGTTTCGAATTATTTTAATTATATCATTTTCGTTTACCATTTGCAAATTAAACGACCGTTCGCAATATCTATGAAATTCAAAGTAAGTAAGGTCAGACATGGAAACTGAGTTGCTTCCAGGCACGTCAAGAAAATGTTGGTTAATTAATTCCGGGTTTTGTAGTGTTATGGGGATGTCCCTACATTTTTTTTTATCCGTGACTAAACCTGTTTTTTTAAGATTCTTCCACAACGTTTTAGGCTGTTTGATATAGGTATTAATGTATGTCACATGATAAGCTTTCTTTTCCGATTCAATAGCATTTACAACTACAGTTTTCATGTCCTTGTAAAATATTCTATGTGCTTCTTTTTTAGTTGATTTAGCCCTCAGGTGGCTTTTATTTCGTAATCGAATCATCAATCTAACAGTTGCAGTTATCCAGGGGTGTTGTTCTTTTATGACTAACTTTTTAAAAGGAGCATGTAGGTCAAATAAATTCAAAATGGTGCTATTGAGATTTGTTATAATATTATTAACGTCAATACTACTATTCAGATTATTCCAGTCAATATTATCCAAGTCCTCATTAAATTTTGATAAATTAATATCCTTAAATGATCGAATTGTAATACACTGTGGGGGAATTTTAACTTTTTTTAGGTTTAAGGATTACTATTATTCTTTATTCTTTATGAGTTTAATTGTAAGTATTCATTTCTAAATAAAATAAAATGAACGTGTTAACGCCCCAGGTAATTTAAATATAGTTAAGTTGTCAAGCTATGCGTTGATAAGATTAAACTAAACCAAATTTCATTCTACCAAGTGTTTCATTTTAAATAGATATTTAGAAGTTACTGTCGAAGTTTGCAGGCGGGCAGAATCGATAGTGTCTCGGTAGTAGTTTAGTCAGTAGATCTTCTCGACTGAATTGAAACGTATAAATGGTATCCAAGTTTCGTTTACTCTTTAAACTAAGGGTTCTCATCTCTAACTAGTTTTTCCTTGTTGAAAACTGTTATATACACTTTTTAAAAGTTGCTGTAAGCCCTTGTGCTTGTGTCGAACTAGTCTAATAAAGATCCCCGAGTCGTAACAGGATGTTTTAATAATGTGAAAGTTTGAAAGTATTGTAGGTAAATTAGAAACAAACAACCAGAAAGACAACTAGAATGAAACAAACAAAGAATCTCATTATTGTATTTTTTTAACATTACAAGTTAGCCTTTGACTGCAAACACCCGATGATAAATGATGATGCGATCTAAGATGGAAGCGAGCTAGCTTGCTAGGAGTAGGATGAAATTTACACCTCTTTCAGTTTCTACATGTCATCGTACCGGAACGCTTATATCGTACCGGTGGTAACTAGCCACAACCAAAGCCTCTTACTAGCCAGACCTGTTCCGGCTAGACTGATTAAGATTTAGACAATCTTAATCAGCCCAGCCGGAAATTGAATTCAAATTCAAATTCAAAATCGTTTATTTCAAGTAGGCTTACTACAAGCACTTTTGAAACGTCAAATTGGACTATTTGTAGTGACTCTACCACCGGCTCGGAAGGCAGGCCCTGTTGAGAAGAGCCGGCAAGAAACTCAACAGTTGCTCTTTTTATTATATTATCAATTTTACAATATTAAGTGTGTTGTTACATAAAGATATTTATTTTACTTCCTGTGTGAAGTTGAAAGCCGATCCAATTGCCTTTGAACATCTTTGTCTATATGTATTGACAGGCTACTGTAAGAATTCCTATTTCTTTAAATTTAACTCGAAGGGACTCGCGTGGTTTAAGTTTATAAATCGACCGAATTGCTCGTTTCTGAAGTATAAAGACAGAATTTATGTCAGCAGCCTTTCCCCACAACAAGATACTATAAGACATCACACTGTGGAAGTAAGCAAAATAAAACAGTCTAGCTGTTTCTACATCGGTAAACTGTCTTATTTTTCTCACTGCAAATGCTGCTGAGCTAAGTTTAGCTGTCAGTGACTCTATATGAGCGCTCCACTGAAGTTTACAGTCCAAGGTCACTCCTAAAAAGACTGTAGAACTCTCCATTTTTAGCATTTCACCATTTATCATTAAAGACTTATTTATTTTTTTACATTCGGTAAAGAAAACTCAACACATTTAGTTTTCTTTGCATTTAATAGTAAATTTTTAGCAATAAACCAATGCGACACATGCGACACAGCACGGTTTACATCGTCAAAGTCACTTTTATTTCTATTAGTTTTAAAAATTAAAGATGTGTCATCAGCAAACAGTACAATTTCATAAATGTCGCTAACATGGTGTGGTAAATCATTGATATACACTAAAAATAAAAAAGGACCCAAAATTGAACCCTGTGGAATGCCCATTTTAGGAGATGAGCCACGTGACTTTATATCATTAATGCATACCGTTTGAGTTCTATCACTAAGATAAGTGGCAATGAGATTAAGTCCAATATTTTTAATGCCATAGTGGCTTAACTTAAGCAAAAGAGTTTTATGTTCAACACAATCGAAAGCCTTGGACAAGTCACAGAATATGCCAATAGCATTCTTAGACCTTTTTATTGAACCCAGGAATTATGTCTTATAAATTCACTACCTAAGAAAACTCCATAAGCCCTATATTCTCTATGTAGGTAGCTGTTCACAAGGCTAATAAAGTGGGCAATAAAGTAGCTAGATAAAATAATCTGCATTTTTTCGAGTTCTATAATACATGGGCAGAGTGAATATAGGACGGTGACCAAACATTGACCGCAACCCGAGTAATCTCACGGGCACAAACTATCGGAGTAATAGTTATAGAGCTGGCACGGGCAAGATATCGGTTTTGCGGTCCAAACTGTCACGGACAGGGCGCGAGTATTGCGGCTTATGCTCCCAACTATAAATTATAGACTCAAGATTCGACTGTCAAGCCAAAGGACTATAGAGAATAGACAATCTATTATCTATAACCTACCTACTATAAAACCTACCTACTGAAAATCTGTAGAATAAAAATTCATAATTATATAAAAAATACATCTCTAAATGTACCATAAATTAGATTTTGGGGTGGTAAAAAGGAAAAGGTAGCAATAATGCTATTCTGTAACAACCTTTTTATAACTCCACAGCCTCGAGTGTCTTACATCATACTATAGATAACCGTTGGTACAGTAGTTAGACTATGCGATTATGGATGAGCACTTGGGTTCCAGTCCAGAAGATGGGCTACGAAAATATTGGATCCAATAAATTATTATAGGTGTTATGCCCCGGAATTAAGAATTTGATGGTGTTACATTTTCGTGAATCAGAGAGCATATTATGCCAGCCCAGGTAATTATTTTTACAAAAATAAAATCAAGAACCAAACAAATCTTCATCGTAATCAGAAGCAAGTTTATGAAATATCACATACAAACATCATTCGTGTTTATTTAACGAGATGTTTTGTGATTCGACCTCGTTTTGCCTTATTTTTATGATAAATACTAAAATGTAGGAACTCTTAGTTGTTATTGCAAGTAATAACATTTACTATGAAGATTGGGATAAGTTAAAATCTCTGTTAAACATTTTAAACGCACTCCGGGGAGCAATGGCTTTTACGGCCATTTTATGCGCGTAATAAGATATTATCATGGTAACTTCACAACAAAGACTTTCAAAGACTTCTACTAAGTCAGTACAACAAGATATTACAATTTACAGACGGGGAAGTGCAAGAGTTTATTAATTAAAAATTAACATAGTGCTTTTTAACACTAAGTAATATTTATCATTGATTCCTAAGCTACTAACTTTAAGAATACCAATTATTGTTAATTTCTTCAATGGAAATAGGGGCCAAAATGTCCTGTTTTCTATTTGGAGGTAGAAGTTATTAATTTTAAATTTATAATTCAACTCTCCTCTCAGCAGAACCTATCTTTTGAGCTGGTGGTACTTAATACAAATAGCGTAACACGATAACTTATAAAGTAATCCAATATGCAAAAGACGAATCCTGAATACTTGATTTTTTTTAATTTAAAAGTTACCCTTGGTTTGGTATCTAGGTAGCTACCATCCTACCGGCATAGACCCACACACCACGGATGATTTCACTTACCATCAAGTGAGATCAGTCCACAGCTAAGTTATCATAAAATTCTCTTTGAATATGAATTAACAAAAAATTCCGCCTACAACTAATGGTTCGCCGAAAACTTATATGACAGCGTTGACCCCATTATACGCATACTTCAATGTACCCAATAACAAAGTTACATTTGCTGTCTTATTGTGTACTTCAATCAAAAAGTCACCTTATTGTTTATAACATAAGATCTAGACAGTTGATAATGGTTGTAAGTTTAAGTTTGTTTACGAATGTCTTTCCGTGCGATCGCTTTGGACCCTTTCTTCGGGTCAGACATTCCTCACTATATATTGCCATCGGTGAAATTACTCAACACGTTGCAGTCATATTTTGTGCCTTTGTTGCTACGTGCCTCTATTTCATACAGTATAAAACCTGCTTCAGTAACTTAGGCTTCAGTAAATTACTATCACTCGATAGCTCTGGAGGTCGGGAGGATTTTCTTCTCAATAAAACATATCTTCAATATACTATTTATTTTCTTTCTTCACTTGTTTCTTTAATTGACACAGCTCGCTACGTGTCGGGTCTGTGTCGCTATGGGCCCTCTATTTATATATATAAATTAATTTGGGCCCTCTGATTAGTCTAATGACTTCTGATCAGAGCCCTCATTATTACAAATAAAATCTTATTTGCTGTACTTGTCTAAAGTCTGCCCTCTCGCTCTACTAAGACAAATCTTCCGAATGGTCGATGAGTCTGTCGACCTGTGGGGCAAGTGTGGGTTTTTTTCCGAGCGAATGCGTAAAAACGTAGTCACTCATAACGTCAAATTATATAGAAAAAAAAGCGTTTACTCTCACTATAACTAGATGGCGCTACTAAAATTCCATATAAATTTGCGTTACGTTTTTACGCAGTCGCTCGGTAACAAACTTACACTCGGTACTCAGAAGGTACCGCTAGTCGTATTTACTGAGACTGTCGACCTGAGGGCCTATATTGCTATTCTTTATTCAGAAAAATTTTAACGCTAGTCGTATTTACAATTTGCATTGGAGCAGCGTGGTGGGTCTACGCTCACCCCCTCTTCTATAAGGAGTTAACATTCTGATGATCATGATGATGATGATGACTTATTCCAGACATTTGTCTCATCAAGAATAAACTTCTTCAATCATAGTAGCAATATATTTTTTTTTGACAATTTCCAACGCAGCTAAACTTGTACCAAGGTAAAATACAACATATTTTAAAGAATTGCCCCAATAAACATAGTCTGCATATAAAAGCGTGTCAGTTCCCGAGCTACTGCCGCCTTATTGTCATTCGCTGCGGGTTGGGATCAAATTGTCTTATTACGATCAATAAACTGCGAGAGACGTGTGAGTTCCCCGCGACTCCCGTACGCTTCACGTACGACATGTCGTCCGACAAAAGTATGTATCAGTTTTTTAATTTTACTAGATCTTTTTGACACAGAGTTGTGGGGCGTCTGTTGTGTATTGCCCGACTACTTTATACATCGGGATATGTGTGGCGACTTCCTTTAACGCTAAGAAGGTTTTTAAAATTTCTGCCTGGAAAGATGGAAGGCAAAATTAAGAAGGGAGTTTAAATTCAAATATTCAAATGGTCCAACTAAAATTTCCACGATGTAATATCAAGGAATCTTGAAATCTTAGTGTTAAAGGAGGTCGCCACATATGTACTGCCATACTTATTTACCTTACCAAGCAGAATTCCTGTTTAAAAAGACATGGTTCCCGGCATAGCCTCACGTGCCTACATGAGGTTTAATTCCTACACATTTACAGTTGATGGATATAAGTCTGTAGGATTTGTTCCTGAATGCCTTGTTTGTCGTCTTACCTGGATGGAAAAGTCTGCTTGGTCCGACCCAGATAGAGAGAGATCACAGAAGAGCTAATCTAATGCATGTATGTCGCATAGTCACACTGCCTCGTCTACGCTCATGGCGATAACGTTAATACTGGGATTATAGCGATTTGCGATTGTTCACGCTAGGCGGGTAGTTGAATAATTCCCGGTGCAAGAGTAACGCCGGGGGACGGGCGCGCGCGCGGAGCAGCGTGCCTCGCCGGCTTGGCTGCCCGCGGGGATGTCAGTACGTCATTAATCGAGTTCGACGCTAATCGTTGCAGCATTTACGCATTGTTTGCTGGCTATTTGAGACGAAATCGCAGTAGCGTTTTGAGCTATTATATTTGTGAGTGACCTGAATAGTAGTGCGAAACGTAATTGTGCGATACAAAACGTCTTACCGTTTTGAGCGTATTGAGTGTTTTGCGGTCGCATTTGACTTTTTGAATTTGTGCTCTGATTGAAGGAGTTTGACTCGGCGATACAGACCTCCACAACAAGCATTACACACACACATTACATAATCTACTCGTACTTCCGAGATCAAGAACCAAGTAAGTCTTAATTTTAGTTTGAGTTACCACTTGACCTCAAGCATCATCTCGTAGGCCCCTTTTGTAGGCGAACCGCCGTCGGCCAGCGAGTCCCTTTTCTGTCGGTTTAGCTTATGGGCCCCTAGACCTTCGCACGGGAACGGGACTGGCCAAAACAGCTGTGTTTAAAAAGGCATGGTTCCCGGCGTAGCCTCACGTGCCTATAAAACATGAGGTTTAATTCCTACACATCTACAGTTGATGGACATAAGTCTGTAGGATTTGTTTCTGAATGCCTTGTTTATCGTCTTACCTGGGTGGAAAAATCTGCTTGGTCCGACCCAGACAGAGAGAAATCACAGAACAGCCAATCTAATGCATGTATGTCACATAGTCACACGGCTCGTCTACGCTCATCGCGACAACGTTAATGCTCGGATTATAGCGATTTGCGTGACGAAAATTTCACAAACATTTCGGGCCAAAATACTGGTGGTATAGTCGCGAACATTCTCGCGATGTGCGCAGCCTAGGCGTATTACACAGATGTACTAAAGACTTTTTATGTTAAAACAGTCGTAAGTCTAATCCTCAACTTAGCGCACACGAAATAAAGTGAGCGGCTGACAGCGATCTTTTATTTTGTTCAACATTTTTATGTGTATACATAGAATGTACGCTCGTGCTAAATAAAACCTCAAAGGTAGTATTATATGAATAATATTTTTAAACAATGCCGTGGAAAGAATAAGCGGGCACTCTTTTATTTATTTCAAAACCACTGTTTTTTCAAACTTGCCTACAGAGCTATACTAAAGCCAAACTCGATTGAAAATGCTTGTCAATAAACAAATTAAAAATGAAGGGAGAAATCACTAGTCATTTTACACTTATTTTTTTAAATTAACTAGTTAATGACGAATTCATGAAAGCTTACTAATCTAAGCTTAAAACTAATTAATATATTCAGTGTCTTTTAAATAAGATTTTTAAAATAAGAAAACGTAATTTTATTTATTAGGCATAAAATGCGTTGCGTTTTCTACCTCCATTTTAAATTTGTTTGTTGACAACATTCTCAATCGAGTTTGGCTTTAGTGTAGGTCTGCTTGTATATATTGTGGAGCATAGTCTCACCATATTTCCCCAATGCGGGTTGGCGAACTAAGGATGATAAAGTTAGACTGTGTAACGATCACTATCAAATGCAAGTGACCGACAACTTTATATACTCTCCGATAACTTGTATAACAATACCGACTCTCCAACTTTGTAGTGAGAACATTTGACTGAGAGTATCTTAAAAGAAAAAGGTTAATATCCCGTACCATGTATCGAGCCCAGGACCTCGTGATTTTCGGAACCAAAATATAAGCTAAAACAGATATATTTTCTTTATTATTTAAAACAGTTTATAAAAGGGTTTTGTATGAGGTATTATGTTTGTTAAAAGTTGAATTATACTCGGTTGTAGTAGCGAATGCTTGGCGTTCTTGTAAAATATTTGCCTGTACCACACAAACCTTTGGCCGTTAGAGCCTTATCACATGACATATTGGTGTAGCTGCGGATAGTATGTGCTATGCATACCGCTTTGATTATGTGGTACGATACCAATACTAAATATTAATAACCACTAGGTATATAAGAACGTCGATATTTGGTTACTTGTTGTAAAACTCTTTGCGACTTAACTTGTCTATTACACTTTGTACATACAGTTTGCCTATTTGCACCACCAAACAGCTTAGCTTTTCGGGTAAGGTGCTGGTAAAATAACTAGCACATGTGGCACCTATTGACCAATATAGTTCATGCACTGTAACATTTTCTGATGCGATTTTTTACATTGTTAATGGTGACGACCCTTAGCATGGGGAAAGCATCATCACGTTTCAACGACTACTCTAAAAAATTAAATAAGACTTAAAATAGTACATTTCATTTTGCAGAATGTCTGAACTGTGCAGTGCTGAATTGATTACCCTGACTTGGGGCATGGGCATCAAAAGACTTGAAGGACGACGTTGGACACAAACGACTAGTTATTGTCATGTTTTAAAGTTTTTTTTATTTATTACTAGTTAGCCTGCCTGTAAAACACCTGATGGTTAGTGATGATGCAATCCAAGATGGAAGCGGGCTGATTTGTTATGAGTAGAATGAAATCCAAACCGCTTTCGGTTTCTGCACGACATCGTACCGGAACGCTAAATCGCTTCGCGGTACGTCTTTGTCCAAAAACGATCCCAGGTGCGTCACGGAGGCCGAAAACGGGATTTTGACCAGCAGTGAACTTCTAATGATGTTCACGAAATCGGTGCGGCGCTAAATGTAATGTGGCAATGCTCTTAGTGTGAAAATTACTAACACCAATTTATACATACAAACTCTGTAATATTAAGCAGTCGTAGTAATTCACTCGTCCAGGTAATACATACAACAAGGGTAAAGGTCGAAACAAGTAAAACCACAATTGAAAGTTGCTAGGTAAAGTTAGTTACCTACTTACTTTCCTAACTTTAACTGCCCCGTGAAAATGTTATAAAAAAGATGTAGGCGAGTTATAAGCGATCTAGAAGGACTATTGCAAAAAATGTAACTGAACAGCGCTTTGAGAGACGAATATCTTAGCATTCCATGGATTCACCGTGCGGGTGCCGGGTCCATCGCGTGGCTGAGAGAAAAACTCCGAACAGAGCCCGAGACTTGTGACTCGGGTGTAGGTTTAAGGGTACCCTTTGTGACGCGCGTCAACACTCACCTCCTCTGTTCAAGTTATTCTCCCTGCCCAACCATATTCGGAAGGACCCTACTAGTGCAGCTTTGGACACTCGTTCCAATATGGAGCTTACTGCACTTCTAGTAAGGCCAAGGTCTTTTAGCAGGTTGTAGAGAGACTTCGCTGGTATACCCCTCGCACCCACTTCTACCGCGTATAAACTAACCACATAGCCATTTTTGGTTAGTTCATTAGTAAGGTCATAGTATTTATTCACTTTGAATACATGGTCTTTAGGGATGTTTGTTTCCCACGGCACTGTAAGCTCAACAAGTACTATACGTTTGATTTGTTTGGAAAAAAGAAATATGTCCGGTCTAGATGTCGTAATAGCTAAGTCTTCCGGGATTTTATAGTGCTTTTCATACGTGTCCATTAATATAGTCCAATCAGGAGCAGAGCCCAGAATAGCATAATAATTAAATGTCGCTGCATCAGTTGTGTTTTTTGGAATGTCTGCAAGACACCAGATGGGATCTCATTCTACGTCGCGCATCGTTGATGTTCCCAGGACTCGTACAAAGCGTTTTGCGTCATCTTTTTAACCGACGAAAAAAAACTGAGGAGGTTCTCTATTCGACACGTATATTTTTTTTATGTATGGCCACGCATAACTTTTTACAGAGGAAGAGACCTTTATTAGAAAGGGCACACTTCCAAGGTGGTCCTATTGTCATCATGTCAGGATCTGATTATGATATCCTGGGGAAATTGAAGGAACTCTTCAAATTTTGGAGGCACGCTTACAGCGATTTCGGTTTTTGTCTCGGTATCGGTAGCTTTTTGGCTACTAGTGCCGTATATATTACTAATTAATATAACTATAAGTAATATACTATGACAGTATAGTACGAGTACGTTACGTGGCGATAAATCACTAAAAAGTAAGAAATAAATTTTTTTAACAAAAAATAGAACCGACTCAAAACGCACTAAAAAGTAAAAAATAACTGTGTCATTTAACTGTGCTTTCAATTACTTAAGCATATCTAGGAGATGGTGCCAGCCAAGGTTTCTACCTTTACCTAGAACCCACAAACTACTTTACTACGTAAAATAAATTTTCCTTAAACTTGTCTGGCACCGACTTCATAGATATGCTTAAGTTAATGAAAGCAAGTAAATGTCACAGTTATTTTTTACTTTTTAGTGCGTTTTGAGTCGGTTCTATTTTTTGTTAACAAATTATCTGCCATTAGGTGAGTACCTACCATTAGGTGTGATCGTGGTCAAGCGCGAGATTATTTCATTTATAAAAAAATACTATTTCTCTTACCATAGATTTTTTAATTAAACATTACTTTACTAATGGCACAGTAATAATACTATTGTATTTTTTGGCCATGCGAATATTAAACCTGTAGTTAAATAACTGTTCTCAAGGTAGCGGCGTCACGCAATGTCGTGCGACATTGTTTCGTTACGTCTTTGTACGTAACATTCAGTCATATATTTCAATTAGGCTTACTGAATCTGACAGCTTTACAGAAAAAACTTTGACTGTAATCACTTTGGAAACTGTTTCTTGAAGTTTCTAAGGCCTATACGTAACTTATGTATTTAGTAGAACTGCCTTAGACATTCGTCGTAGCAAAACATGACCAATCTTATTAACATTATAAAAGTAAAAGTTTGTGTGTATGTGTGTGTGTGTGTGTGTATATTTGTCGCTTCTTTACGCTAAAACTATTTATCCCGGACTTGCAACACAAATCACTTTGCAGCCAGCACCAGTTTGTGCAGCAGTAACTTTCTCAATTTGTCTCACACGCCACTGTTTCCATGCAATCTGAACAAAGTCCGTAAAATATACATGGTCATTTTTATTTAAGTGCGGATATTCTTTTTTGCGTTTCTTTATTATAAGTAGTAGATCGAAAATCCATTAACAGTTCTGTATATTTTATAAGACACAATTTTTATTTATTTCTGACTTAAAAAGTAACAAAATGATGGACACACTATTATCAAACAAACCGCACGTTAGTTCACTGTGCGGGCGGTACGTTTGAGCGACGCCGATACGATTGTCTGTGTACTGCGTGATAAGGTGACCGTCAAGTTCTTTAGTTTTCGGATATCTCCGTGGCGCAGCAATATGATCGGAGGATTAATTAGGTGGAGGTCCTGATTTCGATTCCGGCTGCGCTGATTTAGGTTTTCGATATTGATCTAGATCTGGCTAGTGGGAGGCTTCGGCCGTAGCTAGTTACGATCCTGTCGGAAAAGATGTACCTATTGCCAAGCGATTTAGCATTCCGGCACGACGTCGTGTAGAACCCGAAAGGGGTTTGGATTTCATCCCACTCTTATAACTTAGCCCGCTTTTACTGCATCATCACTTAACACCAGGTGTGATTGAAGTAAAGGCTACGTATCTCAAGACGTCCGACAGAAGTGACAATTACGGCCGTGGGTAAGAATGAGAGAAGAGGAGCCTCCCTTCCGCTGCCGTATGAGTGAGTAAAAAAGGAAGCCATATGGCGACTAGCGCCGTACAGCGTTATGTAACAAAACCGTTTAAAGAAAAATTTGCTACAAAAAGCTTTTGAATTCTTGCAACAAAGATAGTTTATACAAGAGTAACGTTCTCAATTTGTCTTTCACACGCCACTGTTTCCATGCAATCTAGGAGGCGTTGAACAAGTCCGTAAAATATATGTCGCAGTTAAAATAAAACGGCCATTTTATGATATGACTGATTGTTACAATGATAATGTGATAATGAACTTTTGAAATAAAGTAAAGTGAGTACTAATATTACTAGTGTATAATCATTGAGTGTTATTGATAGATATTCAAATTCAAAATAATTTATTTCAAGTAGGCAGTTTGACAAGTACTTTTGAAACATCAAATCTGTCAGTACGTAGCGAGTCTACCACCAGTTCGGAAGGCAGATCCTGCGGAAAAAAGCCGACAAGAAACTAAGCAGTTCCTCTTTTAAAATCCAAGTTACAATTTGTATTACATAAATTACAATTTAGATTATCGCGTCTTGTGTGTAGAAAAATAAACTGATTTTTTCAGCTTAATAAAGTTATTAATTTTTATATCCAATCATATAAAAATATAGATATTTAATCATACTACTATTACTGGCAACAGTTTGTATGTTTGTTACTTCTTCACTACTAAACGGCTGTAGCGATTTTAATAAAAATTTGTATTGAGTTAGCTGACACCCTGGATTAACATAAAGGCTACTTTTTATCCCGAAATTGTAAAATCGCAGACTTCCTCTTATCACTATCATAATTAAGTACCTGTGTAAACTACAATATACCCTGCCCTGTGGAAACGTCTTTGATGGTAGTAACTAACCTCTACTGAATCATAACAACAGACCAGTCTTGTGTTAGTTTGGAAAATATATAATTCTAAATATAGCTCGAGTTGGCAACCGAACCCAGAATACTCCTCCAAAAATCTCTTGCTAAATTTGGACATTACGTAAAATGATCTAATTACCAAGTTTATTTGCAACATGTGCAATGTACCTACATTGCAGAATATATTTTACCACTGCAGACAGAATGACTTCTATTGCTTCACATATATTAACGTCTTGACGTATGCTTTTAGTAAAACAAAGATAAAATCCTGACTACCATTCTTTAAACACCAGTATGTAAGTAATTTGACACAATATTATATTATCATAACATCACTATGTTATTAATAATATAACATAACATGAAAATGATTATTAAATCGTTTAATGATACCGACTATATAGATATATTTATTTTTTAGTGCATTTTGTTGTTGTTTTATTTTTTATAAATTTTTTTTTTTACTTTTTAGTATTCCCCTTACTAATAAAAAATAATCGACAAAATCGGACTGCTCTGTAAAAAGTTGGGCTTAGATAAATATTGTTTTTCACTTACTTTCCTTTGCAAGTAAAGCGTCGTTATGTTAGATAATATTTCATAACGCGATATATCATTCTATGACACGCGGAACAAGACAAAGTGACAATGGTACATTGTTTGTCAAATATATGATATATCATATGTATCATGAAAATGTAAATTTATGAGATATAATGTACTATAAGTAAGAATGACAAAAAGTGATAATTTTAAGAATATTTTTAAACAAAGATATAATAAATATATTTCTGATAAGACTAGCAGTTTTGTACCAAAGAGACTTTTTTATACCTACTAATAATTGACCTATCAAGCAGATGGCGCAGAGATCTACGAGTACACGGTTATGTAGTCGATATATATCCTTAGGACGCGTACTAAGTGGTTTGGTTCCTCAGTCCTCGTACGCACTGCTAAAACTTGGAATGCCCGTCCTGCCTATGTTTTCCCTACCTCCTATATAATATGGGTATTTTTAAGTCAAGATTGAATAGGCATGTTCTCAATCGCGCACCAACGTAGGCTGCATCATCGCATATCGCTTACCATCGGGCGTTTGCAGCAAAGCGCTAGCCTATCTAGCATTAAAAAAATAAAAAAAGAAGATCTGGTAGAAAACCATTGCGAATAAATAGGACATTCAAGAAACATGCCCTATAAAGTGTCGTCCTGTGTATATAATAACTTGTGGCACAAGTGTTAAGGTGATTACACCGGCAACAATGCCCTTCAGACAGCAATGCTCGCTGCAGACAGCAATGCGGAGACACCATCATCATGCTTAATTCTAATGCTTAATATTAATCGTGGGGCGCCAAATAAATTGATAATGATGTTGATGATGATATAAATATAGGATCTTGCAGCGTATCATTAAAGGCAAGATCCAAGGAAGCTGAAGATCTGACAGACGACGTACCTTCTGGCTCAAAAATGTCTGCGAGTGATATGGAATGAGCACAAGATCGTTGTTCCGAGCTGCCGCCTCGACAGTCAAGATAGCCGTAATGATCGCCAACCTCCGTAGTATTAGATGGCACTTGAAGAAAAAGAAGAAGGTGATATGAATAACATGTACCAATTTCTATTCGCAAATACATATTTAATTTTCTCTTAATAATTCTCTGCTACTGAATATTTCAAAGGAAGACTAAAACTAAACTGAACTTTCAGTACGATCCATTCACATGGCAAAGTTTACGTTCAGCTGTTAGTTCCTCAAGACTTTCCGCCTGACACTAAAACTAAATAACTACTCTCACTAATAACTCTAGCGAGTAAGTACATCTTTGAGTAAGTTCACATTAACGTGCTGCTGTCATTTTCAACTCTACGAAATAAATGTAAAGACCTTAAGATGTGACTTTAGTATGAAACTCGCTTGTTTGAAGTTGGAGCTCGTTTTCGAATATACTCGTTACAAACTTTGATTAGTTTATCTATTAAAATAATGATATTATTTAAGAAATATTATAGTAAAAATAGCCTTATCACGACAACACGACGTTGAAATCATAACTAACAACTTATTAACGGATATGGAGCGTAGACTCACCACGCTGTTCCACTGCGGTTTGGTGAATTGGCGGGCTTAGGTGGATACTGTTTTTAACATTAATGATCACTGTCAGATCATGATAATAGTGACAGAAACCGACTTAACATTCCAACCCAGCTCGGAACTCATGATCGAAGCCACATAGGCTAGACCAACGAGACAAGCAGAAATACATGTTTATATTCTGTGGCAAAACCAAGAACCAAAGAATCTTACGTAAATAGATATTATCCATACAATGTGCCTTCCAAGGCGCATTTATCTCGCGGCCTCTACAACGCAGCTCTGTAATTGGCTGCTTAATACCCTATCACGTCAAACAAAGGCAAAGTATCAAAATGACGCGGGTCCCAAATTTCACCGTCACCCGTCAACCTCGTAATTCGTGGAGCGATGAGCTTCGTGGGGCTATAAAACTTTGATAGATATTTCTTACACACGGCAGTGTTTTTACCAAGTTCGGAAAAGATCGACGACGTGTGCCGGCTATGTGAATATTTTATTAAGCTATTGTATAGCTTTTATCGCGGGCCTTGAGCGTGGAGACCGAATACAGAAATTCCGTAACGAAAAAACCTAACACCCCCTGAGTATCAAAAACATAATATCAAAAGCACAATTTCAGCAACGACGTCATCGGGGAACGTGGCTTAGCGGTAAGGCACTCTAAGTGCCTGGATTGCCAGAGAGACATCCTGTCGGTTCCGAAATATTTTTTTTTTCAAGCGTGATATTTCAAAAAGTAATTTTTTTTTAAATTAATGACTTTTTGCAATATCACGCTTAAAAAAAAATTGCGGAACCGACGGGATTCAAACCCGCGTCTCTCTGGCAATCCGGGCACTTAGAGCGCCTTACCGCTAGGCCACGGTCCCGATGACGTCGGTAGGTAAACATAAGTTAATAATAAAAAATGCTATACCGCGGCAGTCTCCGAGTGCCACACGTCTTTTTACGTTCTATATGCATTTACAACGTTATACTTATTGTTAATCTTTTATAGGGTACATTTTTCGTTTTTCTTCGAATAGCAAAACTTTAAATTTTAATTACCTATTACGCAGTCATTGCGTTGCTAAGATTTAAATTGAATTTTTATCACTGTTTCACTCTCTCTCTCTGAAAATTAAAAAAAAATGTTAAAAACATTAAAATTTAAGTTTAATCACAGAATACATAATGATTCGATACTACGGTACTACATCTGTTATCGGTATTTAAATAATATTAGGGTAAGATTTAAGTTACTTATCAGAGGTCATGTCGCGACTAAGAATAGTATTTAAGAAGTATTCTATTTGGAAAACAGTATACAATACTATAGTTATTAAAATATAAAGGTTTAAAAGAGCTTTTATAAGCTGAAACAAACATTGTTTGAACCGAACTTGGTTCATTTGATTTTTCGCACTCTGGTTTACTGATGGGATTAGTTTTACATGCAAAACCGTAAGCCGCAGTGTTTTCGAAGGAAAACAAAGTACAAAATTTTTAAATCTGCTGAAATGAGTATTTATTTTTACATAAATAACATTGTCGTTCCTGATTCGATCTGTGAAATTATGTAATGCCCTTCCAGCTCTTCTTTTCTCTAACACCTACAATGTTCTCTCATCTTCAAGTCAAGAGTGAATAGACACCTAGGTAAGTGCGTTTCACCGTCACTTACCATCAGGCGTGATCGTAACCAAGCGCTAGTCTATACAGTTTATAAAAACAGATTACGGCAACTATTCACTTCGTATCGAAACATATTTCCTTTGTTGCTGGAAAGTGTATTTGTGAATCCCGGGAAGTGTATTTACGAATCCCGGAGTCGGAGGCTGTGCCAGCAGCCAGAACTGTGCAGTCCACGTCTGGGTGAGTGGCCCTAGTTGAGAAGCCGCTACTAAAACCTAGCGGAGTCGTCTGCGTCATATTTGCGATATCAAATATTTTGTTTGATGTAGAAACGCATCACTGGTTAAGTGTGGAAGGATGAATATTTTATTAATATTTGTCCAATACGCGACGCATCTTCCCTCAACTCTGAAAATACCCTTAACTTTAAACTGGATAGTTATTAAGTCTGGGTGGCCTCTTAAGCTTGCATGACTGTAGAAATAATTGCATGTAACTGAATAAAACTCTCTAACCGCTGTCTTCATGGCCCTAATGTCAATCTATTGTCTAGCTATAAATTGTGTTGGGACACGCAAATCCTTTCCAATCTCAGCCCTATGACCTTGCTCTAAGATTGACATTTTTAAGTTAAGACTTGTTTTTGAAGCGCATTAGCTTAATGGACCTAGGCAGAAAATGGCTATCAACTTCCTGAGCAAGTAGTTTTAAATTTAGACTTTCTCGAATTTATATATGTTTACGATTACGTGTACATTTAACTTTCTCGTTGGTCCAGGCCAGAGTTTCATAGCTGCTTCGGGTTAACGACATAATGAGCTTTTTTTCTTCAAAATCTTTGAAGATAATCTCGACTGCGTTGTAATACCTTTACTTATGTAATTACAGTTTAATCATCTTTACGGAATCAAACCGAAAATATCTCTAAAAAACCAAGACGTTATCTATTGTAATTAGAAGCCGTGAAAATAGTTGATGGATTTTTCTGATTAGGCTATGTCCAGAGAAAAATTTAAGATCTGTTTTGTGGACATTGAAGTAAAAAAACCAGTTATTTTAATGAAAGCCTTGGCGTACAAAGTCCTGGAAAGTTGTAAGTAGTATATAATAGTGTAAGTTAACTCCTAACAAGTCTGGTTTAAGTTAACACGCTCGCGCTAAGTTAACATTAGAAGTGAATTAGCTTCCAGCTGCCAACACACCAGCACGCGCCCTACATGCTATTGTAGCATTTCTACCGTATCAAACCAAAAATCAAGACATTTCGTATTGTGATTTAGTGGTCGTGAAAATTATTGGAACATTTTTTTATTAGACTATGTCGAAAGCAAGAACGGCACTAAGATTAGAGTAAAGAAATTAATATTTAAAAAAATTGCCGTTAAAGTATGAAAAGTTGCAAGTATTATATAACAGTTCACATGAACTCCTAACAGGCCTGGTACGAGTTAACACGCTCGCGTTAAGTTAACATAAGAAGTGAATTAGCTCCCGGCCGACATTACGCGGCACGCGCCGTCCGCCGGGAGCGCCCTCTACTGCGCCGTATATCTTATCTTCAGCAACATTACAGGCCTATTACGACATGTCTAAGCCTTAAGTAAAAATGATATACTGGACATTGTTCTCTTATTTAATCCAGCCTGCAATGAAACCTGCAACTACTATTTCCGTGGCAATTTTGGAATAAAATGTGGCCTATGTGCTATTTTGATAAGACTATTATAGGACAATTACACACATCACTATATAGCCCCAAAGTAAGCTTAGGTAGCTTGTGTTATGGGTACTATGATAACTAACGAATATTTTTATATATACTATACATAAATACTTATAATATATAGATAAACAACCAGACACTGGAAAACATCCATGCTCATCACACAAACATTTTCCAGATGTGGGAATCGAACCCACAGCCTAAGACGCAGAAGCCCACTGTGCCACTCGGCCGATATGTAAGCTATATTATTGTGTAGTTTCATCAAAATCCATTCTGTAATGTTTGCGTGATCTTTCACGCAACAAACACACTTACATACATCTTCACAAACTTTCATGTTTATAATATTAATAGGATTCCCTAAGAAACCCTTCCTCCGTGCTTAGTTAAATAAGAATATTATATCTTTATGTTCAATAAAAATACTTAAAATTTACATTCGACATACTCCTTAAAATGAAACACAGTTACTAGGGTTAAGGTGCATAAAAAGGTCTTAAGGGGTGCTTGGACACTCGTACTAGGAAGACCTGTCAAGAACGTCGTAGCCTACCTACGGATCCCATACATATAATAAATAAAATAAGCTTATGTTGATAATGATACTTAGTGCAGTCTTTATGCTCTATGACATTGTCACCTAACTTCTCACTATATCACAGAAGTCCAGAAGTAATAGCACAGCTGCGGTTTTGTACCAACTGTAAGTCATGAAAATCTAATAGTTAGAAAATTGTTTTATCGTACAATTGGTTTTGCAGTACTGATTTACGCTGCGGAGCTGACTATAAATTGTGTACGGCGCCGGTAAAAGGATTAGTTTCCTGTTTTATATCAAATTTATTACATTCACAGTATACAATGACATCCGATTGCTCCATTCGAAACCTTTTTGAGATTATTGTTCCTTCCGGTGATATCAAAACTTTTTAGGAACCGTCTAAAAATTATATTTCAGTCAAAGGGGAATCAAAAATCTATTAGGTACTTCCGTCGTCATTATCACCCTATTTCGACAGCCCGCTAGATAGCCAAGCCTCGATATCCTGGGGAAATTGAAGGAACTCTTAAAATTTTGGAGGCACGCTTACAGAGATTTCGGTTTTTATATTGGTATCGGTAGCTTTTTGGCTACTAGCGCCGTATAATGTACTATGACAGTATAGTACGAGTACGTTACGTGGCGATAAAACACTAAAAAGTAAGAAATCAAAATTTTTAACAAAAAATAGAACCGACTCATGCTTTCTATCTCTTATCTAGAAGTCGGTGCCAGCCAAGGTATCTACTTTAAGGACGTTATCTAGAACCCACAAACTGCTTTACTACGTAAAATAAATGTTCCTTAAACTTGGCTGGCGCCGACTTCATAGATATGCTTAAGTAAATTAATGCAACTAAATGATACAGCTATTTTTTACTTTTTAGTGCGTTATGAGTCGATTCTATTTTTTGTCAAAAATTTTTTGTTAAGTACAGACACACAGTCATGACGTTTACATGGTGTTTTGAAGGAAAATTTTGTTTATTATATTTGTATCGATATTTCATCTGTTTGCTTGAAAATTCAATAAAACATACAAACGTTAATACGTTACCATTTTAGTTAGAAAAGATTTCTTCGTTGACGGTTCCTGGACTCGTACAAAGCGTTTTGCGTCATCATTTATTAAACGCATAGCTAAAGTATGGAATGCCCTACCGAGATCAGTTTTTCCAAATTCCTACAACTTGGATATCTTTAAAACAAGAGTGAATAGGCATTTTCTAAACAAGCGCAGCCCACCTTAGACCGCATCTACAATTACCATCAGGTGAGATCGTGATTAAGCGTTAGCTATTGCACATAAAAAAAAAGAAAAAGAGTTGATCGAAGTCTAAGTGGCATCGGATCACGAAATCCTGGGTTTGATTGGTTAGAAATCTATCTTATCTTATCTCAAATCACATATCTCTATAAAAATCTACTACATCAGGCTTACAACAGGTTTTTTATATTTTATGTTCATTTTCTAAATCAATTATCATAATTATTGTTACTCAATACATTCTTAAATTAGCAGCATTATAATCTCGCAGTACACGGATTGTATTCCAAGTTTCACTTCTAGTCCATTGAAAAGTTACATTTGGAGTTGCGTTAGAGGACGCAAAAGAAGTAAGTACTATTTTTCAATACTTAGTTTTAACTTTACACTGACAAAAAACTACACATCAAAAAAATAAAATTGCGTCCTCTAAAAAACGCAAGGTAAGGCCTAAAAAATGTAACATTTCAATGGACTATTCGTGAAATGTCTGCAGGTATAAATGATATTATCTTTGCTGTATCAGGATATTATCTCCGAATTATGTCACGGAAATCCACCCTGCTAGCGGACATGTTACGTCAGCCCATCGCCTGGCCATCTCTCACCCGTCCGAAAATGAAAACCCTGCGAAGGGCGGACGGTGACCTGAATAATTTAATAGGAAAACAATACGTATTTGTTTACATTTGGCCGGATGTACTCTCTGTATGTTTGAAAATTCGATAAGAAAGCATTAGCGCTATTCTGTAACGAAACTCAACAGTGTGAGTTTCGATTACTTTTCTATCTCTCTCTGTCTAAAAAATATTGAGAGAGGTTGAGACAGCCCATCGGCTGACCATTATTCGCACCTCTAAAAATGAAAACAATGCGAAGGACAGAGGGTGACCTGAATAATTTAATACGAAAATAATACGTTCCTGTTTATATTTGGCCAGATATACCCTTGGTTTGTTTGAATATTTGATAAGAAAGCCTAAAGCCATGGTTACTATTTTGGTTTTAAAGTTAATTGAGGGCCGCCGTTCCGTATAAGAGCAGTGTGTTGGTTTTAAGCTTCATATCACTTCTCCTTAGCTCGGCAATGTAGTGGACCGTTTCGGCTTCCATATTTACTTTAAAGCGAGAGATTAAAGTTACTTACGACTATAGCAATATGTGCATTTCAATATAGGAACAAAAACCAGTTGTATGTAAAACGTCTGAAAGAATATGTTCAAAATATTCCATTTACTATGTTATTTTTTTTCTTAAAGTCAAACAATCTTTGTTTTGAAAAACAATAACTCAAAATAACATACGTAATACATTTGGTCGTAGTTTATTCACAATAAGACAGTTAGCTTATGAAATACCTACTTAACAAGTTCTAACTAAGTTATCGTGGTGACAAAGTCCTTAGCTAAGTTGGTAGCTAAGAGCGTCCGTTTAGCGCATAGCACATATCACTGAAGTACTAAACAATTTACCAAGAAGCTCGAGGCGAGACTAACACAATTTATCCTCTACGAGCGTAGTGGATATGTAAATAAGCCAATCGAGTTAACTTTAACTTCAGCTGGTTGCTGTTTGGGAGCTGACTCAGTAAAAAATATGATAACTGAGTGGTTGACATATCAAAGCAAAATCCAAACGACAGCCTGCGGTACAGCAGCTTTGTGGGATCACCGAATATCCCTCTTTTATAGCAGAGGCACATGCCGCAGTAGACCATTAAAGTAGGCTGCTATTGACGATTCAAAACAATCTTACAGATTTCATTGAATAAAATATTTTAACTTTTAAGACTTGATATTGATACTGACGTTTTTAGTTTTAACTATTTTTATGGTTCTTTCTATAAGCCCCTGAAGAAAATGGAGGATTAAATTGGAGCGTTGCTATGTGTTACGTTGTCTGAGGCATCGTGTCGCTATTTAAGCGTCTAAACGAACATACGGTCTCCTTATGTGAAATGAATACCCACTCATTTATATTTACTACATACTTCTAATAGCGTTACTGACCTTTGAGTAAATGTCCTGTGTGTTATTCTGATACGTAAGTTATATTATTGCGAAGTTTCATCAAAACCCATTCAGTAGTTTTTGCTTGAAAGAGTAACAAACATCCATCCACCCGTAAGAACAATGAAAAGAATATCTAGCTTTATATCAGTAATTGCCAAAAGACTCAAGCTAAATTCTTGACTAAAACCCCCGAAATTTTATATTTGAAATTTTAACCTTTTGGATAAAATATTGTTACGGCTAGCAACGGGATAAAAAGGATTACTGACCTTACATGGCGGTTCATAAAGTTGCCCTACTTCATAATGTACAGAACCAATTCCTGTGCGTTCAAGTATAAAATGTATAAGTGCACGCGTCGTTGCTTCTGTGTGGACGGAATGAATGGCTGTTTTCACTTTAGAAGATTACAAATGGATATATTGAAAAAATACTACTTTTTAATTTAAACTTAAGTTTATTATAATAGCTACTAATTTTTAAATAATACATAATCTGTATTAGAAATTATTGCTAATTACTAAAATTAATCTAAAATCTCCTTAACTCCACTGCAACGAGTCTGCCTAATATATTGGTAGCATTGCCTCTTTGAATGGCCTAATAAATTAAATTTGAACTAATTCGTTAACCAAGGTAGCTGCCAGCTCTTTGGTAACTCATAGACTCAAAATTTTTGTTGAAATATCTCCAAAAACAGGTGGTGTAGAGACTTTGAGGCTCGACTCAAAAGACACAAAAACTTAATTATCATTTTTATTACTAGTTTATTTTTATAATTAATGAAAATTCCGTGTTATAACAAAAAGTTAATGGCAAAATTTGATTCTGTAGGTGGTAGTTTTATGTTGTATATCATATTCTTCTTGACGGCCGAGTGGCGCAGTGGGTAGTGACCCTGCATCTGCGTCCTAGGCTGTGGGTTCGATTCCCACGTCTGGAAAAATGTTTGTGTGATGAGCATGGATATTTTCCAGTGTCTGGGTGTTTATCTATATATTATAAGTATTTATGTATAATATATATAAAAATATTCATCAGTTATCATAGTACCATTAACACAAGCTACTTACGAGTACGCTTACTTTGGGGCTATAGCCATGTGTCGCTATATATAGCGATGTGTGTAAATGTCCTATATTTATTTATTTATTTATTTATTTATTCTATGTTAGGTTGAGTTACTATCATATCGATATTCAGACACCACAGTGTTGATTCTGCAGCTTGTTTGCAGAGTTTGCTCTGCTCCCTGTTTGGTCTTATCAATTCACCTAGTGTGGCATTGGCAAATCAGATTATTTACTTATAACTATTCGACTATTTGTTTAAACTGTTCAAGTGTATATTATTTATGTAAAACACTAGCCGCCTTAGATACGGACTTACCTACTTTAAGTTTCATAAAAGAGGGGTTTGGAGCATAGATCACCATTTTAATGCGGTTTGGAGGGATATTTTTATTCAATACTATTAATAAATATTTTTTTTTATTTCTACATATTAAAAATTGTCTGCATGTACAAAAATTCAAAATATTCCCTTACTTCTTAGACTTCAAATCGATTTCTCGAGTTTTTGATACATGAAACTGGAAGAAGATATTAAATTACTTGCTCGTATGTGGTGATTCAATATTCTGCATACGTCAGGAAGAAAATTGGGCGATGGCATGCCATCGCGTGACTCCACTGTAGATCCCCTGCCATTCCTTGACATCCGGGCTTAAGCATGTCATATTCATAAGGAAAACTCTCATATCTTGCCAAAAAATTAAAAAACTGAATATTTTTTGTCTCTTTTGTTCCCAAAGGAATAGCAGAAAAATACACAATAATATAAAGAAACTATGCTCAAATACCTCCTAGATTTTAAGAGTTAGTTGGGCATGGGAATCGCCACTTTGGTCATGTTAATCTACCGATTCATCTTTATACCATAACTTGAGAAAGCCCGTTGTTTCACCCACGTAGATCTCGTTCATGTGGGAATTTCTGAACAAAAAGGTGACCAATGTGTTATTCTGATATAAGGGCTATATTATTGTGAAGTTTCATCAAAATCAATTCAGTAGTTTTGCGTGAAAGAGTAAAAAAAATCCATCCATACATACAAACTTTCGCATTTATAATATATTTTTTTTTTATCGATTACAAGTTGGCCCTTGACTGCTATCACACCTGATGTTAAGTGATGATACAATCTAAGATGGACGCGGGCTAACTTGTTAGGAGTAGAATAAAATCCACACCCCTATCAGTTTCTACACGACATCGTACCGGAACGCTAAATCGCTTGGCGATACGTCTTTGTCGGTAGGGTGGTAACTAGCCACGGCGAAAGCCTCCCACCAGCCAGACCAAGACAAATTAAGAAAAATCTCAATCTGCCCTGCCGGGAATCAAAAATTTATAAAGATACGAAATATTTGTAAAGATTCTGTGGGTCATCTAAAATTTCGCTATTTTATCTTAACAAAGTTTTGATCTCTCTTTCTTTGGGACCTACATCATCAAGTTTTAACTCTACCAACAATTGTTTAAAGGTTAATTATAAAAACATTAACGATACATAATATAGACGTAAAAAATATTTATAACTCGTCACCAAGGGACGTGTACATGAACTACAAGTCTTCAATGAATATGTGAATGTGTTTATTTTTCCATACCGAGGCGTTACGCAAATCGACTGGGCGTCCCTTTTGCCTTCTGTACACGGTAAACATACCGGAGGCCGCTTATTTCCATCAAAATCATATAAACAACTGTATTGGGCTTACCGAAATGCCGATATAGCCTTTGGGGATAACCCTGACTCTGTAGTTTTTAGTCTACTGTAGTTACTATTACGAAATTTTGTATTACACTCAAGGGTATAAAAATGTTCAAAAGAAAAAATTCTACTTCTTCACAATAATATATCAGTAATGAAATAACCATTTTCTAGCATTAAACTAAATTACCTTACACTAGAATTTGGTGAGGGTGAATAGAAATGTTGTAAGAGGAAGGTCTAAGCGAATGTTTCTGGGCCAAATTCGGGACATTTTAAAGAAAGGCCAGGTCAAGAGTACCCTAAAAGTATCACTTTGTATGAAAGGATTAATGACAGTGGGCAAAGCTATGGAAGTATGCAAGGACCATGGCAAATGGATGTAGTCTCTGCCTACCCCTATGGAAATGAGGCGTTATGTATGTATGTATGTAGAATTTACGCTAACAGCAAACATCCTCTAGTCAACAACTCTCAAAATCTAAAAGCGCAACTGTTACAATGCGAGAAACAGTGTCAAACATTTTATGCACAGATGTTGCGAGAAATATTAAGAAGAAGGGGGAGAAGTTAGATGGCTTAGTTTGGCTAGTTAGATGAAGAAATGTAATGCGGTTCCGTGCCAACTTGAGGAGATTGTTTCAGTCTGTGCAAGTTGGACATACCCTACCCACAAGCAGAAATAAGAAGGAAAATTTGCGGAACCGACGGGATTCAAACCCGCGTCTCTGAAAATCCGGGCACTACGAGCACCTTACCGCTAAGCTACGGTGTCCGCTGACGTCGGTGCCGAAATTTTTATTGATATTATCGTTTGATATTCAGGTACGGCCTGTAATTTTAGATATTATGTTTTCAAATAGAAATAATCCCAAAGTAACACTTCAATAGAAATATGAAGGGACTTTTTTCCGCCCGTGATTTGCTGTAATCCAATATTTTTGTTCTACTTTTACCTACCTACCTATCGAAACTTTCTAAATTAAAGTTTTGTTTAGATTAGAGATTAGTATTTTAATTAAAATATAATTATAACCCAGTGATCGGCCAACATTTTCGGTTTATGTTGATTACATGCCACGATTTTAATCTAACGCTTATTATTTAGGCTTTTAATATTGTAAAACTAAATTTTACGTTATGTTTCATTAGTTGAGGTCAACCTATAATGTAATTATTACTAATATATAAATTGCGTGACAAATACACTAAATAAATACGTTGCCGCAATTATTTGTAAGAATTTATAACACATCAAATTTTAAACCGGCTCGTTGGCCTAGTGATATTGAGAGTTGGTAGTGATCGGAAACCACTCATCACGAGGTCTTAGGTTCGAGTTCTAGGTGCGGCTACGAAATGATGATGAGGACATGAAGAAGAGTAAATAGTGTTTTTTATTTTTTATGACAAAAGCTTAAAAAAACAAAAAGATGTGTGGCACTCGGAGACTGCCGCGGTAAAGCTATTGCATTTTTTATCAACTTATGTTTACCTACCGACGTCATCGGGACCGTGGCCTAGCGATAAGGCGCTCTAAGTGCCCGAATTGCCAGAGAGACGCGGGTTCGAATGCCGTCGGTTCCGCAATTTTTTTTAAGCGTGATATTGCAAAAAGTCATTATTTAAAAAAAAATGACTTTTTGAAATATCACACTTGAAACCCGTGTCTCTCTGGCATTCCGGGCACTTAGAGTGCCTTACCGCTAAGCCACGTTCCCCGATGACGTCGTTGCCGAAATTGTGCTTTTGATATTATGTTTTTGGTACTCAGGGGGTGTTAGGTTTTTTTGTTACGGAATTTCTGTATTCGGTCTCCACGCTCAAGGCCCGCGATAAAAGCTATACAATAGCTTAAAAATAGGAAAAAATATTGAGACTGATTTACAATAGTTTATTTTGAATTAAAAAATCAGTAATGTATGCGAAACAAAGTCAATACTTCGACAAAACGACAAAAACAAGCAGGAAATAGGCCTATTATATGTATGGTGTTTTCATGCTTAATTTCAATTGCCTTTAGACCCCTACTGTGCCTCCTTATTAGAGCCGTAAGCTGTGTGGCAATTTAAGTTATATTACGCACGCATTGATTTAAAGACCGGGCAAGTGCGAGTCGTCGCACTGAGGGTTTGAATCCAATGAAGTTGTATTTATGAAGTTTTGATAAATTAAACAAGCATCGTTCCTATGCTAGTTTGTGATATCTAATAAATTTTATGATTTTGGTCTGGAAACACCCCGTAAGTATTGAATCACTGGTATGTCCTACAAGTTTAGCGTGACTCCAATTTTGTAGTTTGAATTTTACAGCTCTAAGAGATACCAAAATTTTTTTATCTACTACAAGTTGGCCCTTGACTGCTATCACACCTGATGTAAAGTGATGATGCAAACTAAGTACATTCTCCTATTTGCTACAGTCCTTGCATACTTCCCTAGCTTCTTCCACTCTTATTAATCCTTTCATACAAGCTCGTCAATTTAGGCTAGACACTTTTGTGGGCCTGGCCATACTTTAAAATAATTTGAATTTGGTCCATCAACTGATAGACTGACGAAAACAAAGTGAAATTCCGAGGTTCTTTTAGTAGTATGAAACCTTAAAAATGGGTATGATCAATTCAAAAAGCGGACAAATTGGCCGAATAGATATAGAACAGTTATTATATTGTAAATTCATTTCGTGTATTACAAACAATGTAGAACTAAGGATTCGTTGTTTGGCGGTAAGCCAGGGTTTTGAAACAAAGAGAAGTAGGTACTAAGTTTGCCTTGCATAACTTTATTTTGCAATTTATTGCGATTGTTGCAGAGCTTTCAATTGAATATTGTCGCAATAACAGCTCTTGAGAAAGTTTTGCTGGATATCTGAGGCATCACAATTGTACGGAATTTACGGGAAATTGCAAGATTTTGCTATTAATTTACAGGGTTTTCCAAAATAACATACTTAGAACCTACTTTTATTTTATATCGCTACTAGAGGATTTAACGCGGTTTCACACGCGTAGCTCTCGTTCCTATGACCCACGTTTTATTGTGATATGTAAGCTATATTACTGTGAAGTTTCATCAAAATCAATTCCATAGTTTATCCGTGAAAGAGTAAAAAAGATCCATCCATACATATATTTTCAACAACAACAAACTTTCGCCTTTATTATTAGTAAGGAAGTAATAAGGATTTTTCTATCTATATTTTAAACTTTTGTTTTTCATATCAATTAAAGGAAGTTTACTGTACGTTACACATCGTTAATGAGTGACTTCAAATAAATAAATAAATATTACAGGACAATTACACACATCGCTATATAGCTCCAAAATAAGCGTACTCGTAAGTAGCTTGTATTATGGGTGCTATGATAACTGATATTTTTATATATATTATACATAAATACTTATAATATATAGATAAACACCCAGACACTGGAAAACATCCATGCTCATCACACAAATATTTTTCCAGATGTGGTAATCGAACCGGCCGTCAAACTTATGTTAACAAACAGCCAGAAGGGAATACAACTTAAAACACCAAAAGACAAACTTAATAACAATTTATTTATAAAGACATCAAATATGATCAAAATGAAACATTATTACAGTAATTACTTAATTAAACATTACAAGCACAGATTCTAACAAACAGTATGACTGCACAAGACTTGGACACTAACGTGAATGATAACAATTATCCATAGGGGCATATTTTATAGCCTAACGCCCGACAAGTACCGCCCCTAGTCTATTATCTATAGTTTACCCGCGGTACCACAATACAGCAAATGAGGCCACTATATTGTCTATAGTCTACAATGCTGCCAACACGGCCCTCCTGATATTGGGTCGCCCTCGACCCAGGCATCTCCGGAGACGTGACTGGGACCAGCGACACCAGTCACCGACGACTGCACCTGGAGCCGCACCATTAGCCTCTACTATAGAGGCCTGTAGAGCTCGTAGTGTCTGACACCTGCATTGAGGAAGTGCAATGCACATTCGTCATCGTCACCGTCATCTGTGAAGAACAATATATTAGAAGGCAAATTCTAAATTTTATCTTCCAACTCTTGCATCCTGTCATCACAGCAGTTCCTTCAATTAACTCTTATATCAGACAACTGAATCATTTTAAATGCATTCTTACAGGTTTTATCTGCGAGGGGTCTCAAAATAATAAAAACAATTTGATACAGTCCAATAGTTGTCCGTAGAGATAAAAGACTAAAAGAGCACGATAGAGGTCCATAAAGTCTAATAGAGACCAACAGAATCTAGTATCGCCCTATAACGAATAGAGCATACTTGATATTTTAATAAGGATAACAAAAATAGTAAAAGTAATCAATAGTAATGAAAATAAGTGGTTAACCAAGCCACCACATGCATGAAGACAATCGTTCAAGGAGCGTGGTGCACGCGGCTAGAGGTGCGCCAACACCGCGGATGCAAACAGCTGTCAGCAACGCAGTGTTGCCAACACGGCCATGCTGCACGGTGCCTGCCCCGGGCACCCCACGAGTCGAGATAAAGTCACTGTTTAGAAACAATAGATTACAGCACACATATACACATAGATATATACAGATTAGACGCTCCTGAGTCATGTTTTGTAAATTTTGCGTAGTTTTTAGAGGAATATTCCACAATCGACTTTATTTATTTACTTGATATATTTTATACTCTAAACTTTAGACTTAAAACTTTAACTATCAGAGACTCTTAAAACACCAGAATATTTATTGCTACAAAGTTGTCAACGGAATATTGTCCTTTCGTTTTTACTCTCTTACGACAATCTCTTACATGATCTCAAACTCGACTCCTACAACATGACCACCCGACACCTAAAGGGAACATAGCCACACTTAGGATTCCAGATTCGCCATTATTGTAGACCATTTTCACTTAAATTCTTTACGACAAAGAAGCTCTTACAACATGACCACCCTTCCCTAAAGGGTCATAGCCACACTTAGGATTCCGGATTCGCCATAGTTGTAAACCACTCTCACTTAAAGAGCATGTATCTCACTTAAGCTGACCAAGTTGGTGAAGACATCTTGTACTTAAAGAGCATGTATCTCACTTAATCATACTAAGATGCCTTCAAGCTTAAATGTCGTTTTGTGTTTCTGCAAATTACTCGTATATTCTTAGACCAATATTCCGTTTCAACTAACATTTGTGACAGAATGTGGGAAAGTAAAATACTTTATAACACTGTAGAACAATATTTTATTATCTTGGAACAGAGTTTCCTCTTGTTACAGTTTGCCGCGTAATAATAATAATACATCTGCCCACATCAGGCCATTAAATACACTCTTAAAAGTAAGTACACAATGTTGGTAACATGGAATTACTTAGTAGTGGGGATTAGACAAATACATTTTGGCAATAGTTCCGGGATATTATTTTACAAGACAAACGTTATTAATCTGGCTTTAAACATTAATTATTAAAATAAGATTTATAATGAATATAAAATAATATTTAAGCGTCAATAGATAAACTCAAGAAATTAAATTATAATCAAACCGGATGTAACTGTATAATTGTTGAAGTAAAGAAATAACTTATTATGAAATTAACTTATGCTAAAAAGTATGAATATTGATGTAAATAATAATAACTAAATACTACATCTTATCGCTTAATAATCATTGCAGATAAATTGAAAATTAATAGTAACATCCGGGTTTACGGTATGGCGCCATTTAAAAAATGGTGGAATGAAAGTTGGTAGATATTATAGAATCAATACTGACATCCGGCTGTCACGTGATGATGTCCACAGATTAGAAATGATGATGTTCACAGACTAGTAATATAAAGTACCCTTAATTATAAATATCCTCTAAGGATTGATGGTTGGTAACATTCGGCCATCCTGAAGAAGCCGTGCCCCACGGCGTTCCGGCAGAACCCTGGTATCTCGTGCAGCTGCATCATCAGATAACTGAAAAGAAATAGGTAACGCAGTAATTGAAATGGATTTGATATGCCTTCTTTTATATACATGTACTTTCTTTTTATTTATATTATCTTATCTCTGTATTTTATGTTATTTTATATTATCTCTATTTTTGTTCTCAAATAAAAAAAAATATTAATTAAATTCAGGAAACCATATTTGTGGGTCACTAAGACTACAAAAGAAAATATTATTACTTTTTATTATTCATCAAATTCGCAATCGTGAAAGAACTATCATTTTAGGCAGGTTCCCATAAGTATATATTCTATTATTTATTATTTATCACACAGATGTCGAAATATAATAGGAAATACGTAAAAAAAGTCTCGTTTATCAGAACCCCAAGCACTCATTTTAGATAAAATATTTATAAAGGTAAGATACATATTATAAGTCACACAGACATTACAAAATCATACAGAATCAAGTCACAAAGACGTAAGTCGCAAAGACCTAAGTCACACAGACGCAAGTCACACAGACGCAAGTCACACAGACGCAAGTCACACAGACGCAAGTCACACAGACGCAAGTCACACAGACGCAAGTCACACAGACGCAAGTCACACAGACGCAAGTCACACAGACGCAAGTCACACAGACGCAAGTCACACAGACGCAAGTCACACAGACGTAAGTCATGTTGTTAAAAGTCAGTGAATCGCATAGATTTGAGTCACATAGACGCAAGCCACACAGATGTAAGTCACATACTCATAGACGTTAGAAATAATGTGATGCATACATATGTAGTTGTATACCAGTAACTCTGTATTCATTTATGCATTTTTTAATTTTAAAACATCAAATAACAGTTAACTATTGAGAAAATCTATTTGATCATATGTATCTATTTCTCCGGCACTAGCCAAACTATCTGCATCGGAAATCGTAGGTTTATAAGGTCTCAACACTTCGCTCCTTACAATCGCAATAAATTTATTTTAACCATTCATCTCTTGACACTACATATTGTATATAGATCTATCTCAGGTTGCGCTTTACAATTTTTTTTAAGGCCCGGTAAAAGGATTCTTTAACTTGTTGGACACTTGTAGATGTTTTCTTACTAACGCCATTTTTTTATAACACTAACTGTTTCACCGAATATTTAGTGCATATTTCTCAAGATTTATCAAATCGCTTTTTCGTTAATGGTCTTATTTCTTTCTCTTATGCTGTATAATTATGCGATTCATGTGAAGGATAAGCTGGTAATCGAGAATTTTCATGACTGAACATTTGTTTGAATGGGGGAAGGTAGTAGTAGAATTGGGAGTATTATCAATTCCCTATACACGATCAGAAAGGTTTTCATCCCATGTGTATACACTATCAGACATTGTATTTAAGCAGTCTATAATCGTTTGATTTACACGCTCAACCTGACCATTACACCTAAGAGTTCTTAGGACGAGGATATTTTGAAACAATCAATTTTGTTCTGGCTTGGTCGTATTTTACCGGAGGCTATTTCTATTTATTTAGACCCTCAAGTAATTAACGCTTGTTTTAAAAAATAATAGTGTTTTTTGATTTAATTTTAGATTAGCTGTTTGCAAGATTTCCAAAACACGTTTTAATAGATGTAAGCCTGCTTCTACTGTCGCGGAAAGTAGCATTATGTCAAAGAGGTAAACAGCAACGTCATTTATTATATCGTTGAGGGTAAGTCGTATTAGACGAGAAAATACAGCTGGTCGATTAACCAAGCCATAATGGTCAGAAATGAGATTTTATTATTGGAATCTTTTGATATTTTTACTTGGTAACAGTTTTGCGCTAGATCAGTGTTGTAAAAAAAACGTTTACCTGCTACTTTAGTGATTTTATCGTTAATGCGCCGTAAAGGATAAAGATCATTCACTGTTTGTGTATCTAGAGCTCTATAATCTATGCACAACTTGTAGTCTCTATCCTTTTTCTAACTAATATTTTTAGACTTGCGTACTCAGACAATGATTCGCGTACGACATAGTAAGATTGGATCAAATATTGAACTTTTCCCTAACAATATCGTTATCTTTATGAAACAGTCTATATGGTCAATAGTGAACTAGTTTGTCCATCATTGTTTACATTTCCAATTGACTCAACATTAATAAATACATTAATCAAAGCAATGCTCCCTGGTGGTGTGAATGTATCATTTAAGAAAAACGTTATATTTAAAGTTATAATCAGAGTTTTGTAGCATAACCTGCTGGAGACTATCAACGTCCCTAGTAGTAGTAGTAGTAGTAGTAACTAAACTTATAGCAGGTTGATTGATCATCTGTTGTCCTATTATTAGATTTATGTCAGTCATGTAGTAACCTATTATTTCAAAGTAACCGTTTAAACAAATCTAATATAAACCTCTTATAACAACCAGCGATGGTGTGATGGCTAAGCTTAACATTTTTGCTTTTTGTTCAGTTAATTAATTTGGTTTACTTCCCGTATCAATATATATATATAGTAATTTTATATGCTCCAATAAATGCGAGGCGTTTGTATATGCTCAAGAATTGTCGGTAAGTTCATACATAACTGGACTGACCTGGACTGTTTTCGTTTGCTGGCCTGGTGCTTTCGACGTCCCGGCAAACCAGCAGGTAGCTGTTGTGTGTCCCACGCGTAGGCAGGACTCGCAGCGCTGCTGAGATCTGCAGTCTTGAGCCTCGTGTCCAGCTCTTCGGCAGATGTAGCAGCGTCGCAATCCGGAGTGATGCAGCATAGAGGAGGAGCCGTCGACCGTAAACGTTCTCCAAGTTGATTTCCGCGTTGATGTTACTTCTACCTTCTTGTAGTTTTCCAAAGCTGATAAATACCCGTAGTAGAGTGACTCAGGCGTTTGACACTGATAGGCTTTAGCATTCGCACGTAGTTCCACAGGAAGGCCTTTGATGATACACGATATAGCGCCTTCACCATTAATGTTACATTTTTTAAGTAGTGACACCTTATCATGGTAGTATTTTGTCATTGTCTCAGAGTCTTCCTTTGTTCTTAATAACATGGCTTCAAGCTTGTCTACGAAGTCAATTGTTCTTGGGAAGGCTGTTTCCAGGGCACGCTTCCATCCTTCCCAGTCGAGATTGTAGTCGTCCAAATCTTCATACCAGCGTCGAGCAGAGCCACGCAGACGTAACTGCATCACGAATTGCCTTTCGGTGGAGTCCCAGCCATAAATTTCTCCTAATTGATCAATTTTATGCAGCCAATTTGTGATGTTGCTAACTTTGTCTTCGGGCCGGAATTTGGGAATAACCTCTGCGTCGGCATGAGTTACACGTCGTCTTTTTCTTGTTATGGGCGTGGAAGAAGAAAAATTTTCACTATCTTGACTCTTATTCTTGTTCTTGCCTAGGCCAGCAGCGTAGGGGCCCAGCATTTTATCCTATACCCACTTCTGAGATGTGACAGAATGTGGGAAAGTAAAATACTTTATAACACTGTAGAACAATATTTTATTATCTTGGAACAGAGTTTCCTCTTGTTACAGTTTGCCGCGTAATAATAATAATACATCTGCCCACATCAGGCCATTAAATACACTCTTAAAAGTAAGTACACAATGTTGGTAACATGGAATTACTTAGTAGTGGGGATTAGACAAATACATTTTGGCAATAGTTCCGGGATATTATTTTACAAGACAAACGTTATTAATCTGGCTTTAAACATTAATTATTAAAATAAGATTTATAATGAATATAAAATAATATTTAAGCGTCAATAGATAAACTCAAGAAATTAAATTATAATCAAACCGGATGTAACTGTATAATTGTTGAAGTAAAGAAATAACTTATTATGAAATTAACTTATGCTAAAAAGTATGAATATTGATGTAAATAATAATAACTAAATACTACATCTTATCGCTTAATAATCATTGCAGATAAATTGAAAATTAATAGTAACATCCGGGTTTACGGTATGGCGCCATTTAAAAAATGGTGGAATGAAAGTTGGTAGATATTATAGAATCAATACTGACATCCGGCTGTCACGTGATGATGTCCACAGATTAGAAATGATGATGTTCACAGACTAGTAATATAAAGTACCCTTAATTATAAATATCCTCTAAGGATTGATGGTTGGTAACACATTCTATTATTTTATTACAGCTCGCTACATCTACATAATTATGGTTTACTACTAGATTTATACCAGAAAATACAAAGATAATTACTTTTCACTTATTTACTTCCAATTCCGAAAAATAAAGATAGAAACTTTTTTTTTTACACAGGTGGGTATTTTCAAAATTAATAACTTAGATCGTTATAGCTCGGTCAGCCCTGACCTCAACTTAACGTTTTATTTTACTTTGCAACTTATAATAGATACTTTTACTAATAACTTTTTACTTTTCGTTTAATAATAAAACTATTTTTCTTACTAATCCTGGTCAACTTTACCGAATTTCTTTTCTCACAATATTCTCACACAGCCAGCCAACTGATGTCCACAGCTCATCATTTTGTCATCAGCTCATCATCATTTTGTCACGTAGTATCATCAACAGCATGCGACAAAGCCACCATTCTGTAACCTTTAAAAATCTATGTTAGAAAACATCACACAAACGCCACACTATAGAGCAATAGGTACTTCTTAACCGATACATTTTAATTTTAGATTGCTTAATTAGACATTGAACACTAATTTATTCTAAAAATGGTACTACTCATAAGCGAGACAAAGTCTTTCATTTGATAAGTACACAAACTTTTTTTTTTTTTCAAACAAACCAGCATAGCAACAAAGGTATTCGTAATTGTGTCGAAACAAATTCTCGTAATTTCGTTATGACCGTTTATTGTTAACTCGTTCTTTGTTCTTCAACTACCCTCATTCGTAAATAGTTTCACGTAATAATCTTTTCTTATTGCAGTAACTCAAACAGGTTACTCTTAATAGCAAATCGACTAGTAATAAAACAAAATATGCAACTTCACACAATAATACCGTCAAACACAATGTCTTTCTTTTTCTTACCAACCATCGTAGCCACTGTCTTACTCACAACTTTCTCCGATTATCTTCCGTTACTCACAACTCCTCGTTACTTTCCGCCACATGAGTACTCAGCTGCAGTAAACCACGATGTTTGCGGCAACGTGTGTCAGAGGCTCGCCCATAAGAACCCAGACGTACGCAAAATTACACTTCAAACCCGAATCACTACTTTTATAAGATTTCATTTTGATAATCATTTTAATTTCTGTTTAAACAAAATTTTTTTTTTTTTTTTAATTTCTGTTACCTTTTTGTGGGCATTAAGATCCATACCACTTCTGATGTTAACAAACAGCCAGAAGGGAATACAACTTAAAACACCAAAAGACAAACTTAATAACAATTTATTTATAAAGACATCAAATATGATCAAAATGAAACATTATTACAGTAATTACTTAATTAAACATTACAAGCACAGATTCTAACAAACAGTATGACTGCACAAGACTTGGACACTAACGTGAATGATAACAATTATCCATAGGGGCATATTTTATAGCCTAACGCCCGACAAGTACCGCCCCTAGTCTATTATCTATAGTTTACCCGCGGTACCACAATACAGCAAATGAGGCCACTATATTGTCTATAGTCTACAATGCTGCCAACACTTATTTTTAGACTTTTTCAAAATCATAAACATTTCATTTTTATTGCAGACAAATTAATAATAATGTAGTTCTATTCATAGTCAGTAAAGTTATCGCTTTATAAAATACACATAGGTAATAATATTTATCGTCAATTTTGTAACCGTTTGTAGATTAATAAAACAAAACTCCTCGCTATTATAATCACTATTTTAATCAGTAAATCTGTCAGCCATTGTTCCATGTAAAACCGTTTATATTTAAGCTGAACGAATACCTTGTTATTGTGAGCCAGGATTTATTACCCCTGAAAATTAAATATCGCCGGCGGAAATTTTATAAACATTATTTTTCTGCAAGTTTGCACAGTTAAGCTGTCCGCGGTTGCGCTTTTGTTCTTATTCTATGAAGTAATTCCTCTCAGTTTAACGCAAGTTCTCACTAGGGACAAATAAAATGAACTACATTACATAGTATATAATAGTTGTGAATATCTACAGAATAAACAGTCTTGATTTTAATAAAATTTTATAATATTTAGTAACTATGAAATTATACAATCTTATTAAAAAAAATAATATTTACTAAATTAACTAAATTTATAATTCAGTTTTTTACAAGTTCTTTTGAGATAAAAGGATTCCTGCTGAGAAGAGTCTCCAACTCAGTACCAACATATTCCAATCCTGACATATTTTTGTTTTAAACTTTATCTTAAAATCCGAAGCCAAATATATTTTATTCAATTTATGATTTTTTTTACTAAACACATTTCATTTATGCTCTATTTTTTTAAATGAGAAAGAATACATACAATGAGGAACTTAAGCTAACTTATCTTCTCTCTCTGCAATCGTTTATTCATTACTGAATATCGTGGTCTTGGTACGATCCCAACCTCGAACAGAACCATTTTTTTCATCGGCTTCTAACGGTAGTCATCTTCGCTATCGTGTAGAAGTTCATCTTGTTGTCTTCCTTTAGTTGGTCAGCCCATCGTGTTAGAGAGCCGCCCATCGGTATTTTCCCCTCAATGTTAGCATAATACCTCCTGCCTCATAATGTGCCTAAAATGAACTAGTATACGCTGATAACATAACTTAACCTAATAATTATACAAATCATGCCCACCACGAATGGTGGTAAGAATACTGGCTGTCCGCGTAGGATAGCCAGGCGAAGCCTTTGCGAGAAAACGAGCCAGTCCTTTTGTCACCAGTTGAGATGCTTAGGCGCGGTGAATGTTACTTATTTTTTTTATTTTTGGGATAAGAACAACTTCTTGTCGTACAATGCTTTCTAATTCTGAAGATACCCAAGAGTACCATCCTCTAATTTTAAGAGTCAAGAGGAATTTTCTAAACAAGCGCATTTTATCTATACTAAAGCCAAACTCGATTGAGAATGCTTGTCAACAAATCAATTAAAAATGAAGGTAAAAATCACTAGCCATTTTACACCAATTTTTTTAGTTTACTTGACGAATGACAAATTCATGACAATAAATTAGATTAGTAAGCTTAAAACTAATTAATATATTCAATATCTATGAAATAAGATTTTATAAAAAAAGAATACATAATTTTTAATTTATTGAAATGTGTTGCATTTTCGACTTTCATTTTAAATTTGTTTGTTGACAAGCATTCTCAATCGACTCGAATCGTTTGGCTTTAGTATAGATATTATGTTACACTTCTACACTTTACTATCAAATTCGATTGTGGTCAAACTTGAGCTTTATTACATAGTATAAAAGAAAGTAACTTTTTTATGTTTGTCCGGATGTATGCTTTACTCTTTAAAACTATGCAACCGATTTTCATGCGGTTTTTTTATCAGTTAGAGTGGTTCAACAGGAAAGTTTATGTTTGTAATATATGCACAATGAAGTAGAAAAACTGATTGAATTGAATTTTAGAGGTTTACGATGAGATGTCGTAAATTACCGCCTTTTTTGCGCTTACATTGCAAACGCAGGCTGAACCCTAGGAGATATATCAAGATAATGTTCTACAGTGTTACACAACTTAAAAAGGTAAACAAAAAAGTTCGCGGTGGTATATATCTATATTTTAGGAATAACCAAAAATAACCATTTTTTATCTTTTACTTTCATTCAAAAGTAATGGCTTATTTACGATCGGATTTTAAGCATTAATCCTTATCCAATTGAGTATCTTAAATACTTTGTGCATTCAATATAGACCAGTATTGCCCTTTACAGCATGTAATTTAAGTAAATATTTTCCAAGATATGTAAGATTCAAAATGCAGGTTGCGCCGCAGTTGATACCAGCATTGTACCCGTGTGAAGCTGGGGCGAGCCGCTAGTATAACATAAAAAAAATGTGCCTTGATTTTATTATCATTAGTTTTCTGAATTACTAAGCATTTTCTATTGAAGATTTAATACATTGACATCAAAATTTCTACTTTTACGAACAATTAACATTCGCACAGTCTTTACGAGGGGGTTACTTTAGTGTTTTTCTTGTATGTAGCAATTCCTCGGTTTTAAATAACGTTTTATTACGGTTCTGTTTTAAGGCTGCGTTATTAAAAATGGAAGTAAGATTTAAATCTGCTCTTTTATTCGCTAACTCAGGCCTTTGAGAAAATGCCTTTGAACTAGTGGTGGTTTGACATTTTAATGGTATAGTAAAAGATATATAACATCATATTTATTTTTTATCACTTAATGAAAGTGCAACATAATAATAATCTAGGGGCATATCTTTGTGTTTGTAAAAAATTAATTATTGATCTGGTATGTGCGCTAACTCAGCTTTTGAGAAAATGCCTTAATTCTAGTTTTATTTTTGATCTCTCGTAAATAAAGGTATATAACATCATATTTATTTTGTATCATTAAATGAAAGTGCAATATAACATTTCTTATTTGAAAATTGTCTAGGAGTATATCTTTGTGTTTGTAAAAAATTCATTACTGACAGTTAGTCGGACGACAACTGAACAACGACTTAACAATAATTCTTGTTTTATTTTCGTCTCTCTTTACAGAAGATTATGTTTTCACAGATTAACTTTTTTCATAGACTAACTTACCACAGAGTAAAAACTTATGAGTACTTTTTTTTTAAATCATGACACAATACTAATTATAATCCAACATCGCCATTTTTTAATCTTTAAGTTCATTTCGATACGATTGCATGTACGTTTCATTTATGACAAACACTAAAGCTAGCAATAAATAGAAAATTTCTTTATACGACTCCGAACAAGTTAAAATGTAGGATAATTTCTAAAACCTACTCTTAAGGCATGGGATAAGGGTGACTTTCTATCAAAGATGTGCTATGCTAAGCTGTGAATTTTTCTTAAAATCACCAATCGGATGGAAGATTTGAAAAAATACATAAAACCTCTAATGAATATGTGAATAAATGAAAAATTAATAATAATGACAAAACTGGATGCAATCATTATTTATTAAAAATAAATTTCTACCATCTTTTTTATAACTTTAACAATTTCTGAGAAATTGCGATTATTTTTTTATGTCTTTTTTTTAATAAGTCATATCTAAAGGTCATTATATCGTAGATCGTCGATCATAGTATCGTAGAAATCAATTTTTTGTTTGTTATTCTAGATTTAAATTAAAATCCAAATTGAGATAACTTTAATTATTTGTAATCAATAACAAACTCAGCCGGGTATTATTTACAGAGAGGTATATTTTTATTATTACCATCTGAATTTAAAAATAATGCGTAGCGGTACTGTTTTAGTTTCGGGTAGCTCTAATATACTACGGCTATAAAAAATATGCGTTTGTTATTTGAAAGCTCTGAACAGTGTTGTTTTATAAAAACATTTGTTTTTATATGGCTCCAATATTGCTTTTCACGTATCCGACAATAAAATTTCATTCTACCGCCATGAAACGTTAGCGCGTACACGTGGCTTGGTTAAACGAACTAGAAAAGATTTAACACCTATTTTCGAAACTGTAAAAGCATATTTTGTTAACAGTAAAATCTAAAGCCATGTGTTCATCAGCAAAGTATAAAATATTCAATGGCTAGCCTATACTAATATTATAAAAAGGTAAAGGTTGTAAGTTTGTAAATGGATCTGATAGGGCTAATCTTCAGAACTACTGATCTGATTAAAAAAAATTCTTTCATCAGTAGAATGTTACACTATCGGTGAGTGTCTATAGGCTATAATGTATATTTGTATTATATATATTAACCGAGTTATCACAGCTTTTGTCGCGCAAGTCGGACCGCAAAAATCTCGGAAAGCAATGTATAGAGACTTTATGTAATGTAAAAAGTTCTACAAAAAAGTCCGCGACAACATGTATCCATCTTTCATATTTTAACAGATATAGAACTTTTTGTGTTTTAATAAATCATTTAATTCATATGCTCAAGTTTACGTCATTATTTATACAACTATACTCAAATCCTTATCAAAATAAATTATTTAATAATCTCAAGGATAATATAGTGATAAGATTTGCCTTTTACAGTATGTTAATTGGTTATATATTTTCGGAGATATTAAAAAATTACTAAAAAGCGCGACACACAACTAAATTTGGATGATGTAGCATCCAAATTTAGTTGACCAGCATTTTGACACTTTCATGATAGAAACCTTAATACGGTGATGGATTTAGAATTCGATCTTTGTTCAATTTATTTGGCATTACCATATCTATATAGTACACGAAAGGGTTTGTTCGTTTGTTTAAACGGGCTAATCTCTAGATCTGCGTGTAAAATTATTTTTGTTTATTCTGAAGGCTAGACTCAAAAGTGAGTGAGTGGACTATTTAATATCAAGCTATACCCATCGCTTGCCATAACTATACATTTTTAATGTTAATGTACTGTAATGTCGTACAATGTTTAACAAAAATGTAGATCTTTAGTACACGGGACGGGAATATTGCTTGACGGGAAACTATAAAAAAATTGAGAGGGGGAGCGTGAAATGAGCACATTAGAAGGGTACGAACGAAGTCGCGGGCGACTGCTAGTGTTGTATATTATAATATTTACTACATTAAAGCCAAACTCGATGCAGAATGCTTATCAACAAACAAATTAAAAATGAAGGTAGAAATCACTAGTCATTTAACACCTAATTTTTTAAATTAATATTTTGTTAATGACGAATAGACGTGGCAAATGGAAGGATGTAGTCTGTGGGAACGAGGCGTGATGTTTTGTATGTATGTAATGACGAATTCATGACAATAAATTAGATTAGTAATTTTAAAACAAATAAATATATTCAATATCTTTTAAATAAAGTTTTAAAAAACAAAACATAATTTTAAATTTATTGGGCATAAAATGTGTTGCATTTTCTGCTTTCATTTTAAATTTGTTTGTTGATATGCTTTCCATTGATTCTGGCTTTAGTATAAGTCGTTAGGCGCCCACAAACAAGTTAATTTTAATAACATGATTCAGCGCGCTTAAAATTTTATTATTATTTCTAATTGTGTGTATGTGTGTTTAGTTTTCTTGCATCATAATAAAAGTAATAACGCTAATTTTGTATTTTCATTGCATAAGAAGAAGCCAAGAACAATTTCATCACATCACATGAGCTTTCAAATCGTATTTAGTGTCCTTCACTGACACCGACTGACACAGTGACACAAATAAATACTTTAACACACAGACATACATCTGGTCAAGTTTATAAGGTAAATAGATTAATATTTTAAGAATTAGTATTTTTAGTAGTAAGTATGATAGGATTACTTAACACACTGCAAAGGAAATTACAAATGAGTGTATTTTTTAGTTCCCAATAAAAAGCGAATTTAAAGACGTATTCACATCAAAAATACTGTCATAATTGAGAAGCATGTTTTCGAAAGCGATAAATTTACCTTTTTACGCCCTTCGCTATCATAATTCGGAAAATTCCTTTTGAAAAGAGAAATGACTTTTTTGAATGAATGGAAATGATTTATCAATGTTGAACCTGTTTTCTTTTTCCATTCAATTCCACATTCATATAAATAATCCAATACAAAACGTGTTCTGAAAAACCATGTCATGCGTTTGAACTGTCAAACTCATGACCCGACGTTATTTACCATTTTTGTTCTATTCTGTAGGAACCTTGTAGTGAAAAGAACCTTTTATTTGACGATAAATGTTGCCATTTTGGATAGTTTTTAAGACGAAGAATTTTGAAGACAGCACGACTGCTTATTCATCTAAATGCAATTTCAAATAATATGCTTTTGATCGATATCAAAATAACTTCTGATTTTTAAAGGTTGACTCAAAAACAAATAAAACGAGAATCTAAAGCATTCCGCAGCAATTATGAAAAATCGGTCTTTATGATCGAATATTATTAAAAGTTTTAAAACTTTAAATATTAATAGTTAGACAGAGACGGCCTTACAATAACATGACGTCATAACTAGGTAACGTCATATTGACAGAAGACCCTTATTCTTCAAAGGTCTTCTCCCCCTTTCTCGCAAAATTAAAATTTATAATGAGTAAACAAAAAGCATTTATGATTTTGTAGATATTTGTCGGATTTTAATATAATTTTCACCGTAAGTCATTGACATGTTAATACTGTGGACTTCGGGTCAGCGTTAAAAAGTGTCCGAACCAAAAGAGAGCTAAAACGCGAAAAAATTTCTAATCGCATTCAGTCTCATATTAGCTTACTGAGAGAATACATGTCAGTAATGTTTTAGAACAACGACTGCATAGAGTTATTTTGTTGTTTAATATTTGAATTATTTAATTTCATCATTTTTGAATTGAAAATAATTTTGATTAATTTTTTTAACTTTTTTTTTATGTCATGAATAATAATCAAACCATTATGGTAAAGTGGAATCCTTCCGTCCGTCCATCCGTCGGACCGTCCTTCATACTCGATTATTTTGATAACTATAAGAATTTCCTACATGAAATTTGGAACAGTTATTTAAAACAGTGATCTAACGTCATTGTAGTAATAAAATATATTGGTTGGTACTAGATTTATACCAGCATATAGAGGTCACTGATACATTTAAAGTTTGCTGTGAATATTATATATAGGTCAAAGATACCAAAAAATATTCAAAGCTGCCATGTCAAAAAAAGGCTGCCATGGCAACCGTCAGTCAAAGCTGATTACTTATTGCAAGCAATTAGACCGTTGCAAATTAGACTATAAAACAATATTATAAGACATATATGACAATGTTTTAGTTTGTTTACAAAAATACAAACACATTCTAGTATATATAAGATATCTCGGGGCACTTATGTTGTGAATTTTGCATTACACCCGAAGTCCATAGTACTAATTATTAATATGTCACTGCCGTAAGTCATTACTTTTATTCTAGTTTGTAATAAAGAAAAAGAAATTTTTCAAAAAGCGTCATTTGGCTTATTATGCCTGATGAAAAACAAGTTGAGGGTTAGATTAGGGCGTACCAGTCTAGACAATGACTATTTATTTCTGTCTTTAAGGTATTAAAATTATAGGAAACACGTCTACGTTAACGGCCCCATGTAAAGGCGATATGGAGCGAAGACCTGATATTGGCGACCTCAAGGTTGTAAAATGCTTCCTTTCGTAGTAGTCAATGATCCTGACCGAGACAGACGAACATGCACTTTGAACTTGCTGACTCAATCCACAACCCTCGTGACCTAAAACCAACCACAGGAACAACGAGGCACCAGAGTAGGTTTAGAAAATGTAAATTTTTGAATTGATCCGTATTAGAAAAAAACTCATGGACTTTCCAGGTGTACCTATTCGGTTAAGTAAATCCTATGATCCATAATCTCAATTTGGCAACATAGTTAATGTCAATTGGCACATGAGCAGAAATAAGTCCAATAACCGTAATTTCAAATCCCGCGCGGAGTTATTTTGAGATAAGCGTATGATAATATGTGATTCTATATTCTGTTTAATTTAACAAAAAATGCCCCAGACCGCGCAAAGCATACATACCTGCTTAGCCTATGTAGTTTCGATTCTTAGGTCGGGTTCCGGAATAAATCTGATTTTTCGTTTTTCTACAAAATTTTCAGTACATTCCAATCCCAGAGTCAGGAAGTTGGTGATGATCATAAACAAAGTAAATATTGTTAGCATTTTAAAATATTGGAATATGTTACCATAGACAATACTATATTACCATATCGTCTATGGTAACGTAAGGTAAGGTTCTGTTGACTGACAAATGATTCGAAAGGACTTGATTCCAGGCCATAAAATAAAAGATAAGAATTGACATGTGAGAATAGTCGAATAGTGTATTGCACTGTTCTTTTGGTTGTTACAAAGTATACATATTTTTAGAGTAATATTAATTATTGTAATTGAGTGGTTTTGTAATTTATTTTAAAAAGAGCATGTGTCGAGTTTTTCTAGCCGCGTCTTTTCTCGTCACGGACTGCTTTTCTGATGCGGCGGTAGATAAAAGATTATGAAAGAATAAAACGATTTTGAAGACATCAGAATATTATTTTAAAATCCCACTGCAAACAACAATATGTAATGATAGTGATCGATAACAAAGTAAATAATAGGTTATAAGATAATAACGATAACAAATAAATTCACACAGACGAAGCCGCGGTTGTTGCTTGTACAGAAATTCTTTTCAAGAATGTACCCAAAATAATAACAAACATTTCTATGAAAATAATACCCCCATTATATTTCAATTCGGGTAAAAATTTGTTCAATTTATTCTCGAATACTGTGCGTGGTAAGATTGCGTGATTTGTTATAACAATACCTACAATGTTCACGAAAATTATACAATTTCATATTCAAAGACATTTTTGATTACACCTTTTTACACATCAGAAATTATGATGTCATAATAATGTTTAGATATTTTAAGAAATGTTACGACCTTCACAATTATTAAACAGCTATTACTGGGACAAACAGAGAAGGAATTAAGGCCAAATTTATTTTTAGATATTTCGGAAATACGACTTGACTCTTCATTTATTTGCATTCCAATTTATACATATATGCTAAGTTATTATATGTTACAGTTACAAAATATTTGTATGTCAAATCGGAACCCTGTTAGGGGCACAGCAATTGACTTAGGAGGGAAACGGCGCCAAAGCATCATTAAAAAATTCATCTACTAAGTCTACAGGCGGTCCCGGGTTCGATCTCCGGCTGGCCTGATTGAGATTTTTTTAATTGGTTCAGGTCTGGTGGGATTTTCGGCTTCAGATCGGGTCGATCTACTCTTGACGCCCTGGAGTCGCTGAAGGCCCTTACAGATGATGCAGTGGCCAGAAAGGACGTCGTCCTCGCCATTTCCCTGGACGTCACGAATGCCTTCAACAGCCTCCCTTTCGAGACTTTGTTGGAGGCACTTCGATATCATGAAGTGCCTCCATATCTCGGGAGGTTGTTGGAGTCGTACCTAAGAGATAGATGGATATATTGGATGGGAAGTGACGGGCGGAGAAAACGGCGGCAGGTGCAGAACGGCGTGCCGCAGGGATCGGTCTTGGGGCCGATTCTTTGGAATATCGGCTTCGACTGGCTCCTGCGGACACCACTGCTTCCCGGGATGAGGGTTTTCTGCTACGCAGATGACACCCTTATCACGGCTCGCGGGAGCACCTACGAAGAGGCTTCCCAGCTGGCCACGGTTGGAGCGTCCTTGGTGGTGAGAAGGATCCAAATGTTGGGTCTGAGGGTCTCAGTTTCCAAAACCGAGGTCCTCCTATTTCATGGCCCACGTAGGGGTCCTCCACGAGATGCCTACATCGTTGTCCAGGGTGAAAGAGTGGAGGTAAAGGCCCAAATGAAATACCTGGGCCTTATCCTGGACGGTAGATGGACGTTCCGCAGGCATTTTGAGCTGCTGGGTCCTCGGCTCGTCGGGGCAGCCGCCGCTCTAGGCAGACTTTTGCCGAATGTTGGGGGGCCGAATTCGGCTTGCAGACGCCTGTACGTGGGTATCGTCAGGAGTATGGCGCTGTACGGCGCCCCCATCTGGGTGCACGCACTGTCTCCGCAGAATGTGTCCCTTCTGCGGAGACCGCAAAGGGTTATTGCGGTGCGTTCTATCCGAGGGTACCGTACAGTGTCGTGGGCGGCGTCCACCCTCCTTGCGGGTGACCCGCCTTGGGAACTGCAGGCCGAGTTACTCGCCCAGGTATACCGGTACCGATCTATACTGAGGATTCGAGGAGAACGACCAGGGCCTGAGGAGGTAAGACGAATAAGAACTCTCGGGAGTGCGGCCCTGGTCCAAAGGTGGAAAGAAGATCTCGAGTCTCCAGTGGCCGGCACTTGGACGATTGAAGGCATTAAGCCCCATTTAGAGCGATGGCTCAATCGACGTCATGGCGCACTGTCGTACCGTCTCGTGCAGGTGCTTACTGGACACGGTTGTTTTGGTAAGTACCTGTACGGGATCGCGAGGAGGGAGGAATTGCCGGTATGCCACGAGTGTGGTGCACCAGAGGACACGGCGCATCACACTCTGGCGGAGTGTGTGTCATGGGCGCCGCAAAGGCACTCACTGATGTCTTCCCTTAACGGAGACCTCTCGCTGTCGAGTCTTGTCAATTACATGCTCGACAGCGAGGAAGGGTGGACTCACGTTGCCTCCTTTTGTGAGACCATCATCGGCTTAAAGGAGGCCGCGGAGCGGGAAAGAGAGCAGGCGGCTGATGCTCACCCGCTCCGCAGAAGAAGAACGGGAGGTAGGAGACGCCGTTATGCGCATCTTCTGCCACCCCTGTAGTGAGTTGCACCACCATTGAGTGCACCGACGGGAGCGCCGGGTTGTCAAAGTGAATAACCGTCTGATCCTTTGACGTCCCAACTAGGGCGCAGGCGGCTCCGCTGGGTTTTAGTGGGTATTCTGGCTACCTTTAGCCAGCGAGTCCCACATACCCTGCCGGACTGCGCAGCCTTTTGCGCAGCCTCCGACCGGGATGCGTAACGCATTTCCCAGCGAAAAAAAGGTCTGGTGGGATGCATCGAACGTGGTTAGTTACCGTAAAGACGTACCGCCGTACGTAGAAAACGAAAGGCAAAGAATTTCATCTTATTCCTAACAAGTTACCCCACTTCAATCTTAGATTGCATCCTCTCTTACCACCAGGCAAAGGATAAAAAATACAAAAATCAGGATACAACGCTTCGCTCCGCCTCTGCAATAGTCTGAATTAATTCCGAGAGTTAAAAATACAGCAGCCCGATTTGAGAACCGTTTTCATAATGAAAGCAACAAATGCTCGGCCATAATATTATCCTACAGAATAAAACCACGAAATACGCATTTGTACAGCGTCTGGCTTGTATCCAAACCGCATTAACTTTTAACTGCCTGCGTGCAAAAAGTAATATCGTGTAACGATATTTTAACAAATAACATTAAAATATACTACGACCTTTTATATATAGACGAAGGTTTTTTAATACAGCTGACTCGTTGGTCGAGTTAGCCTATGTATGTAAAGCCTTCAGATCACGAAATCCAGGATTCGAGTCTTTGGTCATGCTACGAATAATAGCTTCTCTTTTTGAGTATAAATTCTTCACAAAATGTTAGCTATAATGTTAGCCTGTAATAGTTGCCCTGAAAAGGCAATTAAAAATCTTGCAATTTAGTCTACTTGAAATTGACAAATCTCTCGCTAAATGAGAAATAAAAGCTAGCGCACATGTCTCATTCACCATTCGACTAGGAAACGGCCCTCCAGTGTCGTTAGGCAACAACCAGCTTCCACAAGCTGACAGCGCTAAATATCTAGGCATGTATCTGGACAAAAGACTTACCTGGAAGAAACATATCCAAACCAAGAGAGATGAGATCTACCACAGATATAGAAAATTGTATTGGATGCTCGCGAGGAACTTAAAATTGTCTCTTGAGAACAAGCTGCTTCTGGCTAAGACTGTAATCAAGCACATATGGACTGAAGAAATTCAGCTATGGGGCTCAGCATGCGAATTATGTCTTGAAACAAATATCGACCGTGCCATGGTTTCTAAGAATGTCTGAAATACATGAACGTCTACAAATATCAACAGTGAAAGAGGACATAAGATCAAGTAGCAGCAATTACGAATCTAGACTCATAAAACATCCGAAACATCTGGCTTCTCCCACTGGGGAGGCCATTGCCAACATTCTTTCAACGCCTCTGTTTATAGTCTTCAGACTGATCGCAAGAGAAAAACAGAACAAAAAAAATGTTAGCTAGACTGGACCTATCTATGTAGGTTGATGTTGTTCTTGTTGAAATTTCCATATTTGCACCAATTTCTCGGTTTTCTAAACAAAATAAATGACAAACGATTAGTTCCTTGAGCTATGAGTTGATGTAAAACATCACTTTTTTGATTAACCATTTTTGACATCCACTCACAGCGCAATTCATTAACTAATTAACCAATAAAATTCTCACTTTTTTCAAAAACTGTTAATTCGCGGTTAAAACTCATCCACAAAGCCCAAAGTTAGAACTAATCTTCACATTTTTGTCGAGTTATGAGATATGGTAGAAATGCAGCTGCACGGGAACCAGCTAAATTTTAAAAGTGGACAATGCGAAAAAAAATGTTTGGGAACCTCTGCCTTATAATATTGTGTATATTTATTCCATATTTCGTATATGGAATAACGCATCTACACTTATACAATCATCAAAGAAATTACAATATCGTATACGACGACAGAGCTTATTGAAAGTCGAACCTCAGTTGTTTGTTTCTTTATAGCCGAAAGCCATTCTGGCAAATGATCAGAAACCGCAGATATTTTTAATATTTTACGAATAACATTTATGATGTAGAAACAATAATTTTGATTATTATTATTATTAAGTTTTTGATGATTTATAATGAGAGTCCATAATTATAAAAATATTTTCCTATCAAATTTGGTCAAAATTAATGCATTTGTTATAGTTATAAATAAATGTATATTGTTAATGTTAATGTACTGTAATATCGTACAATGTCTAACAAAAATGTAGACCTTTATTACACGGAATGGGGCGGAGGATATTGGTTGACGGGAAACTAAATTAAATTGAGAGGGGTAGCGGGGAAAGAGCACACTTTATATGAAAGTCTGTCTTTAAAATTTAAAGGGTACCTTTTAATTTTAAAGTCAGGCAGACAGGTTTTCACGCGGACGAAGTCGCGGGCGACTTTTAGTTTTAAATAAAACTAAAAAATATGCTTTTCTACTTAAGCCGAATATCAAGAACCCTGTTAAAGAATCTTCGTCTACTGAAGCCGTTAAATCAGATGTAAAGATTATTGAGAACAAAGTTATAGATATTGCTGAAGCTTTAACGATGGTGAATGAAATTAGAAAGAAAACTTCCTGCAAGTTGGTCGTTACCACCACCGTAATGTCTGGTACTTCAAAAGACATTTTGAGAAGCAATGCTGGCACACTTATTAACATCTCCGAGTAGGTATTAACCTTTATTTACTGACTTATTAGAGAGGACTAGGACAACCTCCACATCACCTTCGGTTTCTAAAATTAAGCTTGATTGTTTTTTATTTTTAATTAATTTTACCAATTATTGCAAAAATTTTAGAAAAATTAGTCAATAAACGAATGATGCGATTCTTGGAAGCAAATAGGTTCCTATCTATAAATCGGTATGATTTCCGAGCAGCTAAATCAATAGAAGATCCTGTGCTCCGGCTTACTAATACAATTATTCAACATCTTGATCGTAATAATAGAGTCGTTGGTATATTTCTAGATTTACAAAAAGCTTTTGATACAGTTTCTATTCCAATTTTATTATCCCAATAATAGAACTATGGAATAAGAGGACTGGCACACAACTGGTTTTCTGACTTATTGACTAATAGGACTCAACAAGTGTGAGTTGAAAGTTTTATGAAAGAAATTAGTTGGTAAAATAATAGATAACACGAAGGGCTGTATTGTGAAAGAGCTCTTTGAAATTGATTGTTATAACGTAGAAGTGGAAATAAAGTGATTGTCCTGACTGTTGAGTATTATTTCCTGCAGTATTTTATATTTTACAATTTGTAATGTCAGTTTGCCTAGTCTAGTGGTGTAGCTTCGCCAATCACGAGGTCCTGGGTTCGCATCCTGGGTCGGATCATGGAATAATTCTGAGTTTTTCATTTTTCTATGAAATTCTCAGTACATTATTCAGTACAGTTGGTCCCGGTCACTGTCATCATCATTTATCACCCTAAGCCCGCCAACCCGCATTGGAGCAACGTGGTGGGTCTACGCTTCATATCCTTTCTCCTATAAGGAGGGAGGCCTGGCCCTGTAGTGGGCCGTTAATAGGCTGATTATGATGAACGTCAATTTTGGCTATTTCACTTCTTTGTTTGCGTCACATAAACTTTAAGATATTCTCTGTACAAATAAAATCATTTTCTGTCCCTCGTACGTATAGCATGACACCGTTCATTTCGTAACGTTAGCTCTACAGTCGAGATTTTGTAGTCAACTCAAGATGTCTTCCTTAAGGAAAAGGTATGTAATAAGGGCAATATGTCAACCGTGTCATAGCGTCGTATACTTCAGAGCCATCCCAGGGAGCAGTGTCGAGTAATAGGAAATCAGGGAAGCGTGCCGTAAATAATATCGCGCTGAGACACTTGTTGTTTATACGACACGACTGTAATAACAGTAAACAATTGTTTTGTCTTTTTTATGAGTGACTTGTATACGGCGTATTATATCAAAGGATATGTCGCTAGAGTAAGGTTTGTTTCCTCTTATTGCATAATTAAGTGTGAGTCACAACTTATATGTTACGAGTTGTTTATGCCAACTGCTAGAACTATTTGACGACCTCCGTGGCGCAGTAGTATGCGCGGTGGATTTATAAGATGGAGGTTCTGGGTTCAATTCCCGGCGGGGCAGATTGAGATTTTTCTTAATTTGTCTTGGTCTGGCTGGTGGAAGGCTTTCGCCGTGGCTAGTTACCACCGACAAAGACGTACCGCCAAGCGATTTAGCGTTCCGGTACGATGTCGTGTAGAAACCGAAAGGGGTGTGGATTTTCGTCCTACTCGTAACAAGTTAGCTCGCTTCCATCTTTGACTGCATCATTACTTAACATCAGGTGTGATAGCAGTCAAGGGCCAACTTATAACGATAAAAAAAAAAATATTAACCAGTTGAGCCTATATGGCGTCATATCATGAAATATTAAGTTTCAGTCCTTTGTTTATCTATAAAATATCGAGGTTTAATTTTCAAGAATGTTTTAGTATTTTCCTAAATCTCTCTCTCTGCCTTTTAATTTCATTTCTATAAGTTATTGTTACACGTCCGTGCTTCGACAAGCACGTAAAGTCCCAGGCATTATAGTTAGCATTTGATGGGAATCACTACAGATACAATTAATATAATAAATCAGTTTAGGCCCGTCAACTCGCATTGGAACAGCGTATTGGGTGAAAGCCCCAAATTCGCTATCTTGTTCATAAGAAGACCTGGCACTGCAGTGGTTCAAACTAAGACTTATAAATAAAAAATGATACGCAGAATATAATTGCAAATTATGGAATACTAAAGCACACCCGCGGTTTCACTCGTGTAGTTCTCGTGGGAATTCGAAGTGAACTTTCTGCTATTTTGATTTCTAAGCGTACAATAAGGAACCTAAGCTAACTTATCTTAATAACCATACAAATCATGCCCACGTGGAATGGTGGCAATAATACTGGCTTCATTTCCATGTTGGATAGCCAGGCTAATCCTTTGCGCAAAAAATGAGCCAGCCCTTCGGTCACCAGTTGAGGCAATTAGGCGCGGTGAAATGTTGTAATTTTTTGGCACTGCGACTCCATGGCCCAATTTCTAAACTACATATTTTATTGTCAAGTTTCATCAAAATACATTCAGCAGTTTTTGTGTGAAAGAATAGCAAACATCCACCGATACACACAAAAATAATAACATATAATAGTTATAATATAATAATAACAATAACAATAATAACAAAAAATACCAACTTTCGCCTTTATTATATTAGCAAGAATTGGAATGTATGTAATAAGAAATCGCCTCTTTCTTCTTACAAATAAATAGTCAATCATATATTGAGTGAATATTATTACGCAATCCGCATTCCATTAAGGAGGTTGTATGAGTAGCCTTTCTCTAAATCAGGGTCAAAGTCTCCTCCGCAAGTGTTAACGGACGCTGAGTCAGCAAATACGTCCGGCGCACTATGTTCCGGTTAGCAAAACGCTTTTCCGAGAAATGTCTTTGACCTTGAATTGTTTCAAGGTAAAAAGTTGACAAACTTCTTGGATTTTCTACAGTTTGGTAATAATATAAGATCAAGGCGAAGGTCGTTTTTTTCGACAACAAGCAGCATTTACATTATAATTATTAATTAACAGAAGCCCGCGACTTGAGAAATAGTATTTGCATCCATCCAAGAATATCTAAGAAAAAAAAATTACATGCCCCCATATTACGAACGAATATGCTGTCTTTAAAAGATATAGATATAGTACACTGTAGACTTTTTGGTAGGTCTAATAAAGCGGAACAAATCTCCAATACAATTTTTTGTTACAACTCAACTGAAAAGAGAGAAACAAGGATCACTATATAACATTTTAAATAGTTTTTGGTGCTGCAGGCGGGGACAAACGTAGTTTTGGTAGATCTTCCGTTGCCCGCAGATAACAAAGTATTGCTAATCCAGCCAATGTTTTAACTCGACTAAGAGCTATATAAGCTTGGCCCTTCACAAACATGTGAGCTGAGATCCACAATGGCTCGATCCACAGTAGTTTCTTGTAGTTTGTGAACCGTCACGGCCCAGCAAAATATAATACATCTTACGCTTTATTTTAACTTGTCCTCGAAGTGCATCAAAATCAATCGTGCAGGGCAACCAATCAATCAATCAACCAACTTCTGGTTGATTGTCTTTTATTGTGGAGTCATCAAATTCAACAAATACTGCTTGTGGTAGCTCTTCCGTCTAAAGTTGATGCCTGCGAAGAGCAGGTCACTTAATTTTCCGGATTACACCCATAGCGCCGTGTACCAGGCTGTGGTTGACATTGATGTTGCTTGCTTTGCAACATTACTTGCGACCCATGTGGTGAGAATACTGCTTGTCTTGTTTGGATCGGTTGGTACGAACCCTTTACGTGGACACTGGCCATAGCTTTTCGTTTCTAATGAGATGTCAGCGTTAACTTGATAGAGCTTTGAAGATTTACCAAGTTTGGCCGTTATTGTGGAGTTGTAAGTATCAACTTGTTTAGTAGTTGGGAATATTCTCACCACTTTTCCATCGGCAAATGGACCAACCAATAGGATTCTGTGACTAATATTTCAAGTTGATCCATAGTCAATTCTCCAACGCGAATGTTATTTAAAATATCCACAAAGGTAGTGTCTCCTGCTTGTCGCATATTTTGCGCTAGTTTGCAAAAACTAAATAAACGCCATAGATCGATTTCACCACTTAAGTTGGATGGTTGCCGAAAGCAGTAAGTACCGCCTGTGGTTTTAGATACAGGTGGCAACTGCATGAGGTCCCCGAATGAAATAATATTAACCCCACCGAATTCGCTTTGTTCTTGTTTGAGCTGTTGCAATCGAAGATGAATATTTCTCAAGGTCAAGTACGGCACCATGGAAATTTCATCAATGATTAGCCAATCGATCGACCTCCATTTTCTTCGCTCTCTTTGAAACTTTTCACCAGTGAGAGGACGTAATCCGCCAACACTTCCTTTTTCAATTCCAAGCGCAAAAGTGGAGTGGAGCGTACTGCCACCAATAAGCCTAGATGCTACTCGAGCTGAAACAGTGACTGCTACCTTTTTGCCTGTGTCTAATCTGCAAATTTGTTTTGTCATATCTTTCAACAAAGTGAACGTTTCCCAATTCCGGCTTCTCCAGTAACAAAAACTAAGTCGTTGAGAAAACAAATAATTAAATGTACTTAATGCTTATATTGCCACACAACGGCCGGGGCGGTGCGCACCGCACGTTTTTATTTTGCTAATATCTTTGAAGATATTTATTAAAGTGTATATAGTAAACGGCAAAAATATTCTTCATTAAATTTCCGTTATAACAAACATATTTGTAAAGATATAGATTAATACCATATGGGCTAAATAAGCTTCACAAAAATTAATTATTTTTAATCCACAATTGGAACGAAGTTCCTTAACGCGTGTTGTGAAAGGGGGCTAGACGGAAAAAATTCGTACGAAAAGTTGTCACGACACTTTTTGATCAAAGGATCTTGCCGCCGCCTTTGATGTGTGTGCGCGTGAGCGGCGGGGGGCGCCCGCGCTGTATGCTGTTTGAGCCTACTGATTAAGTTTATATAACATTATATTTGTTAATAATAAAAAAAATATTATTGTTACTTTAAAAAAATAAAATTTTATTACAATTCCTTCACTAATTAATCGAAAAATTGAGCCTACTGATTAAGCTTATATAACATTATATTTGTTAATAATAAAAAAAATATTATTATTACTTTAAAAAAATAAAATTTTATTACAATTCCTTCACTAATTAATCGAAAGGAACTTCGTTCCATCCGGGTGTCCCTTGACACCTCTCAATTTTTTTTAAAGTGTAAAACTGTAGGTATTGTGAGTTATCCGTGGGAGATAGGCATATGCTATCGCGGACTTTTTACAGATTTTGATACGTTCTTTAATATTGTAGTACATTGTTTTGTCCTATCCTCAATACTTTTTGCAGCGCACGCAACTAAAGTGATTTTTTTAGAACTTAGATTACATAATTCAAATTTAAGTAAAGATGCATAATTCAAATTTAGTGCCATGATTTTTCACGTCAAATGCAATTTTGGAAGTTTTTATAGCCTACACTCCGCAATAACGTAGCTTTCTATTGGTGAAATAATTTTGAAAATTAGTCCAGTAAATTCAGAGATTACTCCACACAACGTCACAAACGCTTCTTTTTTATAATATTAGTATAGATATAAAGAACAATAACAAACTAAATATTAACAATTACAATAACATACTAATTTTATATTTTTATTTTTAACCTATGAAAAATCTATTAAATACAATTTAAATCAATGAGATACTCGAGATTCGAGAAACTAAGCACAAGACAATTTCAAAAATTCTGTAACAGTATATTAAATCGCAGAAGATGGCTGTCATAAAATTATTTTTACTTATTTAAATATCTTACTAAGAAAAGCTGTAATAATATTGACATTTATAGGTAAACAATTTGCAGTAGTTTGTACAATATTCAATACCAAGATACAAGTTATAAATACTCGTAGCTAAGACAATTTGTGATAGTTTGTTACCAGTTATAATCTCATAACAAAGCTATAAACAGTATAGGGAACCCTTCTATGTCAGATTCGAATCCTACATAATCAATTTATTACTGTAACCATAATGAAGGGCAATTTCTGTAATGTCGTTATTATTTCTGAGTTATGTTCATTTATTATTTCTGTGTGTAATTTAGTGCCATGATTTTTCACAACAAATGCAATTTGCGAATCGCGATTTTGCGAGTACCTAATAATGATTTTTCTGTTCAGTGGTAAGTCACTTAGGCTTCGAATCTTGTGGTCCTGGATTCAAATCCTGAATCTGGCTATGATATTCTTATTAACAAGCCGGAATTAGGAAATTATCCCACTGTGCCCCCCAGCACTTTAAGCCTTTGGATTTGCACATCACCATTACAATCTGAGGCATATCTCAGAACTCGAACCCAGGACCTCGTGTTATTAATACCATATTATAGTAATAGTTAATAATGGTACAATTGTAGTAGTTAATCATAATTTATTATAAGCTTAGCTGACTTGCGTTAAGTAATGCTTATATATTATAGGGTATTTATTTTTTACTACAAGTTAGACCTCGGCTGCAATGACACCTGGTGGTAAGTGATGATGCATTGTAGGATGATAGCGAACTAACTTGTTAGGAATAATCTATAAACCTATACATCCCTTTTGGTTTTTACACAATATTGTTCTTGAACTCTTATCGGTACGTTTTTGTCGGCAGGCAACTAGCCACAGCCGAAGCTTCCCACCAATCAGACCTGGACCAATTAAGAACAACCTAAATCGGCCTAGCCGAGAATCAAACCCAGGACCTTCGACTTAAACCTTAAATCCACCGCACAAACCCATCTTTTAATTCAACAATATTTTTTAAACGAATACTTGTTCTATTCGTCACTATACTAACATACGTTATTATGTTATTTAAATATATAAAAAGTTCTCACGAAGGCCTCAAGTTTATTTTAGTGGTTTGTTTTGTTAACTAAATTATTATAGTTCAAACAAATTCGTGGAAATTTTTAAGCGCTTAAGTACATAATATTTACCTATGTTTATAATATACATACGCTAGACACATATAAATTCATTTGTCTATTATTTATGTTAATAAGTATATTTTTATTCTTTTTGTTTCTCTTGCATCAAATTAGATAATATAAAGTATGAAACTGTGCATTACATATTATTGAGATACTCATGGCTATATTGTAAAAATCCCTTTGTTTTTTCAAAAAGCCACTCTTATTTTAATAAGCCCTACTGTGAAACCGTTTCTTACTTTACTTAATTTATATTTTTAACACATCGCTTTATGTATTGGCAAGTACAAAATTATTTTAATTTGACTTGATTTTTGGAAGCAATTGTCTTTTTTTACATAAGACAGGAAGACCAAGATTGTAAAATTAGAAATACACAGACAATTGTAACATTTATATTTAACAGAGCAACTGCTGTGCTGCTTCCTTGCCGGCTCTTCTCAGCAAAATCTGCCTTCCGAACCGATAGCAGAATCACTACGGACTGACAGACTTGACGTTTCATCAGAGCTTGTGTACCTATAAGCCTATTTGAAATAAATGAATATTGAATTGATTTGATTTTAGGATCGATAGTAATTACTCTCATTTAAAATACCTACTAAATCCATACGATGCTTCTATATACTTAGGTACTTATATTATGTTTTCATAATTAGTTTGTATAGTTCAAGAGCGTGCGTCACTGTACCACCACACACACGACCTTGATTTCGTTAATGAAAAAAGTTAATTAAATCTGACCGCATAAATACTTTCCGTCATTATGTATTTTATTTTAACCAGCATATATATTTTAAAAGGACAGTGATTCATTGACCGTACACGGAAATTGATTGATATACCCAACTTATCCTTGTTTAATAGAATAGGTATTTTTAATTTATCTAAATATTAACTTCCTACGAATATTTAAAATTAATGCGGAAGTTTCTATATCATCTTCAAGAAATGCCTAAATACCTACGCTTAATATCCCGGACTTAGCCTGATTGTTTACCCAATGTGTTGGTGTGTAAATCAATAGATTTATTGGTGCAGAAAAAGGTAAGTTGCGTCATAAAGCATTTCTAAGAGCGTTTAAAAAAAGTTGATGTGAAGTGCTGAACTTGCGCTTGCGATGTTTAATGTATTAATAGATAGATTGTGATTTTGATTTTGATGTTCGATTTGTGGCAGTCACGAGGCCCTGGGTTCACCCTACCTACGGCATCGTATTCTGAATTCAATACCCCACTTCTATAAAATGTAGAAATAAATTATTTACAGAAGCCCGTTGGTTGTTGGTATGTTCACTTCAGTGCCTAATAATTTCAAGTCGACAGTCTCGGTCATTATCATCAAAATCTGATAGTGATCATTAGAGAATCAAACTTTGTCGCCTAGGCCCGCCAACCCGCATTGGAGCAGCATGGTGGTTCTACGCTCTATATCCCCTTCTCCTATAAGGAAGGTGGTCCCTGTAGTGGACCGATAAAGTCTCATAACGACAATACGCAGAAAAATCTGGCCCTGCAGAATGCCACCAAAAATTGGCTGATGAAACCATACCGAAATGATATTTTTTATTTATTTATTGTTTAAAATTATTTCACAAAATGTACAGAAAATATATATTTCATAAAGTTTTCGTTAATATTACCCAATTTTCATCACCATGGTGTAAAGGATAGCTTGCGTGGTTTTGCGGATCTGTCATATAGATGCGAGTCGAAACGTGGCTCATATTATAAGTCATTGAACTTCACAAGTTACATTGCAAGGTTGTGCAATATTTACTGGGTCAGCGAGCTAATGATGATATTATTCAAACAATTTTGAAATAAAATGTTACAGATTAATAGATCAGAAAAAAAGATAATGTACTAGAAAAAAAACGTATTTTATAATGTTAAAATTTATTTGAATAACAAGCATTTCCCAAGGGATTTACACGGATGGTAACGTTATCATTTCTTGAAATACGTGGATAAAAATAACCTCAGTTCTAAAAAAGGGGATGATCTATGAGCAATCTAAACTTCAGTCTGATTGTGTAAATATTAACAGCTTCTAGGAGTAATAAACACACACACACAAACTTTCGCCTTTAAAGTGCTACCTATCTAAATTATCACTAAAATTATAAAATAGGAATTCAAAATAATTTTACGAGCAATGGAAATAATAATTAAATTAAAGTAATCATGTCTTGTTCATTAGCATTTAGCATAATGTTGTTATAATTTATACATATAATACCATAATAAGATAATCCTATTTAAGGTTTGTTTATTAATCTCATCTATGCGATTTTTAACCACACAACTAAATGCTACGCCCCTATTAATGATAATTTAAATCGTCTTTTTTACTTAACCATGCTCGTTTATAGTCGCCTTTAGCACACTTCAAAATGTGTGGCGTCAACCGGTTTGAGGGACTGTACCAAACAGAAGCGCCGGATTATTCCACAAAAAGTAACTTAATTGAAATTAAATTACTTTGTAGTTGATAAGATTGTTAACATACAAAACATCATATTGGTTATCTACAGTGTTCAACTTTACATTTGTTACCTACATTACTGTATCTTTACGAAAAGTGCCATTAACCAATCCAGAATTTTTAGTAATTATAAGTCTTAATATGTATTAAATAAGTGTCTAGATTAATGATAATTTGTAGATAATCGAATAGTTTTTAATCAATATAAAGTTCTTTATCATGAATTTATTGATACAGCGCAGTAGCTATATGTTTTAAATTGAAAGCTATAAAGGACCCTAAATTGATAATAATTAAAGTCGTGTGAACATCTAAAAATTAATTTCATTTAAGCTATTTATCTACTTCAATATCTTTAAAGATTTCGTTGTATAAATATTTTTTGCAATAAGGAAAATCTGCAAAATAAGTATAGATAAGTTATAAAGGTATGTACAGACAAAATACAAGGCCAAGGTCTACACATACTAATAGAATACAAATTCATGACGGAACTACATATTTGTTTTCTTTATATCCGTATACAATAGGTAATTGACAGAGAAATGCTCTATTACATTTCTAAGAACACTGTTCCCTTTGATAAATCAAAAGGACCTAATAAATTATTTATGAAATCGATTGTAAAAACGGAACCTTGCGATGAATAATAAAGTTGCGCTATTCAATTATCTATACTGTGTATGTCTGTCTATACATGTAAATAAAAAACTTAACAGTTTCTTTGTTTGTCTATACAAAGGACTTATCGTTGAAACTATTGGGTTACAATAATATAGCCTATAAGTTAATTGTTAATAAACTTATAGTCTTTATGTTTGTTTTTTACTGCAGGCGAAACTTGTAGTTAAACTTAGAAGTAGATATTATATTAAAGCAAAAAGATACTTAAGCGAGTGACCTGTACATCTGTATGTATATATATAATAAGGAATCTTTCTAACTAAATTTGCGTTCTTTACTCTAAGTATTACGGAACGTTAATGTCAGTATGTGATTGACTATTTTGACAATGACATACACTGTCAAAATAGACAAGCCAAGATAGCGGGAACTGCGTAATTATGATCTTGAGTGATTTTGGATGTTTTTAAAAGGGTCCGGACAAAAATTAGTAAAACTTGTGAGATTTATGGTTTTTTACTAATTCTGAGATAAATAAATATATAATATTATAAAAGATATTGTCCTGATTACTCTATCAAACAGCTTAAACTACATATTGTAGGGACTTGTAGAGAATTATAGTGTTTCCTCATACGATATAGGTATAGATAAGAAAAATTTTCGGAAAGTAGGTGAAAAAGGGGTATTACATGTTAATTTTTATGAATTTTTGTAAATGTTTTTATTACCGATATAAAGTACAAAACTTTTTCTATTCAAAATTTGTATGCCACCTGCATATTTAAATGCAATGCAATGAAGTGGCACTGCAAAATAATGCATTTCAATAAAATTCTGTAACCCAACTGTTGTCCTGGAACATCGTTCACGGGTTTTTTTTTTCTTCTTATTTAATTATATATTATTATTTTTACATTCAACGCACAGACAATCGATTTCCAATGTTTTATTATAAGCATGTTTAGTTTATGAATCACATTGTAAAAGCGGAATCGCGACAGCAATAAATAACACAAGAAAATAATAATTTGATTTTATATTCAAAATAATATTCGAATGGCTCACAATCACAAGGAGTTTACTCACGGACACGTCATTTCTGGTCCGCTAGTATTTATAAGGAGTGTTAAGTGATATCAGCTGTCATTCCACGTTCGATTTGATAACAGCAAGTATCAAAACTATTCGCAAAATGAAGTATATTTTTATTGCATTCGTAGTAATTTGCTTGGCTTGTCATGTACATTCTAGGCATGTTTATTTTCCTTACAATACGGATCCGAACGCTATAGTGTTTGATGGACCGACGAATTTCAATCCTAATCATCCTGTCTACGAGGCAAAAAATGAGATTGATGATGATGAAGTCTTCGATATTGATGTCAGGTTCAATCGACCTGATGATGAGGAAGACAAGTGTCCATCTGGATATCATAAAGAAGGTGATGTGTGCTTTCCGAACGACTAAGTGATTGGTAAACATTCTTGTGATAATTCTCCAGTGCCAAGAATCCTATGTTAGTGTGGTGTCTAATTTAATGGAAAAACAAATCAAGTGATGATTACAATCAGTGACCGTAAAATCGAAAAACCCTAAATGGAACATTTTTGTGGAAATCCTTTAAATCATTATGATGAGAGACATTGGCGTAATATGACCAAAATGAAATTAGTACTAACAACTAACTAACTAGTAATAATACTTACTTTAGTATAACAGCAATATTATTTTTAAGTTAGTGGTATGCGCGGTGGATTTATAAGACGGAGGTCCTGGGTTCGATTCCCGGTGGGGCAGATTGAGGTTTTTCTTAATTTGTCTTGGTCTGAGTTACCACCCTACCGACAAAGACGTATCGCCAAGCGATTTAGCTCCGGTACGATGTCGTGTAGAAACCGAAAGGGTGTGGATTTTTGTGATAGCAGTCAAGGGCCAACTTGTAGTCGATAAAAAAAAAAAAAAAGACCATATGAGAGACGAATATCTTAACATTCCATGGATTCACCGTGCGGGTGCCGGGTCTATCGCGGGGCTGAGAGAAAAACTCCGAACAGAGCCCGAGACTTGTGACACGGGTGTAGGTTTAAGGGTACCCTTAGTGACGCGCGTCAACACTCACTTCCTCTGTTCAAGTTGTTCTCCCTGCCCAGCCAAATTCGGAAAGACCCTACTAGAGCAGCTTTGGACACTCGTTCCAATATGGGGCTTACTGCACTTCTAGCAAGGCCAAGGTCTTTTAGCAGGTTCTAGAGAGACTTCGCTGGTATACCCCTCGCACCCACTTCTACCGCGTATAAACTAACCACATAGCCATTTTTGGTTAGTTCATTAGAAATAATATTCTAGTCATGTAAATTTAAAATGTAAGTAGTATTTATTAGGTTATGGCAGTGTGTATAAATACGAGCTAATATTTATACTAGTTAGTATTTAAATATTATTATAATACTCATTGAGATTACTCCAAGGCCAAGGTCACTAGTTTTAGTAAAAAATGTATTAAAGTTATAACTATTAAAGTAACTGGATTGGCTTTATTTACGACATTCACACATTTTTAAATATTGTAATTCCGTTTTTAGTAAGCTTTTTTACATCGGCGGAAGAAGTCACTTGAAGATTAGTGATCATACATTGCTAACCTAGAAGATTATTACCTTATTTTTCGAATCGTTTTATGTAATTTGATGACGTACCGAAACGCTAAAACCCAAATGCCGAGTTCAGTAAACCAATTCTGATGCGTTTTACAATTAATAAATTTCCAAATTAACCTAATGCAAATTAAACTTAAAACCTCATATATAAATGATTTTAAGTAAAGTGATTTATAATGGCATGGGATGCTGTTTTGATTAATGAACTGGATTTTAATAATGTTTTTCTGATATAATTAGTATAAAAATAATTTAAGTAGAAACATGTCCTTGAATTCATTTTTTTATTCTGTAAATATAATTTATACTTATCTACCCACATAAGTGTATTAAATATTATTATTTTGACGATCTCCGTAGCGCAGTCGTATACACGGTCGATTAAAAGACGGAGGTCTGGGTTCAGTTCCCGCCAGGGCCAATTTAGATTTTCTAAATTGGTCTAGGTCTGGCTGGTGGGAGCCTTCGGCCGTGGCTAGTTACCACCCTACCAACAAAGACGTACCGCCAAGTGCTAAATCACTTTTGTACGATGTCGTGTAGAAACCGGAAGGGGTGTGGATTTTATCCTACTCCTAACAAGTTGTCCGCTATGCGTTGATGCAACGCATTGCTGCCATAAAGAGGCATCGCCCTAATAACACTTCATTGCTATCCTAGTTAGTCAAGCAGAAAGCAAGTCTTTATGTATCATGAAATATATTCAGAAATTTTCTAAGAAGTTCAGTTAAGCTTAACAAGAATACTTCAACAAATGGAAAACCAATAAAATGTTACCAAACAAAAATAAAATATGTTTACGGCAATCAATAACCAAGAGCCGAATAGTTTGACGATAGAAATACATTGTTCGTTTATCCGTTTCTTTTATTCAAACCGATGTTTTATATAAGCGTGATCGTTTTATTTCGCCCTATCATGGATGTCATCAAGTGAACAAGTTGGATTTCAGGGTTATTTGTTACTTATTACTGCAATCTATCTTCAATATGGAAAACGCTTAACTAAACTGGTTAAGTGCCGTATTGGTTCAGGGGTTAACCTGTGGCTTAGATCGTGAGGTACTGGGTAACAATCCTGGGTCAGGTTATAATATAATTTTGAGTATTTCATTTTTGGTAATACTTTTCAGTAAATTGAAACAGAAAGATGGTGATGTCACACTCCCGTGCCTTGAAGAGCACATTAACCCGTCGGTCACGTTCACTAACATCACGAGCTGATAATGATTTTTGTTTCTATAAATAAAAAATTATCACCCTAAGCCCGCCAAACCGCACTTGAACAGCGTGGTGGATTTACGCTCCACGTGGTGAATCCGACGTGTGGCAGATCGTGAGGTCCAGTGTTCGCATCCTGTATCTATGAATAAATTTTAAGTTTTTCTTTCTTCTAAGACACTTTCAGTAAATTCTAAGCCAGATGTTAGGAAGTTGGTGGTGTCACTTCCTCGATTTTACCATTATCAGCCTTTTAACGACCCTCTACAGGCTCAGGCCTTCCCTCTTATAAAAGAGGTGATACGGAGCGTAGACGCTCCACACTACATTAGGTGAGCTTAGGGTGATAATGATTCATTTTTACTTACGATCACTATCACAATGTGACCGGGGCCGACGGTCTAACGAGCTCGCCGAGGCTCCAGAGTGTGATACCACCGACATCCCGACTCCGGGCTTGGAATGTACAGAAAATTTCATAGAAGGGTGAAAACTATTCCACAAGCATAATCCACATTAAGCCACATTGGCTAACTACTAGACCAAGAAGGCTGTATCTCACCCTCAACAAATAAAAAATCACATCTCTTGAATAATACTTAAGAAACAATTCAACTATCGGCGCGAGTAAATTGGTGTCATTTAGGCCATAGAGTGATAATAGCGCCAATTTACTGGTGCGGCTTATTGGAAAAGCTGCGCAGTTATTTAACGTGAACTATACAAAGTACATTGTAAGTGTTAAATATTTTACTATCTGTGGTTACAAATTCCATCTCGTATCTATATTTAAGTAAATACCACAAATTGTACCATTTCAGCGTTACATTATAAAATCAGCGACAAGCGTATTTTCGACGTTACGGTCAAAAATGAATATCACCACTATTCACACTTGACGAGTGATTATTACGATTGATTATTATATTTAATTTATATCAACGTCTCCTTTTATCGCTGGGAAATGCATTTACGCATTCCGGGCGGAGATTGCATAAGGCAGTCTGCGTCCGAGTATGTGGGACTCGCCCTCGGGACTCGGACTGTGAAACCAGAATACCCACTAAAACCCAGCGAAGCCGCCTGTGTCCTATTTGGGACGTCAAAAGATCGCGGAAGCAGGCACTTTGACGTCTTAACGTGCTCGTCGGTGCACTCAGTGGTGTCTACACGGGTGGTAGGAGGTGCGCATGTGGGCGGTTCCTAAATCCCGTTCTTCTTCTGCGGGGCGGTTAAGCATCGGCCGCCTGCTCTCTCTCCCACTCCGAGGCCTCCTTTATGCCGATGACGGTCTCACTAAAGGAGGCAATGTGACTCCACCCTTCCTCGCTGTCGAGCATGTACCTGACAATATTCGACAATGAGAGATCTCCGATTAAGAAGAGACACCAATGAGTACCCATGACACACATTCTGCCAGAGTATGGCACGCCGTATCCTCTGACGAAAGTCTCCTTTACACTTTCAGCCATAATAGATTACTGACATTCATATTTCACAACAGTTCTATCTTACGTCTTATAAATTCACTAGCTGACCCGGCGAACTTTGTTCCGCCTTAATGGCAATAAATAAGCAGATTTTTTTTATTGGAAAAAAAATCCAAAAAAAAAATTTAATAACTACATTAATCATTCATTATTATTTCTGTATTTTAGTAGGTACATAGGTTGCTCTTCACTTAAGCACCTTGTGATACACGACATTTTTTGTTTTATTATCAGGCGCAAAAACAACCAACGCAGATGGTCTTCCGACCCGTGAACATGCCACGTATAATTGACCATGGGAAAAACATGAATGTTCTAGATTTAAACCACAAACTTTTAAGGATTGGCCTTGTGATTTGTTGATGGTCATGGCAAATGCAAGACGTATCGGAAATTGAAGTCTTTTAAATTCAAACGGCATATCGGTTGGGATCTTTCACCTTTGAATTTTCCTATCATTATCGTAGCGTAAATTACATTGTTCATCAATTTACTAACCACCAAACGCGTACCGTTGCACAGTTTTGGTTGGTTTATGTTTCGAAGCATGATTACTACGGAGCCAACCTTTAGGCGTAAATTGTGCGGTGGTAAGCCAGGCACGTCCAAAGAGTTTAAAAATTCAATTGGATAGTTGGTGGCTTCATCTTCATTTGTGACGCAGTCAATAGATTTGAATGAATGCATTGTTCCAATGATCTTATTTTGAATTATGTAGTTCAGGTCATCTACATCTTTATTCTTAGCCGCTAAAATTGCTCGCTCACTCAACCATTAATTATTTTTGTAGTTAGAAATAATATTTGGAAATACATTGTTGATAAGTTCGTCTTTTGATGAGACAAAATTACAGAAATTATTTGGAAATGAAATTAATCCGCTCGATTCATCGACAGGTACTTGACCATTACCGATAGTCAGCAATTGCTCCGAGAAATCTTCAGCAGTGTATCATTAAGCAATGTAACTCTCATGTTTGTTGTCAGCTGCAGTTTCTTCACATAGCGCCATAGATTTGACGATTTGAGGCAAGCGTTTATTTCGTCGGCAGCCGTAGATCTTGGAATTACTGGCAGTATTTGGCGGAAATCGCCAGACAGTAAAATCATTGCTCCTCCAAAACATCTCGAGTCATTGCGTAAATCCACTAAAACTTTGGCCATTGCTGAGTGTTTTGCAATATTACACGTTGATTCTTCAATAGTTTGAAGATTTAACGGTAATTTGAATGCTGAATGAGCTGTACGGCATCCTTCTAACAATGTGGCTGCTATTCCAGAAGAAGCAACTGCAACCGCTATGTTGGATCTCGCCCGAACAGTTGCTAAAACTAATGACATAAGGAATGTCTTGCCAGTTCCACCAGGGGCATCTAGGAAATATAAACCACCATTTTCATCAGCGATTGCCTTCATTAAAGTATCATAAACTCCTTTTGTTGGTAATTCAACAGGGGTACATTCCTGCATTGATCCCTAGGCGTCGATCAAGTTGTTCTTCCATGTTGCCCATGAAATATATTTGTAAAAATTTATTCTGTGTATCTTCGAAAGGTAGTATGATCCAATGGTGAATCTGTCCTTGTATCTACAAAATAAAAACCAGACAGTATTAACTGGGTTATAAACACTTTTTCTGTGGGAGAGTAGAGTTCAGTATTAGCAAATATAATACATACCAATAGATAAAGTAAGTTATTCTTTAACTACATTCTATGTAAGTACAAAAATAAATACCTTAAATGTCGGATTAAATCCTCCTTCTTCAATAATGTCTGCCCCAAATGACGTCATTTGGAAACAACTATTGTATTTTCAGTATTTGCAAGAAAGTGGCGTGATTCTTGTGTTTCGCCACAAAGCAATGAATACAATGGCTCATGTGGCGGAGTCAACACTGGCAATTTCACTTTACCATTAAGGCAGCATAATCCAGGCGTTTCTCCGGAAAACTTTAATGCACCACAATACTCGCAAACAACGTCCATTTGCCCAATGCAAACGCTAGGATGCAAGCTGTAATCATTGCTGCAATCGTATCGAAACGCTGCTCGATTCAAATCAGCTAAATATCTTGTTCTGCGTCGCAAATTATCTATTTGTTGACTTCTGTTGTTCGCTCGACGATTCTGCATTCCCAACCGAGCTGTTTCACGGGCTGCTTCACTTTGCTCTCGTGATTGAGAAGCACGAAGTCGAGCCATACTATCGCGGCGTTGTTCACGTGCAATTTCTTGTTCTTCTTCAGTCCTTTCATTTGCAGTATTTTGTATTCTTCTTGCATTACGGCTTTGTCGGGAAAGATTCTTATTAAACTTCACCTCACTTCAATCCACTTGTTAATTATTTATTTAATAGAAATAGTTTTAATGTTGATTTCTTACAAATATCAAATTGTCATCCATACGTCATTACATAGCTGTCATTTTACGTCAATTACATAGCTGTCATTTGCGTTTTGTTATTCCAAGTCTGATTCTTCTTTGTTATACCACGTTTTATAGTGACTGACGTTTCATGTCAAGTCACACGGGAACGCTGTCGAACGGGATAAAAAGTATCCTATGTCCGTCTCCTGGCTCTAAGCTACCTCCCTACCAATTTTCAGCCAAATCTGTTCTGCCGTTCTTGAGTTATAAGTGGTGTAACTAACACGACTTTCTTTTATATATATAGATGTAAGAACCTGTCAGAAACTGCCTTCAGAATACCACTGAACAAAGCCCGGACTTTACGCAGCAGGGACGTATGATTACCGCTCGATGTGAGACGCATCGATGTCCACGTCGCTGTCGATGACATCGATGCGTCTCACTATGTATGGATGGGTACATTTGACCGACCGTGGTAGATATTTCACATGCGTCCGCTGTTCTTTAAATGTCCATCGAAGCGTTGCAGTGTTAAATACGATGTAATTTTCTTGACTGACCTAAAAAGAGGAGGTTTTCAATTGGTTACGAGTACCTTTGTTAAGAGTTTCACAGTTTTTGTACGTGCTCGTATAGACCAACTTATTATTCGTAGCACAAGTGCCAATTTTTATATGTGTATGTAGGTTTTTATTTCTGTAACTTTGTTTTTGTAAGTATTTTGTGTTAAGTCGGAATATAAAAAAATATTTTTAATAGTGTAAGCTCATCAAAATCGGTTCATTAGTTTTTGAGATATAGATTTTGGAGTATTTCGAGCACAAAAGTTTTCTTTAATTTTATTGTAACTAGTGTCAATCAGTATTATATATATTCATATATAAAGAAACAGGTTAAATTTTTTATTAAAAAGATTTTACAACTTGTTTAGAATTCATTTTTATTCCCTAGGGAAACCAGAAGCTTACAAGCTAGAACGAGTAATAATTCATGCATCCATATAGAGTAGGAACCTACATGTATAAAGGCGCAGTATGTGCACTGTAAATTATCTAGTAGTATGTGCACCCTCATTACACTGCGGTAGTAATAGCTACGTCATTCATAAAGTAGTAGCACATTGAATATGAAATGACGTCGTAGGTATTGTAGGACGACTTGGGTATGGATTATTCATTAAAACTATTATTTTAATTCTCCAGTAGTTTTTGAGAGATTTCAATTTGCAGTTCAAGCGAAATAGTGATGTCGGACTCCAAACGAGTAAAGCCCACAGTGTTCCAGCTCATCTGTCTGGTGACTAGGCCTCAGGAACAATTCCCCGCAAACTCTCCTGTATATGTATAACAGAACCCTGCTGAAGACACATCGGGAACACAAAAAAGTGTCTACCATCTCGAGGATTTATCTACCGTAAGCGACAGATCCTCTGTATCTAACGCCATTCATGACTATGTGATTTCGAATAACAATGTTCGGAGTTATAAACCGATATGACTGTTGAAATAGACTTTAACTTGGTACTGATGGTACCATTATTGTCACATGATTTCTATTTCACATAGCAATTCACAATATATTTGTGAATAGAAATAAGTAATGAACGAAAGGAAGCCATTTATATGGATGAATCACTAGTTTTTAACCATTACTTTTTGGAGGTGTCAAAAGGACAAAGAGCGGTTTTGATAGTACAGGCTTCATTTTTGCTTACGAGAGATAAGGACAAAGAAAATATTCTTCCGCTTTCACATACTGCTTCTTTGTTTAAGTTTATTCTTTAATAAAATGGCCAAAGCCAAAATATAGTCCATTCATAGAGAAATTTGTTACTTAAAACATATTTTTAAATATTAATCCCCTAATTATTATTAACCTTAGCGAACCTCATGAGATAATAATAGAAATCAACGAAAAGCAAATAATCCCTCCTAATCCGTAGCAAACATTACCAAGCGCAGTAGAAGAATGTTGTAAACGACTGTATTACGGCCGGTTGTCACTGCGCCATTTAAGGTTATCGAAAAAACAAACGTAAGCGCCTTTTAAAATACAGTCAGCGCCATCTAGCGACATTTGCATTTATCACCGCCACTCTTAGTCCAATGCTTTATATTTTGACAAAATTACGAGCGAAATTAATATTTTAGAGTAATTTGTTTATTTAATTTGTGTAATGTTTGAGTAGAATAAAGTTAATCGTTTGACTATTTCTTCTTGTAAACTTGTAAGTAAAAGCCAGTCTAGTCTTATCCAGAGTTTTCCTTTAATTTTATTTATATGCGTATTAAAAGCAGAAGGGGGGGCATTCGCCCAGCAGTGGGATGGGATGCTATGGGGTAGATTAAATTATAAGATGTGTCTTATTACGCTGGATTTTTGCGACGACAGTCGATTTTTTATGTACCAATAGCAGAAGGGGAATTTACCATATCTCTATTACAGTTAAGACCAGCTAAAGGTTCTTCATCAGATACATAGACCTTCGATTTTAACATCAAATGAAGCGGCCCACTAAGTTGAATATTTTTTGTAAGGGGCTGTATATGTTGAACGTTTCATAAATGCAAAACTTTGCTTTCGCTTAACTTCGGAACTAAATGACCTACAGACTTGAAATTTTGGATTTTAAGTATGTGATTATAGCTTACTGGATGACAAAAATTTCTGCCTTCTGGTCTTATCCAGAGGTTTTCAAAATAGGGCCTGAAAATGTGGCGAAATGGTACCAGTAAATGATAGCAGGTAGTGTTTGCTTCACACTCGACTTCACTTCCGTGCCCCCTGACAGATATTCACCTCCGCAGGCCATGTATTATTTTAGTAATCATGTGATCCGAGATATTAAGAACAAAAGAGAATTATCTTTCTGTATTTATTCAACACAAACAGATTTATTTACGTGACCTTGTTTTCTTTTCTTTATTAAATATAATTTCTTTGAAGGACTGAATTTGTATGGGACGGGACGAACGCTTCAGTACAAAGCGCTAATGAGGGTACAAAATGAGGAATTCAGTTTGAAACAGTATCACCACAATGTCTGACTACCTACTTCAGCATTTCTGTACAGTGTAAATTGAAATATAATATTGAATTCAATTTATTTTAAACAAAACAAAGTGTAATAGCAATCTCAACATATACCAACTTCGTGTAAATTATTTTTTTTATTTTGACTGCATTTACACCTGATGGTTGGTGATGAAGCAATCAACAATAGAAGCGTACTCTCCTTTAGGTTTCGACACGACATCGTCCCGGAACGCTAAATCGCTTGGTGTACGCTTTATCGACCACGTGGTTTACGACCACGGTTGCGCATCGTATGCCAGTGGATTTAAAACGAAAATCTTGATCGCCCTTGCCGGGAATCGAACGCAGAAACTTTATCTTATAAATCCGCTGCGCATACAAATGCGCCACAGAGATTTATGTGTATGACGGCGCATCCGACAATCGTACGCGAAGTGATGTGAACGCACGGTTCCAGCTACGATCTCTTGCGGCGAAACAGGGTTCGATTCTCATCCCACTACTTGAGTTAGTCTACTTCCATAAAAGAGCTGCATCATCACTTAACATCCGATGTGATAGCAGTCAAGGGTCTTGGGGTTACATTAATTAACACGAGACGTTATGTATCATTGCAATACCATAATTTGCCAGTAGTAATTCACTGTTAATTAAGTTGCTGTTAATTATTCTTTCAGTTATCCCTTTGTGGGTTAGTTATAATTACTCAAAATACAAAGGTTTATCCTATTATTTCATTCACTACAAATGCGCAACAGTGATTAATATGTATTTGTAGGAAACGCTCGCCGCGAAAGATATATCATTGTTAATACATACAAACCAATAGTGTCGCTGAGACACGTCGTCTGCAGTTGTCGTTGTGGTCGGCTACGAGCATGCACCTTTTATCTGACAATTTATCAGAATAACAGCGCAATTTTCGAGTCAATTAACTGAAAAATTTGTGACACGAACATATGGAAGTTTCTAGAACGTGGAGAAAATGCTACTCTTGAGCGGAGCTTTGAGCTGAATTTTAATTTATTTAAATTTATACGTAAGGTAAAGTTCACAGTAAACGTAAAATTAGATTAGAACTATAACCGAGCTGTAACAGTTTTAGTTCTGAGTTTCAAATTCGTCTATGTCTCTTATCTAAATCTAAAACATTATTGCACTTTAGATAGATTCGAGTTATATAAACATCGTTACTGAACATCGCTACAATTTACTAATTTCCCATATATAATGAACTTTTTGCTTGTAACCAGTGAGTATGATATTACTCTGAGTCAATGAATCTAGGTTGAGAATACCTAATACAATCGCAGTATTAGCGAGGTGTGAACGAAAAATGTAATCTCTACGTCCACAGGTTTTTAGTTACTCTAAGGTCAGTATCATTAATGCTAGCTAAGGTTCTGGAAAATACTAGTAACTAATAAGAACAACAAGTAATGAAACTACGTGGAAATACCAGCAAAGCTCCGGCACGATGTTGAGTAAGGAACTGAAAGGGGTGTGGATTTCATCCTACTCCTAACAAGTTAGCCCGCTTCCATTTTTAAATTACATATTCACTTAACGTCAGATATAATGGCAGTCAAGGGCTTATTTGTAGTGAATAAAAAGAAAAACTATCACTTTATGACATTATTTTTAAAAAATCTACAGAAATTTAAGAAGATGTTATATTGTCCTGTATTGAATTTGTGTATTAAATTTTGTGTTATCAAAGACTGCTTAGAAAGGGACGTTCCACTTCAACCCCACACTTGGCCGAAAAGGGAAGCTACCACTTCATGGAGATTTGTGTCATGTCAACCACAAGAGTGGCAAGAAGGGTCGTATACTCGTAAGGGTATTAAAAATAGCTCTTATATAATATTGTACTAGATATGCCCTTCGCTTTCATCCACATATTGGTCGTATCTATGCAACAAGTTGATCTCTACATGAGTCAATATATCAACGCTTAAATAAATATAGACGAGCTAACGCATACAAATTAGGTACATCACAGAACAAGAACATTTAAAAAACAATTTTACGTAATCCTTATTTTTAAAGAAATATTGAGTCTAATTATCCTTAGGAATCACTCTATCTATTGATGAAAAGAGGAGACAGAGGATAAACTTATGAGAGATATTTGAAACTTAAGACTTCCACGAAGACTTTCACGCTGTTTCTGCTGCTCAAGAATTTAAGACATGACTTCCACGATACTTCTGCTGACAATACCAGTGATTTGGAACTTAGTATCCTACCCAGTTCCTTTTACTGATAGGGCCAGGCAACTTCAACTTCGAGGCTGCTTTTGCTTCTGACAGGATCAACTAGGTATTTGGAAGCAGGACTATCACGCTGCTTCTGGTGGCGGGGTTTGACGGTTACTAAGTTACAAAGTGTGAGAACATAATTTTCCAAAATCAGGCTGCTATATAAAATTTATCTAAAACGGAAACCCAGTAACTTATCTTCTTGACGTATAGTATACCTAAAATTGTTATTTTCCTGAAGTCGGTAACATAAATATGATATAATAGTAATAAATTCCCTTAATGTCTTGTTGGTACAAGTTACGACTATGCCTACATCAAATGAGCCGTACTGTTATGTGTTCTAAAAATATTTTGTTTTAAAAATATTTAATACTTCTACAAGAAAAGCTTAACTATCATCATCATCATTATCAGCCTATTAACGGTCCACTACAGGGCCAGGCCTCCCTCCTTACAGGAGAGGTGATATGGAGCGTAGACACACCGCGCTGCACCAATGTGGGCGAGCTTAGGGTGAAAATGTTTCATTTGTTAACGATCACTATCAGATGTTAATGATGACGGGACAGATGGCTTAACGTACTTTCCGAGGCACAGAGGTTTAACGCCGCCAACTTCCCGACTCCGGGCTGGAATGTCCAGAAAATTTCATAGAAGAATTAAAAACTCTCTATAGTAAAAAAACTAATTCAGACCAGGATATCATGATCGAAAGCACATAACCAAAAGACCAACGAAGCATTTCCGACGTCCATAAAGCCCAGACGCACCTTAAGGCGTATAAACAAGCTGTGGACAGGGCTATATGTGTGTAAAACTAAAGGAACCTTAGCAATGCAGAAACATATCAATTAATAAGTATTATTCTGTGAATGGTTTCCAAGCAACGGATTTTTGCTTTCAATGCCACACGCCCTGTGTAAGCTAAATTCTCCTCTCTCCATTTATCTTGAAGTGGAATATTAATAGATACCTAATATAGACTCGAGATCGTGACAAAGGTAATAGACTCGTAATTTGTAAAGATCTTTTATGAAGCTATCATTTGTTATACCCAGAGTTAATACTCCATATTTTATTTCAATAACACATCAAAATTACGGCTCAATAATTAATTGATGGCACGATCGTAAGTTGTTACGAGCTGGCACATTATCAGTATGGATAATGACCTCATAACATTATAGATTATGATATTATTTTATACGGCTATGGCACCTGTTATCATAAATTTCATGAAGCCATAACGCCATTGGCACTCTCGTAAAATTTGTCTGCTTAGCCTTAATTTTACCTAAGATCGAGTAATCCTAAAGTTAAAATTTGATTAATTTTTTCTCTCTTCTAAATTTGGCCTTTAATTTGGCGTGTAAGTTCATTCTTAAAAAATCTGTTACATCTAAATTGCAGCCGTCGTACATGGGCTTCCATACTGATGTTTATTTCAAGAATCGACGTACTGCTGCGTATTTTGTTATCCTGCCAGTTGGAAGTAAAAGAAAAATATTAAATTGAATTGAAAAAGAAAAATATTATCACCATGAATTCGCTTAAATACATTAACGATCAGATAGATCAACAAAAGTAAGACAAAGGACATGCATTATCTATTTAATATAGGTGTTCTGTGGAAACTTCCAAACACCAGATAGAAAAAGTAATCATAGAAAAATCGCACAAATCACCGCTCACCGCAAGAACACTGTGGTGGTCATATGTTCAATCTCATCAGTATCAGTATCAGTGGTCTTCCTTATTTTGAACATAATACAGGATGTCAATTCGGTAAATAAATCTTTGAGCTGTCATAAATACGATATCGATACAGATAACACGGATTTTCACTCACCTTACCGATACATTAACTTTATTTTTATAGCCATAGATTTTGTTTTAGGTGCAAGGTTTGGACGGATTCACGTTCAAACAGCCGAAGGCACAATATGTTGCTTTTTTTAATATTTACAAATAAGCCCTTGACTGCAATTACACCTTATGGTAAGCGATGATGGAATTTAAGATAGGATCGAGCTAACTAGTTACGAGTGAAATTCTTGATTTTTGCCGGAGTGGTAGTAACTAGCCAAGACCGAAGTCAGCTTGACCACTACCAATTTAGAAAATTCTAATCGACCCAACCGGAAATCAACCCCAGAACCTTCGTCTTATACGAGTATCATCATCATCATCATCACTATCACTTCCACGGTATTGTTTCTTCGTACGATAATATAAGCTACAATAGAGTTAAAGAATGTCCGGTAAGAGGTTGAAGTAGCAGCTTTGTTCACCGTCAAATCGAATAACTTTTTTTGAGGTGCAAGCTGCATTCGCTTTATATTAGTTTACATGAAAATGTTTTAGTGAGATTAACTTTTTACTACTAAACATTTACTTACTTCTAATTAAGTTTTAGTTTTAGAGCTTTCCCGCAAAATGAAATTGCCGTTGTTTGCGAAGGGAGTTTTGTATTAAATTGAGCGCGACCTGTTGACCAATCAAAACGCGATAAAAAAATTCGTCGATTTTGTAGATTTACCAATAGAATTATTTCGTCATCATCATTATTAACAAAATGGACGTCAACTGCTCGACATAAACCTTCTTTTTCTTCCTTCCGGTTCCGCCTGTGACACGTTTGATGTCTTCAGTCCACCTAGTGGGAGGTTGACCATCACTGCGCTTTCCGGTGCAGGATCGCCAGTCTAGCACCTTGAGCTCCTTACTTCCATCAGCTCTTCGAACCAATTAGAATTATTTAGTAATTAATAATTATTAGTTATTGGTTCGTTGGTAACAAATTATTTGAAATTATTAGAAACTAGAAGATACCCGCGGTTCTAAAATGTGGCCTAAGTGTAATTCAGGCTATCAGTGAACTCCACACAAAATTTTATTAAAATCGCTCCAGTCGTGTAGAAGTAACAAACATACACACTTTTACCTTTATAATAGTAATATGATAATGTTATTTTTACTATTTTGTATTCTTGTGTTATAGGTAAAATAGATTATAAGCATTTTACAAGATTATGTCGTTTTCAAACTGGTATATTATAAGTAGATACTTAGAATTAAACAATGTTATTCATTCTTCATACTACACTTCAATTTTTTATGTACTTATCATATTCATTCCATAATAAATCCATTGGATTAAAAACCGATAGTGCTTTTATTTTTATAAAGTACTGAAAATAAAATTGAATACAGGCATGCTATTTTTATTCATAAAACTTTTTATTCTGAAGTGACCAATTAAAATAGCTACATTTTTTATGTTTTAATAAAAAATAAAATGAAAAAGTTTTATATCAACATACCTAACTACTCGTGTATCAACAAATGTTTAAGTACTTTATTTTAAATTCAAAACAATTGCGAAATGTAAACAATTTATTTATATGTATTTGTGAGAAATCTATGGTCACCAGCCGATGACCGTCCACTGCTGAACAAAGGCCTTTCTAGGGACTTCCAAACACAACGTTTCTGAGCGGCCTGTTGCCAGCGGCTCCTTGCTTTACGTTTGATTTCGTCAGTCCACCCAGTGAGGGGTCAACCAACACTGCTCTCTCTGTTGCGAGGTGACCATAAATTGTATTATTACGTAAGTAAGGCTCATTAAGAATAATTACGTTTTTAACTATGTCAAATTTTTAAGATTTGAAATAAATATTATTTCAAGGATGTTAATAAAAGAAAGAATCTAATAATATAATTTTATTAGAAATCCAAATAAATTAACAAAACTGTGTATTCTAATATCCCTTTTAAATAAGGGCTCAAATTATTTCAAAGGGATATAATAATAATGTAAACTAATATACCTTTCGGCAAATTATTTTACCCTTAAAGTGCCAATTTTATATGTGAAGCATTATTATCTTAGGAAATGTATTTTAATATTATATATTAATTTATAATATTTTAAAAACAATTTATATACAATGGAATCAAGATATGTATATATACAACTTTATTATTGTTATTTACAATACAACAATTTTCGTTGATATTATTGATTATTATAACATTATTCAATATTTAATAGATCACATAGATAATATTTTACATTTGTATAGTAAAGTTAATCTACTGTGCTAAGCACCAAACTTTTAATTATGTACATTAAAATACCATATAATATATCATATTAATTTATATTATAGACAATATCAAGTTATTTAGTTGAAATAACATTTTTTACAGGAAAAACTACAATTTTAAAAACGTTACAGACGGTTCATATAATATCATTTAGAATTAAATTAGATTTATCTACATAATTTGAATTTTTTTTTTAAATTTTAATTTGAGCAAGTCAGCGGCTTTGTTTTTTATATCTACAATTCTTCACTACATTACAATTTTGGCACGAAAGTCAAGATTTATGCTTTTATGAATAAAAGTTTTTTGAATGCTCTTCGAAAGTCCATATTAAATATTGTATAGATTAAAGGATTCAAAGCGGAATTTATGTATCCTAACCAAGTTATAAAGTTTATAAACTTGTTCGATAGACAACAGCTTGCACAAAATGGTATCACAAGGTAAATAACAAAGAAAGGTAACCAACACACCACAAATACTCCCATAATGATTCCTAGCGTCCGCGCAGCACGTCTTTCTCTTGTCAGCGAAATCCTCTGTTTCTCTTCTATGAACTGGTATACGGCATTCGGTTGGCTCGGATTTTGACGTTTCTGAACTTTTATAGAAGACTCGATCACCTCTAGATCGTCTTCGTGCGTTTCTTTAGAGTTACTCTCCGAAGAAGTATTTCGATTTTCTATATTATCAGCAATATCGGTGACGGAGTTATCGTTAGATAGTATTGGAATTATTAGCTTGTTTTGGAACTTATCGTCTTTGCTCCAATACCTGCACTTTGGTTTCTTTTTGGGCGTTTGTTTTTTTGGTTTCTTTTTTTCGTTGTTTGATACAAGGCGCGTCACGCCCTGGTGTTCGTTGTGGTTGGCTTCTGAACTAACAGAATCTTGGTCTTTCTCATCGCTTTCCTTAGATGTGAATCTATTTTGTCCACTTGATATTGTACTAATTTTAGTCGCTTTAGCTCTATCTCTTAATCTTTTCTTAGTAGCTAAATATATCTCGAAGTAAACTACTGTCATTATTACTAGTGGAATGTAAAATGATCCTGATGATGAGAATATAACGAAGCCAGGTTGTGACGTCAGGCGACACGGGGTGTCAGGTTCGAATACTTCGGGCCAATCGTTCCAACCTAACAACGGTGGAGAGCTAATTATAAGTGAAAATATCCATACTACGCCGATCATCAATAGCACTCGCTCTAGTGTCCTCTTTTGTGCGTAGTTTATCGGGTCTGTTATTGCCCAATATCGGTCGAGCGCTATCGCACAAAGGTTCAATATAGAGGAGGTGCAGCACATTATATCGCAGGTTAGCCACATTTTGCACATGTATATTCCGAACACCCATTGCCCGAGTATCGAATAAGCGACGTTCAAAGGAAGGACTAAAATGGCAACCGTCAAATCGGCTACAGCGAGTGATACTATGAAAAAGTTTTGGACGATTCTAAGAGGTTTGTACGTGAACACGCTAAGTATCACTAGGATGTTGCCGACGATGGTTGAAATGATGATAAGTGTCAGTACAAGGGCTGTACAAATGGCCTCCCATTCCGGGACGGCCAGCATTATTCCGAAGCTACTTGGATATTTAGGTTCATCTGCGACGGCACAATCGTCTTTATCAACGTCTATTACGTTGTAAGATTGCGAGTAATTTATCGAAGTGAAGTTAGCGTAGGCATGCATGTACGTCTGGCCCATTTTGCTGTTTCGCTGGCTTCATTTCACGTAGCATTGTAGATGTAGCTCGGCGAGATGCTTGGGATTCTTTGTGAGAGCAAACGGCCGTGATGTGTCTTCACTTGCTTCACAAATGTAATTGCTTCAACACGTACTGCTTTGCACGACATAGTTCTGTAACAAAGTAATTAAAGGTAAAATACTTTAAAATATAATTTGTTATCTTAGTTTTATTTTATTGGTAGGTACCTACTAAAAAAATTAACAAATTAATTCACTGGGACACCTGAAAAAAATCACACTTATCGTACAAATATTTTCCAATTGTGACAATCGAACTCACGTTCTTGAATGCAGTAAGTAGAGTTACTATCTACTGTACCAATTGATCGTCAAAAATATAATGAAATAATTCTGAAAATTTTGTTAAAAATTGTTTGAAAAATTACCTTTTAGCCGTAGCTTTCTGTGACAGCTCCCATTTACATAACCGATTCATTTTACAGTGGATAGAGTCTGTAACAAAAGGAAAAGGAAATTAGACTACACAGAAATTTTTATATACTGTCCCAGATGGCGGTTTTGAAGTAGTTTTAATTAATTTATTACTAGAGGACGCCCGCGGTTTCACCCGCGTAGTTCTCGTTCCCGTGGGAATTTCGGTATAAAATGTAGCCTATGTGTTATTCTGATATGTAACCTATATTATTGTGAAGTTTCATCAAAATCCATTCAGTAGTTTTTGCGTGAAAAAGTAACAAACATCCATACATCCATACAAACTTTTCCCTTTATAATATTAGTAAGGATTTCAAATTCAAATTCAAAACCGTTTATTTCAAGTAGGCTTATTTATTACAAGCACTTTTGAAACGTCAAATTGGACTATTTGTAATGACTCTACCACCGGCTCGGAAGGCAGGCCCTGTTGAGAAGAGCCGGCAAGAAACTCAACAGTTGCTCTTTTTATAATATTATGAATTTTACAATATTAAGCGTGTTGCTACATACAAGTTATTTATTTCACTTCCTGTGTGAAGTTGAAAGCCAATCCAAATATATTATGTGTGCGATTTTACAGTTTATTTAACAAGAACTATTGGCGGCGAAAAATCAAGATATTGATGATCACAAAACGAACATTCAGAATTTTCTTCCGAGACTGTAGGTTTCCTTCAAATCAGTCAACACCGTTATGGTACCAGGATGACGTTGACCAGATAACGTAATTACAGATTCCTTTTGTTTGTTTTAAGTTTATTTTGTACTAAAGTTTAGGTCTTTTATTTATCAATTAAAGCAGTACGAAGTCTGCCGGGTCAGCTAGTTAAAGATGAAAATAGAGTAATATTATACTTTTTAATTAAATTCTTAGCTCTAAGTTGGGATATTAATAATGTTGTTACATCCCCGTGCCTTGGAGAGCACGTAAACCTTCGGTCCCGGATATTAACATTAAATAAATAATGCAAACACAGTTCTCTATCTCCTCTTATTCGATGTATATATTTAGGCTTTGATTGCTAAACAACAAAACAAATGAAGCTTAATAGAAAGATCTCTGATATCGTGTAACGAATGGAATCTAAAATGGCAATGGACAGGACATGTAGCCCGAAAAATGGATTGATGGTGCAAGACCGTCTTAAAACGGCGACCGTGGGACCGCAAACGCCCAGTGGGAAGACCACAAATGAGGTGGAAAGATGACGTCATCAAGGTAGCGGGCAGTCATAGGCTTTTGACAGTCCAAAATAGAATGAAATGAAAGAGATTAAATGAAGCCTACGCCAGCATGGTAGAAAATGTAATGTAATGTAATGCTATGTAATGTAATGCTAATGAAGAGGAAGAAGCTTAAGTTTTTTATTAAATTCTTTCATTTTAAAATATTTAAAAATTAGTCTTTTAATTAATTTTGGTAACAGCATATATTTTCTCTTCCACTTTCTAAGATCTATATAACAATCATAATTTAAATAAAAGCGAAAAAAATATTTGAATACACGCAATAATAAAAAATTTCATTAATGATTTTGGTCACGTTTCAACCTGTGTTCAACCAATATTAATTAATATTAATGCGGATAGGCCATTTATAATTCATTGCAGGTTTAGCGTAGCGGTCAAACCATTAACGTCTGAAAATTCCAAGACGACCCAAAAGGGTCTAAAAGGGTCGTACAAGGAATGTCCTTGTCGCCTACCACTTTTACGGCGTTTAAACAGCATTTCAGCTTTGATTTTTTGCGACTTTTATTCCCATTTATCACAAAAACACGCCTGAAACTTGTGTCACAGTATAAAAATACCTCTCATATTGTCTGAATAACTGCCAACCAACGGTCTAATGGTTAGTCTATGTGGCTACGATCTCGAGGGTCCTGGGTTCAAATTCTGTGATGCTGACTGTGAATTCTGACTACAAATAGTCTAATTTGACGTTTCAAAAGTGCTTATAATTGGCCTAGTTGAAATAAATGATTTTGAATTTTGAATTTTGTGTAGGGACTAGGAATAATTCTGAGGTTTTCATTCTTCTATGAAATTTTCAGGATGTACCAAGCCCGGAGTCTGGAAGTTGGTGGTAATACAGCCTTCACCCCCGTGCCTCGTTAAGCCCTCCGACGCTCCAATACCGGGTTTAGGGTGATAAAATTTAATTCATTAATGATCAATTTTGAAAAGATGAATAAGTCAGAAATATTCTACAAACGGACCCAGTTACAATTTAAACCCAAGACTTCATAATTGATACCATATAGGCTATATACTACACTAACGATGCATACGATCAAGTACACGTGTATAACAAAAATAAAAAAGTATGAAATTAGTTAAAGTGTTTAAGTAAAGGAATGTCCCGAAGGAAGTTGGCACGCCGAGTAATTAATGATAGCTGCAATTCCGAGTTACTAAAATTTCTTACTTAATGCGGCGGGATTTGAAATTTCGAATGCATAACTTGTTAGTTTCGCGACGTACATTCTTAATTGCGTGAAATTTTTGCTTACTTAATTTGTATACCGGTCGAAATATTTGCATTTTGAAATTACCTATTTCAAATTTGAATTATGCGGCATGTTGGATAATAAATGTTAATAGTTAATGAATTAATTTCACTCTAATTAACCTAAACGACGAGCTTTTTTTACCCGACTGCGTCACAAGGAGGGTAATATTTTTCGAGCGTGTGTATATAATTATGTATGTATGTATGCTCATTTATTCGGCACGCGCTAGAGCCTAAACCGGATTTTGACATGTAAGCTGTCGTTGAATTCGGCTAAATTGTGGAAGTGACATAGGCTATATGAGTTTTCAAAATGGCGGCTGTAAATAGGGGAAAAAGGGAGGACGTGTGCATTTTTTTCTTTTATCCTAGCAATATGGGTATCAAATGAAAGGTCGTAAAAAGACCATTTCAAAAATATAAATATCATATGATTTTTATATTACTGTTTTAACAAGCAATGTCAAAAAGTGTATCAAGTGTACCGTCTCATTTCTATACCACAAATTAGAACTAAAAAATCTCAAATAAAATTATTATTACAAAAACAAAAACCCAACTGCTTAGACTTATGACTAAAGAGAAAACCATGATCCTATTCGATATAAACCCAGTACATTATGGTGCTGCAGGCGGGGACAAACGTAGTTTTGGTAGGTCTTTCTTTCCCAGGTAGTAAACTATTTTCCACACCTGCAGCATCATAATGTGTGTAGAATTGTATATAGAGATAGTCAGTTTTTCTCTTTTTAGTTCATAACTTCTAAGCAGTTGGGTTTTTTGTTTTTATAATAATATTTTTTTATTACAAGTTAGCTCTTGACTGTAACCACACCTGATGGTAAGTAATGATGCAATCTAGGATTGAAGCTAACTTGTTAGGAGTTGGATGAAATGCACACCCCTTTCGGTTTCTTTATGATATCGTACCGTAACGCTAAATCGCTTGGCGGCAAGTCGTTGTCTAGGTTGTGATGTTAATGGTCCGCCTGGAATAGCAAACCTTTCGGCCCAGCTGATCGTTAATTTGTTTGAGATTCTTTCTATCTGTCATTATATAGTCAATTTGTGTTTTGGACTTAGGCATAGGCATTAGCCTGCATAGGCATTAGCCTATGTGGCTAGTGATTACACTAGCACAACAGTATATAAGTTTCACTATCTCCGTACGTCAATGGTTTTTCTATTCGTTTTTGAGATTTCACTCATAGAGAAATAATTTGCTCAATAAAAGCCCATACATTCCAAATGGAAAAGGGGTCTCGTTTGGCCTTGGTTTTTACAACCTAGACCATTTTGTTTCGGCGGCGTCGTAAAGTCCGCACTATCAATTTTTATACCACTAAGTTATCGATAAGAACACTGCCAGTACTTGCGATAAGGAATCACCACGAATAACTTATTTGTTGAAAAATGAACCATCCATAATAACTCGGATAGAAGTATTTTATAAAAAAATAAATATTATAGAACAATTACACACATCGCTATATAGCCCCAAAGTAAGCACAGAAATATTTTATGCTTTTTTATATATGTTATACATAAATACTTATAATATAGATAAAACTTTCATGCTCATCACACAAACATTTTTCCAGAATCTCTACCCAATTTATAAGCGATATCAGATATCTACCCTAATACCCTTGCGTTACACTCGTTCTATTATATGTATTGTCTACGTACGAGTATATATGAATGAAGTTACAAATATTATGAGAGAGACAACTCTATGCAAATAGGCCAAACAACTTACTTATGAACATACCTGTTCTGTGCGTTAATATAGTTATCAAGTACTTATATGTACTTCCAATATTATAAAAGTTTTAAAGTTTTTGGACATGACATTGATTATTGGGTTCTACTAGAAAGACGATCACGCGCCTTTACACTTTTAAACTAAAAGTATAACAACCTTTAGAAAGATCTAAAGCACGATATAAATAATTATGTTTATATGTATTTGACGAATGTTAATGTCCTTTATAGGGCTTCGAAACAGTTACAACCTCCTTTGTCTTTTCGTAGGTTAAAAACTTACCTCTTCCAAGTTAGCTATTTTATACTAAAACTTAATATCAGGTAACATCGCAGTCAAGAGCAAATTATAAAAAAAATCATTAAACTATGTAGTTTTAAGTGTTAATGTTAGCTTCTAACAGTGTTTTCTGTATATAATGAAATTCAAAAATTAAAGTTCATAAAATGCATAAGAATACTTGATATTCACTTTAGCTTACAAAAGTCAGAGCTTTCCAACTTCTTTTTAATGAAATGAGTACTTTGTGGGTGCCTCGAAGTATCTTTTCAATTTACAAGTTTTCAAAGATTTTTACATTATATAAAAATATAAAACGAAGTGAGAGTAGGACTGGCGCAGCGAGGGATCCATAAAATTTATGGTTTTCGTAATTTTTACTTTATCTGTTGCTTCATCAATCCTTCATCATCATCCTTGAATTATCAATCATCAAATATAGCATATTTGATGATTAATAATTCAAGGTCGACTGGAAGTATCTTATAGGTTTTGATTTCCTTACAAGTAGTTGCGAGTTAAATATGCGGCTATTTCTTTTGATTGCGTTAACATAGAAGTTTGATTTTGTAAAGGTTTTATGAAATTAAGAATTTGATATGAATTTCAATTTAATACCCCTAGTTCATAAGGAAAGGGGGTAAAATAAAAATTATTAAAAATATTTTTATTATATGATGTAAATAAAAATTTACGGTTTTCGAAATTTTTTCTTTATCTGCTGTATATTTATTTTTATTTTATTTATTTATTTATTTCAGACAACAAAGTCCATTTAGGGTTAGTAACAATGAAAACTTATAAACTATGTTAGTACTTAAGAACTAAAAGAGATTTAGTCCTCTGCGTGAGTTTCCACACCAGAGGACTATTCATGCAAAGGAATCTGTTCGCGCCGCCGCAAACATAGAAGACGCACTACAAAAAAAATATGACCACGTCAAACTAGAAGTACCCTCTAGGTTTCCATTCCCGATAAAATGGAAAACATTTATTAATCTTTGTTTTCTATACTCGTTAACGTTAATAAAGTTACAGCAATTATTTTAATGTGGCAATAAATTCATGGATCACAGTAAATCGTACAATAACCCTACATGATGGCTTGGTGTTTAATAGCACCCAATTAATGTTCCACGTGCTCAAATTAGAAGTTATTGCATGTACGAGGTGCAAGATTAATGTATATTACACAATTGAAGTCTAATTTCAAATTAGACAAGTAGTAAATTTAAATGTTAACATGAGAACCTAGAATCAAATCTCGCACTTATTTTATATTATTTTTTTATATGTTAACTTGAACTAAAGTCATTGAAGTTATACTTAATGGCTACGTTTACCATTAAGTATTTTTTTTTATTGACTACAAGTTGGCTCTTGACTGCTAGTACACCTGTTGTTAAGTGATGATGCAATCAGTGGGGCTAACTTGTTAGATAAATGCACACCCCTTGGATTCTATTACAATGAATGATAATTAGTTATAATAGGAAACACCAAAATTATACTTGCGGCGTTTGCGTTTGAGACTATAGGTCATCGGAAATCAAAAATTTTTTGAACATCTTATCCAAACAACTGGTGACCAAAGTGCTGGTGTTATTTGGCATCAAGAATAAGCCTTGCTATTCAGAGAAAAATAGCACCTGTGTGTTGGACACCTTGCTTTTGAGTGAACAATTAGATGCTTATTCTTTTCGTAAATAATTTTAATGAATAAACTTTTATTTTTTATGTCATTAATATTAATCAAAGAAGTGTTACCATAATGATAAAATGGAACCCTTCCGTCCGTCCGTCGGTCCGTCCTTCATACTCGATTATTTTGATAACTATAAGAATCATCTACATGAAACTTGGAACAGTTATTTAAAACAGTAACCTAACGTCATTGTAGTATAAAAATATTCTTTTATTGTACATTTTGTTCGTTTTAACTATAAAATATCAAATTGTATGAAGGGAAATGATTAAATTTTATCAAAAAAATAATATGCAATCACGGTGGTACAGATGTTATAAGTACTCGTCATAATAAGAGATCAATGGTATTCGTAAGAAAATATAGATAGAATAAAATCTGCCAAAGGGAATTTGGGACTGTAAGTATTATTTATGATGGAATAGCGGATTTCCGCGACATTATCCGCGCGGACTTAATTTCTCTTTCGGATAATTCATTTCGTACGTCCTTTTTCCGTCCTATGTCCGATCTCAGCGATATAAAAGAGATAAAAGGAATTACTGCTTCAAGTTAACGGCACTGTGGTAAATATAGTTCGTTCGCGTTCAGAGTGCAGTGAGTCATCATTGTTCGCCGGCCTAACCCCATTCCTAACCAATGCCGGCGCTCACTGCATTATTTATGCGTAAAAACTATAGCCACGGCCGAACCTCCCAAGCGAGACCAAGACCATTTAAGAAAATAATAACCGGTCCAGCTGGAAATCGAACCTAAAACATTTTTTTTTTTTTATCGACTACAAGTTGGCCCTTGACTGCTATCACACCTGATGTTAAGTGATGACGCAATCCAAGATGGAAGCGGCACTGTGGGGAGTAGGATAAAATGCACACATCTTCGGTTTCGACATGACATCGTACCCGAACCGCTAAATGTTGACGATACGTCTTTATCTAGGGAGATAACTAGCCATGGCGAAAGCCTCCCACCAGCCAGACCAAGACAAATTAAGAAAAATCTCAATCTGCCCCGCCGGGAATCGAACCCAGGACCTCCATCTTATAAATCCACCGCGCATACCACTGCGCCACGGAAGCCGTCAAAACTTAGAACATTTTATTAAATGTTCTAAGTTTTGTCTTAAATCCAAATATCATATATGAGTTTATACATCTTCGATTGACAGAAGAATCAAGAGATAATATCATCTGTAGTATAAACGAAAAGATAGCTAATACCCCTTTTTTTTCAGATAACCCTATCTAGGAGAAGCTACATAAGCCTATGAATTTATTGAGGTACACAAAAGAGTTATTTGCTTTTTCCGAATGTTTCGTAAACATTTCAAAGATAGATTTCGGAGGTAAAAAAATAACTATTTGTATCTTGTCGGAAGCCGGGTTATGTAAATATACTGGTATGATATTTACATATTTTGTGATTCATTCTTATATTCTTTCTTAAGAAGCTCTTTGTCATATAGCTTAATAGATCGCGGGCGATAAATTTATGTTATCAATGGTCATAATTAACATTGTCTACAAGTTTTTAATCCTCAGTACGTGGCTAAGAATCCCTTTTTATAAGAGATATGGAGTTTAGAACCACTATCCTATTCCTATATATACCGACTTCATAAATATGCTTAAGTAAATTAAAAAAACTAATTGACCAGTTATTTTTTACTTTTTAGTGCGTTTTGAGGCGGTTCTATTTTTTGTTAAAAAATTTTTAACGATACAATAACGGGCAACGAAGTGTAACTTCATCAACTATTCAACTTCAGGCTGTAATTATTGACGATTTTTCGGAATACAAAATTCAAAATTCCATAACTTGACCCAGGTCTCGAACCTAGGATCTTGTGATCCGAATTTCGAAAGGCTAACCACTGAACTGAGGAGACAATTATAGAGGTGAAACCTTATAGTAATGTAAAACATCATTAAAAAGCCATATTCTCAAATCATCACTGGCTCTATAGCTATTACCTATATACAGCTTTGTTTGTCTCAAAGGTGTTTTAGCAGAGGTTGTGAATTTTTCTCACTTTCCGGCATCACTGAGTCTTTTCCTTTGAAGTTTGAAGGGAGCACTTTATGACGCATATGCCGCGGAAGTAGCTTCGCGATAATACTTGGTGTTTGGCGCAATTTATTTATCAGCGTCGGTTGATATCTTTATCTTGAAAATTGTTTTTTATTTGCTAACTTAAGAAGCCACATTTTTAAAATTGATTCAGTTCCTGCCTGATATTTTATACATTGATTCAGCATGTCGATTCTGTAACGAAAATCGACAGTGCGAGTCTTGACAGTGAGAGTCTATCTCTCTCTATCTAACATGATACTATAGATAGAGAGATATAGAGACGAAGTCGATCCTAGCATTGTTGAGTTTAGTTACAGAATCGACATGCAGCCCCCGCCTGGCGCGTCGTACCTGAGGAAGTATTCAGAAGAGTTTCGACTCTTGTTATTAACATCTGACAGAGATCGTAACAGAGTAAACCAATGTAGGTAATAGATGAAAATTACAGATAATAAATTAATTTATGGTTTTATTTATAATTTAGGTCAATTAGAGCCTAAATTATATATCCATATTACCCAAAGCCCGCCAACAAAGCAAAGTATTGTAAACACCCTCTCCTACAGGTTTGACTATGTACTGGACAGTGCTGTCAACGATAAAAAATCGTACTCTCTTTTAACTTGCGCCAGTGTTGTCAGAAAGGCTTTACTCCCTAATATCAGGTGACCGTTGTATCGGCACATATTTCGCTTTATCCATTGACCTAAAAAGCAAGGCTATCAAATAATACCTCAAAAGATCACTTCTTTCACTTGACAACAAAAGGGTGACAGGCGCAGAGCAGTGCATGTAGCAAGTGAACGTATTCCAAGTGTTAATATATAGGGTGTTTCAGTAAGAGAATTACGAAAGGGATTTATAAGGTGAGACTAAATGTGAAAGTTGGAAGGTCGTTCTAGTAAAAGGCCAAGTTGGAATACCCTAATCCTTTCATACAAGCTCGTCCGTTTGTTAGTTTGAAATTTTTTATTCTTCAGTCTTTGACTTCAATCACACCAAATGGTAAGTGATGATGCAGTCTAAAAAGAAAGGGCTAACTTGTTAGGAGTAAGATGAAATCCGCACCCCTTTCGGTTTCTACACGACATCGTACCGGAACGCTAAATCGCTTGTCGGTACGTCTTTGTCGGTAGGGTTTGGCCTCAGCCTACCAGCCAATCTTGACTGATCTTGAACCCAGGACCTCCAACTTATATATCCGCTGCGACACGGAGGCCGTCTAAATTACTATTGATAGGATTAGAATATTAATATTGAATAAAACAAACAAAAAAGTAGTCCCTACCAACATATTAATTATCACACTACGTCCTTCAATAATGTATTATCCCCAAATGAGCAGTCAGGAGTAATAATCGAGAGATATAGCAGAAAATCATTAAGATCCTCCTCGCGCACAGAGTAGATACCGCGATGTCTAGTGTAATATGAGAGACGAGATGTTACACGCCTTTCAGCAGTCTCTACGGTATAACTACTCTATAACATAGCTCACACCCTCTATTATCCTGTGTCGTACAATATATCTTGTATAATGGATGAATTTTGCTCTAAGCTAGGCTAATGTAAAAGATGTTATATATAAAACTAAAGCATATTGAGTGTTAAAGAGACTTGGCTCTCAAAGAACTTCGTAAGCTTGGAACTGGAACAAAGCAACGAGTCGCTTCCAATATATTATATTGATATACTAGCTGTTGCCCGCGACTTCGTCCGCGTGGACTTCGATTCAGTAACCAGTATATACAGTTATTATTGACATAAATAAATAAAATTAGTATTGCTATAAACTATTTACAAATCTTCTATATATACTTAACACCGTTTGATGTAGTGCTTTCGGAGGCCAGAATGTAGAGTTAATCTGGACTGGTACCGCGAGAGCACGCAACGTAAAGCTGTCCATGTGAGAAGATGCTTGTCCTAAGGTCGACTCCAGCCAGTAGCGGATCCAGCTTTCAATTTAAAGGAGTTTCAGTCCTGGTTTGGTCATTTCATGCCAATGGTCAAAATTTTCACGGGGTTTTTGGCTTTATTAGAAGTGATAGTTACAAAAACCGTACGTAATTTTAGTAGTATAACAGTAACCACAACGGATTCCACACCAAAAATCAGACAGGCACGTAGGCACGTCGCAGAACGCTGGCGCAGGACTGGGTTTGGAAGAACGAAGAGCAAACCCCCGATTGCTGGGTGGAGCTTTTCACATAAGCCTGCGCCAAAACCGAGGGATTAACCAACCGGCCAAAATCCCGCGGCTGGAGGCAGGAGTCTTTGGCGCGACCGAAACTCACGCCTGCGACAATTCGGGGATTTACAGATTCTACATTAAAATTGAAAGAGTTACGGGGCATCATAGTTGTCAGGCGGCAGACGTAATCCAGATCAATTTCCTGACAACAGGGCGGCTTTAACGCGCGCCGAAATCGGTGGATTACCGGATTTCAAATAAAAAATGAGTAAGGTACGGAGTTCTGGTGCAAGGCATTGTAAGAAACGGTGCGACCCAAGGTCGTGCGCAAAAATTTGGGGATTTGCTTATTCTACATTAAAATTGAAAGAAGCATGGGGGCATCAGAGTTGTCTAGCGCAGGACGTTATCCAGAACAACTTCTTGATGGCAGATCGGCTTTAACGCTTGTGCTAAAATCGGTGGATTACGAATGGATTTCACATAAAAAATGAGTTAGGCACGTGGCATCGTAGAGCTCTAGTGCAAGGCAGGGTCCGAAAAAAAGCTCTGACTGGGTGATGCGACCAAAAGTAGCGCGCGACCTTTGTTAGTACAACTGTGAGCACAACGGATTCCACACAATAAATAAGACAGGAACGTGGGCACATCACGGAGCACTGACGTAGGACTGCGAGGTTTTAGTTGTTTTTATAATATTTTTGTGTCACGCGCTCAATATTACTTTTAAGTAATATGTTGTCAACGGTGCTGGTTTACGTATAAGTAATGCGTATATCAATATTTGTAAGTAATATTGTTCGTGTACTGTTTGTTGACCCCAATTAAAAAAAAAAACACTGGCTGGTTCTATTATTAAACTTGTGAGAGGCATGGAGGCATCACAGTTGTCTGGTGCAAGAAGTAATCCAAAAGAAAGGAGAGCAAAGCAAACTCCTGACAGCAGGGTGGACTTTCAGGCGACTCGCGCGCGTATATCGGAGGATTAACGAATTTCATATAAAATATAAGACTGGGTACATTGCAGGGATAAGCCTCAGTACGGGTTTTCAGGGCAGCCCACGGTCATACGCCGGCGATTTTGGCGCGACCTAAGGTCGATCGCGAAACTCAGAAGATTCACGGATTCCACAACAAAATGAGAGGAGCAAGTATTAAATATGTTTTAGTAAACATGAAATATAAAGTTTCTGTTGTCTTTTAGCGAAACAAAAATTTTTATTAATAAAAAGAATAAATGAAGAAAAGAAAAATGTAAAAGTGACATTAGAACAATGACGATTATAATAATTTGTTGAAAAATAAATAGTAATTTATTAATCATACAGACATAGGACCAGCCCAGAGGGTTGTCATGACCCCCATGACCCTCCTCTGGATCCGCGCTCTATTACAGCAGCCTTTAGTGTCTGGCCTTGTGACTTATTAATAGTTATGGCAAAGCATAAGCTCAAAGGAAATTGAAGGCGCTTGAACTGGAAGGAGTAGTTGTGGGGAGTAGGTATGCGATGTATGAACACTGTTTCGCTGGCGCCGCAACCAGATAAAAATTCTGTGTCCACAATATTTCTTTGCAAAGAGACAACTTTGAGTCTAGTTCCGTTACAAAGTTTCGGAGGTGTTCCGAAGAAGCAACTCAAAGCCCGGAACGTGGGCTTTGAGTTTTATGAAATGCGCTGGAACTCCACGAATGCGGAATGAGAATTTAAAAATTCTAAGGGGTATTCTAGATGCATACAACTTTTCGTCCTCTTTAAACAACGAAAAATGATTTCGTTAATACCTGCGATTTGATCATTTTTGGTGTTAAAACACCCTCTCGCAAATCTAATGATTCGGTTGGTATGGTATCTGATTAGCATCTCCATACACCAGACGAATCAAATCTTCTACCCTACCAAGTTCTCGTGTCACGTCTGATAACCCATTTTCGTTGGGTAACGTACCTTCTCCCACTTTCAAACGAATATTAACACAGAATTTTTGGGCTTGTGAATTTCCACCAATTTGTGCTCTCATATTCACTGTTAGGCGCAGTTTGAGAATTTGCGATCAGAGGGCAGAGTGTTTCAATCAAGGGTTCCGTTATTTGTTCTTGTACGCATCGTGGGGGCCCGGAGGCTAAGGCCCATCTTTCATGCATGTTCGAAACTTAGCAAGTACCAATTTTAGTTTCCGAAATAAATGTACTTTCTTATAGTATTTGAACACCACTGGCAGGCGGTGAAGGAAAGCTTTGTAAGGAAATCTGAACTTCAAATTATAAATATTTAAAAATAAACATAATATCAAAAATTGCGAAAGTATTGTAACATGTTCAGTTCATACTGTAGATGGCATTACACGCCGTATATCTGGATATCAAAAACATAATATCAAAAGCACAATTTCGGCACCGACGTCATCGGGACCGTGGCCTAGCGGTAAGGCGCTCTAAGTGCCCGGATTGCCAGAGAGACGCGGGTTCAAATCCCGTCGGTTCCGCAATTTTTGATATTATGCTTATTCTTAAATATAAATAATCCCTTAAGTGTGAGTAACACTTTTCCATAAAAACTAAAAAGAATAAAATAGGAATATGTCATCTTTAGAATTGAAAATTAATTTGAATAGTTAACACTGTACCTAATTACACCAAAAAAGTACTCTCATTTTTGTCTGTCTGCGTCTCTGTTTATTCCAGCGAATCTCCGAAACTATTAGAGGGATAGTAAAAATTCTTTTTGTTTACGATAGCCAGAATCATGAGGAATGCCATAGGCTAGTTTGTATTCTAATATTATCACGGCAACCAAAATTACGCGAGCGAAGTCGCTGACGTCTATGTATGTATATGTAAACGTTTTCGTTTAAATATATAATGAGCAAAGCTTAAGGCGTAACTTAGACTCGCGTCGAAGCGGTACGTCATCAACTTTGGTAGTAGCATATTCATCTCTATTTTCTCATCACTAAAGTACAAAGTTGTATTATACTGAAATGGAATCAAGCGACGTAGCGCGTCGATGTGCGTTGCAGCGCGCTTCTTTATTTTTGAATTTTCCTTATACGAAAAAAAGTAATTTTTGCCTTAATGATGTAATAGAAAACAGACGGGATTATCTTAATATATAAAACTCTTCCGTTACTGAGTGATGTACTGACTGACGGACAACGCACAGCCGAAACTACTGGCCGTAGAGAGCTGAAATTTAGCACGTTTGTTTGTTAAGGGGAGTAGGCAACCACTAAGAGAGGATTTTTTTTAATTCCCCCCCTAGGGGGAGAAAATGGGGGTAAATTGAAAATTTTAATTTCTTAACGGATTCACTTGAAACTTTGTATGTAGGTTCCACCAGTGACGCAAGTGAGCATTGAAAAAGGATTTTTGGAAATTTTCTCCCTAGGGGGAGAAAAGGGGGGTAAATTGAAAATTTTAATTTCTTAACGGATACACTTGAAACTTTGTATGTAGGTTCCACCAGTGACGCAAGTGAGCATTGAAAAAGGATTTTTGGAAATTTTCTCCCTAGGGGGAGAAAAGGGGGGTAAATTGAATATTTTAATTTCTTAATGGATTTACTTGAAACTTTGTGTATAGGTTCCACCAGTAAAGCAAGTGAGCACAGAAAGAGGAATTTTGGAAATTTCCCCCCTAGAGACAGAAAAGGGGGGGAAATTGAAACTTTTTATTTCTTAATAGATTCATTTGAAACTTTGTATGCAGGTTCCACCAGTAAAGCAAGCGACCACTGAAGGAGGAAGAATTAGAATTGAAAATTAAATACATTGAGTATAGGCCTTTTGGGCACTATTATAAAGTTAATTATTAAAAGCCAGCTAAAATATATAAAGTTTATTAGTAAAATCACATAGTAAATCTACATCAGATATTTACATCCATCCTGTTAATACATCTGTTTTATTAATTACACAAGTATGACATCAGGGTTCAGACAATATTACAATTTTACGATAATACGTTACCAACTCGGGTATTATAATAGCTCACTTCACTTCTTAACTTTGTGTTTGTTACTGCACTCTCACTGTCGAAATGTGTTGAATGTATTTTTACAATCACTTTTATGAAGTCGGTTAAGTGGGAGATAATGGTGCAATGCAGCATTTTCTGCAGTTCTGCCAACAGATCGCGTAGTGGGGCGTCATCAGTTCAATGTAGCCAACTGTGCGCCCACAGATAACCCACATTTTCCATAGAGGATTTCAGGAGGACGACAACATCCGGCCCTCCTGTTGACGCGTTCGTCCCGAATCGCGTGCTAGTCTGGTGTAATTGCTGAAAACAAAAGAACCTTTTTAGCAAGATTTAAATTTATTCTGTGAATAAGCCATAATTCTGAATGTATACATTCGGATTCAGAATAACAGCACATTTAATCTATCAGAACACAAGATATTACAATGCGTACACGTTTAAACTGACAACTTGAGCGTGTATAAACCACTATCTAAGGTTGTGTATGACTCGTTTATCAGACGAGTGTGTATGAACCTGTTATGTAGGGTTGTGTATGGCTCACGTCATCATTGTATACAGCGTTCACATCGGATGCCTGATACAATGTTGTACTGCATTGTATATCTCTTGTTTGAAGCAAATACATCAGACATTATTCAGACACATTAATCAGTTATGACTCAACAAATATTTTAATACTCACATTATAAAGTAGTACTACTGACAACATCCGGTTTTAAAAAAATATTGTTGTCTAATCGTATCCAGGGTTTCATATTTTTCTTTACGATCCTCTTTTCGATCCTTTCATATCCTGTACTCTGTATCTGTCGTGGTCTAATATTTCAGTTACTAGAAATGGTCGATTGTACTGATCCATGAGTTTAGTACTTTGACCGTTATTGAAGTATTACAACTTACTACAATTTTAATTACTATAAGTTTACCAACTTGATATTTAGAAGCTTCTCTTTGCATTTCAAATCAAAGTCCAACTTTTGTTTTTCTTAATGGCGTTACGGATAATAGATGTTGTTCGTTAGTGCAATTAATATCGCTAGGTACTCATTTGTAACCGGTACCAAATATACCTCGCTTGGTACGCCGTTGTGGTTTTATTGATCGTACTGTTATTACCTTATTGAATTTGATCGATATGTTGGTCCCATTTATTAATCTGTAACTGCCCCCATGCTACGAAGAGACGTTGTCATTACATGACGCCTAATAACTCTATTATTACAGTATTTAGTCAACAAGTTTGAGGTAAACGCAATTGAAAATTTTATCTAACTCATTATTAACCCTTTTGCCTTTTTTATTGCTTGTAGTAGCTATAAATACTAACTTTGTAAAATAATCTACAATTAGAAGTAACATTGTTTTGTGTTAATTTAATAAATCTTCTTAAATGGTCTAAGTGTAATGTATGGAAAAACCGCGCATATTTGGGTATTGGATATATAACTGGCCTGGCATTTTAACATGAATTTTTTTTTATAATGGATACAATTCAAAAATTTATATATTTCATAACCGTAATTTTTAAAACCAGTATTTTGACCTGATTTTTTTTTAAATAATTTTGTCAACAAAAAAAATGTCCGACTTTATCATGATTAAGTCTAATTAATAATTTGCCAAATGCACTATTTTTTTTATAAGCCATCAGCGGCCGTATTCTGTGCGTTTGTAAACAATGTTACCCAAAAGTTCGTTCTTATCAAAAAAAAATTTTTATCTTGCTCGGCCTTTCCTGATTTTAATATATCACGAATACATCAAATGCTTTGATTTTGAAGTTTTAAGGAGAGTAGCCAATCACTAAGTATTAACACAATATATTATAATTGTTCACACAAGATGAATTAGTATTATTACTCAATTTTGCAGGGTTTGTACTTAACACATCCAAGAGTTGCATTTGCAATCCTGTTCTATGAACTACCTCCAATGAAAAACTCTTAGGTACGCAAAACCCCATCTACCTATACTAGGAATTATATTTTCTCTGTCAAACTAGGTTTATCGGCATAACATAAAATGTATGCGTTTTCACCACTTTCCGTAACTTGCGTCAAAATACAAAATGCGATATATTCGTTTGGAAACGTGTTTGGTTGTATGGTCTATCTCTAACTTCACGGAAAAAGTTTTGTTTAATAAATTTTGACTACAAGTTCATGTTCCAAAAAAAAAATTTGGTTGTCTGTAAAGTCGGTTTACTGACGATAGTTGAACGTGACAAAGTCTTAAGAAAATACTGATGGAATGGTAGCATTTAATTGGTTATTAAAATTTTTTATTTAAGTATATTTTTATAAATATTAATTTAAATTAATAAAATAATTGATTTTGATTTTATAAATTTATAATAAATATATTAATTTATAAATATATTAATTTTAAATTTAAAATTAATATATTTAATAATTATATTTAATAGACGGATGTCGAACGCTGCCGAACGCAAAGGCCGATTGTGCTTCTTTGTCGCTCGTTCCGCACTCTCGCTTGCACTTCAAGCCTTACATGGAACGCCTCAAAGCGAGGTAACGCCGCATACGTCATGTTTTTTTGTGCGTGCAGCCGGCTCTATCGAATTATAAGACGTTGTCACGTCAGAAAAAAAAAAGCAATATTTAGATTACTAAAATTATTCATTGAAATATTACATAATCAAAAAAAAATCAATAGGTATCATCCATACGGCTATACCTCATGTTTTGTTTTCAATAAAATTCCTACCAATGAATAGTTCGCAACTCGACAAGGAATTGTACTATATATCATACATTGTAATTTTTATATATTATCAATCAATGGCTTTGTTATTTACAAGAACATTTAAAAAAAAATTTAAAAAAACAAAAGTTATTTTTCAGAGGAAACTAACTTTACTTCGACATCATTTTCAGTTTTAGTTTTAAATTTCAGTTTACAAGCTTGTTCTAAATGTCCGGTTTTAAGGCAAACGGTACATTTTACATTATCTTTTATGGTACAGAAATTCCGTCTGTGGCCTAACTCACCGCAGCGATAGCATGTAAATTGAGATCTATTATTGTTATTATTATTCGACTGGCTATTAAAAGAAGAATACTGAGAATAACTAGTTTCTGGCTTTGCGTCAAAATTAAAATTTGAAAAATTAGTAAATTTCATGTTGTTTATTCGTTGGGTTGAACAAGCCAAATTTTGTTGGGTCTTACTGTGTAAAAAAGAAGCTAGATGATCGCAATATTTGAAACTACCCGCTTCCGCCATATTACATAACTGTGTGTCACCTATCGTTCCAGCAATTATGGAAATTATATCACTTTCTCTAAAACTCAAATGTAACTTATCAATTTTGCTTTTTTGTTGGAAGTAAAACTCGTATAATGATTGACCGTCACTTGGTTTAGAATCTAATAATTGTTTAAGCAGTAGAAAAATATTTCGTTTTACTTGGAAAGTGTCGGATAGTTCATTCCGCCATTCTTTCCATTTCCATGATGTCCACTTAGTTTCATTTTTTTGTAAAGAATCGTACCAAGTTTTTGCGGTATTTCTTAATTTTTGTAACGCTTGATATTTAATCATATCATCTGACCAACCAAAACTAATTGCATTTGCGTCTACCACATTAAGCCACATATCAACATCATCTGACAAAGGATCAAATTCTGGTATAACAGACGATAATAAAACATTCTGACTCACTTTCGGGGAACGGCGGCGATATCGCTTACTTCTTTTCCGACGATAATCACTGCTGTTACTTGACGAGGAAGAAGTTACCGTGTCAGAACTCGATGACCGTCTGGGGGTTTGCCTACGATTTTGTTTTTCTTTTCGAGGCATTGTTGGGCGTCGTGGTTTCTTAAGCACTTCTGATATTAAAAGCCAGCTAAAATATATAAAGTTTATTAGTAAAATCACATAGTAAATCTACATCAGATATTTACATCCATCCTGTTAATACATCTGTTTTATTAATTACACAAGTATGACATCAGGGTTCAGACAATATTACAATTTTACGATAATACGTTACCAACTCGGGTATTATAATAGCTCACTTCACTTCTTAACTTTGTGTTTGTTACTGCACTCTCACTGTCGAAATGTGTTGAATGTATTTTTACAATCACTTTTATGAAGTCGGTTAAGTGGGAGATAATGGTGCAATGCAGCATTTTCTGCAGTTCTGCCAACAGATCGCGTAGTGGGGCGTCATCAGTTCAATGTAGCCAACTGTGCGCCCACAGATAACCCACATTTTCCATAGAGGATTTCAGGAGGACGACAACATCATGAATAGTGGAGATTAGTACTAAACACCGAGTAACTGATTAAAAGCTTTAATAACGATATTATATAATTTCGGTTAACAAATTTCGAGAGGGCGGTATACGGATAATAAAGTAGGTACCGCTAGCTGGGCGCGTCGAGTACAAGAGAACGACTGTCGGCTGTAGTGAGCGTGTGACGTAGCAGGCGCGCGCGCCGGTAAACTTGGTCGGCGCGGCATACTACAGATTGCACCCGATTATGCGCGTGAATTATGTTTGTTTTGCGAAATGTAAATATAATAATTTGCGAGTGTGGAATTATGTTGGTATGTAATGTAAGTGTTTATATAAGTGTGAATGAATGTGGTAAATAAATATATATGAATATATCTAATGAAGTAATAATAAAATATATAAATATAATGTATATAGCCTACATTGAGTAAAACGCTATTTATTTAAAACTACAAACAGACACTTCAGATTTATTTATATGTATGGATGGAATTCTTAATCTAAAGTTGTTCAATTAGTTTTTAGTACTCTGTCAGCATTAGTAAGGGTTTTAATAAGTTAACATAAGTGTGCCAGACCTCTGAGAGGAATCAATTATTTGTGACCTAATTTATCTTCGTTACAAACTTTACATCGAGAGGCGTAATTATAACTTCGTAACAAACTTTAGAGCTTAAAGCTGGAGTTTGTAACAATGTGTATGTAGTAGATTTTTTCGTCAGTGGTATATTAACCTTCTTAAGTTTATTACGTTTTACACTCCTACTACTTGCACTACTATATGTTCTGTGCCCCTAATTAGTTATTAGTAATTTATTTATTTATGATAGTTTTTGTTTTACTATTTTATTTAAGTATTTGTTTACTGTCGGTTTTTTCTGGGACGTATATAAGGGGAAAGGTTAGGTTAGGGTTAGGGTTACCCCCCTTAGCAAAGAATCATCATCATCATTATCAGCCTATTAACGGCCCACTACAGGGCCAGGCCTCCCTCCTTATAGGAGAGGGGATATGGAGCGTACACCCACCACGCTGCTCCAATGCGGGTTGGCGGGCTTAGGGTGATAATGTTTCATTTATTAACGATCACTATCAGATGTTGATGATAGTGACCGGGACCGACGGCTTAACGTGCTCTCCGAGGCACGGGGGTGTAACACCACCAACTTCCAGACTCCGGGCTTGGAATGTACTGAACATTTCATAGAAGAATGAAAAAGCTCAGAATTATTCCATGACCCGACCCAGGGATCGAACCCAGGACCTCGTGATCGAAGCCACATAGGCTAACCACTAGACCAACGAGGCAGTCAAGCAAAGAATATAAACAACAAAAATCGCGAATTATTCATCGGTTAGATATATAGTATAATGTTCAATGATAGATTTTTTCATAATATACTTTACATTCGTCTCGAAAGTATTTAGACGAGGAAATTTAACGCAAACTTCTCGAGATTTTCAAAATCGTTATAATAATATATTAAGATTTTATACTACAATCTGCTCAAAGATTCAAGAAGTCTTGACTAGAACTGCAGTAAGCTCCATTTTAGAGCTGGCCTAGCCAGATCCTACCAGATTTGGTTGGGCAGGGGGAATCATTCGAGCAGAGTAGGCGAGCGGTGACCGGTCACACAGGGTACTTTGAGCCTACATCCGTGCTGCAACTCTCAGACTCTGTTAGACGTTTTTCGTTAGCACACCAGTGGTGGACCCAGCACCCACACGGTGAATCCATGGAATGCTATTAACAATGTTAACAATGTTAGCAATAATTTTAATTCATATAAGTTTTACGTGCAACGGCTTTCAAATAAATAAATAAACAAAAAGTATCGTTTTATTTAGAACCCTACCTAGATAAATGCATGATAAAGCTTCAAGTATATCTGCACTGTTTACGTAGCTCTAAGAAAGCATAATTGCATTGCTATTAAAGCAAGATTGTGACAAAGCTGTTCCAGAATACCTATACTAACGTGTACAATTAACAGCCTGCGACTCCACAAGTGATGAGGTCACGTAGACGCGTGCACGAGTAGACGGTATAATGATCTCACATAACGTTACTGTTTATTGCCTCACAACACCTGGCTCCTAACATTTGATACACATATCAAATCCTAACTTATCTTATATCTTTTCTTTTTTATCTACTACAAGTTGGCCCTAGACTGCTATCACACTTGATGTTAAGTGATGATGCAATCTAAGATGAATATGGGCAAACTTGTCAGGATGTGAACAGGATGAAATCCACACCCCTTTGGTTTTTACACGATATCGTACCGGAACGCTAAATATCTTCGCGGTACGTCTTTCTCGGTAGATATCGAACTTCGATTGGCGCAGGCATGAACACTATTTCCTACCGCACCACGCCGTTTTGAAAACCCCTGACAGCAAAATCAGAGTGGTATTTGATGGGTCCGCACCCACATCTAACGGTGTATCTTTGAACCAGTGCTTGCACTCAGGCCCGAAACTCCTCAAGGACATTTCGGACATACTCACGCATTTTCGTCGTCATCTAGTGGTTTTTGTGGCCGACATCAAAATGATGTTTAGGCAATCGATTGTGCATCGCGATGACCGAAATTATCAGCTGATTTTGTGGCGTGAGAATGCGGACGATGAGATGCGGGTTTATGAGTTGAACACATGAGTCCTTACATCGCTATAAGGACTTTGTTGGAATTGGCGAACCGCGAAAGACTTAAATATCCTCGCGCAGCATCCGTTTTGGAGTCATCAGTGTATATGGATGACATTTGTACCGGAGCCTCAACCCTTGAAGAAGCGCTTGTGTTGCGTGATGAATTGATTGCTATTTTGAATGCCGGCGGTTATGAATTGCGCAAATGGCTGTCTAATTCGCCAGACATCTTGAAGGATCTCCCTGGCGAGGACCAGCAAGATCCTCACATATTTGAGAACCCTGATGATACGAACCTGCTGTCCGTGCTTGGAATACAATACCGGCCAGTTCAGGATGTCTTCACGTACAGGGTCAAGCTGGATCCCGCTCCAAAACATTGGACTAAGCGTTCCGTCTTATCCACTATTGCCCGCACCTTTGATCCGAATGGTTGGGTGACACCAGTCATATTTCTGGCTAAATGCTTCCTTCAGAAGCTGTAGATGGCTGAGGTAGGTTGGGATGAGCCACTCCAGGGGGGTCTAGATCTTGAATGGACTTCGATTGTGTCCTCACTCCCTGAAATTAACCGGGTATCAATACCTAGGCGATTCTTGCCGCCAGGAAAATGCAAGACCAGCTTACACGGGTTTTGTGATGCGAGCGAAAAGGGATATGCGGCGTGCGTATACCTGCGCACCGTCAGTGAGCGCGGGGATGTAGCGGTACATTTAGTTTTGGCAAAAAGCAAGGTGGCCCCTATTAGATCAAGGTTAATCATACCGAAGTTGGAATTGTCAGGAGCCACCCTACTAGCCAGATTGCTGCATCATGTAAAATCGTCAATATCCTCTGTGGTGGAATTGACTCAAGTTTTTGCTTGGACAGATAGTGAGATTGTGCTCTGTTGGCTTCGGGCCTCCCCTCACAATCTGGAAGTATTTGGGGCGAATCGCATCTCGCAGATTCAGAATTTGGAAACGACCGTGAATTGGAGACATGTTCCTGGAGAGATGAATCCTGCAGACTGCGCTTCTCGTGGCTGCGACGGATCTTTGCTTGTCAACCACTCTCTTTGGTGGGGTCCGGACTGGCTGACTCAAATTGAGTCTTCTTGGCCGAAAAACAGATTTTCTCATCCCGAACCATTGCCGGGTTTGCGAGTTGGAGTGGTGACGGAACCTCCTCCTACAAATTATAATTTTTTGCTAGAGCGATATAGCTCATTAGATAAATTGATTGGAGTTACTGGTTGGATCCGTCGATTTCGTCATAATGGAAAGAAACCTCAGTATAAGTTACGGAACCCAGTTTTGTCTCCTGCTGAACGAAAGGATGCTCTAATGCATTGGGTGCGTTTAATACAAGCAGAGCAATTTTCATCCGAAATAAAGACCCTGAAATCCGGATCAACTTTGAAGGGTGCGCTTGCTCGCTTGAACCCATTTGTGGATCCTGATGGTCTATTGAGGGTTGGTGGGCGTCTGAGGAACGCCGAGCTGTCTTACGGGGCGCGCCACCCATTGTTACTTCCTAATGGAGGTACCTTTGTAAAATTGTTGGTGAGCCACTATCATATCCGCAATGAGCACGCTGGTTGTAATGCTCTTTCAGCCATTCTACAGCGTGAATTTTGGATTTTGTCGGCCAGACGCATTATTCGAAGCGTCATATTTGGCTGTATCCCTTGCTATCGGTTGAAGGCCACGACCCTACAACCAATCATGGGGGATCTTCCTGTTGATCGGGTCACGCCCTCCCGTGTGTTCCACGGAGTAGCCACGGATTTTGCTGGGCCCTTCCTGGTGAAAAGCTCCCACCTCCGAAACGCCCGGTCAGTCAAGGCCTATTTGTGCGTATTTGTTTGCCTCTCCACGAAAGCCGTCCACCTCGAACTCGTGAGTGCCCTCAGCACTGAGGCCTTTGTAGCTACTCTGACAAGATTTGTTGCGCGTCGGGGACTGTCTGCCTTGATACGAAGCGATTGCGGCACGAATTATCGCGGAACCGATCGTTATTTGAAGGAAGTTATAGATTTTTTGGCTAATAATAAAACTTTGATTGACACCGCAGCGTCCAAGATGGGGATAACTTGGAAATTTGATCCTCCGGCTTGTCCTCACTGGGGAGGGATATTTGAAGCTGTGGTGAAGATCGCCAAGACGCATCTCCGCCGTGTAATTGGTGAAACTATTTTGACTTTTGAAGAGTTGGCTACCGTGTTTTGTAGAATTGAGGCCGTACTCAATTCTCGCCCCCTCTGTCCGCTCTCGTCTGATCCAAATGATTTGGAAGTATTAACACCTGGGCATTTCTTGATTGGTCAGCCACTTCGCGCGCTGCCCGAGTACCCCTTCAGGGACGTGAAAGTTTCACGATTGACTCGTTTTGAATTGTTGCAGCAGATGACTCAGAGTTTTTGGAAACGTTGGTCTCTAGAGTATCTGCACCTTTTGCAGCAGCGCGTTAAGTGGACTGATAAGTCAGATCCTCCGAAGGTCGGTGACTTGGTGTTAGTCAAAGACTCAAATTTGTTGCCTTTGTATTGGCGTCGCGCACGCATTATTAAATTGATGTACGGGTCGGACGGAGTGCCTAGATTGGCGGAGATAATGGTAGGAGATTCGGTTTTGCAGCGTTCGGTTTCAACCTTAGCGCGTTTACCGATTGATTAGCGAACCTAAAGCCTTAGATTCGCGGGCGGGGGATTGTTCGCGCCGGGCGGGCGATTTGACAGTTCTCGGCGCAAGAGAGCGACGCGCGCGCAGAGGGACTGTTGGACTCGCCGGTCAAGCTTCCCGCGGTTAGTTAGTTGTCAACCTGATTCGCAAGGGGCGTGTCGTTTGCTAATTGTCACCCGAATTCGCGCGGAGTGTATTGTGTAATTGATTTATAATTGATTGTGTGATTTGTAACTGATTGTATTGTCATCACCCGGAATCGCGCGAGCGTATCGTTGTAATCCGAATTCGCGCAGGGCGGGTTTTTTGCTAGTTGCTACCCGGAATTTTGTAAATAGGTTGATTGACGTGTGCAGTGAACTAGTGTAAACTCGGCCAGACAGACCAACACATCACTCACGACACACACACCCTAACACAACCTGCAAGTGCTGCCGAGATAGCTGCCACGGTAAGTTTTTTGACCCTTCTCGAAGGCCCTTTTGAAGGTCAACCAGTCAGACGCGTACCGCAGATCGGCTGGTGAGTTTCCTTCGCGTAGGTTCTAGCTTATGGGCCCCTAGACCCTTGTGCGTTGAAGGGGACCGGCCAAAACATTTTTTTCAAAACGGTAACTAGCTACGGCAAGACAAATTATGAAAACCACAAACTGCCTTGCCGGGAATCGAACCCAGGACCTCCGTCATAAATCCGCCGCCAAATTCCACTGCGCCACGGCCATCAAAAATCTCTGTAAAAATATACTTGTATAACGGTTAAGAAGGCATATTCCTTGTCAAAAAAACCACCAATTTCAACTACATTTCGGTTTGTGAGAGTACCTTCATGAAAGTTGCTTAAAATACGAACATTATTACAAGTATAATTTAGTAAGAGCTAAGAGGTACTTAATCCGAATTATATATTTAGCACACTGTTAGTGTTATGTTGGTATAACTAAGTAATTAAGTCTTAACTAAGTTAAGAGTATTAAGGAGGGTATCACGAGATTTTTTATTACTAACTTCGCTTATCTCTACGTTATTATCTCGGGGACGCAAGGTCCTAATTAACACGTTAACTATGGAAGTATGCTTCCATGTAGAGCTAACAAGCTGTCTGGACCTACGGGCGAAGCTTAGGAGATTGGACAGTAAAACTTTGATATATAAGAGCAGTTCCAAAAAATGTAGAGCTTTAGTCGTTATCATTATTTATTATTGGCCTATTTTTACAGATAGAGGGAAATAAGCTCGTCGTGGATCGTGTGAGATGGAAGGACTTGATCGCTGCTTATCTTTAGGTATAGGAACGTTGTGTGATACTGTGTATGTATTTTTACAGCCCATTATAGGGCTAGACCTCACTCCTTATAACAAATGGTATACTGAGCTTAAAACAGCATGCTATACGAATATAGGGGGCTCAGGGTAATTCATTTTGCAACGATCACTATAAGATGTAAAAGACAATGACGTGGATTTAACGTGCTGCTCGAGATACTAACACAGACACACCTGGACTAAGAATTTTTCAGAAGAAAGAAAGACTCAATATTTTATAGTCGGACCCAAGCTTCGAACACAGGATTCAAAAGCCATACTGGAACTGGGCCTGAAAAGTCGAAAAAAGGCCGCAATGGCATATATATTTATAGTGGGGTCTGGATCCTACTCCTAACAAGTTAGCCCGCTTCCATCTGAGATTGTATCATCACTTGACATCAGGTGTGATTGCAGTCAAGGGCTAACTTCTAATTAATAAAAAAAGTGACATTTGGGTATTTGACACAAATCAAAATACAAGAATTTAAATTTATTTTTTGAAACTTGATTCCATAACAAATATAATATATTAAAATTAATTAAATTGATCAAATAAATAAAAAGTTATAAGCATTTGAATATGTCTGATAAGACAGAGACAGCCATACTGTGATGTGACGTCACACCACAGTATCGCCATAGTGGCTTACAATACAAATATTCGTTTTGCGAGAAAAGGACAGAAGACCCCTACCCCAAACATTTACTGTAACTTTGCAGATCTTTATCGGATTTTTATAACTTTTGCAGCATACGTTATTATTTTCATCTTAGTTTATAGTAAAGTATACAATAAATTGAGTCAAATACCCAATTTTAGTTTTTCGTGTTTCGTAGAAGAAAATTGCAACATGGTTTCCTTGCGAGCAAAGTCGCGGGTGTGAGCTGGTATATAAAATAAAACAACCAATAAATAACAACCTTGTCATTTACTGAGTGCTTAGTACGTATTAGTTCATCATAGAGCATCTCCCAATAGTCCAATATTGGTACGAACTGTACGCCGTAATAGAGCAGTAATTAGGTAGTTCAACTTAATGAATATTCAATATGCTAATGTGCACGCGTAGTGTTAGGCGCCTTGAGCAGGGTTGACAGACAGAACTAGTATCGCGAAATTGTTCTGCTTTAAATGACGATTAGCAATAATCTTTTAATATTAATGAAGTTCACGACAAACAAATGAAATGTATTTTTTGGAAGTGATTACTCCTAGCTTCCATAAGGAGGTAACGCCAACAGTAAATTCGCTTAATTTTTTACACTATACTAAATAAATTAAGTCATTTATATTTTCATTAATTTCCAAAAAAAATTGACATTTTGTTTTTTTTTATTGAATATACCATCACTTAGAGTTAAACAAATTTGTTTTTCATTAACTTAAATTTTCATTTATAAATGTACATTGTACATACATTCATAACATCACACCTTATTCTCATAGGGGTAGGCAGAGACTACATCCTTCCATTTCCTACAACCCTTTCACATTTCCTTAGGTTCTTCCACTCTCATTAATCTTTTATGATCTGGCCATTATTTAAAAATATCCTAATTGTAGTCCAGGAACATTCACCTAGGCCTTCCCCTTCCAACTTTCCCAATCCGCCTCGCCCCATAAATTTCATTCGTTAATCTTCTTTCATCCATTCTCTCTACTTGCCCAAACCATCCTAGCATCTCTTTTTCTTTTTTATTCACTACATCTTCTTTTACACAACACCATTCTCCATTCGTTATATATGTAATAAACAAGTGGACGGAACACGGAAAATTACTTTCTCTGAGGGGCACTATCTTATAAAGGTCGTATACTACACATTAAAGTTAGGTATAGGGTTTTAAAAGGTGACGAAACATTAAAATAAAATAAAAATGACATCGCTATCTAGCGTAGCTTGGAATTGCCTACCTACTAAGATAACTAATAAATATAAATGTCTTATAAAATATAACTACTAACTATATTTATTAAATTAAAAATTTGAAAAACCCCCGACCCAAATAAAGATTAATCTTTGGTCATTCTTCGGCAAAAATATGAATCGGTTTATCCGTTTTATTCCGGCATTCCAGGGTTTCATATGCCATCCCATTTCCAGCATCAGGTCCTCGTCAATTAGAAACATGAAAGAACTATTAGAAACTAAAAAGGTAGACCAGGGTTACATCTCCTACCTTCGAGCCTTATCATCAGACCAGCTCAGTGGTTCCATAAGACAGATCACACACATGCTTTCAAGCAAACTGAGCTTGTGACATTTCTATCACACCTAACAAACGACCTATTGACCTTGAAGACCTGAGCTGATTTCCACCAAACATAGCTAAGAACACTCGACTGATGTACCTTTCAAACAAAAAAAATTATTTTTATTTTTTTTAATTTAATTTTTTTTATTTTTCCAAATTAAAATCGGATCATCCGTTTGGAAATTACCATGCCACAGACAGACACATACACATACATTTACCCAGATACGTCAAACTTATAACACCCCGTCGTTTTTGCGTCGGGGGTTAAAAATGGTTAGTTTATACGCAGTAGAAGTGGGTGCGAGTGGTATACCAGCAAAATCACTCTATAACCTGCTAAAAGACCTTGACCTTACTAGAAAAGTATCAAGCTCCATATTAGAACGAGTAGTTCTTATTAGAGCAGCTTTGGATACCGTATCGATATAGTATCTTTCCAAATTCTATAATATATATAGCGAGAATAACATGAACAGAGGAGGTTATTAAGGGATCCCTTTTAAACTTACGCTTGTGTCACAAGTCTTGGGCTCTGTTCATAAATTTTCTCTCAGTCACGCGATATACCCGGCACCCGCACGGTGAATCCATGGAATGCTAAGATATTTCTTTTTTTAAAAGCCATTGAAAAATGTCAATATTACCCTAATCAAATTCACAATTTTGGATACAATAGCAGGGTCTCTAACTCTTTGCGCCACTCAGATGTCAAAAGAAACAAACAGTAATTATATTTTTCACTATGTATGGTAACCCTAGCCCATACAAAGGTACTGAGAAGTACTTTCCGCGAGGTGTATTACCATGATAATTCCTCAGAGAGTGATCACTGAGAAATTCCAAATATATTAGGCACCTGCCTAATATATTGGGAATTCAATTTACATTCTTGAATAACCTATTTATGTAGGCTATACCAGTCTCTAAATTGTTGTAATGTAATGTAAAATAATATGGGCAAGGTACGTTTTTTTTGAATTTATAACCAGCAAAGCAATACACTGTTTTGCTCGCGAGTGAAGTCGCGGACATCTGCTTCTCTATAAAATAAAAATGAATCACTGAATGTGCTCCTAACAGCAAATTTATAGAACAGCTAAACCAATTTCGCTAATTCTTTTTACACTGCTAGTATATTATATTTTTCAGACATTCTTAAATTAATAAAAGTCTTTCTCCGGTCGACCGAAGCAAAACTTTTTAGTAATCTAAGCAAACACTTAAATCAGACAAATGTCTAAATTACAACTAAGGGCTCAAGATTTCAAGTCGTAAGTTTTTAGTGAGGCTCTTAGGAATCTGCATAATAAGGTAATAGAAATGCTGCCCTGCTGTCTTAATATTGACACAGGTGTAGAGCGTCTCAACATTAAAGGACCGGACCAGGTGGAGCCAGGTCTTTAGACGATAATGTTGTATACGACTACTTGTATAAAAGACTCTTAGCTATGCATTAATATTGTAAAAGCGAACGTTTTTGTGTGTGCGTGTGTATGTGTGTGTGTGTGTGTGTGTGTGTGTGTGTGTGTGTGTGTGTGTGTGTGTGTGTGTGTGTGTGTGTGTGTGTGTGTGTGTGTGTGTGTGTGTGTGTGTGTGTGTGTGTGTGTGTGTGTGTGTGTGTGTGTGTGTGTGTGTGTGTTTGTTCTTCTTTCACACTGTAACTATTGATCCGATTTGATTGAAAGTCGTATTGGTGATAAATTGTATAGAAACATACACTGTTCCCTGTATTGAAACATAGATAACTTTTGTCCCGATATTTCCACAGGAACTGGTACTTCACGGGTAAAACTGCTACTTGACGGATAAAGCTGGTTCTACCTAAAAGCTTTTTTGTTTATAATAAGTCTACGGGTTGTACGTATGGTTTCCGAAAATTTGAAGCAGTTAAAAGTTTACTTTACTACTTAATTTTTGGATTGTATACAAAATTTTGAGGGTATAACGAAAAGTCGACTGGTAAATCTTAGGGAAAACTATAATGAACGCGAAAATGAAGGAAAGATGTCCAAATTGTTGTCAATTGTATCAACTTAAATTTGGAGTCAGTACAAAGTCTAACATTCCCTTATTCCTTGCATGTGGACATTCCATGTGTGAGAAATGTATGAGGAGCAAAATAAAATTAGTAGAACCCATTCAGTGCAAATTATGCTCTCACACAATGAAACTAAGAACTTCACAACAATATTATCTTATAAAAAATAAAATAGACTATTACAAATTGTTTCTTGTTACTGTGACTATGGTTGGAGAGCTTGCATTACAAATTTTGGAGGAAAATGTTTCAAACAAAGAGGAACCCAACCAAGACAGTGAACATTACATTGACATAAAAGGTATTATCAATAACGCCGAAGCAATAGAAGAAGCGTCTCAACTGAAGCCAAACTCGATTGAGAATGCTTGTCAACAAACAAAATAAAAATGAAGGTAGAAATCACTATTCATTTTACACCTTAATTTTTTAGTTAACTTGTTAATGACGAATTCATGACAATAAATTAGATTAGAAAGCTTAAAACTGATTAATATATTAATATCTTTTAAATTAGATTTTATAAAAAACAAAACATGATTTTAAATTTATGAGGCATAAAATGTGTTGCATTTTCTACCTTCGTTTTAAATTTGTTTGTTGACAAGCATTCTCAATCGAGTTTGGCTTTAGTATAGTGTGTTATTATTGTCATGAATGTAATATTCGTGTTTGCACAGACTGTGTGATGCTGGGAGAGTGCAAGAAGTACAACTTTTCTGCTATACACAAAGAGAATTTTACGTCACCGTCTGACCTTTCTGAACTGACTCTCCAAGTGCATGAGATAATAAGGAGGCTGACTAAAACTAGTGAATAAATTGAAACGTTGCTCACAAAGTTGGATAAAGATGAAACTACGTGTCAATACGTGAAAACGCTCCATGATATTAAACAGTTGCATTTTACCAAAATGATTGCTATCATACAAAAACAGAGAGATGATGTTACACACAGACTACGTGAATTTAAAAATCAGGAGAAGGAATCTCTGGTAAAAGCGAAAGCTATCATTGGTGAAAGTATTAAGAAAGCAAAAAACACGTATTATCAAATGACGACATTGGATTTGAACATTTAGGGGTTAGTGCTCTGCTAGGGTCAGGTTAGTAAATGAGTAGCCACACAAACTGTTCACTATAATTTATTACTCGTTGGGTCTTACTGGCTACCCGTTAACGACTTCTGACCCTAGCAGAGCACTAACCCCTAAAGTGGTGACCCCGACGTGATCGCTAGTGTTCAGTGTTATACGGACGACTCACAAAATCAAGAAGATGGCCCAACCTGAAATTTCCGGAGTATCTGTGGCCGCCAGAATACCCGAATTTTGGCCGGACCTGCCTGGGCACTGGTTCATCCAGGCAGAAGCAGTGTTATATCCGCAGAAAATGTCAGATGAGCAGAAATTCCAATTTGTAATCTCAAAACTTGGGAAGGAGGTAATACAGCAAGTCACAGACATCTTGGTGAGACAGCCGGATACGGGGAAATATGATTTATTAAAAAAACGATTGCTTGAAATTTATAAAGAGTCGGAAAATGGAAAAATCCAGAAACTGATTTCTGACATGGAACTCGGCGACCGGAAACTGTCGCAACTATTAAGAAGGATGCAAGAACTAGCAAGCGGAAAAGTTACTGACGAGACCCTGGCCATTCTATGGCAGAACCACCTGCCAGGATGGGTACGAGGCATTTTAGCGGCGTCAGATATTAACGAGATAAACACTTAGACAAGGTCACAGAAAACGCTATGCCCATGCAAGGAGTGTCAGCAATACAAACTTTACCGAAGGAATCTTCAAATATAATCGCCGAAATACATAAGCTAGGGGAACGGCCCCAGAAAGTTGAAAACTACCATCGCAGCGGCAGAAGGAGCCGATCCAGAGTACGATATACTTTCAAGACACGCAAATCTAGCGGTAGCCGGAAGAGGACACGGCAGACCCGGACTGGCTCTGTTATTATCATCACAAGTACAGAGCCAGAGCAAACAAGTGCGTACAACCTTGCAGCTGGAAGACGGCGGAAAACTAGATTCGGTTGCGTCTGCGGCGGGAGGCTGCAACCCGTGTGTTAACTACCGCTTGTGTATTACTGACGAAAATACTAAATTAAAATTTTTAATTGATAGTGGGGCAAACGTGTCAGTGTTACCCCGATGGGCAGTGCGCGAGAAAAATCGTGTGTGCGTTGATTATAAACTATATGCCGCGAATGGGACACCTATAAAGACATTTGGCTTACATAGTTTAGTTTTAAATTTAAATTTAAGAACCACCCTATTACGATTTGTTAACTAAGTACCCAGAGTTAATGAAACCTGTATCTTTTAAGGAAATCCCCAAACATAACATCCAATAACCCCTAAAACAATTTAACTCAGTTCGACTTGACGACACTGACCGGAAGCGCCAACATCGGTCGTCTACCCACCAGAACAAAGCAATGGTCAATATAACAACGGACAATGTGAAGAGGAAAAACCGGAAGCGCCAACATCGGTCGTCTACCCACCAGAACAAAGCAATGGTCAATATAACAACGGACAATGTGAAGAGGAAAAACCGGAAGCGCCAACATTGGTCGTCTACCCACCAGAACAAAGCAATGGTCAATATAACAACGGACAATGTGAAAAGGAACCGGAAACGCCAACGTCCACCAATCCACCACAACTCATTAATGATGAGCCAAAAAACGAATGTACAGAAAAACCTGCGGGAGCAAAGGCACGGAAACCAAGGCAACCACGACAGCTGTACGTTATACCTTAGTTACCGCGATATCACAGCCGGCCGAAGCCCCAAAAATCTGACAACTTCCAAAAATGTGTCATTGACAAACAACCTCAGCCAAAGATGAGGCATAACGTGAGGCATATTATGAAAACGTTTGAAAGAGGCACTGAAGAGATGGTCTACTTGTCTCACATCGTTGACCCACACAACTTGTACGCGGTGCTCGCTAGTCAGCGAGACAAGATGCAGCAGCTCAACCGCGAGTTCCAGTCTGCCAGTTCGTTGCCCATGCCCTCTATCCACCATATTGCTATAGGCAACATGTACTTGGTTCGCGTCAAAGCCGAGAACACGTGGCAGCGGTGCCGAGTTGTTGGCATTGACAAAAAGGACCCGGAGGTGCCACTGTTCCAAGTGTTCTGCGTGGACTTTGGCAGTTCGCAAATCGTCTGCGTTAACAAGTTGCGGCTGCTGTCAACAGTGCGTATGCTGGCGCCGCCGCTGGTTAGTCACCTTGTATAAAGGGAAAGGCGATCGCGGTGATTGCAACAATTACCGCGGAATATCTCTTTTGAGCATCGTGGGTAAATTATTTGGGCGCGCAGTTTTGTCTAGAGTTCAACAACTTGTAGATCGCATCTACCCTGAGGCTCAATGCGGTTTCCGTGCCAAGCGTTCGATAACAGACCTGATTTTTACACTGCGGCAAATCCAAGAGAAATGCCGGGAGCAAAATACACCACTGTTTATTGCCTTTGTCGATCTTAATAAGGCTTTCGACACTATTAGCAGAGAGGGTCTTTATGCAGCACTGCAGAGCATGGGCTGTCCTCCGAAACTTCTATGTCTTGTCAAGTCGTTCCACCAAGGAATGAAGGGCTCCGTCATTTACAACGGCGTTATGTCAGACCCCTTCGAGGTTTGCAGAGGAGTTCGCCAGGGCTGCGTGTTGGCCCTCACTTTGTTTGGGATTTTTTTCTCTCTGGTCCTGAAGGCTGCTTTTGGCGATAGTCATCGAGGTATCCACTTTTTTACAAGATCTGATGGAAAACTGTTTAACATTGCACTGCTAAAGTCCAAACGGCAACGTAATGATTTGTTTGCCAACAGCCTCTTGTTAGCCGATGACGCCGCTTTTGTCGCAAATTCAACTCAGGAGCTTCAACTTTTTGTGGACAATTTCTCACGTGCTTTTTCATTGTTTTCCATGAGCATTAATGTCAAAAAGACAGTCGTGTTAGCACAGGGATCCTGTGAATCACCCGTGATTTAACTGGATGGTCAACCCCTAGAGGTAGTTGAGCGGTTCTGCTATTTAGGGTCAATTGTGTCGAACAATCTTTCGCTTGACGCGGAGATCAATACCCGTATTGGCAAAGCGGCCACGTCATTTGGTTTAACAAACATCTTACTATTACAACCAAGATGATCGTGTTTCAAACTTGCATCTTGTGTATACTCTTAAAGTTACTGACGAGACCCTGGCCATTCTATGGCAGAACCACCTGCCAGGATGGGTACGAGGCATTTTAGCGGCGTCAGATATTAACGAGATAAACACTTAGACAAAGTCACAGAAAACGCTATGCCCATGCAAGGAGTGTCAGCAATACAAACTTTACCGAAGGAATCTTCAAATATAATCGCCGAAATACATAAGCTAGGGGAACGGCCCCAGAAAGTTGAAAACTACCATCGCAGCGGCAGAAGGAGCCGATCCAGAGTACGATATACTTTCAAGACACGCAAATCTAGCGGTAGCCGGAAGAGGACACGGCAGACCCGGACTGGCTCTGTTAATATCATCACAAGTACAGAGCCAGAGCAAACAAGTGCGTACAACCTTGCAGCTGGAAGACGGCGGAAAACTAGATTCGGTTGCGTCTGCGGCGGGAGGCTGCGACCCGTGTGTTAACTACCGCTTGTGTATTACTGACGAAAATACTAAATTAAAATTTTTAATTGATAGTGGGGCAAACGTGTCAGTGTTACCCCGATGGGCAGTGCGCGAGAAAAATCGTGTGTGCGTTGATTATAAACTATATGCCGCGAATGGGACACCTATAAAGACATTTGGCTTACATAGTTTAGTTTTAAATTTAAATTTAAGAACCACCCTATTACGATTTGTTAACTAAGTACCCAGAGTTAACGAAACCTGTATCTTTTAAGGAAATCCCCAAACATAACATCCAATAACCCCTAAAACAATTTAACTCAGTTCGACTTGACGACACTGACCGGAAGCGCCAACATCGGTCGTCTACCCACCAGAACAAAGCAATGGTCAATATAACAACGGACAATGTGAAGAGGAAAAACCGGAAGCGCCAACATCGGTCGTCTACCCACCAGAACAAAGCAATGGTCAATATAACAACGGACAATGTGAAGAGGAAAAACCGGAAGCGCCAACATTGGTCGTCTACCCACCAGAACAAAGCAATGGTCAATATAACAACGGACAATGTGAAAAGGAACCGGAAACGCCAACGTCCACCAATCCACCACAACTCATTAATGATGAGCCAAAAAACGAATGTACAGAAAAACCTGCGGGAGCAAAGGCACGGAAACCAAGGCAACCACGACAGCTGTACGTTATACCTTAGTTACCGCGATATCACAGCCGGCCGAAGCCCCAAAAATCTGACAACTTCCAAAAATGTGTCATTGACAAACAACCTCAGCCAAAGATGAGGCATAACGTGAGGCATATTATGAAAACGTTTGAAAGAGGCACTGAAGAGATGGTCTACTTGTCTCACATCGTTGACCCACACAACTTGTACGCGGTGCTCGCTAGTCAGCGAGACAAGATGCAGCAGCTCAACCGCGAGTTCCAGTCTGCCAGTTCGTTGCCCATGCCCTCTATCCACCATATTGCTATAGGCAACATGTACTTGGTTCGCGTCAAAGCCGAGAACACGTGGCAGCGGTGCCGAGTTGTTGGCATTGACAAAAAGGACCCGGAGGTGCCACTGTTCCAAGTGTTCTGCGTGGACTTTGGCAGTTCGCAAATCGTCTGCGTTAACAAGTTGCGGCTGCTGTCAACAGTGCGTATGCTGGCGCCGCCGCTGGTTAGTCACCTTGTATAAAGGGAAAGGCGATCGCGGTGATTGCAACAATTACCGCGGAATATCTCTTTTGAGCATCGTGGGTAAATTATTTGGGCGCGCAGTTTTGTCTAGAGTTCAACAACTTGTAGATCGCATCTACCCTGAGGCTCAATGCGGTTTCCGTGCCAAGCGTTCGATAACAGACCTGATTTTTACACTGCGGCAAATCCAAGAGAAATGCCGGGAGCAAAATACACCACTGTTTATTGCCTTTGTCGATCTTAATAAGGCTTTCGACACTATTAGCAGAGAGGGTCTTTATGCAGCACTGCAGAGCATGGGCTGTCCTCCGAAACTTCTATGTCTTGTCAAGTCGTTCCACCAAGGAATGAAGGGCTCCGTCATTTACAACGGCGTTATGTCAGACCCCTTCGAGGTTTGCAGAGGAGTTCGCCAGGGCTGCGTGTTGGCCCTCACTTTGTTTGGGATTTTTTTCTCTCTGGTCCTGAAGGCTGCTTTTGGCGATAGTCATCGAGGTATCCACTTTTTTACAAGATCAGATCTTGTAAACTTGGAAAACTGTTTAACATTGCACTGCTAAAGTCCAAACGGCAACGTAATGATTTGTTTGCCAACAGCCTCTTGTTAGCCGATGACGCCGCTTTTGTCGCAAATTCAACTCAGGAGCTTCAACTTTTTGTGGACAATTTCTCACGTGCTTTTTCATTGTTTTCCATGAGCATTAATGTCAAAAAGACAGTCGTGTTAGCACAGGGATCCTCTGAATCACCCGTGATTTAACTGGATGGTCAACCCCTAGAGGTAGTTGAGCGGTTCTGCTATTTAGGGTCAATTGTGTCGAACAATCTTTCGCTTGACGCGGAGATCAATAACCGTATTAGCAAAGCGGCCACGTCATTTGGTTTAACAAACATCTTACTATTACAACCAAGATGATCGTGTTTCAAACTTGCATCTTGAGTATACTCTTATACGGGGCGGAAACATGGACGTCCTATGCAAAGCAGGAACGCCGACTTAATGCGCTGTATATGCACTGTCTTCGCAACATCCTTGGCATCACTTGGAAAGACAGGATAACGAATAAGAGGGTATTAGAGATTGCACAACTTCCTAGCCTCGCCGCTTTGCTGAAACAAAGGAGGTTGAGATGGCTGGGACATGTGCATCGTATGCCTTCAAATTGCTTGCCATGGTGCGTCATGCTTGGCGCTATAGCAAATAAGAAAAGAAACGTTGGGAGACCTCTGTTACGTTTTAAAGATTGCGCTAAACGGGACATGACCGCTTTTAAAATTGACCACAAGAGTTGGGAGCGACTCGCAGAGGACAGGAATGAATGGCGTCAAAAGGTAAAACGAGGCATGAAGTGTCATGACAGGGAGTGGTTGAAGTTGCTGGCAGACAGGAGACAAAAGAGAAGGGAAGGAAAGGAGGAAAGCTCTCCCAGCTCTTTTCTTTCTTGTGAGCACTGCGGCAAGTTGTGTCGTTCTCGAATTGGCCTTCATAGCCATCAATCTAGGTGTAACCCAAAAGATGCTGCTTAAATCGTCTACCATAGACGAAAAGGCCATGACTGAGCTAAAAGCGTGTAAAAATATCTTTAAAACTTTCAATTTGGACATGTGAACGCTATTTAGAATCGTGTAGTCCACACAACCACAACTCATATTACAACCATAATTTCCATTTCAATTTTTCGCTCCCAGTCGTCCCATTTACGTTGGCTTATCTGCTATTTATGTCTGCGAGCCGTTCCCTTTGAAATTATTTTTTTATTACGCTCGCCGACAGCAATGTGATATCATCAAATAATTTCATATTATGCTCACCTTGACTACAAAAGTGTTATTATTATAAAGGACAACATTTTCTTCAAATAAAATGCTTTACGCAAATTACTTATTATAAATATTTTCTTAATATCTTCTTTAGATGTTATCAGATATCATGAATTTGATGACCTCATTATAATATAAAAATGTATTTACAATATAAAATATCGCAATACAAAGAAAATTTTACGAAATTGAGATAAAACAATATTTAATTCACAAAAGACTGTTGCCTAGTGGTTAGTAGATGTAGCTACGAATCAAAATGTCTTGGGTTCAAGTTTAGATCCGAGCTGTGAAACATTGACCTTTACAAACAACAAGAATTTTTTGATAAAAATATTTAGCTTAAAAGGAAATTGGTGGTACCCCGTGTCTTAAAGAGTAGGATAAGTTGTAGGCCCATTTTATTCAAAAAATCAAAGTTATACACATGTATTTACAACATGACGTAGCTTTAACGATAGATTAAAGAAGTAGTAGAGATCTACTCGTAAGTAATAAAGAACACATAACTTAAGTTGATTGTACCTGAGATAATTAATTGCACTTTACTGTTTCAATCACTTTTCCATGCGGCATAATAAAAATAAAAGAACTTGTTGTGAATGACATTTCAATCAAGTTGAGTGCTTTAGTTTTCACTCGAGTTTTTCTTTTTTTTATTCAATCCCAAGTATTACTTAATAAAAGCTTTTTATAGTATTTTTTATTGTGACGGGCTATGGAATGGCCCAGCTGCTGATCCACAGAAACTACTGTAAGCTTTGTGCAAGAGAAACATTCTACAGAACCTTATTTCTACGAACTTGGCGATGAGCCGTATGTACCTTTTTATAGCCTTTACGATGCAGTCGTACGCGTGGTGGATCTATAAGATGGAAGTCCCTGGTTTTATTCCCGATTGGGTAGATTTAAACTTTCTGTCTGACTGGTCCATGCCTCCTTGGCGGAATGCTGCGGCCGTGGCTAGTGGTTACATATATTTTTTGTGTAGAACCTTATGAGGGTTACCTATAAGATATCGTCCCTGGGTGTCCATTTTAAGATTAGGCTTAGAGATGTAGAGGATATGGATAGTTACCTAGTTAATTGAAGTTAGTTAAGTAAGTTATCACCAAATTAATAGTAACACAAAGTAACAGTGCAAATAAATAAATTGTAGTACAACTTTTTGCTTATAAAAACCACCTTACTGACAAAGACGTATCGCTAAACGATTTAACGTTCCGGCAAGACATCATAATTATAAAAAGCGAAAGGGGTGTGTGGATTCCATCCTATTTCTAATAAGTTACCGTCAGATGTGATTGCAGTCAAGTGCTATGTAATAAATAAAAAAAAACTCAAAATCAAAATCAATGCGTATTATTTTGAAGTAGTTTACCTAACTTAGAAGAAAAAAACCTAGTCCGAGAAGAAGCAATTACTTTTTTATACTAACAGCTTTTCACAACATTTACTTTACTTAATAGCCACATAAACCAACTCGAAGTTTAAAAAGTTCTTAATAGCGGACTTTAATTGAAAGAACGTGAAGGATGCGCTGTCGGAAATGTCTTCGCTAAAGAAGCACCGCTTCGTTCGTCTACTTTAAGCCCCGCTAGTGGCTTGGACTTACTTACTCTCAAGTTAGACAGTGACATATTACGACGTGCATTACTTAACCGCGAGTATGCCCAGAGAACTTTCGCACGACATTAAAGGCACAAATTACTTTTAAATGAGTTCTACATTCAAATTCCCGCTGAAACAGCTGTCCCATCCTGTGCGAAGTTTTCCATCCAAACATGCACGCCTACTGCCTACTGCGAACTTTCAAAAAGGTCTTGATATGTGTAAAAGGTTATGTATATGTAAACTACGTCCACATCAAATTATGATATTTTTCTTCTATAATATTTCTAAACAATTATAATTTTATTCAGTAAAGATTACCTAAAATGATCAATGACATGATTTTATGTTGTCTTAAATAATATTAGAATTAAAGTAGTAAATATTAAAAACTAGTGGACGGCTGCATTTTCATCCGCGTAGTTCTCGTTTCGATATTTAAGTAAGGCCTACATATAATAGCAAAATTTTTATCAATATTACTAATAGGGAAAAAAAACAAACAATTTGCTACGAGTAATACCAACATATCACACAACATGTAACACATTATAATATATTTTCCTCCTCTTTGATGTTTTATAGACAAGACAAGTTCTCTTATATATCATAATAATATCACATAATGGTAAAAATGATATATTACGAAAACATATCCGGAAAAACATCTGAGATACAAACAAATAAATGTTTCACGTTATGAGGCGAGCATGAGTTGGGGACATAGACTTATTGCCGAATTCTCCAACTTGATTTATGTCCTTAATATTAATTAGTCTGCTGGAATTTCATAGCATTATACTGTAATATCAAATATCATTAATAACGAATAAAATGAGACATCTATTATAGTCAAAAAGTAGACCGATGAAGTATTTCTATCTAACACATTTAAACGAGCATTTTTATATACATACGAGTATAATCTTAATTTCCGAAACGGCTTCAACAAAGATAATATTTTGTATGCTCTTGCATAAATATTTCGGGTGCCATTACTCCATCATTTTTAGAAAACGTACAAATATTAAAAAGAAATACGTTTAACCAGGTACTAATTTACATTAAAATAAATAAATAGGAACAATATTGTACAATAAAACATTTCTATTCATAAAAGACTGCAACGGTTGTCCAGTGATTGGCAGATGTGGCTTCAAATTACGATGTCCTAGATTCAAGTGGTAGAGGTTGAACTTTTATTCTTATTTCAAGAATTTCTAAGCAAAAATTCTCAGCTTGGAAAACGAAATTTGTGGTGTTACTTGCCTGTCCCTGGGAGTAGCCATGCTTCCAAAACTTACAAATACTTCAAAAGGCGCTACAAAAGCCTAACATGACATTCCAAAAGTGTTTGCTAACTAACTAAAATGAACAGATTTTGAATTTGAATATGATTCAGCAGTCGGTCCTCGTTCAATAATGCTCATTAAAAAGCAAATATTAAACTCTAGGTTTGAATACTCCAACACAACTCAAATTTAAGTAAGTCTCAAGTCGACTTACTTGACAGTTTTCAATAGAAATCTGTCATAATAAGATGTAGACGTACCTAAGTCTGTCAATCCGTATTGGAGAAGCGCGGTTGGTTTAAGCGCAATTTCCCCTTTCGTGAAGAGCGAGAAATACGTGAGCGATAACAAATTTGAATTGAATTTGTAATATACTTAAACAACAATCAACCTTCATTGTTGTTCTGTTGTTCTCGGTACATACTTGAAGAAGGTAGATACGTTGAGATTGTTGTTTTGCCTCGAGATCGACAATACCTATTGTTGTGTAGCCACTGGAGAGTCTAAAGATTTATGCATCAATGTCTACGGAACAAAGGCTATGTTAATGCTGTTGAAAACACAAAGTGCTCTCACACCTAAAATGTTGAGATAAATTCTGTATAATTTGGTGAAATCTTAAGGTGTTTCCATAATAGGTATACAATGTACAAGATTTTTGATGTCGAGATGCATTACCTACAAATTTACTTGTATGTAGTAAAGCTTTATAATAGTGTCTGTCATCAAGAAACATTGCTGTATTTTAGACATCCGGCGAAACTATTTCTATAACTATAACTATTCTTTATTCATTACAAGTATTTTGTTCATCATTCGCGCGCGGTGCGCGGAAGCGAGTGCCCGTTGCGGAGTAGCGAGCGTGCGTTCATTGTCGCGGAGGCTGTGATATTATTTAACTACCTTCCTATTTGCGAGAAAAATGAGTGAGAAAAGTAAAGGTGGGATTATGTGCGGGAATGAAGGGGACGGTGAATACAGTAATATGAATTCACAAGAAGAAACAAATGAAGATGTAATGCAAGTTGAGTCCCCAATTTTAATGCGGTGCGATAAAAGATTAAGGAGCGATAGCGAGGAGGATGTTAATGAAGGATTTACGAAAGTAGAGAAAAGAAAGAAGCGGCTTTTCCGTAACTCTAAGCCTGAGGTAAGCGATTCGTTTGATATATGTATTACTTCAAATAATGTATTACCGAAACAGATTAGTCTTGCAAAATTTCTTCAATCGTTGAATGTACCAGGCATATTACGAGTTAAATATAAAAGCCCTTACAAAGTCATTGTGTCATTGGCTACGAAAAAAGATGCCGACTACCTTCTTAACTGCCCGCAACTGATTGATCTAGGTTATAATTGTCAATCTACCCTCGAAAGTAATTTATCGTATGGAATAGTGAAACAAATAGAACTGGAAATTAATGAGGAGGATTTAAAGAAAATCTTTAAGTGTGAATACGACATTGCCTCCGTTAAGAGATTAAGAAGAGTGGCAGATGACGGAAAATGGATAGAAAGCGAATCTGTGAGGCTTAGTTTTAAAAGTAGTAGCTTACCTAGCTATGTTTATGCATATGGATGCAGACTTAAAGTGGAGAGGTTTATATTTCCAGTTACGCAGTGCTCAAAATGTTCGAAGTTTGGACATCGGATGCGGGTGTGTCCAACGAATAAGACATTGTGTCCAAAATGTGGTGAAAATCATGCGAACTGTGAGACCAAGTCCTATAAGTGTATTAATTGTAAAGGCGCACATATGTCATTAGATAAATCATGTCCAGTATTTAGAAAAGAAAAGGAAATTCGAAATATTATTAGTGAATATGGAGTGCCATATCGTCAGGCTCTAGAAAACTATTTGAAGAAGCAGAAAGGGAGATCTCAGGATCAGGAAAAATACAATGAGACTGCGACAACGAGTGCACCATATTTTACCTCACATAAATTATCGTACAGAGATATTTTGATAAATAAAAATTTTGATGAAGCTGAAAATAAAAAAGCGGATAACACACATGATTTTGAGTTAGATAGTGATGGAGAAGAGGAATTAACTAGGTCTGAGTGTACTAAAACTAGAAAGAGAAAAAGAAAACAAGTGTATGAGAAGTGGGATTTTAATGAGAATATAGAGTCAGACCAAGAAAATAATGCAAAAGAGACAGAAATGGGAGAACATCATAAGAAAAAGAAGAAGAATACCTTTTCTTTTAAGCGTTTTTGGATGAAAATCAAGGCGGTATTATTGGCTGAGATGTCATTTGAAGAAAAAATTAAAATTGTAATGAAAATTGCGTGGGAAGAATTGTCGTTGGTGTTGGTCAATTTAGTGAATGATGGTTTTGTGCAAAGAATTTTTACGTATATATTAAATGGATAAGGTTTTTCAGGTAAATATAGCTCAGTGGAATTCACAAAGCTTAAGACCGAAAAAGGTGCCATTTGAATTATTGTTAAATAGAGAAAAAATTCACATTGCATTGGTAAGTGAAACGTGGCTTGAACCAGATGCTGATATTAATTTTAATGAATACAATGTTTTTAGAAAAGACAGATTAGATGCATATGGAGGTGTGGCAATTATTATACATAAATCTATCAAAACACACTTGTGTAATACGAGTTTTAATAATTTGGGTATTGAACTTATTCACATTAAAATATTTAACTGTAAATTTCTTAAGAATATTGTGTCCATTTACTGCCCATCTTCTGTACATACGACAAAAAATGATTGGGATGATATATTTTCTGCATTTCCTAAAGCATCGATAATAGCAGGGGACTTTAATGGGCATCACACTAATTGGTCCTATAAAAATGATAGTCGAGGTAAATATTTGTTTGAATCTTCTATTGAAAATAATTTAGTATCATTAAATAATGGAGAGGCAACGAGGGTAAAAATTGTAAATGGAGTATTACAGGAGACTTCCCCAGATATTACGTTTGCTACTACTGATATAGCCATCTATTGTAATTGGAAAACGACTAACGACAATTTGGGAAGCGATCATTTAGTAATTAAATGTTCGTTAATATATAAGGATACTTTAAATTTGACATCTAAACGAAATTTTAAGTTAGCAAACTGGAAGTCTTACAGGGAATGTCTAGATAAATTATTTACAATTAACTCTTATCCCAATGATATGCAGAATATGTATAATTTCTTTTTGCGTAATATAAATAGTGCGGCCGATTCAAATATACCAAAATACAAAATTAGTACCAATCCTTCTCAAGCTTTTGTACCGAAACATTATTGGAATCCCACCTTATCAAAACTTGTAGCTCAGAGACGGTTAGCTTTGAAAAATCTACGGCGTAACCCTACACCTAGTAACTTACAAAAATTGGAATCTAAAATATTAGAAGTAAAGCGTGTGGCTAATGAAGCTAAGTCCAAGTCTTGGGAAAATTTTTGCGACAGTATGGATGAAACAATTACAAGCTCAGAAATGTTACGAAGAATGCGTTGGATTAAGGGTCTTCGCAGTAGTCAATCTTATGCATCTAAACAACAGTGTGAAGAACTCTTGTGTAGTTTAGCGCCTGATTCTGTTCAATCACCACAGCCGGTGTTTTCATCCTATAATAGATGCCTTGAAACAAATTTTAGCATTCAAGAATTAACTAACTGTATTAAAAAGAAAGATACTGCACCAGGTGACGATGGTGTTACGTATACCATGATTTATAATCTTCCCACATGTGCTAAGGAATACTTACTTAAAATTTACAATCTTATTTTTTATTCAGGTGTTATCCCTGGGCAGTGGCGTAGAATACAAGTAGTTGCAATTCCTAAACCAGGCAACTCCAATAAGTTTAGACCTATTTCGCTAATTTCATGTCTATGTAAAATTTTTCATATAATGATATCTCGAAGAATAGAGTGGTTTGTAGAAAAAAATAAAATATTAGCCGACAGTACGCACGGTTTCAGACGAGCACAATCCAGTCTGGATTGCCTGATACGAATAGTTACACAAATACAAATAGGTTTCTCTGAAAATATGCCAACAATTGGCTGTTTTCTTGACATTGAAAATGCATACAATAATGTTTTGGTACATAGACTGGTTAATATATTAGATGATCTTGACTTAGGAAGTAAAATATGTAATTACTTTTGGCAATTTTTAAGTGAGAGGCACCTTGTAATTAAAAATTCCTATACTCAATCTGAAATGGTAAGATGGACAAACAATGGTTTAGCACAAGGAGATCCAATATCCCCACTCCTTTTTAACTTAGCAACATTTCAGATCAGTAGGTTGATCAAAAATATATTCATATGTCAGTATGCGGATGATTTTGTGCTTTATTCACAAAATACAAGCCTAAGGGATTGTACTAACAAAATTCAAAGCTCATTAGATATATTTATTAGCGTTTTAGAACAGTTAGGTCTAGAAATATCGGTAAGTAAATCTAATTTTTGTGTATTTAGCAGACGGCGGCGACAAGAACAGGTTAATTTGTATATTCATAATCAAACTATTTCATCCTCTAATAATGTGAAGTATTTGGGTATATGGTTGGATCGGTCGTTATTATGGAACAAACATATCAATGAACTAATTATTAAAACTATGAAAATATTGAACGTATTAAAAATTTTATCTGGACCTTCTTGGGGAGTGCATCCTAAGCATTTGAGAAAACTCTATATATCTTTACTTAGGAGTAGACTTGATTATGGGTGTTTTTTATACGATAATAGCGCAAAAACTAATTTATATAAACTGGATAAGATACAAAATCAAGCATTACGTATTATAGGAGGATTTATTAAAACTACACCAATTCATGTAATGGAGTCAGAGATGTGTTTACCGCCACTGAGTCTAAGAAGATATTACTTAGCAACAAAATTTTGTTTAAGAATTCTAAGCGGGTCAAGAAACACAACTGTAAAGTTATTAAATAATTGTTTTTCTTTGTGTCAACATAAAACTTTTTGGCAAAGAAAAAAGATCCCATTAGTACCTATGATTTATAACGAAATTAAAACCGAAAAGGTGCACTCATGCTGTCCTATACAAATGTTCTCTCTGAGTACTTGGGTTTCGTATATCAATGTTAGCAAAGTTATACATACAGACTTGGACAGTATTAAGAAGGCTAAGAAATATTATGAGGAAAATATACTTAGAAATCAAATATTACAGGAACTAAGTAGGAAGTATGGTGATTATAATAAATTGTTTACCGATGATTCCAAATCTGATAAAGTGGCAGGGGCGGCATTTCACGACTTTGACTCCAACACTTGTAGTTTGTTTAAAATTAACGAAGATGTGTGTATTATGTCGATAGAGTTGTTTGCAATCTCAGAGGCTATATCATATGCGGTAGCTTCTCAGTATAACAAAGTTGTAATATTTACTGATAGTAAAAGTGCCTTGCAGCATTTAGCTCGGTGCGCCTCTGGGCTCAGAGGTGTTCCGGTAGCGTATGCTATTTTAGCAAGGATTAATGAAATTTTGTGTGACGCTAGTATAGAGTTGAGATTGCAGTGGATACCATCGCATATAGGTCTAAAAGGAAATGAGAAGGCTGACTTGCTAGCAAAGAGTGCATGTTCGGAAGGGAGTGAGATATACATTTTGCCAAGTTATTCTGAGGTAATGGTGAAATATAAAATTAAAAATCATGACTTGTGGAAAGAATATTTTGATGAGCGTTCCAAAGAAAAGGGAATTTGGTACCGAACAATACAGGGTCAGCCTTCTCAAATCCCATGGTTTCAGACAGGGAGATTAAAAAGATGTATAATTAAAATAGCCCATAGATTACGCTCTGGACACATTCCATCAAATAAATTTGCCTTTTTAATGAAGAAGTCTGAATCAGCGAACTGCGACACGTGCGGAGTAGTTGATGACGTCACGCACTTTTTGATGGAATGTGTTCAAAATGATTTGAAAAGAAAACGTGTATTAAGTGATTTTAAGTTAAATGTTTACGATATTGGATTATTTAATACTATTTTAGCTTCCCCAATGTCAAGGGAAGCTAAAATGGTATATGAATTTTATTTTAAAAATTAGTACATTTATGTTTCGTTATTTAAGTTTAAGCTAGTCAGTAGCATTAATTGACGGTATTTAAGTTTAAGTTACTATAGGGCTGACATGTTTGAAAAAATAAAAAGCCCTTAAAAATTAAAGAATAAAAAAAAAAAAAAAAGTATTTTGTTTTAGTTTAAGTAAATTCACCCATGACTTCTCTTGACTTTTTCAAGTTTATTTGCATATTTTATTAGTGGAATTTCTTTAGTACACTTTTTTTTTCCCTGTAGGGGGGGAAATCCTCATGGACACCCTTGGGTAGTGCCGGACTCTTACCGGTTAAAAACCCCACCTACCTTCAAAACGTGTTAGTGTTCCTGCCTTTCAGCTTGCCACTAATGTCGCAGTCAATTCACATCTGTTGTCTCTCATCTTTCTCTTTTGTCTTCATTATATATTCTAGAAAGCTCCCGATCGGCTCCTATTCCTCAATAGATTCCAACATACATTCAATTAAACTTTCTACTCTCAATTCCTGTCCTAGCTTTTTCCTTAATTTCTCTCTTTCATCGTTAAAACGGGGACAATAAAACATAGTGTGCTCAGCGGTGTCGTTGGGGTCTATACATTACATACATTTGGAGCAGTCCCTTTTCTTGATGCGGGTGACGTACTGCATAAAAACCCCATGACTCTTGAAGCACTGAGTCATCCGAAAAGTTATTTGGCCGTGCTTCCTTTCTATCCAGGTTTTTATATTTTAAACTGTATGTGCAGCGCCCATTCACAGATTGATCCCATTCACGTTGCCATGCCTCCAAAGTCCTTTCTCTGGCGAACCTCTGGTGCTTTAACCTCATAGGTGCATGCTTTTTCCGTGCTAGTAAATGGGCCGGAATAAAATTTGCAAGTTTACGAGAGCAGCATGAGTGGATACGATTCGGTATGCATAACATGTTCTTAAAGCCATTGTTCTCTGTAAGCCCAGTACCATTTTTTTATAGACTTCTTTTTCCATGGCCGTAACCCAGATTGGCGCTGCATACATGACTACAGATTGCAGTGCCAGAGCTAGTGTTTTTCGTTTTCGGGAGCTAGATCCCCGCGTGTTAGGTAGCATACTGCTGAGTGCTTTAACAGTTTTTTGAGCTTTTTACATGCTGCGTTTATGTGTTTGTCAAAATTCAGGCGTGAATCTAGGGTCACACCTAGATAAGTCACAGAGGAGATAGGTGCTACTTCTTTAGTACACTGCAATTTCTTTAGTAAGTACTTTTATATATGACCCAATAAAAAGTTCTACTAAACTAATTACTATTATCTTACTACCAATATCCTCTTACTCTTTTAGCTTACTTCCCAATCTCTAAAGCACAATATTTTATAAGTACCCTTTTGACTCCATACTTCTACTCAAACTATAATTAAAAAACATATTAACAGAAAATTTGCTATTCTTTATTAACTTCGTGCATAAGTAGTGTATACCACTAGTCTAAGAAAAAATATGTTCAAATTATTAATCGCATATTCCTTAGTTCTAACAGCCTAAATAGTAATTACGTACATAATCTTTGTTTGTAGACTCTCCTATAATACGGTACAAAGAATCTTCACGTACGCTTATCTAGACTTCACTCGGTCTCAATCCATTACCTTTACTCACACATCTCCACCAGGTACCTTTGATTTATCGCTAAATTTTCTATCGAGTACCTACCTTTGATAAAGCGCGAATTTGCGGCAAGACTAGGCCTAATATATTATTTAGTACTCAGACTCTTTATCGATCACTATCAGGTGCTAAAGGAATTTCACACTATGTTGTTTTTTTTTTCGTTCAATATTTAAAACGGTCAAATTAGTTATACATATACACACATAACAGCCATGTTTATTTTTAAACGTGACTAATATTACTGTCTTACTTCTGAGCTTAATCCCGGGCTAGAAGTATATAAAACAATATTTGTATTTAAGTTCGAAACTTTTACCTTGAAGATACTGGTCCTTTATTTAAGGGCTTAACATAGAAAAAATATATAATAAACACGACTATGAGTACAAGTACCTTCACTTTTGTTTGTTTATGGAACTTTTACATCTTAATTATATATTTTGTGGCTTAGTTACATATACGGCCCAGTAATGTCTGCCATAAAAGCACAATAGGATTCGTAGGTACCCAGGGCTCGTTCTTTTCTTTTATGTTTGATTTGTTTGCCCTAAGACAACCTTGTTTCGGCAAAACTCTTTTCGACAAAAAGGGCCTATGGTACATATAAAGCGTTCATATATAAAAAACAGAGTAATTGATATAACGGCGCTTGCGGTGTCGTATTGTTTTTAAAAATGATGACGTCAGCATTGCTGACATCATTGTTATTAAAACCTTCATGATTCTCCATGTTATAGTAATTTAAACACTTATTCTTTCAATAATCACTTTATTGAGCTTAAGTTCGTATAATGACAAACAAGAGCTCCTCACACTTCGACTGTCTACGGTTGAATGCCCGGCGCGGCGATATTCACTCGTATTTATACTCAGTCGAAGAGTGGGGTAGTTACAAATGTTTTGCAAAGTAATTAAATAACAATCATTTATGAAAATATTATTTGAAAACGTTATTCAGATTGATTTTAACGCTAAACAATAAATAATTAATAATAATAGTTTAAGTAACTAGTGTTGTTGCGCCGATAGATATAATTAGGTTCCATTAGTGTCTTGTTCGTAGCATATTTTAGTCAAACCGCATTCTAACTACAATTTATATATGTACAGGAGTCATGTGAATCAGCCGTTACCAAAGGTATGTACGTTTCGAAGCGTTTCGCTTCGGCAAATTAGCGAAGCGTAAAATTACTGCCATTCACAGTGGGGTCTAATCCCTGAGTGTAAAGTTCACAGTGATCGTGAAGAGCCCGTGTTTTATTCCGAGATTAAATCTAAATGTTTAATGACGTTTAATTCTATAAAAATTTAAATGAAAACGTTCAGGCTATCAAATACAAGAAAGAGTTAGATTAGTTTTCATTTGAATATCTTATTCCATGGATTCACCGTGCGGGTGCTTGGTCCATCGCGTGGCTGAGAGTAAGCTGAGGCTAAGAATGGAGCCCGAGACTTATGACACGAGTGTAGGTTTATAAGGGATTTCATTAGTGATGCGTGTCAACACTCAACTCCTCTGTTCATGTTATTCTCTTTGCCCAGCCTAATTTAGAAAGATCCTATTAGAGCAGCTTTGGATAGTCATTCTAATTATGGAGCTTACTGTATTTGTAATAAGGCCAAGGTCTTTTAGCAGGTTATAGAGTGATTTTGCTGGTATACCTTCTGCGCCTACAGTCAGTTATAGCCATTTTTAGAAAGGTCATAATATTTATTCACTCTGAATACATGGTTTTTAGGAATGTTTGTTGCTCTCGGTAATGTAAGTTCAACAAGTACTATGCGTTTGATTTAATAAAAAAGGCTTAACGCAACGTAAGCCTCATTTTGTGAAATGTTTAACCTTTTTTTACTCGTGTGTTAATAGCCTACTACAAGGCACAGAACTTGTTACTCGTGGTTTTTTTTTTTTGTAGCGTAGACCAACCACCATACTTCATTGCGGATGGACGTGCTACAATGATTGAATATTTTACCATCATTTAAGTTATTTAGCATAATGACCAAAAGCCTGAACGTTTTCATCTAGATTTTTATAGAATTAAATATCATTAAACATTTAGATTTAATCTCGGAATAAAACACGGGAACTTTATACTCAGGGATTAGGCCCCACTCTGAATGGCAGTAATCGATGGCTAAATGGTGCTCTCCAAAGTACGTCTGTGGAACACCACTAACTTCCTAATTCCAGGGCTTCGATTGATAATTTAAAAAAAAATTTAAGAATACTTTATAAGAAATATAGCGTATTTCATATTCTGACCCAAGATTCGAACCCAAGAACAGGGCATTATTAGATACCTTAAATGTTTATATACATACTACACAATATTAGAACACATTTTTTAATAAATTTATTTACATTTTTATTTTCCTTTAAAGTTGTAAGGGAAAATTTCATTTTAAAAATTTTGATTGAAAATTTAAAACTGATAGAAAACCGAAAAAATACACTTCATTTTTACCACTCACCTGAGAGATATAATCATAATACTAAACCTTCATATTATCTCCCTGCATAGAATTTCAGCTTGGAACGGAAATTGAATTTGAAAAATGATATTTTCTTCGCGGGTACTTCAATATTTTCGTCGTTTCATTGAATACAAAATATACTTTCCTAAATATATCGGATTATCCGATAAGTTATCTTTACGCTGTAGAAGAGTTCTTTAAAAATATGTAAATATAGTACGAGGATACAAATACAAGACTTAGTTAGTCTATGTGTCTTCGATCGAGAGGTCCTGGGTTCGCATCGTAGGTAGGTTGGGATACGGAATAACTCTATAATTCTAATAATAATACGGAATAGTGTTTGATTCTTCTATGAAATTTTCAGTACATTCCAAGCCCGTAGTCGGGAAGGAATCTATTCGTGTAATTGTCAAGACGTAATGTCACAATTTCTTAAAAATAAACTGAGACTGAACACTGACAACTTCCTAACTTTAAGTAAATACAGAGAATTTCCTAAAAGAAAAATAATCCGATTAAATTCACCCAGGACTAAATAATTTTTATTTATTTATTTATTCTTAATTTGTATACCACAAAGAAGAAAAACATGGAACATAGAACAATAAGTAGAACAGGCAGCCTTATCGCTTAATAGCGATTTCTTAAAACATTAGGACACTAGGATTTTTTAGTTGTCAACGAGAGCATATCAAATATACCTATCGATATTACTTTCTCCTTGCACAAAATATCGGATGTGCATGCCGCCACAAAATTCGATTAGAGGTCTTGATCCAGTAAACTGCCAGTACCTCTTCCAGGTCAGTGAGATTACGTCTTATACTCACCGGATTACGTCCTAGCAGTAACTTCTACCTATCTATATTACAAGTAAATACAGAATACGTAATAGTACGAGGTATAACTGAATTGGATTGTCTTTCTTCCAAAATCATTAAAAAAGAAGAAGAAAAAATGTCATCTTTAACATAATATTATCTCTTAGGAATAATATTGGGTAGTTATATATTCGCTCTTCGATATTAGTGGTACCTAGAAATCGTACAAGATGAATCTACAAGACCTTTCCATGAACGCAATACAAAATATAATACGATTTCCTCAAAAGACCGATTCAGTAGAAATACTGAGGTTTTTAGTTGAATTAGAATAAATTTAAAAATTATTGAATGTTGCAATACGGTAAATAAAACTGCTTACATTTTTAACCTTTTGAAAAACATACTAGGACGGAGGTGGTTCCACCCCCCGGAAGTTCTCGTTCCCGTGGGAATTCGGGATAAAATGTGGCCTGTGTATTATTCTGATATGTATGCTATATTTTTGTAAAGTTTCATCAAAATCCATTCGGTAGTTTTTGCGTGAAACAGTAACAATCATCTTCCCATCCATACGTACTATCTTCCGGCTTTATAATATTAGTAAGGGCTATAAAAAGGAACCCGTCATACCTTAGCAGCATGTTAACCTCAGTCACTTGTCTTGTTTTATAAATATTTACGCACCATTAAAATCTGTCGCATTGACGACTATTAAATATAAAGTTAGCTTAACAACATTAAGCCGGAATTTTGTTATAGGTATACGAAGATAATTAAAATGTCCATTTAAAAATGTCACGTGGAAGGGATTAAAAGTGTGAACATTGAAAGGTCTCGTGACCTTTGAATGTTCACAGTTTCACACACATCGAGTAATGAATGCATTGGCATTCAATTTCCGAACGATTTCATCTTAACGACAGAGAGCCGCCGCGCGCCGCCCGCCGGTCAAACGCCATTTGCGTTAAACGTTTTATGGAACTTAAGCTTCGTGCTCACTGATGATAAAAATACAGTAATATTATCATTATGTCATTTAAACGGTTCGCTACCATCTATACATATAAATAAAATTGACACTTTAATTTGAAACAATTGTTAGTAATATTGAAACAAAAGTTTTTTTATATGATATAATGCATATGAATATACGGTACATACACCAAAATAATATTTTTTACAATTTTTGTCTGTCTTTCTGCCTGTTGGTCTGTTTGTTCCGGCTAATCCCTGAAACTGCTAGTGGGATTGTAAAAAAAACCTTTTGAATATGATAGCCCGACTGACGAACAGGAATTACGCGGTTGAAACCGCAGGCGACCGCTAGTGTAAGCATAAATATGAATAAGCAGCAACGTAGTATCAAACTTCCTAATCACCTTACATAGATTTTTTCCTCTACAAGTTTGTCCCTGATTGCAATCACACCTGGTTGTAAGTGATAAATGTAAGATGGAAATGGGCTAACTTGTCAGGAGTAGAATGAAATCCACACCCCTTTCAGTTTCTACACGATATCGTGCCGGAACGTTAAATTTCTAGACGTTTAGCGGTACGTCTTTGTCGGCAGGGAGCCTTAAAAAAATCTCAACTGGCTCAGTTGAAAATCGATCTCAGGACCTGCGTCTATTAATTCCACTGCGCATACCACTGCGCTACGGTGGCCTTCAATAAGTGAGTTCTGACCCCACTGTGGGCTATTCATATAGGCCGATTATGATGAGCTTCTGCAAATAAACGTAGGTGTATTAAGCATGTACATGATGAAGTAAAACGTCAGCACGTAAAGTCATAACATAAATCCCAACCAAAGTTTGTAAAAGCTTTTGAGAGTAATATTCAGATTTAACCCTGTTATTTTAATATGATGGAACAAAGCTAGAATACAGAATAAATTAGTGTCACGAAACTGGTGTCCCCAGTTAGTCCAACTATAAATGACAAAGAACGGGAGATAATATGAATAGTTACGGTACAGATACTCGAAACCAAATAGTTTGGATTATCTGTACCAAACATTTAACTTCAATATTCGTGGCTGTTAGAATAATATTATGACTTTTTACCCGACTGCATCAGAAGGAGGGTTATGTTTTTCGAGCGTATGTATGTATGTATGTATGTATGTATGTATGTATATATGTATGTATGTGTGTATGACCATTTCTTTGGAACGCGCTACAGCCTAAACGGCTGAACGGATTTTGACATGTGAGGTGTCGTTGAATTTGTCAAAATTGTGGTAGTAATATAGGCTATATAAATTTTCAAAATGGTGGCTGTAAATGGGGGCAAAAAGGGGGGATGTGTGTATTTTTTTCTCTTATCTTAGCAATACGGGTACCAATTGAAAGTTTGTAAAAAGACCATTTCAAAAATATAAATATCATATCATGTTCATATTACTTTTTTAACAAAAAATGGCTAAAAGTGTACTAAGTTTACCGTCTCATTTCTATACCAAAAACTAAAAGTAAAAAGTCTCAAATAAAATTATTATTATAAAAACGAAAAACCCGACTGCTTAGAAGTTATGAACTGAAAAGAGAAAAACAAGGATCACTATATCTGTATATAACATAACTTCTAAGCAGTCGGGTTTTTTGTTTTTAAAATAATAATTTTATCTTTAAATATATTATGGATGTTAATATGGATGATTATATGGATGTTCAGTAGAAGGGGCAATTATTTGGATGGATATTAAATAGAAGAGGCGATTTTCTTCTGTAAATTAATAAATTAATTTCTTTTGTTATTGTTTGGAGTTACTTTTCTTGGCACGTGGTATGTCAGACCATAGATTACAATAAAAAGTACAAGGTCCGACACACACCGTCTATTTGACTACATCAACTCTTTCACATAACACAATCCGTTGACAACGTAACGTAACGTAATGTTTCATGAAAAGAAAATTTATGGTCATATTCTTGCAATGGGGAAGTGAAAAGATTATACCTGACTATATTCCAGCTAGACTGGTTTATTTTGCTTACTTCCACAGTGTGATGTCTTATGGCATCTTGTTGTGGGGAAAGGCTGCTGACATAAATTCTGTCTTTATACTTCAGAAACGAGCGATTCGGTCGATTTATAAACTTAAACCACGCGAGCCCCTTCGTGTCAAATTTAAAGAAATAGGAATTCTTACAATAGCTTGTCAATACATATTCAATAAACTAGTCTTTGTTAAACAAAATATTAATATGTATAAACAGAAAAAGGATTTAAACGATCGTCTTCCTAGAAATAGACATAAGTTAGTCTCTTTATCTATAGTATCATCTTAGACAAAGAGAGATAAAGACGACGTCGAGGCAGTCCAATTTCGTTTCACAGCAGACAGTGAATTGGACATAGTAATAGGATCACAGAAACCTAACTTGTTGAACATATAGGAACACAGAGTAATGTAGGGTACACAGAGTAATTGACAACCCTAGATTGTATTTTATTTGGGGTAATAACTGCCAGGAGCGTTGCGTTAACTATAATTACTTAAGAGTAGAGGTTAGCCAGTACGCTATACCCACACACTAGACCATATTTGTTTCTGAACAAATTAAATCCCGGGTAAACGTTGGTCATATGAAATTAATACGAACATTTCAAACTTTGGATATTAAAACTTTAGCAACGGAACATATGAGACGTGGTAAAATATAACAAACATTTAAATAAAATACTTTTTTAGGTTTTGCGGCAATCATTTTACCGTATCTGCTTGCCGTAATTTTACTGCGTTAGTCAAGTGGTCAGCTTATGTGGCTTCACATCTCGAGGGTTTATCTGTTTTGTCCTGGGAGTCTTAGGTAAAACAATGAAAAGGATTTTTCACAGAATTGTTGTGTTAAACGCTCGTGCTTGTTAGTTTTTATTAACATCTGATAGAGATCGTTATATAATCAAACATTATCACTTTAATCCCGCCAATCCGCATTGGACAGTTTTTTAGAGCATGAGCTCCATTTTCCCTATTATTTAGAAGGCTTGGCCTCTTGGTGGATCATTATAAATGGACTGATGATAAATATTACTAACGAACATTTTGCGGAGTTGAAAAGTCCTAACTCCGACAGATTAGGATTTTATATTAAACATACATACAAAACATCACGCCTTATTCCCGTAGGGGTAGGCAGAGACCACATCCCTCCATTTGCCACGGTCCTTGCATACTTCCTTAGCTTCTTTCATACAAGTTTGTCGGTACTCTTGACCTGGCCATTATTTAAAATGTCCTGAATTTGGTCCAATAACATTCGCCTAGGCCTTTCCCTTCCCCTTTATATTATCTTTAAATGAACTACTCGTTCAAAGATACTTTTTCAGCAATTATTTTAAAATTAATGTAGAATCTGATTTCCGAAAATGAGTCATGCGATTTTCATAAAATTTTGTATGCAGAGTATTTCGAGGGCAAATAAACGATCTACCTGGGTATATTATAAGAAAACGTATAATTTCTAAAAAAAATACCGATCAAAGCAAGACCCACCGGGTACTTTTATTTTACGAGAGACACATCGATAAATCCTTTATGTATCGATAGTCAGATGACATCAAGTACAATTAAGAGTAGAAATAGCACACAGAATTCGTGTATGTCGATTTTCAAATAATTCTTTTACATTAGAATTTTACTTTATCTCTCAAAAATATATTACTTCTCACACAAAAATACTCTGTATTTCTCTCACAAATGCTCATTCATCGCCACATTAACTGAACAAGTGACTTCGCTCGCAAAACTGTAACGAGAGCTATTTGAGTAAGCTCTTTTGTTACAATGTTACAGTTTTATAATAGCTTTTAAAATGGTTAATGTAGACGTAAGATTTCCAGCGGTTTACTTTAGATCAAGTTTCCAAGCAGGTGGAGCAAGTTTTCTAATAAATCTTATACCTGTCTGAAATATTTTAAAGAGGTCCTAGGTACCTAATCACTACATCAGTACAGATAGGTTATAATATTGTCTAAGCAGCATTTTGTTTTCGCTTATTCGATCAAGTTTATGTTTTGTCTGCCCATTTAGGATTTTTGGGATAGTAATATGTTTATCAGCGGTATCCAAAAAGAAGGAAACAAGAAAATATTTTTTCAAAATGCTTTAATATATAATATCGTCCGACATTAAATATCTACTCGATACATTATATAGTGGGTTATAACAATTCAGAGAACATGGTCATTATGAGCCACTTTGTTCTTATATTTTAATATTATAAGCCAGTACTTGACTGCATTAACATCTGATAGTAAGCGAAGATGCAGTTTACAGTTAAACGCGCTTGCCTAGAAGTTGCCTTTTCACTCTCAACTTGAACATACTGTCTCACCTGCGAGACAGCTTTTATGATCATATAAACTGAATATAATGAGGTTTGTAAGTTGATAGTTAAAATTTTTAAATAAAATTAATTTTCTTTTTTTAGAGCGTTTAAATAAAAGCTTGTTTTAAAAAGGTATTTGCTTTTAATTTATATTAATTATTAATATCATCCCAGCCCTAGCGGCTTTTCTATTCTAAAATTATCCTTCTTCCGACTACTAAACGGTTAATAAGAAAAACAAAGAGAAATGTACTGGCGTTCAAAAGCTCTTATATCAATTCGAATACAGAGAATTTCAGTATTTGGAGTTTAAATAATATATTGGAAATGTGAAACCAGAAACCGCCATCTGACTTCGGATTTAAAATTAGCATATTTCAACCTTAATTATTTCGCGTCTGGAATAAATTGTATTTTGTGGAACATGCTAATTTACTTTTGGGAGCCGCCATTGTCGTAAGAGTTTAACCCTTAACCCCATACACATATGGGTGCAAATCAAATGTCATTAGAGATTACGATATATCATAATTTGCCATAGCCTTTGAAAATTTAATAAGAGCTTGTCATTCTAAGAATTTATGAAGGGCTTATGTTATTACGTCTTTAGGAAATTCTTTATTGTTTAACCTATTAAATATAATTGCTTATTAACGTATAATATTTATGTTTATTTAACATTAGAAATGAAAATATGACTACCAACTATTTAAGTCTTTCCTATAACCTAAATAGGGCCTTCAAAATTCATCTATTCAATTTGGCAGATGACACACCTCCTGGCTCAAAAATTTGCACGATTGGTACGATATGAGCACAAGATAGTTGTTCCGAGCTGCCGCCTAAGTTTAAGATAGCCTTGATGATCACTAACCTCCGTAGAAGAGATGGCACTTGAAGAAGACGAAGAAGAAGATGTACGTGGATCTCCTCGGCGTCAAAGTTGGTGAAATAAACTGTAAAGCACATTGATGGTCGATTTCCCACTAAATGGACCGACAACATCAAATGACTTACTTGTATGGAGCCAGTTTGATTGCATGCGGCTCAAGACCGTGATGGTTGAAAGTTCTTAGAATAGTACGTGTCCAGCAATGGACGACCAACGGCTGATAATGACGATGAAGATGGCTTTCATAAACTAACGTGTTTATTAATATAAATAAAAAGCTTATAAACGAAATGTTAGCCACCATTAAACACATCTCACCAGTAATTGGTTGGCGATAACAACAAACAATATTAATATAATTGAATTTCTCTCGCAGCCCGGTCAAGGGGCGTCAGTAATGGAATCTCGGATGTCTAGTGCAGTTGGTTTACTTTAGACGCGATTGAAAGGGATTTCCCGGTCAATACTTTATTTAGGACCCGTGCTCCTTTTTTCCTCGCCTTTGTGATCCTATTATGCTGTGAAAATTTTCCTGTTTTGGATTCGTTTACATAAAAAAATATTTGTTAAAAAACCAATTTCTAACGCCTTGACAAAGTATAAAAATAAACATCTGTTACATTATATAAGTGGCTCTGTTCTATTCGAAATAAAAATTAGTTAATTCAAGTAGGCTATTAGACAAGCATTTTTAAAAGTTAAATCCCTCAGTGGTGACTCTACTACTGGTTCGGAAAACAACCTTATAAACGTTGGTTACCAACTTACCATCAGGAACATTATTTGCTTGATCCGTTAATTATAATTATTATAAAAATAAAAAAAAAACGAAAAAATAAATAAGAAGAGCAAAAAAAACTTGTCCGATGTTTTTTTACTTAATACAACGATTGTTCAAATAAAACGTTAGGTGTAGGTTGCTAATAATAAAGTCACGCTATTTCGTATTAAAAAGTTTATTATGACAATTTTACCTCTAACGTTGCGTACTCGAACTCGGGCCCTCGTGATGCGATACCATATTAACTAACCCAGTTAGATCTACAATTTTTAAAAACAAATCAATCTTGTCATATCCAACTCAGACTGCTAATTCAATTTCGTTGAGTAAACAATAAAAGCTTCCCTAATAAAAAAATAATATTCCTTTCTACGCTTTATATAATAAATGTATTTCCAATTACTGTATTTGTAAAGGTACACAAAGGTTTTTAGATATGAATAATATCCCTGCCTCCGCGTCTTATTAGCCTGTGTATTGTGTAGAATTAATTTTATGTTCTCTTAACAATACACAACATTATGCTTATTTATAAAAAGAAAATTGCCGTGACGTTTACGATGGTACCTACTGATGTAGGTACGGTACTTACTGGGTCAAATGTAACGTCCCTTTTGAAATTTATTATGGATCGAATGTTTCTGATGATTATTAAATTTGATAGACTTTTAGAAATTTTATAAAAGCTAAAAATTTTTCAGTACCTATATGCGTTGTAGCGCCTATAGTAGGTATATATTTATGGTATGGAAGAATTGAGTTTCGACCATGATGGCTTGATTCCTAATCGTCCAAGTGTTAAACAAGATTTTACAAATGACGCAAGACACCAAATATCTTCCGAAGTTTTATATTTATGTATATTCGTATAAACACTATATATTTACGTTAAATGATTTTTAGTTTGCCAGTTTTTACCTGTGAGAGCAAGAGGGGTTGGTGTAGCAAAGCTATCATAAAAATAATTTAGTTTAATATTTAATAAAATATTTATTTATTTACATATTTTTATACTAAAGAACCCATCATTACAATCTCTTTCAAAGAAGCGAGACCCTAGTACTGTAAATAAGTACAAAGTCCATTACCCGGAGCTATTGAGGCTTAAATTGCGTGAGAACTAATCAAAACTATATTTTCTTTGCGGAAAACCAGAAAATCAAAGTCCCCTATATTTCCGCGAGGCATTACTCGTGGATTTCCGTCGACCCGTGGGGTCAGAGAGATAAATTATCCTTTAACTTATTACCTGTAGCTGAATGCCCGGTCTCCCCTGTCGAAAAGTGGATATAGATGGGCACCGCTTTCACATGGAACGTGACTTTTGTGAGTGGAGTGTTACCAGTAGATATCGAATCTGATAAATTAAACATTAAAAGAAATAATCAAGTACAATTTTGCTACAATATTTTTTATATTAAACTGGTTTACTTATTAAGTTTGCTACTGAATAACTAACATTTAATTGTATTTACTCAGAATTACAAAATTCATATTATTTTAAAATAATTGTTAATACTGTTACCACCCAGGGGTCTACGATTGACAAAAGAACCACAACAGAAGAACATTTTTTTATTAATCTCAGGCCTGCATACCTACCATCAACTATAATAGCGACTCAACTGTAGATCTAAACTGAATTGCAGTTTAGGTTATTATTACGTAATAACGTCAGCTGAGTGCCTAGTGTGAGCTTTCACCAAAACAAGAAAACTTCACATTCGCGTAAAGGCAAATTTTATATGGAATTGGAGTGGATTTAAAAAATTTTTTACAAAAAATAAAAACGCCTTCAAAACGCACTAAAAAGTAAAAAATAACTATGGAAGTGTCAGTGTCATATAAAAATTGCGTTTACCGTTCTCGATATCGAGGCGGTAAAATCTTACACTAGCCACACTGGTCGGTTTTGGTCTACAGTTGAGTTGCTATTATAGTTGATGGTACGTATGCAGTAAGGAACCTATCAACCGCAATAATGATCTGGCTGGGCATCTTATAGCCCTTCCAGTCCATCCCAACAACACTGGGAGACGTTTTCAGATTCACCGTCAATAAGCCCCCACTATCTTGAACACTCGTTCCTACTGCCGTCTTCACTGTTCGAAAACTCGCTGTGAACTCTGTAGAATGTTGTAATTTTTTCTTCTGCATACAAAATTATTCGAATTATTCCACGTTGTTTTAACTATTTCTTTTTTATAATTGCATTTTCTTTTAATTGGAATTCAGTTTCTAATAAAAAATCTTTTACTTGCTAAATCCTTTGGGAGATCGTCTGTAACAATAGGCTCAGAAGTTAAAATCTCAATCACGTCCCTTTTAAACAAAGAACCTCACCATAATCTGTTAATTCTTTCAGCTTTCACCGTAGACGGATACACGATCACAGCAGATATCATTGTATGTGCCTATTATTGTTTTTTTTATATTTTTTAACTCATTTTTATACAATCTACATAATAAAATACATCAAGTAAGTACCATAAAATAAAGCGAATTTAAAAAAGAATAATTGTAGTCAACTCTGCATTTCTGAGCGCCGAGTAACAATGGACGCGTATTATAGTATAGGAGCTCAAGATACTAATAAGGGGAAGTATTTAATTAAACTTCAAAGTCTCCACAGTTTTTATTACTTACTCTGAATAGACAATGACTTTATTGGAAGATGTAACAAAATTCCATTTAACCAACTTACATTTTACTCAATTTTTAAATGGATACTAAATTTTTTATCATGAAAAATGTATTCATTGTTTTGTTCTATTGACAGAACCAAGAAAATTACATAATATTTTGGTTATTTATTCTTGAAAATATGTAAGTAAATTTTTTGGAGATTTTAAAAATTAAAATAATACGTAACGTAAAATAAGACGTAAGTCTAAACTAAAGCTGAAGTAGTCACTGACAAAATCGAGGGAACAAGAATCCTTGGACAGGCTCCGAGATGATGGACGGAACAAAATACTAAAAGAAGCACCCATTCTTAATGTCATTCGTGCACTGACAAAAAATTCGTGTGGTTCAAATCCTCAAAGCTGAGAATACGAAAGCTCTAGAAAAAAATATACATAAACTCAGTTATAACATTACAAACAATCGTAAAAAATTTGAAAAGCTTCCTTTATTCGTTATCACATATGCACCGTGAACTCCTACACTATCATACAATACACAATACGAGTGTAGTGGGCGGAAATTTAATACTTGAAATTACTATTTAAAAAACTGCGCACATGCAAAATGGCTTACGTGTATTTGTCATACGTTTTTATAGTGAGCATACATCGTGAAATGAAAATCCGACGTTTTATGTTATTCATTTATTTATATAGTCAAAGTTATATACTTGCTTCTTTTTATTACCTTCTGTAACGATGTAGTGTAAGTCGAGCGTTGTGTATTGCATTGAGTAACTGTTATTTTGTTTAAGTTTATTATGCACTACAGAGAATTTTATTTTTTGGGAGAGAAGTCATTTACATTTAGGTGTTTAGAACTTAAACTTATCTATACTAATACTAGCTGTCGCTCGCGACATCGTCCGCGTGAAAACCTCTTAGGTACCCTTCCAATTTTAAAGACAAACTTTTATATAAAGTGTGTTCATTCCCCTCTCCCCCTCTGCTCTCTCGGTGAAATATTTTTTTAAATCGGATCAGTAGTTCTGAAGATTAACCCCGACAGATCTTTATTTACATACTTACGAACTTTACCTCTTTAGAATATTAGTATAGATAATAAAGCTGAAGAGTTCTCGTCGTAAATCGTATAAAAATCCGATCAGCAGTTTTTGAGTTTAGTGCGACCAGACAGACTGACAGACGCACCAGGGTGACTTTGTTTTTTTAATATGTACTAATAATATGATTTGTTTATGATTCTAAACTTATACTTAACTTATACTTATACTTAACTTACTTAACTTAATATTTAATTTATTATTTGTTTGTAACAATCAACAGGAATATGCATAGTTTAGAAGTAGCAATTTAACAAATCGCATTATTTTAAAGTTGCACTTAAGCTAACATGACATGCACTAATCCTTCTACATCGTTTATAACAACAGTTTGAAACCTCGTTGTTTCGACGTTCGAAACTTTCTAAGCTTAATTACCTACAACACTTCCTTGAACATTTCACAACAACAGATTGTAAGCAATAATAGTGAGCTCCAACACATTTCATGTTTCTGATAATGAAGCCGCAACTTTAAATTTTTAACAATTTATTTTTACAAATTAATTTCTTTAAAAAATTTTTTAATTAAATGCTGTAAAAAGATTTCGATATAAAAAACATTATGTTTGGTTTGGTTAACCTTTACACAGCGACCTTGAAATGAGAAAAGTTGGTGAAGTATGTATGTAATAGAATATGACTATACTAAAGCCAAACTCGATTGAGAATACTTGTCAACAAACAAATTAAAAATGAAGGTAGAAATCACTAGTAATTTTAAAACTAATTTTTTTAATAAACTAGTTAATGACAAATTCATGACAATAAATTAGATCAGGAAGCGTAAAACTAATTAATATATTCAATATCTTTTAAACAAGATTTTTAAACTAACAAAGCATAATTTTATATTTATTAGTGGTACGGGAGCCCAAGCGGGGATTTTGGGATTTACTAAAGCGCGGCAGATTAATATACAGGGGGATACCTTGTAATTCTAAGGCCGCACGTGAAGGATACAGGATCACATTAGTAAAAAAAAAATTGGCCATCAGAAATTCTCGAGCGCGTCAGATTAAGGTTAGTTAATTACATCCTAAAAAGTGTATATTCCACTAATCTGACAATTTGAGAGCGACGTAAAGAAAGGGGAGGGCAGCAAAGTTGTAAAAAAAAAACGTCAAGTCGACATTTTCGAGCGTAGCTTAATTTTTTTTTATTTTGAAGGAAATAATTCAACAATAATGAAAAATATATAATCTGACGATTTCCGCAAGCCGAAGTAACGAAAATTCGTCGATAAAGTTAAATGCGTGCAGCTCGCTTATAACTTTTGAACGACTAAACCGATCGGAATCTACTAAACGGCTTTCTAAAGATTATTCTCAAAATTAGATTTCCTGTGAATTTGAACCGATTCGGACCGATAGATTTTGAGTTTGTAAAAAAATTTTTTTTACAAAGTGGTTTTTTTGGAATAACTTTTGAACGGCTTTATCGATCGACTTCTAAAACTAATCCGCCTTTGAGCTTAAAAAACCACGTCGATCGCCACCAAGTTGGTTAAAATCGGTTGATTCGTTCGAGAGATATTGTGAACGAAAGAAACCCGAAAAAGTGTTTTTTCGGGATTACTCCGAAATTTGTGATTCGATCAATAAAAATTGCACAATTACTTACGAGGATAATAAAACTGCGTCGAATGCCGTCAACCGCGTGAAAATTGCTTGATACATTCAAAAGTTATTGCGATTTATTGAAACTTCTATCAGACTTTCGAGCTGGGAGAGCTCATATGCAAATATTATTTCTATATATTATTTCTTTGAACTCAAAAATGTCATAAGTACAATTTTAAGCGCCCAGGAATGGAATTAGCGGGAAGTTGCAGGTATGGCCTTTGAGGTGAACCGTTTTTCTAATTTTCTTTTTGTCAGATTAGCAATCCTTAGATAATCGTCAGATTATGAGACAGTACGTTTAGAACATAAAGATGAACCATATATATCTTAATCTGACGCGCTTGAGTATTTCAAAATGGCGAATTTTTTTTGCACATTATGATAATGGCTGCGAGTTTGCGTCCAATCGAAATCGTCAGATTAGTGAATGAGAGCTTTTTTGTGGTGCACTTAACACTCCCTTAGAAAATCTGACGCGCTCGATTAAATTTTTTATTTTTTCATTTTCAACCCTTACATACAACCAACCACATCATGCAAACGATCAGATTATTATACGTACATTAACACAAATACGTAGGGCATTGATGCTGTCAATATCTGACGCGCTCGAGAATGTCCATGCAACAGTTTTTTTTTACATATTTAAAAATTTATAGCCGCTTCCCCCACCGATGTAAAGGTATATATCATATAACATTTTTTTCTTCTTATCACCTAAGTTTTGCAACCCAATAGGTCTCTACGACGCTCGAGTAAATCCCCATTTAGCATCCTGGGCTCCCCTACTATAGTATACACCGCAAGATAGAAAATGCAACACATAAAATTGTTGCATTTTCTATCTTAATTTTAAATTTGTTTGTTGACAGGCATTTAGTATAGTTGCTTTTCAGCGTTCGAAAGTTACTCATTTATTATCAGTTGGTAATTTGTGAATTGGTGTTAAATTATATATATATATATATATATATATATATATATATATATATATATATATATATATATATATATATACCTGATTTTTTATTGATTTGTTATTATCTTTTCAATATTTTCTGTCTTTTTTTAATTCATTGTATCCAAATTAGTCGTTCATACTGTTAGACGCAGACATAATAGTCCAGCGAGTGGGGTACACGTACGTACGAGAATGTACTGTTGTTAATGGCATCACGTTAATACGAACAACTGAAAGTGAATTATTTTTAAATAAGAAATAAGCTTCCGTTTGACCACGTTTTCACCTGATGGTAAGTGTAGATGTGGTCTAAGCTAATGAAAGTTAACGCAAAACGCTTTGTACGAATCCTGGGAACATCAACGACGTAGGAATGAAACCCCACCAGGTGTTTGGAGTGCCATGATAAAAAGGTCAAGGTGGTACGAAGTCAAATAACTCCTAAGAGAACTCTCCGAAATATATCCTGTAAAATACTGACAAACTTGCAACCAACCAAGGATGATCAAGACTGTGGAGATTTGCAAGTCGTGAATCAGAGCCAATAGGTAAGTCTCCTGACTCGGCGGTCCACAGCATTCAGCATATTTACCATGGTGACTTACTCGTACTTGGCTTAATATTGCAACAAAATCTGTCGCTTTTCAAACAGGATACAGGATACGGAACAAAAGTTTTGTTTGTATTACTGATCCTCTTCCTTCAATATCCTGTTCCTTTGTTTGTATTATTTTTCTTCAAATAAACTGAACTGTACAAATAAACCAAAAAATAGTCGAATTCGCGTGTCGAGTGTTCCGTATTAATGGAAGTCAAAACCTATAACGATTGATAACTACTGCGATAAAATGTCTGTCAACATTACATATGCAATTACAAGATTTTTAAATATACGAGTACATTACGCCTCATTCCCATAGAGATAGGCAGACAATACTTCCGTCTACTTGCCACTTTCTTTGCATATCTACTTTCAGAATATTAACATTAATAATTATTTTTGGCAAGCTGATGGGTAGAAATTGATATTAAATAGTATATTTCACTCTTGAGTCTAGCCTTCAGAATAAACAAAAATAATTTTACATTCCGACACGCAGATCTAGAGATTAGCAAGAGAGCAAAGAAGTTTAAACAAACGAACAAACTCTTCCTGTACTTCAAGATTTAGGCTTCATCACCGTATTAACGTTTCGCTCTATATCAGAAACCTCTATTCGGACGTATATTGAAGGAGGTTGAAGAACTCAATTTAACGCCATGCGGCATTTTCGCGCTTTTTATAAATTTTGTAATATCTCCGAAAATATATAACTAATTAACTGAGCAGGAACTGTAAGAGCTGGCAAGAAATGAACAGTTACTCTTTCTTATAATATTATCAATTTTACAATATTAACGTGTGTTGTTATATAAAGTTATTTATTTTACTTCCTGTGTGCAGTTGAAAACCGGAAATCAATTGCCTTTGAGTACATCTTTGTCATTTTAAAAATTTTTAAATATAGAGTACTAATAACATTACGCTCATTCCCATAGGGGTAGGCAGTAAGCTTGCACTTTCTTGATACATTGTTTAAACTTATGCAATGGCAGATCTAAAACTTGGTCTTCCCCTTCCAACATTCCCATTCAATCTCGCTTAATAAATCCCTCTTGATATTCTGCTTTCGTTAATTTCTTTTACGTGATCGTACTATCTCAGCATACCTTTTACAGCTTTTTTAAGGAAACTAAAATTAACGACCTTCTTGCCATAGGTCAAGTTTAAGAAAAATTCTATAGGTTTTGATCCCTTCAGTAGATGTCAATTGAAGTAAATATTTCTATTCTATCTTTCTTTCGAATCTTTTCTGTCACCACGGACTTTTCTGACACGGTAGGTACCCCAAAAAATGAGACCATCAATCAATTTTTACACCGCAATCAATTCGATTGAAGATCGATTGGACGTAGGCGACGTGCAGAGAAAATTACTTTTATGTGCGAATATAAAAATTGGTTTTCTCACTCGCAGTATTGTTTGACCGATTGCGGTCTCTATTGGTGTATATACTGTCGTGTTTTTTATACTGTGACCCAGTTTCTATAGGCTAGATGGATAAACTGTTGGAGTACAAAGAGAATTTTTTTAATTTTTTTTTTTACCGGTTGCCAGTTTTAAAATTTATCTTAAAAGGAAAGTTTAAAACAACAAGATTAAAATTCTATTGTCACTCTAATTAATATTTAAGAAGGGCTCTCATACAACAAATGTCTATTTTTTCCTTTTTGGCGTTATGCTAAAAACGACAACAGATATAATGTTGTATTTCGCGAGTCCAACTTGCACTTGGCCGGCTTTTTTAATAAAAATTCAAAATTGTCAAGTTTGAGTATTTGTAGTGACTACCACCGGCTCGGAAGGTAGGAATATTTTTTGTTAACACGTCGCACAATAATGCACTGCGTCCATCAACATGAGGCATAAAGCCTTATATGCCCAATTGCACAACAGGAACTCATCAATGGAGATTGACATCTGTTATATGCTTGACCATACTGGCGAGCTCTTAAGCAGCATAAGCATTAGTTACTAATACGTGGTTAAGAAAGCCTTGCGCGGTATTTTTTTTTTTGAGAAAAATATAACATCGTCGAATTCATACGTTAAATAGTAAGTAACCAATAGATACTAACTGTTTCAACCGAATATGACGCAGGTGTCTGTGTATTAAGATTATAATCACTTTAGGCGTGAAGTCGTCACAAACAGACAGCTAGTTTTACATTTTACACCCATATTATTACTGTAAATAAGGTGTAACAATTTAGAGGTTACCTATATGATTTAGGGTAAATGTAGCGAAATTTTTCCACCAAAAAACCGCGCCAATCCGCTCCAATCACCACTTGACAAAAGCGGAAATTTCACTTCAACTCTGCGGCGTAGGTGTTTTTTTCACACCCCGTAATCCTTTGACGTGGTGTAATTCTAAGTAATGTTTTTTCTGTAGTGGGTGGAGTGACTTTTATAACTTTTATTGCGTTGTTACTCATAAGGTAAGAGAGAGACAAATATCTTAGCACTAGATTTAAAAGAGATCTCTTATTGACGGCCGTCAACACTCACCTCCTCTGTTCAAGTTATTCTCCCTGCCCAGCCAAATTCGGAAGGACCCTACTAGAGCAGCCTTGGATACTCGTTCCAATATGGAGCTTACTGCACTTCTCGTAAGGCCAAGGTCTTTTAGCAGGTTAAAGAGAAACTTCGCTGGTATACCTCTCGCACCCACTTCTACCGCGTATAAACTAGCCACATAGCCATTTTTAGTAGCCATTTTTAATCATAAGGTTTGTTAATTAAAAAAGGAATAGGTAGGTCTAAACAAGGAACATGGTTTTGTATAAGTATATAACGGAAGATCGTTTGGCATCGGTCGTAATAGTAAAATATTATATAGTCAGACGTTTGATAGGCGTGTGTTTTTCTGTAAAACTTAACAGGTTAACGAAGCAGAGACAATTTACAACAATTTAAAATTGTTGTAAATTTGTTGTTTCGACGGCCTACGTGGCACAGCGGCATGCGGCATAATAACACGGCGATCCTGAATTTGAATCCCGGCTGGGCCGATTCAGATTTTTATAATCGGTCCAGGTCTGCCGGGGGGAGGTTTTGGCCGTGGCTAGTTGCCACACTGCCGACAAAGACGTACAAATATAAGCGATTTAAAATTACGATATCATGAAGTAACTGTATAGGGTGTGGATTTCATCCTACTTATAACAAGTTAGCCCAATTCGATCTTGGATTGCATCATCACTTACCACCAAACGAGCTAAACTTGCAAAAACAGTTAATAATAATATACGCTCTTGTTTGTGCAAAAGGAACAGCCTAATTTAAAACAAATCCATACGACCTATATTATTAGACAGTCTGTAAACTTCGGTCCAGTCTAAGTTCGGAACAATAAAATTCATTCCAATAAAGTGAATTTCAGAACTTTGCCGATTGTTCATAATAGTTGGTTTCGATTGAGTATATTTTAGTCTTCGGTAACACGAACTATCTCGCCAAACCTTACTGCTTTTCGCAGTTATCTGAAAACTTTTTATTTACTTTGAGAAAAAATTTACAGGAGTAATTTAAGCTTTAGAAAAGCCTAATTAATACATTATTATGTTTTAAATTCAATTGTATTTTATCAATACCTATATTGGGCATCGATAATAAAATTACTGTCTGATTAAGCCACATTACACATTCGGTTTTATGACTAAAGAAAACTTAAGACCTATATGGCCAGCAGACCTTTGTCCTTTTTAATAATTTTGTCAACTGATGCTCCGACCATAAAATAACTCAACTACTACACACAACAACTAACATAACAATAGCCAACTATGGAGCTTATACCATATAGCAGGTTTTAAAGATCTGGACCCTCAGTCAACATAAAGCGTAATTGCTTTTTTCTTCGGAATAATAAGAGCTTTAGATGGTTACCCTTAACTTGTCTCTAAAGTTTATACCTTGGGGTTAAGCTGAAGATTAAATTTTAACTGTTTTATTAATCCAAAATCCATAAAATTCGAATACCGAACAATAAATACAGGTTCCTATATACCATGTTTTTATTTTAGGATACAAAATCGGAAGTACTTAGAGGGACTTCCGCTGTCTATTTGAGGCGTTACCGGCAAAATATCGCGATGCTAATTACGATGCTGAGGCAGCAAAAATTTTAATGGCACGCGAGTAGCAGCTCATTTGGCTAATTACATCACTTTTTGTAATAATCGTGTATAGTGCGTGTTTGGAGAACACAAAAAATACATATTAATAGACTTTGCTCACGAGATTACTGTGTCGATTATTACCTTAACCTTTTAGTTGTAGTTTTATTAGGGAAAAGAAGATTTTACTCAGCTATTAATTCGTATTATTTTAGCTGTATCAAGAGTCAGTCTTTTATGAATCAGGTGGTTGATAAGCACCTAATATTGATGGTTTAGGAAGGTTATTTCTCCAATTGCAAGGGGCAGCCAGTTTCACGTACATTTCGGTTATGCCTGCATCTTCACGGATGAAAGGGCTTTGACCACCAATAAAATTTATAACTACCACTCGATGGCTACTGATAAGGTGCGTAGAACGTCCTCTACATTTAATCTGCCTCTAGGTAAGGTAAGCTATTTTTAACATGTATATTATCAAATAGAAATTATCCCAAAGTGTAGGTAATAATATTCAATAAAATAGAAAGAACTACCACTTAATGGCCATAAAAAACCATCTTTAATCTCTGAAGAGATTTTTCAACTGTATATTTTGAAGAAACTATCCCAAAGTGTAGGTAATAATATTCAATAAAAATAGAAAGAATTTAATAAGAAAGATGGCACTAGAGGCTTCATATCTGGATATAAAAATCAAATATATGATATTATGTTTGATTTTCATAATAATTTCGACATTGCCTATTAGCCTAGCGATAGGACGCTCTGGAGTCTGGCCTGGAGCCCGTCGGTTTCAATTTTATGATATTATGTTTATTTTCAAATAGAAGGTAGGATTAAAATATCTTCTTAAAAAAACCGCGTATTTATAAAAACAAAACGATGAATTAAGTTTAATAATAGATAACCAGTAAGTGCGAAACTATCCTAAGATCGTAAGATTGAAGTTTTTTCATAGCAAAATGTATTTTATAGCGCTATGAAACGATAGGCCTTGACAGTGAAATATTTGTTATACTTTGACCAAAGGCTTATACAGCATGTTGTAGACGGAGTCCTTGTAAGTCGTAGGCCTCTCTTTATAGATGATTAATATTTCACGTCCCAACGGGGTAACAAACACATAAAAATGTTGTAAATGGGCCTTAAGTACTCATAATATTATACGGTGCTTTTTATCACCAGTACAGTAAAATCACGCAGAAAACCCATCTCTTCTTGTTTTCTTTTAATATTGTTGTGGAAGACATTAAATTGTTGTTTTATTAATTCATTACAAGTTAACCCTTGACTGCAGTCACAACTGATTTTAATTGATGATGCAGTCTATCATGAAAGCGGGCTAACTTGTAGGGGTAGGATAATATCCACACCCCTTCCTTTTCTACGCGACATCGTACCAGAACGCTAAATCACTTGGCGGTAGTCTTTGTTGGTAGGGTTGTAACTAGCTATGATCGAGGCTTCCCACCAGCCAGACCCGGACGTGGAATTCAGAAAATCTTTTCGGCTTCATTGATGCATGCATATCTCTCTCGCTTATTTCAATTTCATTAAATCTTTTACACAAGTACGTCGGTTTAGAGTACATTTGACCTGGCCTTTAATTAGAATGTCCTGGATTGGGTCCAGGGACGTTCGTCTTGGTTCCTTTCAACATTCCCAGTCACTCTCGTATTATTAATCCCTTTCGTAGGTATACTTTCATTTAAACCATCTCAGCATAACTTTCTCGACTTTAGTCACTGTATCGTCTTTATATCACACTGCTCTCTGTCACTTTTACGTCCAAATAATTTTCCAAAAAACTATATTAATGTAAGGTGACCTAATATCTAATGAAATACTTAGGTATAATAAATGCTTTTTTATAATAATATCTTATAATGCGTTATGATTTCAAAGTTCCGCTTCACTCACTTGCTCCAGTGAACATTTATGATACCTTTTTGTAATTTATTTGGTCCTTTGATGTTCATACGTTACCTTTTATATGATCAATGCAAAAGGCCGTAAATATTAATATATTAATCTTCAAAGAACACCGCACAAAACAGGAGGTTTCGTTTGACAAATTGAAATAAAGACAAAATACTTCACGCATCAAAGAAGTTAAGCTCTTTACGGATCCTCTAACGACCATGTTATAAATTCGTGCTTAAATAGCGTGCAATTTACCGATTTAGAAATATCTTTGTCAATGACAATTTAGCTGTTACTTGTTGTGAAAGCAGACGTTTCTTAACGAAAGTCGATAATGTGAAAAATATAAAAAAATGAAAAATACGGTTTCAGATTGGTCCTGTCTGGCTGATGGGAGGTTTTAGCTGTGTCTAGTTACCACCCTGCCGGCAAAGACGTAACGCCAACATTTTTATCCAACTCTTAACAAGTTAGCCCGCTCCCATATTCGATTGCATCATCACTTACTAATATCAGGTGTGGTTGCAGTCAAGAGCTAACTTGCAATGAATAAAAAAAATATTATCGATATTCTAAAAAGTAATACCAGATTTATATTTTTATGAGTGTAGACTATTTCGTTTCTGGCACCCTATGTACCTTTCTAAAAGAATAAAAATAATTTATCCTCCGAAATCATGTAAGTGTCCTCTAAAATCTTCCATCCCGTGGACGCTGTCGTCCCTAGGTTGAATAACGATAGGATATACTTCACTGCATGTGCACAAAATTATGTACTACTATTAAAACTATTATTTCCTCTACACCCTAAGATCAAAAAGAGAAAAGAAATAAATCCTGTCCTGTAAAAGTAGCACTGACTTTCAAAGTCAAAACTTTTCTAATAAATAAAAAATACGGTCAGGTGGATCAAGCACATTGGTGGGATTTTTCACAAGCTTTTTAAAACTTTTAATGATGTTCCATAATACGCGAGACCGGTAAAGATTAATGGATTCGTTGGCGGCGCCGGGAAAAGTGCAGTGCGCACGTTTTTAATGATATCTACTTTTGAATGATATAAACGTGGCGTGTTCTTTTTTCATTTGCCCACTTTGTTGTATGAAACCCATTTTTAATCTTAATGGAATAATCTCTTAATAAAAAATGAATTGCTGTTCGATATTCTCGATAATTCTCAATGGCCGATTTGGATTATTTTTAACATTCAACGTAATAACGAGGAGAGTTATGAGATCGATGTGTTTGTACTCTGTATGCTTCTAAAGGAATGAACTAATGAATATCAGTTTCATTATCTGCCTGTTAACGGCTATAAGACCATATAGACCTTATAGGAGAGGGGATATGTAGCGTAGACTGATCACGCTGCTCCAATGCGGGTTGGCGGGCTTAGAGTGATGATATGATGTTTCATTTATAAACGATCACTATGAGATGTTGATGATAGTACTCGGGACCGACGGCTTAACGAGGCATGGGAGTGTATTACCGCCAACTTTCTGGATCCGGGCTTGGAGTGAATTAAATATTTCATACAAGAATGATAAACTACAAAAATACAATAAATAAGTACAAAATAAATATAACCTTTGAGATGAATATAGAACATATTTTCCTAACTTAATTCCATCTAAACCATTCCTAATTCCAGGCTTTTTTGTAACACCTAAAGTACCTACTAAAATGAAGAGAAAAAGAACAAAAAAAATTTAACAAAAAATTAAACTGACTTAAATTTTTTTAATACTTTTTAGTGATTTATCGACAACGAACATACGTAATACCTACTAAACTCTATGAGTACTAATACTCATCAGCCACTTATAAACATAATGTGCCTATGAAGTTTGAAGAGTTCCTTCGATTTAAGAACTCATCATCAGTTCCTAACATGATGACTATGGGACCATTTTGGAAGTGTACAATTTCTAATAAAAAAAGAATTTTCAAAATCAGACTATTCTGTGAAAAGTTATGCGTAAAATCCCTGTCTCAAAAATTACTGAACTGAAATTAATGAACAATACCTGGTACAACAAAAAAGAATTACTTAAAATGTCGGTTAAAAACGAGCCTTTATGTGGTCATTTATAGACCACGCAACTTTCCATCAAAACAACGTATATAGTCTACCCGTGAGGTCAAACGAATGTCAGGTTAAGGTACTTCGCAACTATAAACAATTTACTAACGTTAATTAACTGTAAGTAAAACTTACGATTAATTATGTAAGTGAACGTGGGATCAATTTACCAGGTCGGAAATTAATAGAGCGTTTAAGGGTCATATTTACAGTGTAATTAGGGGTCGGTTGTTTAAAAGTTGTTCTCTGGTTTAATTTCATGAAACCTGAGTTTCGGTTTTGGTACAAATTGGCAGACAGCTTGTACATAGTTTCTACTAATTATACGTAATTTACAGCACTAATTGTAGGGAGGTACCTCATTCTGGAGTCTGGAAAAAAGGGAAAAGAGCATTTTTTTGTACTAGCTTGTACTGCAAAAAAGTACTTATTATTTAGAAGCGACAGAGGTTTATAAGAAAAACCTAATATTCAACCTATTTACTATTTAAGCAAATTTTGTATCTATTATTATCTTAATTCAGCCCTCTCTATTTCCACGCGGATGACTTTTTGAAATATTGGCGACGCTTTATTTACGTTTCAGAAAAGTAAGCAGTACTTGTTGAGCTTATAGTGCCGTAGGAAAAACATCTCCAAAGACCATATATTCAAAGTAAATATATTATATAAAAAAATATAATGACGTTCCCAATGAAGTAACTAAAAATTTCTATGTGGTTAATTTAAATGCAGTAGTAGTGGGTGCGAGAGTTATATACAAAATCACTCTATGACCTTGGCCTTACTAGAAATTCAGCAAGCTTTATATTAGAACGACTATCTCAAAACTGCTCTACAAGAGCAGCTTTGAAATAATGTTCTTTACAAAATGCTGGAAAAGGAGAATAACATGCACAGAGAAGATGATTGTTGACGCGCGTCACTAAGAGATCTCTTTTAAATCTACACTTGTGTCACAAGTTTCGTGCACTGTTCGGATTTTTTCTCTCAGCCACCGGATGGACTCGGCACCCGCACGGTGAGTACATGGAATGCTAAGATATTCGTCTCAGCATACAACAATTACAATTAGGAATAAAACATACATAGCACATGTGAACTTTAGAGCAACATAGAAAGGTACATGACGCCATATTCCATTAAAAATATCAAGAACATTAATATATGGTCAACGATAATAATTTTTGACAAGGTAAATACTATCTTTTACCGTCATCAATCAAAATTAATAAGTTAATCAAAAGCGATAAAAAGCTTTTCTTTAAAAATACGATTTTTAAGTACTCTGTTCCAACGAGAACTTTTAAATTGATCACCAGGGGATAATAATTAAGAGGACGGTCAAGGGTAAAATTAATGAAGGCAATTATGAATTTCATTAACTTGATGCGCCTGTTCATCACGGCCATTAATCAGGATTATTGAGTCACATTAAGAGCTATCATCCGTCTGTGTTCGTATCTGTGTAGGTCATTAATATTCTGTGTATGCCATTAATTTATGTTTCACACGTCCGGCCCACACGTTGATGTGACTCGTGCCAGTTTAAGATCTTCATAATACAAATCTTATTGACTTATATTCTAAAGATTTTTCGCCGGAATGACATTGACAGAAAACAATTTCGATTTAGAAGTATTGCTTTTCATACTCGAATACTAATCTGCTTATTTAAAAAAAAAGGGTTGTAGTACGCGGACTTCTTTTTGTAAATATAATATGAATAAAAACTATATCAGACAATTCAGATTTAGAAATAATTAATTAAGGTAGAATATTTTTCGGAAAGGCGAAGACACAACACTCACACACACACGCGCAAAAGTATACGCGTTTTGATGACCTCCGTAGCGCAGTGGTATGCGCGGTGGATTTATAAGACAGAGATCCTGGGTTCGATTCCCGGTGGGGCAGATTGAGATTTTTTTTAATTTGTCTTGGTCTGGCTGGTGGGAGGCTTCCGCCGTGGCTAGTTACCGCCCTTCCGACAAAGACGTACCGCCAAGTGACTTAGCGGTCCGGTACGATGTCGTGTAGAAACCGGTAGGAGTTTGGATTTCATCCTGCTCCTAACAAGTTAGCCCGCTTCCATCTTGGATTGCATCATCACTTAACATCAGGTGTGCCGTGTGATAGCAGTCAAGGGCCAGCTTGTAGTCAATAAAAAAAATACTCATTTACTTAAATTCAAAAAGGGAAAGAACAGAATTAATTTGTTGTTTTCCAAACGACAAATCTATTTACAAAACACGTAAATTCTGATAGTATTAAATGACATCTGATTAATTTAACAGAAACAAAGTAGAGCCTCGTAACGTTATACCATCTTAAAATAAACCTTGAGAAAACAAATGAAGCTAAAAGTCTTTTAATACAACTCTTTACGACAAGCCGTTTAGAAGAACACGTACATACATACATACCATTAAACCCTATTCCCCTAGGAGTAGGCAGAGACCACATCCCTCCACTTGTCTCGGTCCTCGCAGACTTCCTTAGCTTCTTCCACTCTCATTAATTTTTTCATACAAGTTCGTCGGTTTAGTTAGGGTATTTTTGACCTGGCCACTATTTAAAATATCTTGAATATTCGCTCAGGCCTTTCAAAATTTCTATTCACACTCGTCTCATAAATCTCTTTTGTTAATCTTCTTTCATCCATTCTCTCTACATGACCAAACCATCTAAGCATTTCTCTATTTTAGTCACTACAACTTCTTTTACACCACACTTTACTCTTATCATACCATTGTTAACTTTGCCACTTGTTAACTGTGTCATTTAGTTGCTTTGATTTATTTAAGCATATTTATGAAGTCGGTGCCAGCCAAGTTTAAGGAACATTTATTTTCCGTAGTAAGGCAGTTTGTGGGTTCTAGGTAACGTCCTTAAAGTAGAAACTTTGGCTGGCACCGACTCTTAGATATTTTTTACTTTTTTGTGCGTTTTGAGTCGGTTCTATTTTTATTTCCTACTTTTTAGTGATTTATCACCACGTAACGTACTCGTACTATACTGTCATAGTATATATTGTACGGCACTAGTAGCCAAAAAGCTACCGATACCAAGACAAAAACCGAAATCGCTGTAAGCGTGCCTCCGAAATTTGAAGAGTTTCTTTAATTCCCCCAGGATATCATCATCAGATCCTAACATGATAACAATAAGACCACCTTGGAAGTATGCCCTACTCTTTGATACTCTTTGCACTACATTTACTTACATTGATGTTTGTTACTCTTTCACGTAAAAACTACTGAGTGGATTTTAATGAAACTTTACAATGATATATCTAAATAACATACACTTTAACTCGAAATTCCTACGGGAATGAGAACAACGTGGGTGAAGCCGCGGGCGTTCTTCTAGTATTTTATTTTTGAGATTTTGACATTAATTATTATATTTCATTGTCCCGTGCTCTCTCTTCAAGGTCCTGTCAACAGGGGTTTCCTACAGCAATAAGGCGACCTTTGCATGCCAAATTGTATTTCTGTTTATTTTAATGTATACATTATTATATCCTTTGTGTTCAATAAAGTCATACTAGTTTTACATATTTATTGGTTTATTTGAACGAAATCCTGATGGATTTATTAAATATTCACGTGTATCAATAATGATCCTATTAAGACTGTATCAATATAGTACAAAAGCTCGTTAGTACTGCAAAGTAATACAAACAAGTATCGTAAACGGTCGCCGATTGCTCGATTAATGAGCTCCTTTGTTTGAATGGGTAAAACAACTATTAAATGTATTTATACGTCATGATCAACAACAATGTTTCGTAAATTATTGTCCCACTGGTGACCTACATCGTGTAGAAAAGAGATATAAAGCTCAAACCCACCCGCTGCATTCGACATATAAAGATGTTTTGAAAATAAGTCAGTACGGGTCTGCGTGGCAATAAAATCGTAGCATTAGATTATGTTTAATGAACATTTAAAATTATTTTGAATGTTTTTATTATGCGTCTATTTAAAGCAATATAATATAGAAGTAGGTACAATTGATAATTAAGTTTAAACACACATTGAAGCAAAAGTTACACAGATGAGCTCATATTTATGTCCCGCAATCTATAAAAAAATTCAAAATCATTTATTTCAAGTAGGCCAATTATAAGCACTTTTGAAACGTCAAATTAGACTATTTGTAGTGACTCTAAACAGGAAGCTGAAGTAGCTGTTATTCTAGTGGGTTCATTAAAAGCGTCAAAAAAATCCAACACACTCGTAAAACTTGTAACTAAGTTATGGTCCCCTATACAAACAGTTTAAGTATATGAATAAAAATAAATATACCTATATAATAAAATCGAATTTTGATAGATCATATAATAGAGGCTTTTCCCTGCAACAAGTTATTAAAATTATTGATGATATCCTACAATAAGTACTGATGTTGTTAATTTTGTTTATTGTGTATGAAACAAATTACCAAAGGCATCTTTATCGCATATAAATTTTGCACATTTTATTATGCTCGTAAAAGTCGGTGCAATGTATGAGTATACCGTCACCAGAGGAAAATGTATACAAGAAATGTGAGACTTTTAGGTAATACCCACTACCTATCACTATAGGCTGCTCGCCTAGTAGCGAACAGGAAATATTATAACGTTGCCTGCACCTGTTACTTGTTACGTTTATACCGTACTATTTATACCATTTATAGAAACTGCATGATCTTGTTCCTCCGTCCCCTTTCTACCACAGAACAGCTAGACGCCGTGAACGCTGCTACACTTACGTGGTTGACATCCAAACAACTCGTACCAAACGTTTTGCATCCACGTTTCTAATACACACAGCCATAGTGTGGAATGCCCTTTCGGCGTCAGCATTTCCCACCAAATACAATATGAACATCTTCAAGGCAAGAGTGAATAGGTATCTTCTAGGTAAGATCGTTCCAACTTAGACCTCATCACTGCTTTCCATCAGGCGTGATTGTATTGTCAAGCGCGAGCCTATATCATCATCATCATCATTATTAGCCTATTAACGGCCCACTACAGGGCCAGACCACCCTCCTTATAGGAGAGGGGATCTGGAGCGTACACCCACCACGCTGCTCGGGTTGGGGGGCTTAGGTTGATAATGTTTTATTTATTAACGATCACTATCAGATGTCGATGATAGTGACCGGGACCGACGGCTTAACGTGCTCTCCGCGGCACGGGGGTGTAACACCACCAACTTCCAGACTCCGGGCTTGGAATATGGCAAAGCTCAGAATTATTCCGTGACCCGACCCAGGAATCGAACCCAGGATCTCGTGATTGAAGCCACATAGGCTAACCACTAGACCAACGAGGCAGTCAAGTTTTGAAAAAAATATGAAATGAATTCCAATCGGTCTATCTTGAGGATGAATGGAAATATTGGAAGGGGAAAGCCTAGACTTTCTCCTTCTAATATTATTTTCATTCATCAGGCATAGGCCTGTGCCTTCCTGGATCAAATTCAGGATATTTTGAAGAATGGCCAGGTCAAGAGTATCCATAACCGACGAACTTGTATTGGATTTAATGAGAGTGGAAGAAGCTGAAGAAGTACGCAAGGACCGTGGCAAATGGAAAAATATAGTCTCTGGTTACCCGTCGTGATGTCATGTATGTATGTCTTTCCAACCAAAGTAGTTCCTTAATTTTATTAACAAATGCATTTTTATCGCTACTAACTTATTCTCATTTGTAACATATTTGCACATTCTGTTATGCTCGTTATAGCATTGCAACATGTACGATCACTGTAGAGAAATGTATAAGAGCAATGTGACACCTTCAGGTAATACCTATTACTATCACCTATCGCACAGGAGACCGTTCGTTTGTATCTAACAGGAAATATTATAGCGTTGCCTGCACCTGTTACTCGTAACGTTTATTCCGTGCCGTTTATTTGTAGCTCACTAAAATATTGAATGGAACAAAGTGTTAAAGTTAGAGCACAGATACATTATTTGAAAAATAAGATATCTATTCCACTTGGTTATACAATTTTCATTTGTTTAATTTAAATTTTTAATAAAGGTAGTAGTGCACAACACTATCTATTAATTATGCTTTATACTTCTTTCATGATACTTACGGTTCAAAATGAGGTACGCGATTTTGTCTTTGTTTAAATATTTCTAATTTTTTAAATCAAAAATTGACAATGTAGTAAACTCTATCATTGAGGTGGTATAAAATAAATAAACGAATTTTAATTTCAGACATAAACCCATATTATTTGTTAATAACTAAAACTAAAAAAACAAACAAAAGAAATTAAAATTACAAACTAGGGACGCCCTTTCATGCCGACGTGTGCACCATTCAAGTCCACAGTATAGTAGTTTGAACTTAATAATAATTTAGTTCTCGTTAAGAAAAATAAAGTCTATAAAAACCGACATGCGCCTCAGCTAATTATGTATGTTTTTTTTCGTTATTTCAATTTTAATACTTATACTTAAATTATTTCAAATTACACAATGCTAAGGACAATATAAATTCTTTAGTTCAACCTGGGTATTCTAGTTAAATAAAAAAAAAATTTGGTTATAATCAAATCCAACGATGAATTAAAAATCATAAAGTTTTCTGCATAAAGGGGCCAAACGTGACGTATGTCAGAAAAAGGTGTCGAGCAGTGAAATGGATTCATTCGTAACGAATGAATAAATTATCAAAATGTGGGCACTACCGTACCCTGCTCCGCAAACCCTCGTCACCTTGCTACGTCATAGCTCGTCAAGTTTATTTGTCTTTCTTTACACTCTAGAACTTGATTTTTGAATTTATTTCTAGGATAAGCACATAATAGCTTTTGTGTTAATTTATTCTATATTCATGGGACATTTATTTTCAAATAACACTCGGGTAATGTAGACTATTTAGAACAAAGCATTCCATGTACACGCAATTACGAAAACATAAACAGTACCTGACTAAACTCACACGAGCCCTAATTAGTTTTGTACGGTTTCAAAGAGCGTGAGTTCGATCAAAACAGGGAAATCAAACGAAAGGCTCATTACTTAAACTTATTGGGAAATTTGATTTATAAACCTCAACAGCTGGTGCACGCTTTTAACGTAATGAGAAAGATATTTGGAAGCAATCGAATCTATTATACGAGTATCTATACATTAGGTGTAATAATAAAAACATAATACTAGCTAGTGTCGTCCAATACAGTTTATTTTTCGGAGGGTTTGTGTTTTCATACACCTATCGCCAATGTAAAATGCTCATTTCGATCCATTGGTGTACAAAGCTGCTGAGGGCAGCGCTGGGTTTTAGTGGGTATTCTGTCCGCTTCTCGGCCAGCGAGTCCCACATACCCTCCGGGAAGTATCACGAACATGTCTTGGTACCTCCGGGAGGGATGCATAACTCATTTCCTAGCGGAAAAAGGGATCTTTGTAACTTTATTTGGAGTAATAATAAATATAACATTTTGTATATGGAAACGGTTTTAATTAACCGAGATTATGTTCGGTGTTTTCAAAATATAATACTTTCCAAACTGGCAGAGGCTTCACAATAAACAAAAGAAATTTAAATCTGATAAGAGGATTTAAATTTTAAATAATTTTTAAAAAGTTTGCTTATTTTGGGGAAAATGGGAAATTTAATTAAATTAGCTCTACACTGCAATCAGACTTGATTAAAAGTGATGATTCAATCTAAAAGTAGGATGAAATCCAAAGCCTGTTTCGATACACCGGAACGCTAAATCCCTTGGCGGTATGGCTTTGGCAACAAGATGGTAACTAGTTACAGCCGAAGTCTTCAGCCTAAAGTTAAAACATATCTAGGTATAAACAATAAAAGAAGCACGTAAGTAAATACCTGTAGTATTCGTATGTAAATGTTCCACCACGTGTACATTGTGAATCGATAGATATTCAATCAATCATCGTCAGTGGGAACCAGAGCAGATGGCTCAGGAATAAAATATGGATAAGATGTAACTATACAGAGGATAGCCCCCAGCAATTCGCTTATTTTTTATATTTGGTTGTGTGCTGACTGACTGGTTGACTGTTTCTAATTTGAACAATATTGAATTGATAATTTTAAAAAATCCCGTCAAAATCTAGACTATCTATTGTTAACAAAATGAATACCACAGCAAAAAAGACCCAAAGTACTAAAAATATGAGGATGGAATTTATGAAAGAGTTATAAAAATTGGAAAATTATCAATGTAGAAGAAAGTTAACAATAGACTCAATTGGAGAATAGTGGTAAGCAAAACACACAAAGGGTTGTAACGCCGAAGGAAGCAAGTACGTATCTAAGTAGACTATCTATACTAAAGCCAAACTCGATTGAGAATGCTTGTCAACAAACAAAAAAAAGCCAAACTTAAAAATGGAGGTAGAAATCACTAGTCATTTTACACCCAATTTTTTTAGGTAATGACGAATTCATGAAAATAAATTAGATTAATAAGCTTAAAAGTAATTAAAATATTTAATATCTTTTAAATAGGATTTAAAAAAAAAACAAAACATAATTTTAAATTCATTACACATGAAATATGTTGCATTTTCTACCTTCATTTTAAATTTGTTTGTTGACAAGCATTCTCAATCGAGTTGGGCTTTAGTATAGTGATGGTGAGTTATAGTAAAAGTTAAGAAGGTACTATATCGAAAAGTTCCGTTCCTCTGTCTCAACTAATACTTCTCTTGCGTGAGTGATGGGCAAAGGAAACGTTATATTATTTTCAAAATCGTGTATGGGCTATGACTGAATTCAGTTAAGCGACCTTATCTACTTTACTATTACTACTTACCAATTAGAAAATCTAACTCACGACTTCCGTCCCATAAATCTACCACAAATATCACTATGCTACAGAAATCGTCATATTCCTCCGTAATACAATGCAAAGTGGTGGTAATCGCGATTTTGAAGTCCTGTTGCAGCGTTTTACGATTTCTAATCAGTAACTTATTATTGCTTTATAAGATCAATGAAAGCCTCCGCCAGCCTTATATAGTGCGAAAAAGCTTTTAAAAACGTACTAAAGAACGAAATATTACTTTAAAATTCTACTTAGAATATAAAATGGCAAATTTTATAAGCCGCTTAGTCCTTTCAGCAAAGTACCACTTTATGTTTCTAAGTAACAATTTTCCGTCAATGTAGCTGCATATTTATTCCTTTTTGTCTGGCGTTTTGATATATTTCATCACTAGAGAAAGCCTGCGGTTTCATCCGCTTAGTTCTCGTTTCCGTGATAAAATGTGGCATGTGTGATATTCTGACATGTAAACTATATTATTGGGAAGTTTCATCAAAATCCATTTACTAGTTTTTGCGTGAAAGAGTAACAATCATCTATCCATCCATCCATACTTACAAACTGTCGCTTTTAAAATATTAGTAAGAATTATCAGCCAGGCCTTCCTTCGTGTAGGAGAGAGAATGAATATGGCACGGACAACCACGCCGCTCCCATGGGGGTTGACGGGCATATGGTGATAATGTTTCATATTATATTACTCATCAGTGGGGCAAGTGTGAGTTTTTCACCGAGCGACTGCGTAATAACGTACTCACTCGTAACGTCAAATTATAGAAAAAAGCGTTTATTCTCACTATAACTAGATGGCGCTACTTTAATTCCATATAAAATTTGCGTTTACTGTTCTCGATAACGACGCGGTAAAATCTTACACGAGGCACACAGATATTGATGGTAGTGACGAGGACCGTCCTAACATGATCTCTAAGGCTCGGGGATGTAACACCGACTTTCCGACTCTGAACTTGAAATTTAATCAAAATTTCTTAGATGAAAGAAAAGTTTAGAATAAATCTACAACCCGACCCAGGATTTGAACCTACGACCTCGTAGTCGAAGCCACATAAGGTAACCACTAGGCTAACAATTCACAACTAAAGTATTATAAAGTCACCGTCTAGTTGGCAGTAAACTTTCATTCATTTGTGAATTCGTTTTGAACAACAGAACTACAGTCATGCTGTTGAATGTTTTAGATATATTTATATACGCTGATAACATATCTTTAGATACATATCTTTAGATCAAAAGTGGGTGAACAAGAACTAAGAATTCAAAAAAGTAATTTTGCTCCCGGTAAAAGGATTCCTTTAAAGTAAGGTAAGAGTTCGTAAGTTTGCTTATTAGAAACGGACGGAGAAAACGTATTTTTCTACTTAACAAACAAAAAAGTTCTTTCAAAAGAACGAATCTAAGAGGATCCACGCGCAAAGGTCGCATACAAAAAACAATCTTAACTGATTATTAATAAGAATGGTTTGGCTAATTAAACTCAATGCATATCCAATCTGAGCTGCAGTATAATAGAACTACTTAGTCGTCGCTACGATAATACTACGCCAAAAGTATAGAACAATATTCAAGAAGTCCAGTGTTTTCTTGAGCCATTGTTTAAGAATAAATTAAAAGGATTGCACAGCTTCTGAAGTATTCATGAAAATGAATGAGGGTGCAAGCAATTTTTAGATTCTCGAGTCGCGCCAATCTTGACCTATTTCCGTTATTGAATTCCCTTTCAACAATAAGACAGCGCGGTGCGAACACTTCCATGATAATATTATTTAATCTGGTAGATTGAATATATTCAGTATTTTCTCTATAGAATCATCGTAACAATTAGCAGACGCCTCCGATTCTATTCAAGTTTTTTGGACGATAATCCCTTCATTCACTTCCCCTTTAATTAATCGTAAAGACTGAATGAGTATTCCTGTTTCCGAGGATTGAAATAACACTCGAATTTAAGCCAAGCTTAATCTCGCTCAACGGTTAGGTTATGGGGCCTATAGCCACCCATTAGATTTAACTTTGATAAGAATGGTTACAAGTAGCCACTCCTAATTAAATTTTAACGATAGATACATGTCATACATTCTTCGAACAGTGCGTGTTGCCAGTGATGAACTACGGATCCGAATCTTGGTCGCTGACTGCGGGCTTAATAAGAAGGCTCAGAGTCACTAAGCGGGCGATGGAAAGAGCAATGCTTGGAGTATCTCTGCGCGATCGAATCAGAAATGAGGAGATCCGCAGAAGAACCAAAGTAACCGACATGACACAGCGAGTCGCAGAACTGAAGTGGCAATGGGCGGGGCACGTAGTTCGAACAGCTGATGGACATTGGGGGCCTAAGGTGGTAGATTGGCGACCCCGCACCGGAAACCACAGCGTTGGTCGACCCCCAACCAGGTGGACTGACGACATCAAACGTGTCGCAGGGAGCCGCTGGCAACAGGCGGCTCGGGATCGTTGTGTTCGGAAGTCCCTAAAAAAGGCCTATGTCCAACAGTGGACGTCTACAGGCTGGTAATGATGATGATGATGATGATGATGATGATGATGATGACATGTCATACTAGAGGACGCTCGCGGTTCCAACCACTCGTTCCCGTAAGAATTTCGGAATAAAATGTACTCTATATGTTATTCTGATATATAAGCTATTGTATTAAGAAGTTTCATCAAAATCTATTCAGTAGTTTTTGCGTTACGAGTAACAAACTCTACTCTGTCCATACATACAAACAGTCGCCTTTATAATATTAATAAGTATTTAAAACATGTTTCTAAAAATAGTGCAGCTGTTGAAGTTTTATTCATTAAAGTAAATAAATAAAGTATACAGACGCCTACGTAAAATTTTACAGCTATTCACAAAGTACCATTTATATTAAACCCGTTCGAAATTTCGAAGTCTGAAGGGCAGCTACTTACTATAATTCAACATTTAAATACATACCCTACATTTTTTTACTCATTTTCACATTCAAGTATTATACGAAAACCTTACCTATAATCTTTAAGTCTAATAATTACATTAAATATTATATTTTACAAAAGAAAATACTGAGAATGCTACCCATGAATAACAAACATTACAGTTCCTGTAGAATGGCCAAGAAAACCAAAGAATATTATTCTGCCTTTCCTTCATAGATCACAAAAGTTAAAGGAGCTAACTCGCCAATCCTGAGGCTTTGTAAGCTGTACAATAAGCTAAGTGCCACAGATATTTTTTTTTATTCTTTATCAAAATTCTGTAAACTGTTAAGTTAGCATTAAGTGCTACGTAGTTTAAATATTTTCTGGTAGTAAGTTTAGTAACTTTTGCAAACAAAATTAATGTTTAATTAGTCGTATGCAGTGTTTACTTGTAATTAGACTGACATTTAAACTTAACACTCCTATATCTTATTTTTATTTAATGTTTTTTTATTCATTAAAAGTTACCTAACTGCAATCACACCTGATGGTAAGTGTTGATGCAATCTAAGATGGAAACGAACTAACTTGTTAGGAGTAGGATAAAATCCACACACCTTCTGTTTCTACACATCGTACCGGAACGCTAGATCGCTTGGCGGTAGTCTTTGTCGGTAGCGTGGAAAGTAGCCATGGCCGAAGCCTCCCACTAGCCAAATTATTTGTATTTGTAAAACAGTTGGTTAACTTAATAAAGAGAAAAAAATATATATTTTCCACAGCTTTGTGGCTATAGTAAATTTTCAGGTATAATAAGTTCACAACTTGGGTCTCAGCTGAACTGCAAGCCGCATATTGTATGCATTTATGACACACTGCATAATCTGCTGTATATACAGGTTTGTTTGTGGTATAAACAGACACGTCTCTGTTAATCTAGGATAAAAGGTGCTGTTTGAAAATCTAATTTACTTTGCGTTATATTTTTATTAACTTCAAACTCTGCTTTGGGGTTTTACCCTCGTAGATTGATAAACATATCGATTTAAAAAAACCCATGATTATACCAGTACACTGTTGTTCGGTTCACTGTGCCAAATTGCGTCTTCATTTATTGAAAATATCAACGTAAAAAGTAGTCTACGTAATATATGCTTTCCTAATCTATAATTTATCATTGTTAAATTTTATTTTAATCCGTTAACCACTTTGGAGTGAGTTATTAATGGTCTTGGAATGGTTTCCGAAGGTTCTTCAAACTTCTTTTAAGTAATTCCCAAAAAACGTTATTACCAGAATCGTAATGAGAGAGGTCGAAATATCGTTAGCCAATTTTACCAGTCTATAATAGGGTCAAACCTCTCGCCTATATAAGAAAGAAAGTATTTACCCATTATACTACTTCATGCGCGCTGGTGAGCATATTCTTTTGGACAACACTTTGTATTTAATAATCTTTTTTAAATGTTTTAACGAATACTCAATCAGATATTAAAATAATGGCTGGGAGGAACGACATTAACGTGGACTTTGAAGCATATAGTACCCACATCTAAGTCTATATCAACACCATAAATTTTCTAACTCTGGGCTGGAATACTAATAAGAATTTTACTGAAGGAAAATAAAAATTTGATATTTCATATCTCGACTAAGATCTTAAATCCAGATAATCGTTTCAGTTTAAGCTATTAAAGTAAAAGCTTTAACCATTACTTTAAAATGCTTTTGCTTAGCAATTGCAGGGTCGGGTTCAGGAGTCGTTAAGCCTTGAGACAGTGCATATTATGAGATTTCCTACACTAAAGCTGAGGCCACTAGTTGCATTATTTTATTCACTACAAGTATGCCCTTGACTGCAATCTTACTTTGTGGAAAGTGATGATGCAACCTAAGATGAAAGCGAACTAACTTAAGAATAGTATGAAATCCAAACCCATTTCGGTTTTTACATGACATCGTACAGGAACGCTAAATCGCTTGGCACCACGGCTGAGGGCTCCCGCCAGCCATATCTGATCTAAATAAGAAAGTATTAATCGGCCCAACTGAGAATCGAACCCATCACCTACGTCCTATAAATCCTCCGCGGCTAGGGTGGCTGTCATGAGCCTTTCAAGTTATTAAACGAATTATTGGATTTTTTAAAATAATTGTAATAAAGTTATATTTCATATTTTTAAATGACTACCAAAAGAAGTATTTGCTATGTTAAGTATATTGTCAAAACTTAAAAACGAATTTATATATGACACAAAAATTAACTATTTTAACAGTGTCAAAGAAATTATGACAGTCATTGAAGTACGAACAGATTATACTATTATCATAATTACCTACATGCTTAGGCTTACCTTTATTAAGGATCTCCCGAAAAGGCTAATACGGAATCAAGTGGAGGTCTATAGGTCTAGCAGCTGTACCCTCGTAATTCGTTATAGCTATCGTAATTATTTATTTATACATCAGACAATAATGGTGATTAAATAATCATAGATAAAATAATTTAATCCCAATTGAGACTAGATTTAATTATAATTATATTAATTTTAAAATTGAAAACTTAAAATTTATTTATTTTACTCTTCCCTGGTGGAAACTAAAAATTTAATTATATAAGAATGTAACAAAAAATTTATAAAAAATACAGATAAAAATATAAATATAAAATGGATATATAAATAATTAATATTTATTTAAATAGCTTAATCACACTTACCTAACCATTTGAATTATTCTTCATATCTTAAAAAAATCAAATACTTCTTCCGTCATTAAATTCACAAATAAAATTTCGCAATGTTTTCACTTTTTAAGTTTATACACCACTGAAAGTATTTAAAACAAACCAAGAAATTGAATAAAAATAATAATCCAATTAAATTATAACCACTTTTTATTTTGAAACTTTAGAAGCTTTTTGAAATTCGGACAACACGTAGTTACGGACGCGTAGCATGTTCTACGTCGTAGACGCTCGCGTGCGCTCGGCGTAGAGCTCGGTTATCAACTGGCGCTACGAGAGCTACGGCGTAGAGTCGCTTTACAATGGATAAAACTAGGAAGTAATATCCTTGATAATGTCACTATACGCCATTTCAATGCGTGGACACAGTGTAATAAAACTAGTCTTTAGCACTTGTATTCAAATACATACAAATAGTAAAGTATAACGGAAATTTATATTTTTACAGCAACTAAAATCACCAGCGTTTAAGACTTTATTTGACAATGTTACCTGTATTTTTATTTATATATAATATACAATTTTTGTATTTAGTGCAACGTTAACTTCCGAAATAAATAAATAAGTATATAGACTTCAGAGAATTGAGTGAATAAGTACAATTTCCCCGCTCTTACTATGAGATTTCCAAAAATCCTTTTTTCATGGCGTATCATAACGTAGCATACTTCAAAAGAAAACTTTTCAAAGGACAATGACCGATGCAGCATAGAAACATGGCCAGAAACAGGTTAGTTTAAATTCATAATTTTACTTTTCAAATAGTGGATAGAATGTAATAATTCAATGCCACAGATTAGAAATTGGTTTTGATCCACTCAACAGAAAAAATATTTATTAACCAATTAAACCTTTTGACCAGACAAAGATCAGCATAAACTAACTAAACTAACCGCAGGCCACAAAAGAAGGCTCAATGTTACTCAGCAGGCGATGAAAAGAGTAACGCTCGGAGTAAATCGGCGTAACTGAATCACAAATGAGGAGATCCGCAGAAGAACCAAAGTAACCGACAAAGCTCGGTGAGTCGCAGAATTGAAGTGGCAATGGGCGGGGCACGTGGTTCGAACAGCTGATGGATGTTGGGAGCCCAAGGTGCTAACATAGCGACCTCGCACCGAAAACCACAGTGTTGGTAGACCGACGACATCAAACGTGTTACAGGGAGCCGCTGACCACAGGCGGCTCAGGTACGTTCTGTTTAGAAATATCTAAAAAAAAGATGTCTATGTCCATCGGCTGTTAATGATGATGATGACGAAAACCTTTTAAATCAAAAATAAATTTTAATGTCAGTTAAACGTCAATGCAATTTTTGTATAATATTAACATCTATTATCCTCCTTATATAAGTAAAATTTAACCTGTAAATGCTATTGACGGTAATTGTAAATTAATATGTTAGTCAAACAGTGTGTCAATTATGGAATGAGATCCTGTTTTTTTCGTAATTACGTACGCTGTTTTTCAACTTTAGAGTAAGCCACGCCGGAAAATATAAAATAAAAATAAATTGCGCACTTCTCATTTCAGAAATTACGAGCTTTCACCATGCTCCATTTTTAACTCTTCAACTCGAAAATTCTTTGAAGTGCTCTGGTGGCACATTTTTTTGAAAATACTCACTATTGCTAACTATGGAACATTTTTTACAACTCACAGAACTTTCGTCGTTTTATTTTAGCTTTGTGCATAAAGACCGCGTGTCTACAAGAAATCTATTCATTTTTATGTTGAGTATACAACTTTTTTAAGGTTAACTGTTTCGTCGGGTCCAGTGGTTAGACTTTCCGTTTCATCAGAAACTCTCGTGCAGTAGTTTGAAAGTTGGCGGGCTTACATAACTTAGACCTGGAATTCACGTCATCAAAGGGAATTGAAAATCACCCGCCAACCCACATTGGATCTGAGTGATGGATTAAAGTTTCCATTTACAATATAATACTTGTAATAAATGCAAAATAAATTAGATTATTTTATAATTTACTAGAGGACACTCGCGATTTGACCAGCGCAGTTCCCGTTCCCGTAAAACATTCGGGATAAAAAGTAACCTAGGTATGCGTTTTTCTGATGTATAAAATCCATTCACTAGTTTTTAGTGTGCGTAAAAAAGTAACAAACACCCATCTATATATACAAACTTTTGCGTTTACAATATTTGTAAGGATTGTTTCAAAAAAGAAAACAGAGAAAGAATAATATAATGGTTCAATTTCCGTTTCATATAATTAAGACCGTTGGACGTTTATTACATCAGGTAAAATGTAGAATAATAAAGCAAAGCAGCAATTATTTTGGTATAATTATATGCGTAAATTGTAGCACACAATAATTTAACCCACTAAATTAATGTAAGTAATTTAAAAGGAAAATAAAGCTACTGTTTTAAATATTTGTTTTATAAGCGGAGTCCATATGTTTCGTAAAATAAATTCGAAAGAATTCTCTACAAATTATAGCGGTACCCACATAAGACGTTACACAGAGACCTGGATAAGTATAAGTAGTCCCAGAATTATTAGTGGTTGTTGTCCCATAGATGGCGGTAGTGGAAAAAGGTTAAGTACTGAAACTATTCTAGTAATGACCAAACGCTTTTTTTTAATTTTGTAACAAGTATTGTATTAGGATAGTGACTTTAACTTTTGCACCGTTTAGAATAATTTTAACAAACTTCATTTTCCAAAGCAATTCTTGGGTGCGAAAATTTTTCCACTAAATCATAAGATAAAGTGTAACAGTCATTGTGATTTTTTATAAAAATAAAATTATCAGTTTTTATACACTCTGAAAAATATAAGTGTGACTAATATGCCCGAAATCGAGTAATGAATGTTTTATAACATTAAAGTGCCAATTAAGCCATCAGATTATTATCTAAACTAAAAACCAGTTTCAGTAGAGAGTATGTACTCAAACTTTGGATTTTTGTAGTTTTCACATCAAGCACAACATTTTTGCCTTGCTGGAAGACACACAGAAATATTGATCTTCATCTTCTCTCTCTTCAAATAAAATTCTTTTTAAAATAAAATCCATTCGTCCTCGGTTTATACTTTGGTTAATTCATTAAGACGCGCCCCACTATTTCTTGCGAGGGGAAACCGAAGGGTGCGGGGAGTACAGTTCGAACATCAGTCTCGAGTCGACCACGGCTCGGTGTACACGGGCTATTGTAGGTTGTATCGCTGCGTGTCATGACCGAACGGAATGATGCTCTACTTAAATTTTTTACCCATATTATATTTACGTTATATACGTTTTTTTGACATTTTATGTCAAAAAAACGTATCGTATGATGATAAACTACATATTTAAATATGACTTAGCCAGAAAAATCGTTCCGTTGCCCATTCCTTCAGGTTGACCGACTCGACTTTTTAATTTTTCTACAAAGGTCACTTGATTGGTTTGTTACTGCCAATATAGATTTTCCAAATTAGCTTAGCAAAATAGCTTTGGTATTTGTACTATATATACATTGGTACTATCCTACTAAAAAAGACGTACCGTCAAGCGATTTAGCGTTCCGGTACGGTATCGTGTAGAAACTAAAAGAATGTAGATTTCATGCTAATCCTAACAAGTTAGCCCGCTTCCATTTTAGTTTACATAAACTAACTTGTAATGAATCAAAATAATAATAGATATCATGGGTTCACGCTTTAAAAAAACACTAGGGGTATGGTAGACAAGACAGCGTGGAGTTGAGCTCAATCATTAAATTGTTTAAACAAAAGAAAAATAGATATACTAGGTACCTATCTGAGATGATTGTGGGTATGTGTGTTTTTAAGATATTGTTAAATGGGTTAATATATATGTCGAAGCAATTAGATTAGAGACTTAGAATAGATTGTTGTAATATTGTAATAGACGTCATTGTTTATGGAAATGTTACTGTCTGTGGATGTAATTATTTTTGGAATGTCACGAGTTTTTTTATGAAAGTAATCGAAATAGAACTAATTGTTAATCATTTAATGAGAGATATGAGATAGGTGCTTACTTAAAACTTTAACACAAAGTTAAATTCAATTTGAGTTGATAAATGAATGAATGATTGATTTGTTTTAATACTCCAACCAATAAAAGAGTCGGGCGCCAAAGTCCTAGAAGAGTATTTACACCATCTTGAGGGGAATAAAGGAGTTGGGTCGTTAGTTTGTGTCTGGAGTGCGGTGAGGATATTTGGTCGAGTTGGACCAGTGTAAAAGTGTTCTTAAGAAGTAAATTAAATTAGGGAGTAAAGTAAGATGGGTGTAAATAAACTACTGTTCTGAATCTTTATAATACGTCAGGAATTATAAAAATTTATTTCATGTATCAAAATATTGTGAACGTGCAATATATCTGTTCGTGAAGACAAAGTCTTTGTAACCCTAGAAAACGCCCAAGAGATTAAGAACCACTAAAGATGATGTCAAGGAGAATGGTGATACTCCGATACATATATTAACCTATATCACAATATAATTTTGCTGTGCAGGACCAACACGACATATTCATTTTTAAAAAATGAGTTAAAATGAAGTAGAGCATACTGCTAGTCAAACATGACATTCTTGTTGACATAATTAACTTGACACTTTGTGTGAGTGTGCACACATTGCTACTCGTTACGTAGTAATAGAACTCACATTCTTGCAGTTTTTATTGCACACTTGCACTGTAAGCGTTTGAAAAACAAAAAACGACGAGCCATCATGGATTGACCAAGCTGTATCCGGCGTTAAATGTTCTTACATGCTTCTTTCTGTTGCTTAAAACAATAAAACAGCATTGTATTATAGTATACTAGCTGTTGCCCGCGACTTCGTCCGCGTGGACTTCGATTCAGTAGATACAGTTAGTATTGACATAAATAAATAAAATTAGTATTGCTAAAAACTATTTACAAAACTTTTATATACACTTAACACCGTTTGATGTAGTTCTTTCGGAAGCCAGAATGTAGAGTGAATCTGGACTGGTGACGCGAGAGCTAGCAACATAGAGCTATCCATGTGAGAAGCTGCTTGTCCTAAGGTCGACTCCAGCCAGTGGCGGATCCAGCTTTCAATTTAGAGGAGTCTCAGTCCTGGTATAGTCATTTCATGCTCCAAATTTTTCACGGGCTTTTTGGCTTTATTAAAAGTGACAGTTACAAATACCATACGTAGTTTTATTAATATAACTGAGAGCACTCAGTATAAAGTGATTAGTATAAAGAGTTACGGGGGCATCATAGTTGTCAGGCGGCGGACGTAATCCAGATCAATTTCTTGACAGCATAGTAGCTTTAACGCGCCGAAATTGGTGGATTAACGGATTTCACATAAAAATAAATTAGGCACGGGGCATCGTAGAGCTCTGGTGCAAGACAGCGCGCGCGGCCATTTGGAGATTTGCTGATTCTACATTAAAATTGAAAAAGGGCATGGGGGCATCAAAGTTGTCTAGCGCAGGTCGTAATCTAGAAAAACTTCCTGATGGCAGAGCAGGCTTTATCGTGACCGTAGGTCGCCTACTAAAATCGGTGCATTAACGGATTTCACATAAAAAAATTAAGAAGGTACGGGGCATCGTTGAGCTCTGGTGCAAGGCAGAGTACGAAAGAGAGCAAGAGCAAACTTGTGGCTCGAGACAGGAAACTGACGCGACCGAATCGCGCGCGAATATTTGTGGATTTGCTGATTCTACATTGAACTGGCCTTAACGCGACCGCAGGTCGCGTGCTAAAATCAATTAAAATCCTGTTTCAGTGCTCACTTGCTTCACTGGTGGAACCTACATACAAAGTTTCAAGTGAATCTTTTAAGCAATGGAAAATTTCAATTTCCCCCTTTTTTTCCCCTAGGAGAGGGGGATTTCCAAAATTCCTCTCTTAGTGCTTACTTGCTTCACTGGTGGAACCTACCTACAAAGTCTTGAGTAAATCCATTAAGAAATTAAAATTTTCAATTTACCCCCGTTTTCTCCCCCTAGGGGGAAAATTTCCGAAAATCCTCTCTCAACGCTCACATGCTTTACTGGTGGAACCTACATACAAAGTTTCACGTAAATCCATTAACAATTTTAAAATTTTTACCCCGTTTTCTCCCCTTAGGGGGGAAAAATTTCCAAAAACCCTCTCTCAGTTGTCACTTGCGTCACTGGTAGAATCTACATACAAAGTTTCAAGTGAATCTTTTAAGCAATGAAAAGTTTCAATTTGCCCCTTTTTCTCCTCCTAGGAGAGGGGGATTCCCAAAATTCCTTTCTTAGTGCTTACTTACTTTACTGGTGAATCTTACCCACAAAGTTTTAAGTAAATCCATTAAGAAATTAAAATATTCAATTTACCCCCCTTTTCTCCCTCAAGGGGGAAAATTTCCAAAAATCCTCTCTCAGTGGTCACTTGCGTCACTGGTAGAAGCTACATACAAAGTTTCAAGTGAATCTTTTAAACGATTAAAAGTTTCAATTTGCCCCTTTTTCTCCCCCTAGGCGAGGGGGATTTCCAAAATTCCTCTCTTAGTACTTATTTACTTCACTGGTGGATCCTACCTACAAAGTTTTATGTAAATCCATTAAGAAATTAAAATTTTCAATTTACCCCCTTTTCTACCCCTAGGGGGAAAATTTCCAAATATTCTCTCTCAATGCTCACTTGCTTTACTGGTGGAACCTACATACAAAGTTTCAAGTGAATCAATTAAGAAATAAAAAGTTTCAATTTACCCCCCTTTTCTCCTCCTAGGGGAGGAATTCTTAAATATCCTGTCTCTGTGCTCACTTACTTCGCTGGTGGAACCTACATACAAAGTATCAAGTGAATCCATTAAGCAATGAAAAGTTTCAATTTACCTCCTTTTCTCTCCCTAGGGGGGGAATTTCCAAAAATCCTTTCTTAGTGCTTACTTGCTGCACTGGTGGAACCAACGTACAAAGTTTTAAGTGAATCCATTAAGAAATAGAAATTTTGAATTTTTACCCCCTTTTCTCCCCTTGAGGGGGAAAAATTTCCAAAAATCCTCTCTCAGTGGTCACTTTCGTCACTGGTGGAACCTACATACAAAGTTTCAAGTGAATCCATTAAGAAATTTAAATTTTCAATTTACCCCCATTTTCTCCCCCTAGGGGGGGTATTTCGAAAAATCCGTTCTTAGCTGACCTCTACTCGGCGAAAGGCATATTCCTACCAAATTTCAAGTCGCTACGCCTTATGGTTCCAGAGAAATCGTGATGAGTCAATATATAGGTGGGAATCTCTTTTATATATATAGATTTATCAATGTGTTTTTAATTTTTATTTTTATTTTATTATTGCATTAAATATTTCTTCTTTTTAATTAATTTTCATAGATTTCAAAAATGGCTTGATTATTTTACATAATATTAATTTTAGTTTGATTGATATAATTTACTTTACTTTTTTATATTCAAAATCATTTATTTCAAATAACTAGAACTTTTTAAATGTCATGTTAAACTATTATTTTATAGGAATGGTAATAATGTAAGGTTGGAAACTTAGAAAACTTAGGAAATAGAACCGACTTAAAACGCACTAAAAAGTGAAAAATAACTGTCATTTACTTGCTTTAATTTACTTAAGCATATCTATGAAGTCGGTGCCAGCAAGTTAAGAATATTTATTTAATGTAGTAAAGCAGTTTGTGGGTTCCAGGTAACGTCCTTTAAGTGGGTTCCAGGTAATATCCTTTACCCTACCTTTACTACCTATATAATAATATATAACCTATATAATACCTTTTGTTAAAAATTTATATTTCTTTATTTTTAGTGATTTATCTCCACGTAACGTACTCGTACTATACTATTATAGTATATTATACGACACTAGTAGCCAAAAAGCTGCCGATACTTACACAAAAACCGAAATCGCTGCAAGTGTGCCTATAAAGTTTGAAGAGTTCCTTCAATTTTCCCAGGATATCATCATCAGATCCTAACATGATGACAATGGGACCAGCTTGGAAGTGTGCGCTTTTTAATAAAAAAGTATTATCAAAATCGGACAACTCTGTAAAAAGTTTTGAGTGGTCATACATAAAAAAAAACAAAAAAAAGACATACGTGTCGAATTGAGAACCTCCTCCGTTTTTTTCGTCGGTTAAAAATTAAAGCTACAAGCTAAAGCTAAAAGGATTAAAAATAGGCAAAACCCAAGATAATAGCCAAAATAGAAACAACCGCACAATTATTCTGTTACTGAAATAATAATTATCTTAATATCATATTACAAGTGCAGATTGAATTACTTATTAACTACGATCTACATAAACTATGGTAAAGTTGAGATTCCACTGGCACTAAACTCTGTAACTCTGTCTCGGTTGTTACAAATGCCATTCATACCAGCTCAATTCCAACACAATGCTTGGCTCAGAACGCAGCGAGCTTGGTCCACAGCCCTCATAAATACAACCAGCAAATATGCATTAAATTGAGGCTGATTTAAATATTTACAATACAACTGGGTTTGACCTCCATTTATTTGGATTGCAAATTCAGTTCATCAGTGGGAATATCGTGCGCGTCCGATTTATTTCCCTGAGATAATAATAGAAATGCTTATTTGTAATATTGTGATTAAGCCAGTGAGATGTTATTTCTAGAGTCCGCACAATTGCTTATTTGTTTCATTGCAATCAAACAAATCAAATGTTATTAATATATTAACAATCACAGTCCATCCGCTTCGTAAAAAAGTTCTCTTCTCTAATCTAAGTTCAATACCCAACATTTTTCAATTATATATTAGAATTTCGTGAGTATTTTCCATGAACTCAGGCTCAGGACTAAGGACTTTGTATCTTGTTAGGGTTCAGCCGTGGCTAGTTCCCATCCTACTGAAAAAGAAATACCACTAAAAGAATACATAGTTCTTGAAAAATCCTTGAGAATAATAGAGGTAGAAGTAACTTGCACCTCCAACTTACTATGTAACAGATTGCACTGAAAGGCTAACTTCTTGTCAGATAAAAAATATGTAATACTTTAAATAAAACAAAACAGACATCAAGCTTAGTGTTCAGTGTTAGTAACGTTTAATCAAGGAACATTATACCGGATTACACAATTGCCTCAATGACTTATTTTATAGTATTTATTATTCACAATATCATGTACTTATATACAATCTGATAGGTAAATGGTATAACATCCCGTAACGTACTGATATATTTCGTTCTTGTTGACATAATATAATTAATTAAAATTTAAAAAAATCCATACTGACACGAGCACAAAGAGTTGACACCTTGAAGATTTATGCAAATTCTTGTCCATTTATCTCCCTCAAGATTCTGCCTAGTAAGTTTTTTTTCCTAGACATGTATTCTCTCTCCCTAGCTCCTGGTTGTCGGCTGGATAGGGTATTTACCTAAAACGTTGTATAATACATAGTTTATGTACATTTTTTCGCTTTCTTACACAAATATCACATAACATTCATCCTTCTGATTTATTAATATTTGATACAATAATCCTTATGATTAGAGAAAACAGACTTCAAGGAAGTTCTGATGGACAAAGCATATTACATATTTAGTGAATACATATTCGAAATCACGTCGTACTACTTTGTAGACTGAGTTTTTTTTTCTATGGTGATTTTATAAAAATTAATTCTTTTTCCTCTCAATCATTTTATGTTGACTGTGGTGTTACGAAAGTGTGAAAATTTAAAGCTATACTATAAAAGCATATAACAAGGAATACATGTAAAGAATTTGTAGGTAATTCAATGTACATTGTAAATCATTTTAAAGTCGGTAAGAATTTACTGGCTACTTAGACTCAAAGATAGAGCTGTCTAATGCTAAAGCAGAAACAACTGTTATATTTTTCATACACATAATACAACCTACGTCTTATTTAGATAGAACATAAGGCGGCACGTTATAGTACGTTCTTTGCATGCCCAGCGCTGTGTTTCTCTATTTATAAGTGATAAGTTTCAAGTGACTATTAGGTAGGCCATGATCATTACTAAGTATATAAAAATATATCTTAACCTATATCAGCGGCTCACTACGTCTCTTTAATATAATCTCTCAATTCAAAAGAAGGGATCAAGCCAGCTCTTATATTGTTGAGATAAACAGATATTAAAATTGTGTAATGGAGAACGTATGTTACCCAGTGTCATTGAATATGCCTCCGATGTGAGGTATCTACAAAAATACACCGGTATTCGAGGCTTCTTACATTTGGAACAATGAAAGTCCATTCCGCTCGTCCCAACAAAAACGATTTCTCGGTAAGAGATATTATAATGCTATGATAATATTACACATTGTTGGAATATCAAAATATTAAGTTCGGTTTGACCTACTTCTGATGAAAGACACTGGTGGGGCTTTGTGAATATTACTTTAAATGTGAAAGTTTATTTTACGTTTAAATATTTATAACATTCGCGCGCGGTGCGCGGAAGCGAGTTCCCGTTGCGGAGTAGCGAGCGTGCGTTCATAGTCGCGGAGGCTGTGATATTATTTAACTACCTTCCTATTTGTGAGAAAAATGAGTGAGAAAAGTAAAGGTGGGATTATGTGCGGGAATGAAGGGGACGGTGAATACAATAATATGAATTCACAAGAAGAAACAAATAAAGATGTAATGCAAGTTAAGTCCCCAATTTTAATGCGGTGCGATAAAAGGTTAAGGAGCGATAGCGAGGAAGATGTTAATGAAGGATTTACGAAAGTAGAGAAAAGAAAGAAGCGGCTTTTCCGTAACTCTAAGCCTGAGGTAAGCGATTCGTTTGATATATGTATTACTTCAAATAATGTATTACCGAAACAGATTAGTCTTGCAAAATTTCTTCAATCGTTGAATGTACCAGGCATATTACGAGTTAAATATAAAAGCCCTTACAAGGTCATTGTGTCATTGGCTACGAAAAAAGATGCCGACTACCTTCTTAACTGCCCGCAACTGATTGATCTGGGTTATAATTGTCAATCTACCCTCGAAAGTAATTTATCGTATGGAATAGTGAAACAAATAGAACTGGAAATTAATGAGGAGGATTTAAAGAAAATCTTTAGGTGTGAATACGACATTGCCTCCGTTAAGAGATTAAGAAGAGTGGCAGATGACGGAAAATGGATAGAAAGCGAATCTGTGAGGCTTAGTTTTAAAAGTAGTAACTTACCTAGCTATGTTTATGCATATGGATGCAGGCTTAAAGTGGAAAGGTTTATATTTCCAGTTACGCAGTGCTCAAAATGTTGGAAATTTGGACACCGGATGCGGGTGTGTCCAACGAATAAGACATTGTGTCCAAAATGCGGTGAAAATCATGCGAACTGTGAGACCAAGTCCTATAAGTGTATTAATTGTAAAGGCGCACATATGTCATTAGATAAATCATGTCCAGTATTTAGAAAAGAAAAGGAAATTCGAAATATTATGAGTGAATATGGAGTGACATATCGTCAGGCTCTAGAAAACTATTTGAAGAAGCAGAAAGGGAGATCTCAGGATCAGGAAAAATACAATGAGACTGCGACAACGAGTGCACCATATTTTACATCACATAAATTATCGTACAGAGATATTTTGATAAATAAAAATTTTGATGAAGCTGAAAATAAAAAAGCGGAAAATACACATGATTTTGAGTTAGATAGTGATGAAAAAGAGGAATTAACTAGGTCTGAGTGTACTAAAACTAGAAAGAGAAAAAGAAAACAAGTGTATGAGGAGTGGGATTTTAATGAGAATATAGAGTCAGACCAAGAAAATAATGCAAAAGAGACAGAAATGGGAGAACATCACAAGAAAAAGAAGAAGAATACCTTTTCTTTTAAGCGTTTTTGGATGAAAATCAAGGCGGTATTATTGGCTGGGATGTCATTTGAAGAAAAAATTAAAATTGTAATGAAAATTGCGTGGGAAGAATTGTCGTTGGTGTTGGTCAATTTAGTGAATGATGGTTTTCTGCAAAGAATTTTTACGTATATATTAAATGGATAAGGTTTTTCAGGTAAATATAGCTCAGTGGAATTCACAAAGCTTAAGACCGAAAAAGGTGCCATTTGAATTATTGTTAAATAGAGAAAAAATTCACATTGCATTGGTAAGTGAAACGTGGCTTGAACCAGATGCTGATATTAATTTTAATGAATACAATGTTTTTAGAAAAGACAGATTAGATGCATATGGAGGCGTAGCAATTATTATACATAAATCTATCAAAACACACTTCTGTAATACGCGTTTTAATAATTTGGGTATTGAACTTATTCACGTTAAAATATTTAACTGTAAATTTCTTAAGAATATTGTGTACGTTTACTGCCCATCTTCTGTACATACGACAAAAAATGATTGGGATGATATATTTTCTGCATTTCCTAAAGCATCGATAATAGCAGGGGACTTTAATGGGCATCACACTAATTGGTCGTATAAAAATGATAGTCGAGGTAATTATTTGTTTGAATCTTCTATTGAAAATAATATAGTATCATTAAATAATGGAAAGGCAACGAGGGTAAAAATTGTAAATGGAGTATTACAGGAGACTTCCCCAGATATTACGTTTGCTTCTACTGATATAGCCATCTATTGTAATTGGAAAACGACTAACGACAGTTTGGGAAGCGATCATTTAGTAATTAAATGTTCGTTAATATATAAGGATACTTTAAATTTGACATCTAAACGAAATTTTAAGTTAGCAAACTGGAAGTCTTATAGGGAATGTCTAGATAAATTATTTATAAATAACTCTTATCTCAATGATATGCAGAATATGTATAATTTCTTTTTGCGCAATATAAATAGTGCGGCCGATTCAAATATACCAAAATACAAAATTAGTACCAATCCTTCTCAAGCTTTTGTACCGAAACATTATTGGAATCCCACCTTATCAAAACTTGTAGCTCACAGACGGTTAGCTTTGAAAAATCTGCGGCGTAACCCTACACCGGTTGACTTACAAAAATTGGAATCTAAAATATTAGAAGTAAAGCGTGTGGCTTGTGAAGCTAAGTCCAAGTCTTGGGAAAATTTTTGCGACAGTATGGATGAAACAATTACTAGCTCAGAAATGTTACGAAGAATGCGTTGGATTAAGGGTCTTCGCAGTAGTCAATCTTATGCATCTAAACAACAGTGTGAAGAACTCTTGTGTAGTTTAGCGCCTGATTCTGTTAAATCACCACAGCCAGTGTTTTCATCCTATAATAGATGCCTCGAAACAAATTTTAGCATTCAAGAATTAACTAACTGTATTAAAAAGAAAGATACTGCACCAGGTGACGATGGTGTTACGTATACCATGATTTATAATCTTCCCACATGTGCTAAGGAATACTTACTTAAAATTTACAATCTTATTTTTTATACAGGTGTTATCCCTAAGCAGTGGCGTAGAATACAAGTAGTTGCAATTCCTAAACCAGGAAACTCCAATAAGTTTAGACCTATTTCGCTAATTTCATGTCTATGTAAAATTTTTCATATAATGATATCTACAAGAATAGAGTGGTTTGTAGAAAAAAATAAAATATTAGCCGACAGTACGCACGGTTTCAGACGAGCGCAATCCAGTTTGGATTGCCTGATACGAATAGTAACACAAATACAAATAGGTTTTTCTGAAAATATACCAACAATTGGCTGTTTTCTTGACATTGAAAATGCATACAATAATGTTTTGGTACATAGACTGGTTAATATATTAGATGATCTTGACTTAGGAAGTAAAATATGTAATTACTTTTGGCAATTTTTAAGTGAGAGGCACCTTATAATTAAAAATTCCTATACTCAATCTGAAATGGTAAGATGGACAAACAATGGTTTAGCACAAGGAGATCCAATATCCCCACTCCTTTTTAACTTAGCAACATTTCAGATCAGTAGGTTGATCAAAAATATATTCATATGTCAGTATGCGGATGATTTTGTGCTTTATTCACAAAATACAAGCCTAAGGGATTGTACTAACAAAATTCAAAGCTCATTAGATATATTTATTAGCGTTTTAGTACAGTTAGGTCTAGAAATATCGGTAAGTAAATCTAATTTTTGTGTATTTAGCAGACGGCGCGGACAGGAACAGGTTAATTTGTATATTCATAATCAAACTATTTCATCCTCTAATAATGTGAAGTATTTGGGTATATGGTTGGATCGGTCGTTATTATGGAACAAACATATCAATGAACTAATTATTAAAACTATGAAAATATTGAACGTATTAAAAATTTTATCTGGACCTTCTTGGGGAGTGCATCCTAAGCATTTAAGAAAACTCTATATATCTTTACTTAGGAGTAGACTTGATTATGGGTGTTTTTTATACGATAATAGCGCAAAAACTAATTTATATAAACTGGATAAGATACAAAATCAAGCATTACGTATTATAGGAGGATTTATTAAAACTACACCAATTCATGTAATGGAGTCAGAGATGTGTTTACCGCCACTGAGTCTAAGAAGACATTACTTAGCAACAAAATTGTGTTTAAGAATTCTAAGCGGGTCAAGAAACACAACTGTAAAGTTATTAAATAATTGTTTTCTTTGTGTCAACATAAAACATTTTGGCAAAGAAAAAAGATCCCATTAGTACCTATGATTTATAACGAAATTAAAACCGAAAAGATGCACTCATGCTGTCCTATACAAATGTTCTCTCTGAGTACTTGGGTTTCGAATATCAATGTTAGCAAAGTTATACATACAGACTTGGACAGTATTAAGAAGGCTAAGAAATATTATGAGGAAAATATACTTAGAAATCAAATATTACAGGAACTAAGTAGGAAATATGGTGATTATAATAAATTGTTTACCGATGGTTCCAAATCTGATAAAGTGGCAGGGGCGGCATTTCACGACTTTGACTCCAACACTTGTAGTGTGTTTAAAATTAACGAAGATGTGTGTATTATGTCGATAGAGTTGTTTGCAATCTCAGAGGCTATATCATATGCGGTAGCTTCTCAGTATAACAAAGTTGTAATATTTACTGATAGTAAAAGTGCCTTGCAGCATTTAGCTCGGTGCGCCTCTGGGCTCAGAGGTGTTCCGGTAGCGTATGCTATTTTAGCAAGGATTAATGAAATTTTGTGTGACGCTAGTATAGAGTTGAGATTGCAGTGGATACCATCGCATATAGGTCTAAAAGGAAATGAGAAGGCTGACTTGCTAGCAAAGAGTGCATGTTCGGAAGGGAGTGAGATATACATTTTGCCAAGTTATTCTGAGGTAATGGTGAAATATAAAATTAAAAATCATGACTTGTGGAAAGAATATTTTGATGAGCGTTCCAAAGAAAAGGGAATTTGGTACCGAACAATACAGGGTCAGCCTTCTCAAATCCCATGGTTTCAGACAGGAAGATTAAAAAGATGAATAATTAAAATAGCCCATAGATTACGCTCTGGACACATTCCATCAAATAAATTTGCCTTTTTAATGAAGAAGTCTGAATCAGCGAACTGTGACACGTGCGGAGTAGTTGATGACGTCACGCACTTTTTGATGGAATGTGTTCAAAATGATTTGAAAAGAAAACGTGTATTAAGTGATTTTAAGTTAAATGTTTACGATATTGGATTATTTAATACTATTTTAGCTTCCCCAATGTCAAGGAAAGCTAAAATGGTATACGAATTTTATTTTAAAAATTAGTACATTTATGTTTCGTTATTTAAGTTTAAGCTAGTTAGTAGCATTAATTGACGGTATTTAAGTTTAAGCTTCTATAGGGCTGACATGTTTGAAAAAATAAAAAGCCCTTAAAAATTAAAGAATAAAAAAAAAAAATATTTATAACTCAATCACGTAGTATTTTAAGGAAAAATATTTTTGTATTAATTCGTAAATATGAAGTACGACTTTGAAAAAATCGCTGCTTTGTCTAAATGTACACATATACATGCCTAAATAAAGCATACATACTAAATGTATGTATACTTTATACTGTGCATGTGTATAATGTTACATAACATATTAAAATTATTAAATATATAAAGTCCTTTTTTGTATTTGTTTAAATGCTACCTTAATTATTTGGTTGAAGTTTGGTTCCTAAACTGTTAGCTGCCTAGTTGGCTTTGGGGTATTTCAGGGGCTTATTAACACTTTCCTCAAAGGCCGGCAACGCAATACCTCTGGTCGCATTAAAAAAAAACCTTATGTGGTTCGGAACCTGGGGTCGAGTCCAAGGTCGGATTTTTTTTGAGCTTTCTTTACTCTACTGAGAAATGTTCATTTTCTAAGATGAGAAATTTATGATGTGTGCTTGTGACTATACTAAAGCCAAACTCGATTGAGAATGCTTGTCAACAAACAAATTAAAAATGAAGGTAGAAAATTTTTTGTTATTTTAAAAAATCTTAGTTAAAAGATATTGAATATGTTAATTAGTTTTAAGCTTACTAATCTAATTTATTGTCATGAATTTGTCATTAACTAATTAATTTAAAAAAATAGGTGTAAAATGACTTTTGATTTCTACCTTCATTTTTATTTTGTTTGTTGACAAGCATTCTCAATCGAGTGTGGCTTTAGTGTAGATTCAAATATCACTCACAGCCTGCTGTCCTGGGTTGGAGCAGAGCTGTAGGTCTAATCTCTTTCTTATAAGACAGTTCGCTTGATTCTATACTCTATCAACAGGACGATAATGATGACATATACGCTTATCTCTCAAAGTACCAAACGGATTTCCATACAATTTATTTTAGATTCTAGGATTGAAGTTTTAAAAGCTTTATAACAACCGAATTCAACAATGTCAGTACGAAAATTTATAGTTTCATTTTAAACAAATCGCGTGCAAACTAGTTTTAAAAAGTAATTATTTATTTTGCACAGTTTTTATTAGATGTTTCACAAAACCTCTACCTTATAACCGCTTTAACTAGAGTTTAATTAAAACTTTTATTTTTGTGCAGTTCGGGCACCTACATAGGTCAGGTGTCGACATATGTGTAAATAAATATAAAGCTGTATTACTTTGTTTCATTTATTTAACGACCATTCATTATGTTATGCGCCTTTCGTTTACATTCATTCATCAATACGCGTGACAGCGTGACTAGCCAAGTTGAAGAATGAAAACTGGCTAGGCTAATATTTGATGCCACTTCTACTATCGGAAACTTCCTAAAATTTGAACTTGTCTGCCTTTTCATTTTGTTTGATTTTGTTGGGATACAAATGACAAGAATTTTCTGAATCTACAAAGGAAATGATCATCATTATCAGCCTATTTATTGGCTAGGCCTCTTTCTTTATAAGAGACTTACGGAGCTTCGAACAACTATGCTACACTAATACGGGTTAACGGGCTTAGGATGAAAATGCCTCGATTTTTTAACAATTTCTAAGTATAAGATGTTAATAGTTTTGGCTCCAAAGCGACACTCCAAGAGGCAATCGGCGACCTGGGCGACCTGCTAAGCTTCTGGAGCGAGCTCGGCTGACTGGAGTGAGTCAGCGGGAGCCTACACCAGGGGACCCACGTACAACGGCCACCAAGTTGGCCAAGTGCGGAAAACACCCAGGAAGAAGAAGAAGAAGATGTTAATAATAATGACTAAAAGAAGATTTGATGAATTCTCCGAAGTATAGAGGTGTACTGTAGGGTGGTTTACTTTTTACAGAGAATGACTTGGAAAAATAATCACTTGGATATAAATAAATAATGACTTGGAAAATCATAGCCCGACCCAACGCCCAGGCTCAGACCTTCGCGATCTGAACCACTGAATCTGTTCATCATCATCAACATATGACTACGTCACGTTTTTGCTACTATAAATAGTAAAAACACAAAAACGTCGGCAATGCCGTAAAGCATACTCGTAAAAGTAAAATTTAATACCTAATAAAAATTTTATCATAAAATGTACGTTTAATTTTCACTTTCCAGACAAAACATAGACAATACACAAGATCTAAATACATGTAGATGTGGCCCCAAGAGTGAAATAACATTAGTTTAAGACTCTCTCAACAATATCAAGTAAATGACATAAAGTATTCACACATAATTTGTGGCAGCGCCGAGAATCTCAGTTTCATTTACCGACGAACACTCTAGAATACGTGGTTACTTTAATTAGTGTAAGTAAAATAATATTTCGTAAAATTTAGTCTATTAAAATATACAATTATGTCTCTTTGGTTAAGTATTTAGTAATTACTCGGTATAATTACAAGTTGTGAGGACCTGTGTTCAAGATTTGGCTTGGATTTATTAAAAAAATTTCTAAGACATTCATTGAGATAAAGGAACTAACGTTCGAAAAAAGAAGTCGTGTAGAGAACAAGGTCACCCAATAGCGACAATATCGAAAATATAGTTCTCTCTTTCACACGCTCATATATTATGTTTTTCCTTGCACAATATATCTCTTCGAGCGCATTTTAGCCGTACTATAGTTGGGAAGTTGCTTCTTTACACAAGAAATGTCTGTTTGCGCATTTTATCACTAGTTAGAAATCCGAGAAATATTTTGACAATTAATTACTCAAGCTAATTGTCTATAGATAGCTTCTATTTGATGCGATGTTCAACTGTTTTATTTACTTTTACCATAGGGAGGAGGGGATCAGGCCAGCAGTACCTAGTCCATTAAAAGAAGCTGACAAGAATGATAAATGGTGAAATGATGAGGTACATACATACACAGGTACATATATTTACTTTTCAAAATGAAATTAATATTATTAGTTAGTCCAATTAAAATTGATGGAACAACACGCACCCGTATTTTATCTATGTAAAGTATAACCTGCCTATAATTGATGTAAGTGGCATCTATTAGGACTATTAAAACATTAATCTATATTTTGTGCACAACAATAAAATACGCATTGATCATTATAATAAATACTCAATGAAGAAGAAGAAGAAGAAGAAATACTTTATTGCACATAAAAATAGATATAACAGAAACATGAAAAAGGATTAAAATAAACATGCAAAGGCGGCCTTATTGCTAGAAGCAATCTCTTACAGGCAACCTATTGAAAAGACATTTGAGTATCGTAAGCGGGGTGGTGCAATGAGAAAATTTATTATTTAAAAAAAAATTACTTAAATTTATTATAAATATAATATTTAAAAATAAATAAATAAATAAACTACATAAAAATGTAAACATAATATATGAGTGTATATAAACAATATCAATATAAAAATAAAAAAATACATATAATTATTTTCTATTTAACGACAAATAGTAGCTTTTTAAGCGAGACTTAAAAATGGGCAGCGAATTACTCGCGCGGACCTCGGATGGCAGATTGTTCCACAGCTTAAAAGATTTGGAAGTGAAAGAGTTACTGTAAAGGAGAATGCCAGACAATGTATAGAACTTTAACCCACTAATAGAAACATATTGTACAATAATGTATTATGCATCATTTAATTGCATTTTTTTTACTATTTAATATAAATTACATTTAAAAGCTCTAGAACTCGGAGTATTCGACACGAGCCTAACGTTGGTTATCGTCCATTTCCGTATTGTTGTTCCGTGTAGTAGTCACCCTGAGATGACAGTCGCAAAGCTTCATTAAATACATTTTTAAACAGGCTTAACGATTCTGGATATTAGCCTTTTAGAGCCCACTTTTGATGAAAATACAATAAAAACGATTTAAATGGCTAGAACCCAGTGCAACAATAAAGATTTAAAAATGCGTAAAGAGTGTAAACTAAAAGGAAATAGATTAATTACTTTTTTTAACATAATTTTATTCCGATGTCCAACAGTAAAAATGGCTCATTGTAAAACATTTATATAATAATAGGATATTTTTAGTATATTTACAATTTGTGGTCTTTCTGGGTTAGGATCTGGCATTCTCCTTTCGAAATAGAGAAAGGTAATAATAATCGATTCTCATTACGAGAACGGAGATTGCGAGAATCAACATCGCGAATGAAACGGAAACGGTCTTTCAGATAAGAAGGACTCAATGAACATATTAATTTAAATTACATTTTTGTGGCATATGACAATTCTTATATATTTTTTTCTCAGGTCACATGGTTTTTAACAAGATATTTATTGTTACATTTTAAACTTTACTGACTTTTTACAAATGCGCAGGAAACGACTTTTAATTGAACTGAACTGAAAATTTCGACTTTATAGAAGTTGAGAAATATATTGAAAGTAGCTTTTGCCCGCGACTTCGTCCGCATAGAATTAGTAATTATGACAGCCTAATGTTTCTAATCAATGGCCTAAAAATACGTTTTAAGCTTGTAGCTTTAAACATGAGGATACTTTCATACAACACTTCATCCCACCTTTTAACCCTTTTAGCCTGTCCATTTTCAGGCTCTAGATTATCTGCGTATCAAATTTCATTTAAATCGGTTCAGTAGTAGTAGTTATTTTCACAATTTATAATATTAGTTAGTATAAGGTTTGCATTGAATTAAGAAATACGAGTTCATTAAAATAAGGTGTGTAATGTACTGAAAAGTTAATTAAAGTACGAAAGTACGGCAGGAAATTTGAAGAAATAGTTAAATGAAGTGGAACTCACAAGAGATCAAAATTTTACTACGCTCTGTTATCTAATCTGTTTCAAAATCATTGGTTCATTAAATCCCAAGACAAATTTCCCGTACGATGTTATATCAGATTTCTTACTGACCTAGTTAAAACATTTTATAGACTTTCAAACGAAACGAATTGAACACCTCATTTTTGTTCAAGTTTAAAAATTAAAGCCATTTAAATAATACTCCCCAGTAATTTTCGAAAATGGATTTCATTAACAAAGCAATTCGTATCGGAATTAACGAGGGGCTCTTATACCAATTTGTGCTCAAATGAAAAAGTATCCATATTGTATTGGATCGGGTTTCACTATGATTAAAGCAGAAAATATTTAACAAAACGTTAATTAATATTTGAATTTATATGATTCGTTGAATTATAACACCATTTTTAATTTTTAAAATTAAAATCGGTATATTTTGTATGCTGGGCATTAATATTATTTAATTGGCATAATTAATCAATTCTATGAAATTTGCAGTCGGTACAGTCTAAGCACGGAGTTGGGAAGTTGGTGGTGTTAACCTACGTGCCTTTGAGAGCACGTTAAGCCGTCGGTCCCAGTCACTATCATCAACATTTGATAGTGATCATTAATGTGTAAAACATTATCACCCTAAGCCCGCCAACCCGCATTGGAGCAGCATGGTTGATCTACGCTTCATCCTTTCCATCCTCCATCCTATCGGTCCATCTACGCTCCATCCATTCTCCTGCATGGAGGAAGGCCTGGCACTGTGGTGTTAATAAGATGATAATGAATGGATTTAGTAATCAATTTTACTTTCAATAAAATAGTCATTGATCAACCAAAGCCTGTCAAATCCCCTGCAGTGGCGAGATGGGTCTAAGCTTTAATGATTCTCTCCTATAAGTTCAGCCCTGAAGTGGGTCATTCCAGTTGATAATGATCATCATTACGATGAAGATCTTGATACTGCGGTTAATGTTTTTTAATGAGATTCTGTATGCGCGTTCCCGCAACAACAACAAATAGATACCTACTATTATTTGAGAACCAGATTGTTTTTGCTCCTGTCTTGTCGTTTTTTGATCATGCTTTTGTTATATCTGTCTAACGTCACGATTTGGCCCCACGGAAAACCATCGCTGCGCAGGTGGATTTACTCCAGGCGTAGCTGAGTATAGACAAATTTGGTACCACCCATTTTTCTTCTTCTTTCTTTCCTTGTCAGAAAGAAAATAAATGTATTTGAGACACATGAAAGAGGCATACAAAAGCCTAAATTTAATTATATTTATTAGAAAATGTTCTTTCTTTTTTTGGTGCGTACGTTGTATGGCGAAACCATAATAATGTGGATTTCAATGTTTAAGCACCAGACAGACGATTAAAAAATAAAATATAAATTCATTGATGTAAGCGCGTTGACCTCTCTCCCTGAGGTCAATTATTTTCTTTTCAACGAACATCAATGTATTTGGCGATCCTTTTATTTTAAATGATGTTATAATATATTCATTGAATTGTTTGTTATTCTACGTGAATTTTTACACAGAATCTATTTGTGGTATAGCTTAAAAGAGTTGGAATATAAATAAAAGATTTGGGTATTTCTTAATATCAACGTGGCTTTTGCTTACTTTGAACAAGATCAATCAAAATAATTTATTGTTATTTATAAGATGCAAAAGGCTTTTTAAAGAACATTTTTGTTAATTTGGTTCAATTGTCAGACAAATGAATGTATTTTACAGTAGGTAAATGTAGCTTCAATGTTACCTTTCATATTTTTTTCAGCGGGGTGATATTCAATAAAGCAGACGGTGGTATTAGCTTTTAGTTTTACAGAACATCTCTATTATAAAGTCTAAAAAACATGCAAATGATAAAAAGATCCAATATATACGCGATATCTAAAGTAAAGTTTTGACGGCCTCCGTGGCAGGAGGAAAATTGTCTTGGTCTGGCTGTTAGGAGGCTTTCGCCGTGGCTAGTTACCACCCTACCGACAAAGACGTACCGCCAAGCGATTTAGCGTTCCGGTACGATCTCGTGTAGAATCCAAAAGGGGAGTGGATTTCCATCTATCCATCTTAGACTGCATCTTCACTTAACATCAGGTGTGATAGCAGTCAAGGGCCAAATTGTAGTCGATAAAAAAAGGAAATAATTGCCATCATATGTAAAAGAAATAGCAGGTATTTGATACTTATTTACATCTGTGACTCCATTCATGAAATCAAAAAGAAAAAGCTACGGAAATGTCAAGAGTATTGTGTGTTCAAATATAAATCAAGTCTTTTCACACTCCAAGTCACGAAAACAAGAGTTTTCCCACTCGTCATGTTGTTAGAAAACACTTGCAGTTTGTAGGTCATGTATTCAGGTTGCAAAGGTTCCAGATGACATAACGTATCAAGAGTGGAAACGATTCTTACACTGAAAAATAACAAGCTAATTACTTTGACTATTTGGGGCCTGACTCAAAAAGGTACGAGAGCTCTAAATAAATAAAGTTTTGCCTGTTGGATTATTTTCATCCTCTCTTAGCACGGGATTTTCGATTCGTTATATGAGAAAATTTATGTTGTCGAAAGACATGTCATTTCTTATTAAAACGAAACCAAAATATTGACACCAATGCTTGTTAAAAGTTCGTTGAAAAAATTAAACGGACTTTTTTTTTTTGACGGAATTAATTTAACTTATAATTTAGGGAGATATTAAAAAAAAAGGGAGACACATAATCATCTAATACTAGATCAATACTAATTCGCTTCTAGTTTCACCTGCGTATTTTCCGTTCCCGTAAAAATTTTGGGATAAAAAGTAGCCTATGTGTTATTCTGATGTATAAGTAGTATTATTGTTTTTTTTTCTAATTTTCTATCAAAATCCATTCAGTAGTTATTGCGTGAAAGAGTAACAAACAATCGTCTATACTTACAAATTTTCGTTTATAATATTCAATACGATTTGCCGTATGTAAAGAATAAGGTTGTCAACTATTTTTTGAGGCCGGTGCTGTCCGGCTTTAAGATGTCAAAAAAGGCATAGTAATTTGACAACTTCCTTTTTTTTATTATCAACACCATTATAAATAATAGTTGTCAACCTCCTCTTTTCAAGTCAACGCAATAATAATGTTACAAACATCAAGGTATGAGGGTTCCAAACACACGTGAAAAGGCGAAAAATATGCCTGTTTTATTTTACATGCCACATTTTCAACCGAACGGAATGCAATATAAACCTCACAAATCATGTCAACGCCATTTAGCTGCTGGTTCTGCGTGACAGAGGTGACGTGAATACGGTTTTTGTGCGCTTTTACTGTTAACGCGGAAAAAAAACGGAGCTGTTCTAATGCATGCGTAAATACATAACACGAAGGATTACAGTTAAATTATTATGAACTTCAATGGTAAAGCGTGATAGACCTAGGCTTTTAATCTCCTTTCCTATAAGAAGCAGCCATATCGCAGGCCATTCAAATCTGCTGACTATTATGACATGGCTACATCCAATGAGTGACAAAACACGAAAACCATACACTTAAAAAACTGAAAAACTTAGTTAATAATTTCCTGATGTAGACGCTAACTAAGAACGAGTGTCTTCTGAAGGCTTCCGTGACGCAGTGGTATGCGCGGTGGATTTACAAGACGAAAGTTCTGGGTGCGATTGCAGTGCCTTTTGAGATTTTCTGATTTGTCCTGATCTGGCTGGTAGGGGGCCTCGGCCTTCACTAATTACTCTACCGACAAAGACGTACCGCTAATCAATTTAGGGTTCCGATAAAATGTCGTGTAGAAAACGAAAGAGTGTGGATATTATCCTACTCCTAACAAATTAACCCGCTTCCATCTTAGATTGCATCATCATTTACCATCAGGTGTCATTACAGTCAAGAGCTAAACGGGATCAAAGCAGGTGAAACCTCCGGACATAGCTAGTTTGATATTTTCACAACGGTACAGTACTCGTATGTTGCAATAAAGCAAAGCTTTTATACTTGAGTATAGTTCTTCACATCACAACTTCATAGTTATAAAACAAAAGGCATAATAATTTTTCTTTTGCAATGTTTTCCAGCGACAAAGTGCGAAACGAACTTACCACCGCGTAGACTCATTACCGGAGTTCTGAGGATTCTTAATTAGAACTTGGAGGTAACACAAAGGCGAATATCGCTTGGACTATTCACTGGCTTAATATCTAAACAACGAACTATTTCCCATGAAAACTAGGTCTCTTAGTTATTAAGAAAATCAAGTGTCTTTGAAATATCAATAAAAGACATTATCCTTTGTTTTAAGTTAAAAGAACAATAAATGTTTGTATCTAAACTTAGTTTTTTTTTTTCAGAATCTTATAATGAAACTGATGGTAACAGTAGGTCGCAGGTAAAAGAAAAGATGTTGGCCCTGCTGAACTGTGTGATTTATTAAAATACAAAATATACTGAACAACAAGTGAAATGAGAATTAAAGTTTAACTGGACTACGAGTCTTTGAATGTATGAAAGTGGCCGATTGGAAAGAATATGTCTTTAAACAACTAAACGTCATGATAGACTATCAAACCATACCATAGACATGGATTTTTGTTATATTTGAGCAGAAATAATCTCTTACAGAATAGGGATTGCTTTGGCTAATAACTGAGAGTATTGATTTCCAGCTCTGATTTGGCCTGATTTTCTATGTAATTACAAACACATAAAATTTAACACCTACTCTTCAGGTTGATTGACATAGGGCGGCACTTCGTAATACATGTTCCTTACATGTCCTGTAAAATAAAATACGAATAACCATAGCCCATAAACAGAGCAACACAGTTTAAAGCAGATGAATACTAACAGGGTGTCATGTGTAAACGACAAACGCGACGAGCTACGCGACGCGACACAGGTGCCAATAATGTTGCGTCTCGCCGCAGACTGCTACATAGGACGCAAGTAGGAAATGCCGTTGGTTTTGTTTTTGTCGTTTTCGTCCATTACGCATAGTAGAAGATATGGGTGCATCCCAGTAGTACCCCCTAATTTTAGTTCTATAGAACTGTTGATACACCATATTAGTGCTTAGTGTCCCATTAGTTCTACATATAACTAATGGGACAAAATTAAACAAATGTCGATATCAATATCTTGTTTGTACGTTACATATAAAATATCTATAGTTTTTATAAGTATAATATGCAATCTCTTTTGATTGCAATAATAAATGTCCACTTAAATTTGAGAGTATCTATTAACATACTATATCGAATACAGCTTTTTTAAAATGGTATTGAGGTTTTTAATATAATTTGTTTCTAAACTGAATAAGTTTGTGCGAAAGATACTTCCAAAGTAGTAAAATCTAAAATAAGTGAATATTTTTTTAGACACAACTACTACTTGGTTTTAACAACTTAGCTTTAGTCGCAAGGCATATTTTTTGTTAAAAACAAAATGAAATATCAATCAAAATAATTTAAAGTTTATAACTTATATGCTATAAGTAAAGTCGTTACTTCAGTACTGTCCATTACGCATAGAACTACGGTATGGGTTACTACTGGGATGCACCCAAAGATATGATGTACTTTGTTTGACTTAACGAATTTATTTATCACCATCACTTTCCGGTAATATAAATAATATACTCATGAACATATCAAAAGTAGTTTACCATTTTGCTGGTAAACTTAAATAAGGAGAACATAAAGTTTGAGTTTCACTCTTTCATATAAACTCAAAAGCTAGTTCCAAAGCGAAATGCATTTCACCCGAAATAAACGTTTTCCTATTTTCTGATCTTTTGACTCTCATTTCAAAAGGGTCCTCGATAGCGGCGCGGAATAAAATGTCATTCGAAATAGCTATCGAAAGATTTACCGTTCTAGACTTCTGTGCGGGGAATGCCCATGTAATATTTTATTGCAAGAAGTTCGCTCAACTGAGTAAAGAAAAGCTTTTACCTTTTAAGCGTATTATTTATGGTCCTATTTGTGGTATTATCTAGCCAATTTTCTCTCGCTTTGGCTCTTTCATAAGACCACTAGCGTGAAAGTTCCTACTATCATTTTGGCACTACTACAATCTATGTTTCAGTATGAAAGGCAATGTTGCCGATGAATTACAGGAACTATGGTAAAGACGATAAAGCTATATCGACGCTATATGTCCATACCATGTTCATATTCTGTTTATATGTGTCTGGGTGTTTATCTATATATTATAAGTATAGTAATGTATAATATATATAAAATATTTATCAGTTATCATAGCATCCATGACACTAGCTACTTACGAGTATGTTTACTTTGGGGCTATATAGCGATGTGTGTAATTGTCCTATAATATTTATTTATAATTTATAATAACATTTATATTTTTGCCTATAGCTCTGTCCACGGGTGGCTTCGAGGATCCCAAAATTTCTTTTACACATTAATAAAAAAAAATTAGCGTACTAATACCATTAATGACACATTGTACATTTCATTACCAATAATAATTGATCATAATATAAACTAGAATATTTTATATAATTCGCCATTTCAAAAGGGCCTCAAATTTGATATGCCTTAAGGACCTCACCATATTTTAAGATAGGTTTCTCAGATTTAAGTCCTAAATTTCTCCCATCTCCTATAAGGTAGGAGGTCTGGCTTCGTAGTGAGCCGTTAATAGGCTGACAATGATGATGATGATGATGATTTCAGTGACGGTTAATAATATTTCAGTTGGGCCCTGGGCAACTCATTGTTGGGCAAGTTCCGGAATGTCTCGAAAATTACGGAATTTTACCCAAATACCACAATTTACGATTTTAAGTTTATTTTCAAAATACTTTAGAAGTTATCCTACATTGTGGTTAACACTATTCGACCCAAATAAAGTAAAAAAGATCATCCAAATTTGATAACCGTTTTCTGTTATTGTGTGAAAAATATAAAATAAAAATACACAAGCTCATAACTAATCTACACAATAACTTTAATTAAAACTTATACATTTAAATCATTAAAATCGAGCTTTGTGGAGCTATTAAACCTCTCAATAAATTACTCAAATTTATTAATGTCACGAAATTTCGTGTAACAGTATAAGCAATTTCAATGTATTTATAATAATTCAACATAAATATTAATTACGGTATAATTATCTTTAGGTCACCGGTTTTCGAACCACGTGTAACCGTGTATTCATTGTCATGAATATCTTTTACATAATGATACATCTCGCTTGAATATTTATGTTTAATTGTTCAATGAATTCAATAAAGACCCTAGAACAATACTACAAATATTAGCCATCGCTATCATAACTAATAATATAAATGTGAAAGTCAGGCTGTTTGTTAGGGTGCGATAGAAGCTGCTCTTCTCATCTTCTTCTCACAACGAAACTTGATACAGGGCCAGGCCTCCCTCTTTATAGGAGAGGAGATATGGAGCATAGACTCACCACGCTGCTCCAATGCGGGTTGGCGGGCTTAGGGTGATACTGTGTCATTTATTAACGATCACTATCAGATGTTGATGACAGTGACCGGGACCGACGTCTTCACGTGCTCTTCGAGGTACGGGGGTGTAATACCACTAACTTCCCGACTCAGGGCTTGGAATGTACTGAGAATTTCATAGAAAAATGAAAAACCCAGGACCTCGTGATCGAAGCCAGATAGGCTAACCCCAGACCAACGAGGCAGTCTACTAATACACGTATTACTAGCTGCAAAAAAATGGAAAGGTATTCGATTGCCTTCCTATTATGTCGGGGCGACAATATATCGTGCAAGTTGAAGTGTCATGGTTTGTGTATTTAAATGGAGGTGTTCACATATTGTCACAGTAAACAGGGGCGGTAAACCGATATAGACATAGCGAGAAAACTGAGATAGCACGCAAAACAAATCATCATGATCCAAAGGGGACACCTAGCCACGATTGAGTGTCCCCAAAGTAGTAAAAAAGTAAGTATGGGTGTCGTACAAGTCGTTATTAATGAGAACAGCCAGAGACGTGAATCTTCCATAGGTTTTACAGCACCGCAAAGCAGGAACGCACCTCACGCGAACAAAGTTGCAGGCGTACGCTAGTTGAATTTTAATATCGACTTCACAGACTCGACATAATTTAGAGCTCATTATATGAGTCGTCGTTATTACAATTTGCCTACCGATACGATCGTTATATTTTACATTAATGATCAACACAAAACAGAAGCTCAGTTGTTGAGGTAGAAAACGCGATCCATCAGCCAATTCAATGCAACGGATATTGGTGAATGATGTTATTATAAGCGTAATCGCCATTTTGAAATTGAAGCTAATGAGCTAGTACACATTAGATTGCGTATAAAATATATCTTTATTACACAGGTATATTGTTTTGATTCTTCTTAGAAAGTATTTTATAAATTACAGCAAAAAATAGAAAATCTGCCAATAAAGTACACTTTTTACAATTTTTATTAACTGATAATATTTACGAATATTTTTGTTTCTTTATAGACAAGGCAGCCCTTAACTGCAGACTCGACTAATGTTAAGTGACAATACAGTCTATAATGGTAGAGGGCTAAGTTGAAAAAGGTTTTTCAATCGTCTCCGCCGGTAGGAGCATAGCCATGACTTGGCTCTAGACTAGGTCTGAGTTTACCAATAGACCAGGTCTAGGCCAGAGAAAATATCAAAATCCCGAAATAAGCTCTCGAACTCGAACCCAGGACCTCTGGTGAAATCAAAGCATTATCACTTGGCGTCGGTTAAACAACGGCGTCATATAAAATTTCAATCTCACGTTGTTAGCAATGTACCGATTTTATTAAAATTTTGAACAATAAGTAAAAAGAGAAGCTAAAACTCGGGGACATGTAATAAGATTTAATGTATTTGTTTAATTGCAAAGATTAAAAAAATAACTTACGAAAACCACTCCATTGACAGAGCTACAAAATTTATAGCTTTTTATATGTTAACCATCATACATGTTAACTAACAAGTCAAAAGTCAGTGTCGACCACTTTTTGTGTCCAACGCCTAAATCGGTATAATCAGTGGAACCGTTTACGCCCGAATTAAACGATCTAATTATGTTATAAATGACCTTAATGAAGTTTCGGATCAGTTTGTGTTCCGTTCTGGATAAACTAGATTTGTATTTTGCACTCGGAACTGGATTTACTGGCATGCGAGCAGAGATCTATGTGATTACCATTCGTATGTAAATAACAAGTATGCTTTGGTAAATACCGGTTTGTTTTGCCTTGTACTACTATACTATCATTAACCCGCTACGGAAATAGGAGATGTTATAAGTTAAAAGTTTGTCTGTATATCTCTGTGTCTGTGGCATTGTAGAAAATAGAAAATAGTATAAAACAGAAAAATGCTTATTGACTCTCTTTTATCTTTGTTCTGGACTAATGGACTGACTATAATCCGATTTCCTTATTTAAAGGCTAATTTTATTGATATAGTTAATGAAAAGCATCCGAAAATATCGGTATTTTCTATGAAGTAAGTATAAGTGAAGTCATCGAAATGACAGAAAACAAATGAATCACTCTTGAAAATCTGACAACATTTTTGCTTTCGACACAAATTGACAGAAATACGGTATTTTGTTTACGTTTAATATTTTAATACTATAGCTAAATTTATAACTGTCTGAGGAATTACAAATATGTTTAAGTCAATTCTAGGACCGACTAGTACGGTTGTACTTTTTTTTCTCGGAGGAGAAAATCCTCGTGGATATTCTCGTCAGATAGTACCTGACTCCTACCGGATAAAAACCTCTCCTACTCTTTTATTTTTTTTTCACAGCCAGCTAACAATATACTGTATTATTTTTTTACATTATACCAAATAGTTAATTGTAGTACATTTGTTTGCGATGATGTCGCCATTAAATTACTGAAAACTTGTTTTTGTTTAATTGTTATTTAGCTGCTCGTCAAGAATATTAATTGAAATACTTAGTGAGTAAATATTAATTCAGCTTTTGCCGGTGGCAAGTAAATGATTCGGCGAGTGCGTCGCTCTCGCAAAGATATTAATTAGTTTCAGTAATAGATAACGCAAGTTTATTTAGGTTTCGAAACTTAATGATTCTTTTATTTTCTAAATTACTAGTTGACCTTGAGTGCAGTCACACCTGATAGTAAGTGATGATACAATGTAATAATATGGAAACTAGCTAACTTGTTACAGGTATGATGCCGACACGGTTCAGATTCGGTTTCTGCACGACCCGTTCGCTCGGCGTTCCGTCTTTGGTAGGGTGGTAACTAGCAACGGCAAAAGACCTGGACCAGAGAGAAGATTAGAAAATCTTAATTGACCCAGCAGGGAATCGAACCCAGGACATTCACATATATCCACTGTGCGTAAGACTGCTGAACAGCCTCCGTAGTGCACGGAGGCTGTTCAGCAGTCTTATTGAAATTGTCGTTTTTGCTTAACTGGCCATAAACGACACTGGAAGGAGATGTATCAGATATTCGGTTTCGTATGTGCTTATGAATTTATTTATTCAACCATTACTTATAAAAAGCCTTAACAGATGATGATTGGAGTATCTTTAAAACCTTTATATCATCCCATGCGCCGACTTCGACTTTCATCATGTGGTCAGTTTATGCGGCTTCAAACCAAAATATTCGAACCAATGGACTAAGCTCTTTTTACACGCTTTTTATTAGCTTCACTTGTATGTCAGTTTGTCAGTATGTCAGTATTTCAGTATGTCAGTATGTCAGTATGTCAGTATGTCAGTATGTAACTCTCCGTGGGTAATCTGCGCGCCTGCGGCTTTCCTTGGTTCTGGTAGCCGTTTCTCAGGTTTCTCTCCGAAATTGAACTCTGATTCCCCGTATTTATAATATTTATAAATAACTATTAGGGTACTCCTCACCTGGCCTTTTGCTAGAATGTCCTGGATTTGGTTCAGGAACGTTCGCTTTGGTCTTTTATATCAGACTATAATATAACTGGTTGCTATACCAGACTAATCTAACTGGTTTTATGCCAGACAATAATCTAACTGATTTGCTATACCAGACTATAATCTAACTGGTTTCTATACCAGACTATAATCTAACCGGTTGCTATACCATACTATAATCTAACTGGTTTATGCCAGACTATAGTCACTGGTTGCTATACCAGACTATAATCTAACTGGGTTTATGGCAGACTATGATCTGATTTGCTATACCAGAGTATAGTCTAACTCGTTTTATGCCAGACTATAATCTAACTGGTTGCTATACCAGACTATAATCTAACTGGGTTTATGCCAGACTATGATCTGATTTGCTATACCAGAGTATAGTCTAACTCGTTTTATGCCAGACTATAATCTAACTGGTTGCTATACCAGACTATAATCTAACTGGGTTTATGCCAGACTATGATCTGATTTGCTATACCAGAGTAAAGTCTAACTTGTTTTTATGCCAGACTATAATCTAACTGGTTGCTATACCAGGCTAAAATCTAACTGGTTTATGCCAGACTATGATCTAACTGGTTGCTATACCAGACTATAATCTAACTGGGTTTATGTCAGACTATGATCTGATTTGCTATACCAGACTATAGTCTAACTGGTTTTTATGCCAGACTTCTTCTTCTTCGTCTTCTTTTTTATAGGAAAGGGCATACTTCCAAGGTGGTCCCATTGTCATCATGTTAGGATCTGATGATGATATCCTGGGAACATTTTAAGAACTGTTCCAAATGTTATAGGCATTGGTTCTTACACGCTTTTTATTAGCTTCACTTGTATGTCAGTTTGTCAGTATGTCAGTATGTAACTCTCCATGGGTAATCTGCGCGCCTGCGGCCTTCCTTGGTTCTGGTAGCCGTTTCTCAGGCTCCCTCTCCGAAATTGAACTCTGATTCCCCGTATTTATAATATTTATAAATAATTATTTTATTCTCACTAATAAATAAATTACTAGCGACTGTGTGGCCGAGCGGTTTAAGTGCTAAACTGCCCGTACAACAGTCGCTCAGGCGTGGGTTCGAGCCCTGGCAGTCGCAGTTTTTCTGCGACTTCCAAGGCTCGCTCCCGTGACGACTGTACTCTGGCCAGGTTTCTGTGGTTTCCTTGGTCACTGTGCTAAGGGTGGGGCACAGGCAAATGCGGGTACAGATTGTAAGTAAAAATAAGAATTGTAAACATCGAATGTGAATTCGATGTCGACGCTTACTATGAAACATAGTATGAACATTTTTGATAATCAACAAATAATAGTTTAAAAAAACTAAATATCACGCTTTTATAAATAAACCAAACTAAAAAGTAAAAAATAAATAATAGTTTAAAATAACTAAAAACACGCTTTTTATAGAAACCCAAACTAAAAAATAGAAAATAAATTTAAATTAAGAATAGTGTTAAAATTTTCATTAACTATAAATTAATAATACTGTAAATAAAAATAAAATATTTTATTTTAAAAAAAGCGTGGGGTGCTTTTAAAGATATTATCAAAATGATAATCACTCTACTCATATCTGTCAATAAAATATTTATAACTATATTGACACCATGCACCCCACGCTTTTTTTAAAATAAAATATTTTTTTTTATTTACAGTATTATTAATTTATAGTTAATGAAAATTTTAACACTATTCTTAATTTAAATTTATTAAAATTTATTTTCTATTTTTTAGTTTGGGTTTCTATAAAAAGCGTGTTTTTAGTTTTTTTAAACTATTATTTATTTTTTCTTGCGAAAAATTCTCAGTAAAAATTATCAGTTCGAAGTCGAGAAGTTGGTGGTGTTACACCCGAGCCTTACCTCGGAGAACACGTTTATAAGGGTTTGAAACGTTATCAAACAACGCTTAGCCTGCTATTCAGCATTGGAGCGATGTAGTGGTTCTCAGCTACATATTACCACAAAAAGAATTATCCTGACCCTGTAGTTGGATTTAAAATTGACTACTAACAACAATAAATCTTATATTCGTTATAATAATGAACTACTTTATAGTAATGTTGCTGAATTGCTTATTTAAAAGTCCGTTTAAAAGTTCGCTACACATTTGTTCCAGTCTAGCGCACTTGTTACAACGTTATTAACTGAACTTGTACAGTGTTGTTACACTATAGTCCGGTAAAACCACTAGTTTGGTTAGTCTAATCGTTCTGTACAACACCTACTACACCTCATCGAGATCAAAGGCCAATGTAATTAACATTTTGAGAACTTGGAAAAGGGTACTTTTGGTTTTACTACGTTAAACATTGTAGCTACGTTTCAAACCTCGTTATAATTGAATAAAAATTTTGAACAAAAAATAGAACCGACTCAAAACGCACTAAAAAGTAAAAAATAACTATAAATAAATGTTCCTTAAACTTGCTGGCACCGACTTCATAGATATGCTTAAGTAAATTAAAGCAACTAAATGACACACTTATTTTTTACTTTTTAGTGTGTTTTGAATCGGTTCTATTTTTTGTTAAAAATTTTTATTTCTTACTTTTTAGTGATTTATCGCCACGTAACGTACTCGTACTATACTGTCACAGTATATTATACGGCACTTGTAGCCCAAAAGCTACCAATACTTACACTTAAGCCGAAATCGCTGCAAGTCTGCCTATAAAATGTGAAGAGTTCCTTCAATTTTCCCATTATATCATCATTAGATCCTAACATGATGACAATGGCCTTAGAAGTATGCCCATTCTAATAAAAAAAAGAATTAACAAAATCGGACAACTCTGTAAAAAGTTATGCGTGGTCATACATAAAAAATAAATATGCGTACTGTTTTGTACATACATACGTCTATACCATTACGCCTCATTCCCATAAGGGTAGGCAGAGACCACGTCCTTCCACTTGCCACGGCGTCATGCAATTTTTACCAATAGATAGAGTGGTTTCAGTGGAGGATTTTAGTATATAATTTGTCGAGGTTTTTGTAAATTGGATGAAATATGGCGGTAATTGTTGGAAAAGTCGGAGAAGTGTATGCTGCCTGGGAGCTTTCTTCGAAAACGCTACTTTATCTATTCGAGATGTAACGAAACAACATATTGAAGAATACCAAAAAGTCCGCGATGACATATATCTATCTTTTGAGGATAAATTGCGATACACATTATTCTTAAAAAAAAAGGTTACGTACATTTATTTAATTATGTGTTTTTGACAGATTGCAATACACGATTTACTTACCACGCGAGCAAAGTCAGGCGTCTGCTAGAAATATTACATCACAAATCAGATAGAACGTTCAGAAATAAACGTTGGCACGTGGCAATAGAGCCGCTTATAATACGGAGAATCAATGAAAGGTCCTAGGTGCTTAAACATTACAATTTAAGCCTCTTAAAATGTAAAACATTTCTCGAGCATTAAATGTCAGTAAAACAGGATCTGACAGACTAGTCATCCAAAGTGTAAATATTTCCAGCAACAAATTGTTTCATTATTTCTATAGACCAAAAGAACCCTTTGAACTTTTCCTAATTCTGTGAAAATTTCGCGAAACATCGTCACGCCAGCAACAGGTAACGTCTTACGCGCTGGAATTTTCTATTTAACATCAATGAAATAAATTTTCAATTTTGTGATGAATTTCAGCAGATGGTTTTCTATTTTGTGTTACAAACAGCCTGTTAAATTGTTAGTAATTGGAAGGCTAAAAGATTTTGGCAGTTTTTAGAGTTCCATTACTAAATAGGGGACACCAGAGGTTAAGCCAGTCAGCACTTTTCTGTTTTGCGGGTATATAAAAAGAAATTAAAACTACAGGTAAAACCAGCCACTTGTGTTTTGCAGCCGACTTCCAATGATGAGGTACTCCATTCGAGTATATATCTACTTTTTTGAATGTATGATATGTTACTCGAAGACGGCTGGATCGATTAGATTTTATTTTTGTTTGAAAGGGTACTACATACTTCCAAGGCTGTCTGGATGGTAGTATCCTAGGAAAATCGAGTGAATTTTTTAAATTTTATAGGCACATACTTCGGTATTTTTGTACCTAATTAACTTTTTTTAACTTTAGATGGCACCGACTTCATAAATATGTTTCAAAAAATAAATGTAACTAAACATCGCAATTATATTTTCGTTTTTGGAATTTTTTTATTTTTTTTTAATAAACTTTATTTCAGTTTTATTTTTTTAATAAACTTATTCTTTCCAGAATAAACGTAGAAAAAGGTATTTTTTAAATTAATTATAATTTTCACTTATATTACGAATTTCCACGAATAAACCTTCCTCTTGCTATTGATATAAACACTACATTAAAATTCGTAGAATTACTAGTTTCCTCCGTTCAAGTCTTTTTTTTCATATTTGAGTGTCACGACCACCTCCTTTTATGACTTTCGTTCTTAAAATATTACGCCATCTTATCCTGTTACCAGCTAATTGGAAAGCATCATACATCTAAGAGTCTAGTGTGTAAACAAGGATGCGTTAGTCCAAAATGCGGTACATGTGATCCGGAGCATTTCCCTCCAGCGCCGCATCTAAAAGCCTCTATTCGTTTGTTGTTACTAGTTTAAAAGATACATATATATGGCGGGAAGCCACTGTAGTCAATATTAATACTTATTGCGTAGTCCATAAGAAATAGGCCCACAAACCAAACAAACAAATAGGGACATGGAAACCGACGTTGTTTCATAGCATTAGTTCGGTAGAGCATAACTAGTTGAGACAAGGTCCATGTTTCACCGTGTCGACAAATTAAATTACATCGGTGACAAATACTCGCTGGAGGCACTCCAATAACATTTCTCTTCCGAATTCTAACCCTAAAAAGATAAACTTATATGCTATATATATAAAATACTAAGAATATTTACTTATTTCATTCTTAGTTAATACAGTATTTTCATATTTAAATTATTGACGTATAGTAAAATCGTGACAACGAAACTAAATACTTATACTTTTTCTTTTCTTTTTTTTTTCAAATCAACTCCCTCGTTAGGCCGCGAAGACTTGGATTTGGAAGCTGTATCGACCTATTGGGTTTCTCTTCCGGTAAATTCTCAATTGCAACTTGAGTTTGAGAAGTCGGTAGTGTTGCTTTGCTAGGAAAAGGTGGGTACTATATTTTATATCAGCTGAATAATTGAATGAATGCAGAGTTAAATATTAACACTCTATGCCTGCCAAACTTACATTGGAATATCGTGGAGAACTTGTGATTAATGATATCTTTTCCAAAAGGGAATTGACTTTGATATAATTGAATTAAACTTAAAACTTCAAATTCTCAATTTAAGTAAATGAGAAAGGAGCCCTTTTTACTGCAGGCGACCATAACAAATGATGTAGTAATGATGACGATAAAATTTAATTGACTCAAATAAAATGCAAGAGTTTTTATTGTAATTGTAATAGCTGTTGAAGCATAAATATAATTGTGCAACTTACTGCCACAGTAGCGCTCAAGAATTCCCATTCCGAGTCGTCAAAACTAATGGCATTATACATTTCATAGAGAGTTAGCGACAATTTCTGTAACACCGCTGAGAATATTGCACCAAAACTTAGCTACATTTACATTTTAAACGATGTTTGAATGCGGACCGTGTATCAAAATGAAAAGTTCATAACCTACAGTAATGACAACAATATTAAGAAAAAAATAACAATACATTCTAAAAGCACGGGGCATGGGGTTTTAACTACGGTAACGTGGCGAAGCAACGAGCAGCCATAGGTAGGTACATTAGTTCCTCAGCGACACTTCATGAGGGTATCGTCGACCTGAGCGGCCATCTGAAGCAAGCTCTGCTGGTTGAACTGATCCAGAGGGAACTGCACCGATGGAATCATGCACAACGGCAAACCTCATGGCCAGGTGCGGAAAATGCCTGGAAAGAAGAAGACGAAGAAGAATGTGGGGTTGTGACGCCATCAACTTCCAAATTTTCGGAAGGAAGAAATACACAAAAATATTCCATAGCCCGACCCAACATTCGAATCCAGGACCTCGTTATCGTAGCGACATAGACCAAGGTAGTCGGCATAAATACAAAAACGCCGACCTAAATACTAAACTGCACCAAAATGTAACATTAACTAGCCCACGTATATATTCACTGCAATTTCTAGTGGATTATTGCAGACCATCGCATTGTATCACCAATAATACCAATGTAATGATATAATTATCTCACAGATAATGTATAATCCCAGTCGGCTCTGCGCGTAACCTAGTTACGGTTTAATCTGATGGTGTATAACGGTATTAACACGATCATCCTGTATCTGCCTTGTTGGTTAGACTATGTGACTTTGATCACGTGGTCGTAGATTAAAATTCTGGGTCTGATTGTAAAATAATTCTGAGTTTTTCTTCGGAGTCGGAAAGTTGGCGGTGAAGTTGGGCGTAACCCCGTATCGCAGAAAAAAACGTTAATCCCTTCACCACTACCGTGAACACCTGAAATATATACTTAGTAAATATTAAACATTAGCACCCTATCTCTGCCTACCCGCATTGGAACAGCGTGGTGGGTTTTCGCTATATATCCCCTCTCCTAAAAGGAGGAAGGTTTTGCCCATAGTGGTCCGTTAATGGGTTGGTTATTAAGGCTGTCAACTCGAAAAAATATGTTTTTAACTTTTGTAATAAAAATAGAAGCCCATATAAAAAATACGACATAAAATCTTACATAAAAAAATAATTCCTGTTCATTAGTCTCGTTAATCACGTTAGTATAAAAAATAAGGAAAAAATTGCGTCAGAAACTCAGCAATTTTAAGTGGTAGAAAAAAATATATTTTCATTTCATCAAAAATATGATTTTTCTGTTATTTTATATTTCCGCTCCCTCTCAATTTTTGTTAATTACGAGGTAAATTCAATGTAAAGAACCGGATTCTTACAACTAAACTAGCTGTGCCCAGCGATTTCACCCGCAAAGATCAGACTAAAAACACATTTCTCTATACTCTCATAGGAACTGTCCCCGTGTCGAGAAATCTTTTTTTAGTAAGCGGGACATTGCTAAATAAGTACCTGACTTAAAAAAAATTCAAGTCAATCGAGTATATAGTTTTAGAGATGAGTCATTAGGTAATTGAGTGGTATTTCAAACTACTACACATGTTTAGCATTTCCCCTTATCGATCGACAGTTAAAGGTGCTAACTCGCCAATCGTAAGGCTGTGTAAGCTATACAATAAGCTAAGTGCAACAGATATTTTTATTGGTTTTTCCTGAAAATTATGTAAATCTGCTAAGTTAGAGTTAAGTGTTAAAATATTTTATTGTTTATATATACCTAGTAACTTTTGCAAATCCAACTAACGTGTTTAAGTTAATTAATGTATGTTATTGAAGTTAATTAATTATTACAAAATACTCGTAGATCTTATTTTTATTTAATGTAATATTTGTAAAACTTTTTAGAAACCTAATAAAGAGAAAAACAAACTAAACTGTTATCTAAATTATTTCTTTCACTAATATAATAGGAGTATCATTGCTGCAAGTACAATTAATTTCCTATTTTCAATCCTTGCTAAATACCTGATATTACGTTAGATCGTAATATAAATTACGTACGGGCTTTGTCGAGTCTTGTGCTGCAATCTCCTTTACCGTATGTACGAATACATTTGTGATTAAAGCAACATTCGTGCTCCACCACTAGGTGATACATTGGAATTCTCAAATGAATTGAAATTTCAACTGAATATGCTATAGGACATGTATTTGGGTCAGGTTTCAATGGAATTTGACGACCTTTTCGATAGATGTTTAGCTAAGTAAAATTATCAACTCAGGTTCGAAGTGAAGCGAGTTCATCTAGAAATTATAATGTTCATCTTGATTATCAAATAATTAAGGTTCAAAGTTGTATAATCTGGAGCGACGTGCGACGCTTGATTATATTTTTGGAACAGAAGACGCCCACGGTTTCACCCGCGTAATTTTCATTCCCGTGGGAATTTCTGGATAAAATGTAGCCTATGCATTATTCTGATGTGTTATGTGTAGTTATATTATTGTGAAGTTCATCAAAATCTTTTCAGTACTTTTTGTGTGAAGAAGTAACAAACGTATACATTCACACATTCACAAACTTTCGCCTTTATTATAGAAGTATGATAATACACGTTGGTCTAGACTCTAGACGACTGCCTCGTTAGTCTAGTGGTTAGCCCATGTGGCTTCGATCACGAGGTCCTGGGTTCGATTCCTGGGTCGTGTCATGGAATCATTCTGAGCTTTTTCATTCTCCTATGAAATGTTCAGTACATTCTAAGCCCGGAGTTTGGAAGTTGGTAGTGTTACACCCCCGTGCCTCGGAGAGCATATTAAGTCTTCGGTCCCGGTCACTATCACCAACATCTGATAGTGATCGTTAATAAATGAAACACTATCACTCTAAGCCTGCCAACCCGCATTGGAGCAGCGTGGTGGGTGTACGCTCCATATCCCCTCTCCTATAAGCAGGGAGGCCTGGCCCTGTAGTGGGTCGTTAATAGGCTGATAATGATGATGATGATAATACAATTTTGTACCTACTGTAGCTATGATAAAAGAGAAGATCTGGCTTTGCAATTTATTGATAAAAATCTAGGCGTGGTGCTTTGCTTCTGTGCTAGTCTAGTCAAGTCTAAGTTATTATTTAACATCTAGTGGTATCGCAGTCATGACGCTAACTAGTTGAATAATAAATACTTGTTGAGTAGGTAATTATTATTAGCCCATTTACATGACCCAATATAGGACTAGGCCCTTTTTATTTATCGCTCAGTAAAGTTAGGCATCTCTTCGGGACTCATCGCAAAAACTGAGAGAGCTCCCGTAAGTATGTGGGACTCGCTGGCCAAGAGACGAATAAAGACCTAGGCCTCTATTACAAAAGAGGGTATTTGGAATTTAGACCCACGACGGTGCTCTAATGCCATTTGGCGTTACATTCACTTATACAAAAAATATATTTTTAAAATTAAAAATGGATTGGTAATAACTACTGTAACCTACTAATAACTTTTTGTTCTCCAACTTGTCAAAGTAATTAGATTTCAAAGAAATTTTCATTTCCCCAACAATCTATTCAGCTTAACTATTTTAGGCGTTTCTAAATAAGTAGTCTTAACAGCTGAGTTATGCTCAAATAAATTTGATATCAAAGTTTGACAGTGAAGGACGCGGCGGCCTTTCACTCCGACTTGTTTGTAAATTATGAACACGTTTTCAAATATAATTTTGTTACAAATTATATTTGTAACAAAGTTACAAAGGTCTGCGAGCAAAAATGTCATCTTGATGACATATGTATGTAAAACGGTTTCCTTAGTTGTAACATTTTCTATTCCAGACTAAATGAGTGGGTACGTAAGATGAATAATGTGTTATCGTGATTGTCAGCCTATTAACTGCCTACTAGGGCTAGGCTTCTCTCTTCATAGGAGAAGAGATATGGAGCGGTGCGGACGGCGGACTTAGATTCATAATGATCTTTTCATTAACGATCACTCTCCAATGTTGATGATAGTGACGGGGAAGGTCAGCTTAACGTGCTCTCCAAGGCACGGGGATGTAGCATCACTAACTTTCTGATTCCAGGCGTGGAATGAACTGATACTTTCGTACAAGCTGGCAACCCGAGCCAGAATTCGAACCCTGGACCTCGTGATTGAAGCCACAAAGGCTAACTACGAGACCGACGAGGCAGTCAAAGGGTAACATGTATTTTCAAAAGCCGACTTCAAATAAACGAAAAATTTGATATCCGCACCATATAGTAAAAACTATGAACGTTTTCTATTAAAATTTCTATTTTCTATTAAAATTTTAATATAATGACAAATGCTCACAAAAGACATATTCAGTTTGAACTCTAAGTCAGATAGTGGCATTTTAAAAATAAAATAAAAATCCTTAGTAATATTACAAAGACAGAATATTGTTTAAATGGATGGATGGATGGATGCATGGATGTTTGTTACTCCTTCACGCAAAAACTACTGAATGGATTTTGATGAAACTTCACAATAATATAGATAACATATCAGAATAACACATAGGCCACATGTTATCCCGAAATTCTCACGGTAACGAGAACGTAACGGGTAACACCTCGGGCGTCCTCTAGTACAATAATATTTCAACATTGTGTTAATTCTACCAAAAGTTATTCAATATTATAGCTGTATTGTTCATTAATTCCGGCGTATTAAGTCAACGGAATCTTGTATGAAATGTTGTTATCAAATTACTAACTTCCCCAAAACATACTGTTCAAAGTTTCAACAACAAGCATACTCTGAGTTTGATATTATTATATAACCATCTGATTATAGAAAATTTAGTCACAAATAGTATAAGATATCAACACACATTCTATCAGTTACTTAACACAAGATTAAATTTAAATAAAATAAAACCACAAAAGAAAATTATTTTAAATTAAAATTATTAAAAAAATTTACATTTTCGCCATTTTTCTTGGCGTCCATCTTGGATTTGAAATAATTTGTATTCTACTCGTCCAGCCTTTTCATTTGAGAACCATATTGAGGGAGTCTGTCTGTTTGTAAATGACTCTACCATTGATTTGGAAGACAAATCTTTCGGCGAGGAGTCGACCAGCAACACAGTAGCTGGTGCTCTTTCTGTAAGTATATAATACAAATGAACTATAATTTACCAATTATTATTAATTCTAATTGAACAAAGCATAGAATAAACCCGGTCCAATCCTTTTCAGGCAACCTTTTCATTGAATAATTTATTATTTCCGCCATATAATTCCAATTAAAGTTCATTTTGAAAAGTTTTTACTTAATTGGCAAAGTTTGCTTCAATTGTGGAACAGACTCTTTAATCAAAGCTTGGTGGGCTCAGCTCTATATCCCGATATCTATAAGAAGAAAGCTGGCCCTGTAGTGGGCTGCTCAAATAGTCAAACGGAATATACCACGTTGTAGAAAATATTCCTTTTATTTGCACACTCAACGGGAGTAAGGTTTCGTAAGGTGAGATCTTAGACTAAGCTAAGAGTAAACTTGCTCAACTCGTTCCAAAACAAATACTCATTTCCGTACAAGTCAAATGACGAGAAAATTGCCCGTAACGGGTACTTTTGAAACTCATCTGTTCCGGCTGTTTACACTGTAACTTACACAAACGGATGTATGATCTTCGTCTTCATCTCATGTTTTCAGTAAACAAGGGCATTTCTGTTATTCTAAAGTATTCTTTGGTATACACAAGTCAAAGGGATTAAAAAATAAAATTATGCTCTATGGTACTCGTGCGACGACGGCATACATTGGCACGATTTCAAATTTGGAATTCATCATCATCAGGTGCCTTCTTCAAAATGAAATTTAACAGTCTGGTGAAAAAAATTCTTCCAGTATTACGAAGTTTTAAGTTTAATTAAATTTCGAATTACTTGAATGAAATAAAATAATATCGGATCATTAGAAAACAAAGTCCTCCGCCGCTGTCAATCCTTTCAGCAGTCGTTATTAAGTAAAAAAATCGTTACATTTTCAGTAATATCAATGCTTGGCCATTAATATATTATTCGCTCTGTTCTAACTTTCTACAAAATAAAGAAGGACATAAATAATTGAAACAGAAATACAAAAGGATAAATGAAACAAGGAAAATAAAAATTAAATTTTATACTCGTACTCGTTTTATTTTGAACGTCTCTTTAATCATACCTAAATATTTGCGATGGCTGGCTATATAAGTAAATAAGGGCAACAGGAAGTTGTACTAATCCTCACCTAATTGATGTAAAGGCCGAGTGCCAATCCGTGTACGTTCGGTTGCCTCGTCCAGTTCAGATTAATTATCTGACCCTGATTAAATATCGAAGAATGTGTATTGAGATTGATTACTCTAGGTATCGTTAAACAGGCGGTAATTGATTACTATTTAATCTCATTATAACGCGACACAATTACTAATGGTTTTTGCTTTATAGCGGAAGAGGCGGGGCGGCAACGGAACGTTGACACAACATGAGCCGTTGTGATATTCTAATTTGAATAGAACACGTCACACAGAATGTCACGTGTAGAATTCAGTATAACGTGTCCTATATTAAAGTCTACAAGAACCTTGTTAGTAGATACAGCTTAAAAGCTAGCGCTAACGTTGCGTCGCCGTCCAGTCCCTTTTGCTAAGTAGCGAAATTGAACTTCAATATTTCAAACATATCTGGAAACTTGACTATGACTAAGGGTGTTCTACACGATACTTACTAGTATTGCAAAGGTGAACGTTTATATATATGGATGGATGGTTGAAACTTCACATTAATATAGCTTCCATATCAGAGTAACACATGGACCATATTTCATCAAATAATTTCCACAGAAATTAGACCTACGCGGGAGAAACCGCAGGCGTACTCTAAATTTTACATCAGGGAGTGTACTCGGGAACGGTTTGGTCTCGTTCATTACGGCGACGACATTCAATCACAGAGAGTTCAGACATAGCAGATAATTCAATCCTCATACGAAAATAGATTTCAAAACGCTCTTGCAAAATGTAAATGCAAAATCCAGTTAGGGGTCTAAATTATATAATTTTTTACATTTCAGTAACTGGGAACGATTGTGTCATGGCATACAAAACAAATCCGCCATCTTTCATAATTATGGCGGGCTTATAAAAAGCTTTCCGTGTGAACAACATAGAAATGGCGCTCGACAGAATTTTAACAAGATGAACAGTCGTGTGACAGTCTTAATGAAGATTAATTACACATGTAGCGGCATGTATTTTTGCACAAAAACTTTCCTACATATACCAGCCACCAGTACGTGAAAGTATTTCCTTTCACCTAAAACATTTATAATATGCAGCCTACAATTTATTTCTTTCATTTACTTTTTTTTTAATTTTTACAAATACATAAAAGTGCTTCTTATATTCTCTGGCATTGACATATTAATACTATGGACTTCGGGTCAGCGATAAAAAGTGTCCGAACCAAAAGTAAGCCAAAACGCGAAATGATTTCCAATTCCAATTTAGTCTCATATTAGCTGACTGACAGAATACACGTCAATAATGCCGTAATGTGTTATAAAAAACTTGTAAGAACTACCCGAGTAAGGTGAGAAAAGAAGACGGTGTACCATATTTTCAGTAAGTAAATATTTACTGATTATTTTAAAGTATTATTTTGCTTAGAAACAGGCTATTTTATTAAAATTTTAATAAACTATAGAAACGAATTGCATAACCAACCAAAATGAACAAAAGTATCTATCTGTCCTTTTCCCATACGCTACCCGCGTATAGGATAGAAGGAGTGCAATATGTTTATCTAATTAACCACATTTAGTTCGGATCTGCCGTGAGCAATAGAATGTTTTAGAACAACGACTGCATAGAGTTATTTTGTTGTTTAACGTTTGAATTATTTAATTACTTAATTTTTTAATGAAAATAATTCGATTATTTTCAATTCAAAATTTTTTATTTTTTATGTCATGAATATTAATCAAATAACTTTTACCATAATGGTATATTAATTTGATAACTATAAGAATTATCTACATGAAATTAGGAACAGTTATTTAAAAAAGTGATCTAACGTCATTGAAGTAAAAAAGTATATTTTCAGTTTAATTAAAAAGAGGAAAATATCCAGAACTTAAAATTTCAAAGTAAAGAACTATGTCGAGTGGCATGTCATTTTGTACATTAGTGGATTTGGTTTGTAATTAATTATTATTTTGTACAAGATAATTACAACAATTATTATTTGGTACAAGATTTATCCCAGCATATAGAGGTCAGGTATAAATTAAAATTTGCTGTAAATATAATATATAAATATAAGATGCCAAAAAAATTTGAAAGCTACCGACTCCACGCCATTTATGTTGTCCTATTTTCACGAGAAGCTGTCATGTCAAAAAAAGGCTGCCATGGTAACCGTCAATCGAAGCTGACTTATTGCATGCAATTAGACCGTTGCAAATGAGACTGTATAACAATACGATAAGACATACATTACAATGTTATTTTGTGTATAAAAACATAAATACATCCTAGTGTGTATAAAATATCTTGGGACACTTTTGACGTAAATTTTGCATTAGACCCGAAGTCCATTGTATTAATATGTCAATGTTCTCTGGGTTAACAAATGACTATTCTCCTGTAGCGGTTGTTCTTTCAATCCCCAACCCCTAGGTCGAAAAAATATTATCCAAACTGTAGTACGAGTACGTCTTAGTTTCTACCTAATCTAATAGCTCCACTGAAAGCTGTTTGGGCTTAGGTTCGATCCTCTCCCGCTGAACAATTATCTTACGAGCACAAGCACACAATTTACAGCATACATACAATTTTGCAGCTGCGGTCTTTTAATACAAAAAGACAGGTTTCAGGTAAACAAAAGTCCTACATGATAAACCTCTAATAACCTCTTCCCTAAAAGTAATTATATTTTAAAGACGATTTCTCTATCATAAAAAATGTTTCTATTAAGCAATAAACCGAGGTAACCTACCACCACTAATATCTTAAATTCTTGCCTCGATCTCACCCTCCTGTCACCGCAGGGTGTATTTGGTGGAATATTTCTTCGTATGTCCGATAAGGGTTTTATAGGCAACGTTTAAGTATAAATAAATTCGGCCCCAATATTTGTTTTATCGCATGTCGAGACCCGCATCAACGTCGATATATTCACGGCGAAGGCTTTATTTATTACCGAAGTTGATATATTTTTTGGACTGGATCACAAAAACTATGGTGGTAGTGCAATGGCAATTTATACTTACTATTTCATTTGAAATAATAGAATTTAGTTTTGGATGCAACATTATTATTTGCCATAATTGCTTGTATTTATCTAGCAGGCAAGCAAAGAATTCCAAAATGGAATTTCAAAAGTAGTATGGCTGCGAAACACTTTGCATATTGGAATTCAAGTGTCATAGAAAGTTATTACACAAATAAACATGTAATTATTGTTAATACGCACCTAAAAACAACATTTACCTTTTAACGAAGCAGAATAATTAAGAACTAGATATTACAGTTCACAAATTGTTTTATTGATCTCTTCGATTGTCTAGATTTTTCACAATAGTTAATGTTGTTTATGTATCGGCACAAGAGGGCAATTCTCACGTAGCCACTTCGTGGGTAAAGGAACAAAAAAATGACGAGATGTTACGAAGGAAAAAGTTGCCGGTAGAAGAAGCATTGGTCGCTGATAGAAGTCTTGGTTGAGGAACATCAGAGAGTGGGCGGAATCGCGTGTGCCACACAATTGTTTCGCCTCGCGAAAGGTAGAGAGAAGTTTACGAAGCTGACTCCAAACCTTTGCTAGTCGGAGAGGCACTCAAAGAAGAAGATTTATTCGAACGATATTTATTCGAATATATTTTTAACCAATTCATTTGCAATTCTGACTGTTAATAAAAAGCGCTTTAATGAAAGTGTCATCCATTTGTCGCGACTTGTTCAAAGGTATTGTGAAACTCAATGTACCGACGGATTCACTCCGGACATCACTATTTTCCATTAAAGATTTTTATCGACGAAGTGAACTCAACTGAGACATTTAGTAATTGATTTCGGGGTTCCTTACAGCATTTCAATGAAATGCTTCGGAAACTACTATGTCTTCATGTTCTTAGTTGTAATAGTTATTTATTTATTAAGAAGCCAACGTTGCATATAATATATGTGTTTTAAAATTATATTGACTGACTAATGTTGATATTATATGCCCCACTTACAGGCTAACTCAGAATGCATAATTTAAGAAGTATACAATAAATAATAGGGATAAAAATATGAAATAGCCGTTTTATTGTAATGGGTACTTCGAATTGACATACAACCTTCATGGTTTAAGATTTTAAAGTGAAACTTTTTTCATACGGTACCTGTGTAGTTCTTCTTTTAAAAAATGTGCAACATTCGATTATTAACTTTCAGTTGTTTTTTTTTATTCAGCTTAGACAATAAAGATACTTCGAAAATTCGTGTGATTTTTTAACATACAATAAATACTTATTATTTATTTAAAAAATTTTGGTTTAAATGTAATGGAAACTTCGATTTAAAGAACGAACCACGAAGACCGCCCACACAGGTGAATAACAATTATTTGAAAGAGATGGTGGAAGCCGATCCGAGGCAAACTACCCAGGAATTAGCGGCATGGTTTAATGTTACTTTACCGTATATATTGACTCATTTGCGTCAAATAAATAAAATAAAAAAATATGAAAAATGTGTGCCTTATGATTTGGTTGAAACTTGCGTTGCCTCAGAAATGAAGGAATGTTGGATCGAATTGTGACATGTGATGAAAAATGGATTCTTTACGATAATCGTAATCGGAAAATGCAATGGCTGACCCCAGATCAAACGCCGCAAGAGTATCCTAAAGCAAAGCTTACCAATAAAAAGCTAATGGTAACTGTTTGGTGGTCTCAGCGTGGTGTTATTCACTATAGCTTTCTCCGATCTGGTCAAGTAATAACAGCAGATGTCTACTGCGCCGAACTCCGAACAATGATAGCAAAACTAGCAGTGAAACAGTCCCGACTTATGAATCGATCTTCACCATTATTGCTCCATGATAACGCGAGACCTCATACAGCACGAGAAACCGTTTTAACTCTACAGGAACTGCAATTAGAAACCATTCGTCACCCTCCATATTCGCCAGACCTTGCCCCAACGGACTACCATTTTTTTCGTGATTTGGACAATTTTTTACGTGATAAAAAGTTTTCTTCTCAGGAGGCAGTGCAAAATGCTTTCACACAGTTTCTCGAATCTAGATCACCAGAGTTCTATCGCAAAGGCATAAATGAGCTACCTATTATATGGCAGCAATGTATAGATAATAATGGTAATTATTTTGATTGAATAAATATGTTAAATTTAAAAAAAACGAAGTTTTATATTTCAGTACAAATCGGCAATTTCATACCCTGATACTTAATTTATTTATAAAATTAAGTCTAGAGAAATTAAAAAGAAAAAAGTATATGCCAACTTAAAAATAATAAATTAAAAGAACAACACATATTGCAACTAATGGGAAGACCATATATTTTTAGTTAAATGATGTCTTACGTGTGACTGTGTCTGTCTCAACTAGACGCCTTGCCTTGCTTCTGTGCACATATTTCCATGTAATTGTATCGCTTGCATCTGCCAAGTTACCGCGTCTTACTTACTTTCTTAACATCAGATTAATTGTAACTTACTCTTTATTTGATAGTCGTTTAAAAAAAATGTACAGAACCCCCACACAGCTCTACTACTTGTATTTAACTGTATTTATTTAGTTTAATTTCCGGCTATTATGCATTGGGATTGTATATTTTATCCAGGACTTCCCGGATTTTTTCTTATTGTATATTGTCGCTGCTGTTCGTTTGCTATCTATTGTTCGATACTTCCGTCTATGATGAATATTGACATCTTACATATTAACGTAGCTTCTATTATTTATTTTGCTAAATATTCAAAAAGCTTTTAATGTTTATTTTACGTCTTCGAAAATTAAAAATATTTGAAGGACCATTTTTGGCATACGCAAGAAAAGAACTTAGAACTTAGCTCATACATCAAAATACTGAGTTTTTGCCGCCTCTTCTAGGCAGAGTCTGCCTTCCAAACCGGTGGTAGAGTCGCTACGTACCGACACTTTTAACTTTTAAAAACTGCTTGTAAAACATCACACTTAAAAAAATGTATTTGAAAAAAGCTACAATGATAATTAAAAACGTGAGAAATATCTAATTCTTTTATAAATCATAATGTTTATTGGAACTTTTAATAAATCCATACAACCAATGTTCAGCGAACCAATTATGGGAGCGATTATTTAAGTACCCACAACGTTCTATAGTGAAGCAATTGGGAACTTTTTTCGCGGGGCTTATTAATTTGAAAAGCTTTTATATTTTACGAAGACTTCATTATAACACAAAAAAATCGTTTCCAATTTGTGAGGGACACTCGGGGAGTGATGTTCTAAAATAACGAGCCCTGATCACGGCTCCGAGTGCCGCAAAGATTAATCGTTGCTGTGCCTTTTCTGGGTAAATCTATTTTTAAGGGTCTCCGATAAATTATAATAAAGAAACCCTTAGCTACTTGACTGGAACAGAAGGTTAAGTAAATGCTTTGTTATTTTTTTATGAAATGTAGTGTTACCTGACGGTAATTTATTACGATTATTGCATACAAGACTAAAAAGAGCACACTCGTACTGTAGACACGTTTAATATACTCTATTATATGAACCTTTTTACATAATGAGATGTTATAATTGAAAAACAATTCATCTCCTCTTGATCGGTCACGAAGGGACGCAAGTTTTGGACTCCGTTTGACGTTCTTCTCTCAGCCTCACGATGGACCCAGTACCCCTACAGATCTATGGAATGCTAAGATATTCGTCTCATATTTCGTAGGTATATATTTATGTGTCATTGTCATTCTAATTCATAACCTTTTAATTTAATAGCTCAGAAGAATATAATTATTTATTTTCCAAATAATTATTTATTTTTCAAAATAATGTCTTTAATAGAACCCCTATAGACGCTATGTAATTAATAACAAGCGCGAACTCGCGTCCGCACTTAAATTTTTAGGGTTGCACATAAAAAAAAATATATTCTTTGTTGAAATAATTTTTAAAAAAATCCATGGGAACAGATCAAATAGATTTTTTCCACAATTTCAACCTATAATGAACCGTTGTAGCACTTTATAGGGCAAATATTATGTTGGTGTATGCCGCGTGTGATCTTGCATACAAATGAAATTGAAACTTAAGCCTGAAAAGCTCTTAATGGATTTCACTCGTCCTCTTAAATTCGGGTTTCAGTTTATGGACAGTTTGTAAATTAATACGCGAATATCGTCGGTTTACCAATCCAAAAATGTTATATTAACCTATCTGAATAAAAAAGTAATTAGGATTTATTGTTAATTATTATTAATTTGTTTTATAATTTTATTTCATAAAAAGGAATAATTTAAATTTATGTACAGACAAATAAAATAATTATAAGGATTTGGATAATATATTTTGGAGGTATAGGGTAATATGAAAGAAGATGTAGTGACTAAAATCGAGAAAATTATGTACAGATGGTTTGGTCTTGTAGAGAGTATGAATGAAAGGAGACTTACGGAAGGGATTTATAAAGGCGAGAGTGAATAGGAATATTGAAAGGAGAATACCAAGGTGAACGTTCCTAGATCAAATCCAGGACATTCTGATTAAAGTTCAGGACAAAAGCACCCTAAAGCGACGTACTTGTATGAAACGTTTAATCTAATTGGAAGAAGCGAAAGATATATGCAAGGATCGTAGCAAGAGGAGGAATATGGCCTACCACTATTGGAATGTACTGACTAATTTACGTACTGACAGACCTTACGTATCAAAAGTGCTTGTATAACAGCCTACTTGAAATAAATGATTTTGAATTTGAATTGAATTTAAATGAGGTTTATGTTTATTTATGTATGTAATCAATGAAATTCTCGAAGATACATATGATGGTGCTTAAAATTTTCCCGAATTAATTATCGTTGGTGATTAATATCATACTCTAAAGAAACCCCTATATTTATCATTATTCCTGTTGTTAGCAGCATTGACATAATACTAATAGACGTAGCCATAAAGTAATGCTGGATGTGAAAGTGAGACGGGTATATACGAATTTCATGCGAATATTGAGACAAAAAATATTATCTTTTGTCTCATTCACCGTGGCGGTTTTTTTTATTTGACCCACTTATAACGCGGGCCAAATTAGAAGCTGTCAAAGTATATTTTGTGCAAACTTTCCTTGATGTTCATTGTCTTTAACAGTTTTATGCTTGATAATTAGTGTACGTTTGAGAAAAAGACTCCATTAGTTAAGTGTAGTGTGATCACTGTTAGTTATAATAGGAGGATGCAGTATTTTAGGCTTTAAAAGCCGCACAGAAACAAAGGCAGATGAAGTCACTTTTCACTCGTAAGTATGCAATAACTTACTGTTATATTATATAAAACAAATATAAATATGCGTGAACAAATATATCAACAAAGAATTTATATTAAATATCGTAGATTTTTAACCAAATATGATAAATAACCTCATAACAATAACTTTTAGTGTTGCCATGCCCTTGTGAAATTTTTCCACTAAATCAATTTTTATTTAATCGAATGTGTACTTTTAAAAATAAAGGACTGTTGAATTATCACTTCATCTCTTTAGATATCAGCTTAAAATAAATATATATCTATAACCAAAAGAAACTATAATAATTTCTTAAATTCTTAGGTACTTGTAAAATTTAATAATAATAGTACTCTATAAAAATTGTAGATTTCTTAAGAATATGAATTTGTAACAAGCTTGGATATTGGCTATTGGCCAGAATTGTCCATACATATTTTTAAAAACTCTATTCTATTGATATTTATAAGAAGTAATATTTTATTGTTTCATTGCAGATCTTAACAACAACTTCAAAGAAAGAGAGGATTTTAAAATAAAAATTGCAAAAGTGTAAGCAACAATGTACAGGTAGGTTATTGGAATCTAACCGGCGATTAAAGAAGAAAAATGTCCAGAATGTTGACAGAATTACAATCTATTATATTAGGCTAATTTCTTTTATTTTAAATTATTCTTTCTGTCTATGTCTATAACTTTTGTAACTTTAATTTGGGAATAAATGGCTTATTATTATTATTTTTCTTTAATTTATTATTATTTCTTTTTTAAATTTTTTACATAAAATATATATTAAAATTTAAAAAAAAAAACATATTAAATACTAAAAGAAAATCTTTTTCGTAAACGAGCTATATCCCTTAATTAGTATGTAATGGTAGCAATTTGGAATGCGCGCGCTGTTTAACCTAAATTCGCGGAACATTTTTTGCAATATTCCTATAAAATAATGTCCAGCCCATCTTATATTTTCCATATTTTCTAAGTGATATTTGCTTTTTGAATACTTTATCTTTAGGAAATTGTACAATATGTCAATTTCCCAAATATAAGGAATTTTTTTAGTAATAGCAACACTTCAGTTAAGTTTTGCTGTTTCATGTGCGGCCACGCGGTGGCTACATCTATAGGTATTTTATCTAAGGTTAGCAGCATTGTATTATCTGTTTGAAAAGACTATAGACAATACAGTGGCCTTATTTGCTGTATATTGGAACCCTGTTTAAACTGTAGATAATAGACTAGGGACTGTAGTCGTCGAACAAAAATGGAAAATTGTTATTATTCACGTTGGTGTCCGAGTCATATACAGTCACGCTGTTTAACTATCGTAAGAATCTGTGCACGTAATGTTTAGTTAAGTGATTACTGTAAGAATGTTTCATTTTGATCATATTTGATGTCTTTGTAAATAAATTGTTTCGATTAAGTTTGGTGTCTTAAGTTTTATTCCCTTCTGGCTGTTTGATAAAGTGACGAACGCTTACTTTAAAATTAATTTGTTAATTGTAACTACGAGTATAATACTCGTACGTAACATCTTATGGCTACAATTACTTTCACAAACAATATTGTTTATTGTTTGTGAAAGTAATTAAGCATACATACCAGCTCGGCAGCTCTAAGAAAAGGTACAGTATTCTTTTATTAAAGTCGACTGATTATATCTCTCAAAAAGTAATAAATTACAAACAAGCCTTGCGCTGTAATAATCTCGTAAAGTTTTCGGGTAGAACAAAAACAAACGAAACAGGAAATCTTAATAGCCAATAAAAAAGACATCAAACTTTGTTGTTTGTTTTTTAACGTTGGGTTAAAATGTCGTTACTTTAAAAACCCGGAGGAGAATATAACATTTTTAAATTAAAATTTTTAGCATTAAGTCTATTCTAGATTACTTCTGCGAATACTCTTGAAATGCTATAATTATGTGAAGGAGAATGCCGATTTTTGTATGGAAGTTCGCCTAAATCATTGCACTTCAACTACGCACATGACAATAGATGAAAAATGTACCCAAGATTACGGAATAACCAACTTATTAAGATATGCTATGGGAGTTTGTCTTTTAATTTTCTACATATATTTTAAATAGTAACAGAAATTAATTCTTGTGTTGTCGTACACCTTTAATGTTCTCAAGATCTGGCGCATGACAACTTTCAGCTGTTACAAAGTAACGAAGGTCTGGCCTTTACAGACTTGTACAATTGATAAAGTTAATAAGCTTAAATACGCTGCGACAACATAAGCAGAGATTTAGTTCAATGTGTCTAATAAATTGGACGTGGTAATTTGTACTACGTGGGCGTGCACACTTGTCGCTTTATTTTCAGTGCTCCAGCAAAACAAAGGGACAGGATTTAGGATTGGCGAGTACAAATTACTTTTATTTGCTCACAAAATACTTTTTTGCAAAAGTTGAGTCGCGTGGAGGCCTTCATTATATTAATGGAACACTTTAAAAGCACGCTTGAGAAATGTTGGACAATATAATATTGTCACAAGAGATTTTTTACGTAGTATTCAGTTGACTGAATTTGTTTTGTTAAGTGATATTATTTAAATAAGAACACTTAGTAGTCCTTTAGTTTAATTCAGTGCACAAGTGTGCGAATGTAATTGCAACAACCAAGTGGTATAATAGGGAGTGAGCCTGCTTCAGCGTCCAAGGCTGTGTCACATCTGGAAAATATATGTGTGATCAACCCAGACGAGAATCGAACCTAGGACCTCCGACTTATAAATCAATCGCGCATACTACTTCGCCACGGGGGCCGACAAAACCTTTTACAGAATTGTACAACTCCATTACAGCCAAGAGGAAACCCATTAAAAACAAGTAGACAAACAAACGGTAGCAGTAAACTGTTTTTGCAACAAAATAAACAGCTAAATAGGCGCGTTGTAAAGTGTGGGGCGTACAGTGAGTGCTAGCAACTTTATTCATTGTCCCTACACTTTATGTTCGAACGCCGTTGCGTTAAAACGTAATGAAAAAAGTTCCCAGTTGGTTTTATTGAAGTTAACAGAGCAACTCGACTGTATGGGATATACGAGTTCTAGTGCCTAAATATAGCACTACGTATTATTGCAGGCTTTATTTTTAAAATGGGTAATAATCAAACAGAGGGCACACCTAATTCTAAGTAGTAAATTGTCTTCCAATAACTGACCTACACTACACAGAGCATTCAAAGGGTCTGTCACCTGTCTGACAATTTTTTTCTGTAAAATATCTTGGTTTACTTCGTTACTTGTTGTCTTTCTTCCTAGCCTCTACATCCTTGATCATCATCAGTTAGTTACAAATTTGTCAGTATTTTACAGGATGTATTTCGAAAAGTGCTCTTAGAAGTTATTTGACCTCGTAACTCCTTAACTTTTTTATCATCACACTGCAAGACATCGAGACTCGTACAAATCGTACTCGTTTTGCGTCATATTTTTAACCGGCGAAAAAAAGCGGAGGACGTTCTCAATTCGACACGTATATTTCTTTTTTATGTACGACCACGCATAACTTTTTATAGAGTGGTCCGATTTTGATAATTCTTTTTTTTTACAAAGGTCACTCTTCCAAAATCGGTCCCATAGTCATCATGTTAGGATCTGATGATGATATCCTGGTAAAATCGAAGGAGCTTTTCAAATTTTATAGGAACACTTGCACCGATTTCGGCTTCTGCGTGTCTATAGTTTTTTGGCTATATGTGTCATATAAAGTACTATAATAGTATAGTACGAGTAGATTACGTGTCGATAAATCACTAAAAAGTAAGAAATAAATTTTTATAGTAAAAAATTGAACCGAAATTAAATTAAAGCAACTAAATGGCACATATATTTTTTACTTTTCAGTGCGTTTCGAGTCGGTTCAATTTGTTATTAAAAAAATTTATATTATATGCTTAGCTAAGGTCTGAAATGCCCTTCCAATGTCAGTTTTCCCTTATTCGTACAACTTGGGTATCTTTAAAACAAGATTGAAGAAGCATCCTCCTAAGCAAGATGTTTACAATGTAACATTTATAAAGTGTATTCGCTGATACCAAAATAAACCAATAATTAAATATTTATAATTTTTTCAAAAAAATTTCCACAAAAAGCAGTGCCTGCTTCTGTAAGATATTGTCTACGAACAAAAATAAAACATCGGAAGTGTCATTATTAGCGCTATCTCTTCGAAAATGGTAGCTAATATATGGTCCATTAGAAGTGCTTACTATTTTCCTCACGCACCAGATTCATTGCCTCAAAGTTGCGGGAAAGTTGCAAAATTGTTGGGATTATTTCATTAATAAAAGCGAACGATTGGGTGTAGCACTTTTCTACCATGTAGCTGACCGTCTTCATACAAAACACCCACATGATGGCAGCGGCTTTTGTACCAATTATCATAAATATTAAACAACCTTCTGAATCTAGCTATAAGAAGGTGTAATGACTAAAATCGGGAAGAGTATGCTAAAATGGTTACGTAGGAGACTTACGTAAAGGATTTATAAGGCGAGAAAAAATAGGAAAGTTGGAAGGGAAAAACTAAGGTAAACGTTCCTTTTTTTTACGCTGGGAAATGCATGTCCAGGACATTCTGATTAAAGGCCAGATCAAAAGTACCCAAACCGACGTACTTGTACGAAAGGTTTAATGAAATAAAAAGAAACGAGAGAAATATGCAAGGATGGCAAGTGGAAAGACGTGGTTTCTGCCTACGCCTAATTCCATCCAATATTTGAAATATTTTCACCTGGCACCTTTTTTATTCACTTAAACTTATCCCTTGATACCTGGTGGTACCTAAGTGATGATGCAATCTAAGATGGAAGCGGACTAACTTGTTAGGAGTAGGATGGAATCCACGCACCTTACGATTTCAACACGACGTAGCACCGTACCTAGTCTTTGTCAGCAGACTGGTATAGCCTTTGACTGTGTTCACATAGAATTTTTATTGTGTTATAGCTTAAAGGTATTATAGAGCCAAGTATTTGATATGAATTTCAATACCTAAACGGTTTATGAGAAAATTTTAATTAGAACAGCAGGAAATTAAACCACAAATACTTTCGTTTCTTATAAATATAACTACTACACCTACTTACCGCGCCACGAAAATTGGGGAAATTTTTGGCATAAACGGCTCTACTTTTGATTGCCTTCTGGTTATTTCTTCTTCAGCAGACTTCAGTATTTGATATAAATGTATATTCTTTAAAAAAAGGATGATGTATTCATCGGTAGTACCTAGTAGGTACCTACTACAAGTATAATTATCTTTAATTTAAAGCAACGAGAATACCAAATGGAATCACTAACAGTAAAAAGAGTTATCGTTTCAATTAGACGGGAGGGGCCTACAGTATCAATTTGTTCAGTCTGAATCAGTTACTATGTACGTTTTCAATTTGTTCTTTTCACACGATCAGCCCGATAAAAAATCGTTAATTAAACCAGCCGTCGTAGTTCCCCATTTGTATAAAGAATAATCAAGTATTTATTCAAGCCGTTCTATCTAATCCGTATCTTGTTTGTCAAACAAATTAGCTTTTTAATATTATACAAGCCGACGCTCGCGACTTTGCACACACCTTCGATTAATTCATAGCCCATAGCGGATACACCTAGCCCATGTTACTGCTAGACAAAGCCCTTTCCGCCCCACCACACGACACTCTGCCTTTCTCATCCAGCCACATTCCACTAAATTCTTGGGGTCGTCGGTCCATCGAGTTGAAGGGCATCTACTACACACTACACTACACACTAATTATACTTAATTTTTGAAGGCTTAATATATTCTTCAAGGCACGGAAATGTAGCACTGCTAACTTAACTAATAGCTGCTAATAAACATTTGTGAGAAGAATGAAAACCCCATCAACTATTTCATAGATCAAATTAGTACCTCATTCATAGGTCCTTGAAGCACTACATAGTTTGCAAAGTATTTTTTAATGCACGTAGTTCACAAAGGGCTAATGTCAGACAGGCTGTGTTGACTTTATCCTCCGTTAGACATAGAGTTAGCGCGTAATCCGACCGGATGTCGCAAAGCGGTTAATTCAACCGTCAACTCATTAGTACGTTCCAATAAAAGCTCTTCCAATATACATAATTCCTGAAGAAGGCTCAACACGCCTTAATGAGAGTTTCATTTCTATTTAAATTCTAAGAGTTTCTGAAGCCAGGTGCCGCCATTAAAGTTCATTTTACTACGTCGGAACGACTTGAAATATGAGGCTTCGCTGCCGCTTAAAATACAATCAATTTACTTTGCTAACATTTTGTAACCCCACTAATTAATTAGCGATCGAAGCCTAAATTGAGCCAGGTAAGATATCTAGTTTTACACAAGGTGATTAAGAAATTTTCGCTCAAATCTCTAAGGATTAAATCACTAACGAGGAGATGCTATACAAAAACCATACTTATTTTTTTAATAGTACGAGTACTAGGCTTTTAAGAAACAGTGACCTGAACGACACCCCATTCTGCTGTAAAGCTGTCAATCAGTTCAAAGTGGCTGTGAATTACATAATAGTCCATAATATTCAATATTAATCAATCACGGCTCATTAAGCGCCGGTGTCCAGGAAGTGGCCCTGTGTAATTACTAGACTCGCGGGACAATATAAGTGCTATCGGTAATCGAATGTGCCATACAATAGGTATTCACTGTTCGGCTTGATAAGGGACTATTGTGTATCAGCCCTTATTGTTGCCTAAATCCGGTATAGATAGTTCAACTCATTTGTGCACGCGGCGCTATGTGTGCGTGCGCGTGTAATAATAAAATCTTTTTTTGTGTGGTAGTGACGTTTCAGTCGCTGTCCAACCAACACGAGTCACGCACACACTACGACTATACGACACGACTATACAAGTTGGGTAACATAGCAAGGCGCGCACAAACAAGTTGAACTATCTATATGTTATTTTAGTTAGTGAATATTGTGTCCCGAGATAATGATGTTTGATGAGACAATGGCTCGCCACGTGTATATAGTTTGGCTATGTCACTATTAAATATCATCATTATAACATGAAGGCCTATTACTAAAACGATCCTCATAAATGGCTTTGAGGTATATAAATGCAAAAGATCTTAAAGTACACACGTAAACACCACTGAGTGCACCAGGACTTTAAAATGCTTTCACGATCTTTTAAAGTACCATAAAGGACGCAGGCGCGTCCACCAAATTTTACTAGGTATTTTGGCAGCTTCTTAACCAGCAAATTTTACATACTCAAGTGAAAACTTTGTACTCCGCGGTGCATGAATGCATTAACCAAGAACAATAAAAATAGTTGCTGATTTCGGCTGTAGCTGTACAAACGCAAAGATTCATAGAAAAGTAACATCTTATCCGCAAAAATCAATGTGTTTATTTCTAGTTAAAGAACTTTTCAAGTATTTTTTAAAAGTAAGCTTTGTTTGTTTTATAGTCACTTTACCATCGGCTTGGAAGATAAATTCTGCTGCGAAGAGGGAGTCAAAAAACATATCTTCTTATATCTTTGACTACTTCGATTTCTGGTAATAAAATGGAAGAAGGCATCTTTATTCTAAAGTAATTCATCAAAGGTATTAAACAACCTAGACTTAATAAATATTTTTCAACACATCGTTAAAGCTTTACCTATTTCTCGTCGACGCTATCGTCGTCAGTATCGTTAGTTTTTTGTTAAAAAAGTGTATAAATAGGTGTCCGTAGTTGGGTAAAATGGCCGGTTAGCCTTTATTACCTCAAAAAGTCTAGGGAACGCAAAAAATAGGCGTCGCGCTAGCTCAAAGGACTTGACGCAAAATGGTCCAGCGATTTATTGGTTGTTAGTTCTTGTAAAAGACCTGAAAAATATGGGGTACACTGACGACGTCATAAATTAAATGTTACGCCATTTTTAGTCACTAAATATGAATCCAAAACATGGCATAATATTTTGCTCAGAAAATACCCAGAGACGGTTTCTATAATTATTATAATAAAGGAATTGATGGTTAGCATGGAGTTATCATCAATTTATTATTAAAGAAAGAAAAACATTTATTTAGGAAAAACACCACTAATACAAATATAATACAACAACATACAATAAAATGCAGGATGTGAAAGTGCTGTGATCCCAAATAGGACCTCACTCACGCCAAAAGTTATAATGAATATACTCGATATTCGATTTCGATAACGTGTGCCGACAAGTAAATAAAGGTACTATCACAAAAAAAAATACGATTTCTTACAGGACATCCCACATTCAGGCAGATGAAGTGTTGATTCTAACATTATTTTTATAATGCTATTAAAAAGGTTTTTCTGTATTTTTGGTCTGTTGAATATAGAGAAGAGGTTCTAGCCTAAATGGCGGGAGAACGTTGCAATAAACATATTTTATTGTTGGTCTACCCTCCAGCAAGAACAAAGACTCGAGCTTACAATACCTTAGAAACACACGTAGCTAAATCGACCGTTAACATTCCCAGAAGATATACTACATGTAATAAAGCAGACCGGGAACATTGGGTACACCATTGATTTAATACAAAAGCTACCTTTATACAACTACTAGAGTACTATACACATATAACCAATACACATATAACAGTCTCTCTCAAATAGAGCTCTTCATGGCAATGGGTATCTATCGCCATATATATATTTACCGCGCTGATATGTGTTTTGCTGTGAAAGATAGAATTTTTGTAACTTAAACTGAACTTTAATAACTGTTCTTAATTTATTTCTCTATTTATGTCGAATTGTTACAAGCTAGTTTTTAAAATGCTTTCGTTCTTATATTTTTAAAATAGGTCGCGGAGAGTATCGACACCTCACTAAAGAAACAATCGAAAACGAAATTAATCCTAATGCATTTTTGTTCCGATTGGTCAAAACACCTGGAAGGTTTTGATACTTTGAAAGTAAATATTAATAGTAGTTAAATAGAGTAAACTTTTTAGCAATTACGCGGCCGTATCTCTGCATTCGATTTGTGTATTGGAATCGCGTTTTAACCCACGAGTAGATATTGTATCGTTGCCAAAACCTCACTCGCCATATTAAACCTCCAAATATCGCTGAACTGGACTGAAATTCGACTAAAATTGCCAATTGCTGATACTAAAAGCAGCGTACCTATGCCCTAAATGCAGCCCAATATTTTAGTAAGAGCTCGAGCAATTTAAGCGTTTTAAATTCAGTGTTCTTTGCAATGTATATGTAACTCAAAATCATCGTGTATATTATATGTAATGGGAAGCGCTCAGACCTCTGCCTAATATCTACGCGATCTTATAAAATTGTAGAAAAATATCTTGTAAGGTACCTCGATAGTATAGTATCGAATTTGTCTCTACCTCTCTATTTAACATAATACTACAGATAGAGACGACTGCGAAAGTCACACACAGAGAACGCCTGAACTCTTTCTATCTGCGCAAGCGTTTAGTGAAACTAAAGATTCGCAAATGTTTCAGGCACTGCGTACTGAACCCTGCGTTCTACGTTCTTTGTAATATTTGTATAATAAGTTTGTCATTATATTTGTTTTATGTTTATTTAAAAAAGATATTTTACTTTAAATTATTATTGAATTGTTTCCATCCGTTTAGAAATCTTATTATCCTATTGTGTGAGTTACACTGTTCACTAAAAATTTGATAATAAAATTAGAAGCAAGTATAAATTAAACGAAACTTTTAATATTAAGGCTCAAAGGTGGACCCTTAAAAAGAAATATTATTCCGTGCTATTATAACTTTGGTAAAGTCCTTCGCAGTATAACATACCTAATTATTTATTCAATTCTGCGCGAAATATTACCTTTCGCGTCCATGCAGAGTTTTCAATAGCTCCAAACTTTGCCTTAAGTAAAATTTTATCTCGGATTTTGCTTCCATTAACATAAAATATTTATAAATACCGAAGAAACTTTTGTTATGATAAATTCTGGACCTTATTAAAGGCTCTCACAATAAATAAAGCCGTCACGACCCCATTTTGTGGTAATTTATTAAGTATTTGAGCTAACCTGCCTCCTTCCGGCTGGGTAAAGAGCTGATTTACATCACATTTCCGTAAATTTTAGGCTATCAGCAGGACCTTCCAACCCACATTGTAATAACGTAATAGATCTTATAGGCTGTCTTACACGCCTTCGTTTTTGGGGGCAAGGACGTTACTATGGGTGAATAGGGAGGTAAAGCTGCCTCTCCTTTGTAGGGATTAAAAAATAGTCGCATAGTAATACGTCGCGTTCCGCTGTAGACTGCTACGTAAACCGCAAGTAGGGAATGCGATTGATCGTTCATCGCATTGGCAGATTCGCGTCGCGTCGTGTTCATCGCTTACGCAGGACACCCAGAAACGACATAATATTAATTATGTTCAAAAAGTTTTATGAATATCCCAATGATAAAAATATACATCTTCACAAAGATATTATAGATGAGTGGATCCAAAACAAATAATATCTAAAGACTAGCTTTTCATTTAACCTTGTAACTTGGCGAGAATTTCAACCCTTTAAAAGCAAAAATGATATTTACAAAATAAAAAAGACGCAATGTCATCGAGCTTTTGTTCTCGAGGATGACAAACTTGACTTTGTAAGCGGGAGATTAATTACTTTTTAATTATTGTGATGAAGAAAAGACTTTCCATTGTCTTAGATGGATCTATCTCTTATTGAAGCTAGCTGAACTGTTGGCTTTACATTATCGTTCATAGACGAACTATTGTTCAATGTTATTGCTTAAGGTTGAATAGTCCTTTACTTCTCAATGAACAACAAGTTTATTTTGGTATTGTTCCCCAATAACATATTTATTATATAGTTTTACTCTTTATTAGTTTGCTATTAAATAGCAAATAGGTACATTACTAGCTATAATATCTCTGTATAGTCGTTTCTTCATCTCTGAAGATGTTGGTCCTGGTAGAGTTCGTGCTCTTTACCTGCTTTTGTTTGTAGCCATCTTGTGGCATGTTTGGACTGGCTCAGTTGATCATCCCATCATGAAGGTTTCCAAACTGCAGATCTATACAGTTTGTTACAGTTGCAATTGGAATTCGGGCCTATTTCGGGCACATAATGATGCCTGAAATGAACCAGAATTCATTGACAACATAACATATGGCTGAGAGCCTAAACTTGATTTAGTACTATATACATTTTACCATTTTACTGACGCTTCAGTTCCTTACACCAACGTGCTCCTCCTACGCATGTCTTTACATCTTGCTGCTACAAGCAAAACAAGACCTAAAATAGAATTCCTACACATATTTAGGTGCCCTATTTAGCAGCTTAGTATCTTAAATCCTTCACCAGCGTCAATAATAGCGGCGCGTAACGACGTGTAAAGGGAAGAGACAGTAACAAATTTGTTTACTGAAAAGACTGTTTACCAAAAATTGTACGCGAAAATGAAAAATATTTACTTTATTCACACGATCGTTCCAGATGTCTCTTCAAGTAAAATTTCTTTAAAATGTTTCCGTGAACAGCTAAGTGACGTGAATAATATTATAGCCATGGAAGGTATTTTTTTCTAGTTATGCCTGTCAAGAGTTACCCAGCAATTAAGTCTAGTTTAGTCGTTATTGTGGTGGTATTAAAAAATCTCTTAATTAAGCATTATTAAAATACATACTTCAGTTTATTATTTCATTATATTTCCACAATCATTTTAGAAATGTAATTTGAAGATTATTTGTAAATTAACTTTTATTATATAAATAGATACGTAGCAGATAGCTGGTAATCGAACCTAGCGCCTTAAAGTTAGAAGCTCAGCAAAATGGCGTCAAGTTATGCAGCGATAGTCTGTGACCAGACCGGGAATTAAGGCGATCTCCATTCTATAGTACCAACGCTACTCATAAATCAGCCAACTGTTTAAAAGAATAAACATTTCTTCGGCTACAAAATCAACGCAAACCTTTCTTACTAGAAGGTCTCGCAAAAAGTATTTATGCCCCACATGAACGTAATTTGTACCGCCGCTAATCCTAAGTACCACCCTTTTGTTTGTCGTAAGAATAAATCGACACACCCTGAGCACATACGCCGAAATAAACACTATTACTTTGTCACGCACGTTCTCATATTATGTCGAGTTTTGTGATGTAAGTGTTGAGAGGGCGTTGAGGGCCACTTTTCTTAACGTTCTAAATTCAATTAATTCATTCTACTGCTATTAATAGCTAAAAATGAATAATTGAAATTGTAGGCGAAAGGAGCAGTACAGGGCCAGGCCTTCCTTTTTTAACGTGATAATGTTTGATTATTCCACAATCTATATCAGATGTTGATGATAGTAACCTGGACCGGCTTAACATGCTCTCCGAGACACGTGGGTGTTACATCAGCAACATCCCGACTCGACACAGGGCCTCGTGATCTGAAGCCACATAATCTCATCACTGGACCAACGTGGCAGTTATTTCAAATATTAATGGATAAAAATATACTTGAGTTTAGTGGTCTAACTCTTCAGGCTTTATGACGCTCAGTCACGAAAAGCTTCACTGCTACTACTAAATCGTTTCGCCATACAGCGGTAGAGGCGGTAAGGCAATACGACATTGGCGTGATATGAGCCATTGTAAGTTTACGCCACGCCAACGTCACGACAAGTGTGAACAAACGTGATCCAGGATATGAAAACAGAACCTCGTAACCCGAAACCACAGGCTAAGCACTTGTCTAACGAATCAGTAACCTTATGCAATACTTCATTATATAATCCAGTAACATTTTTTATATGACGGGAAACAGGAAATTCACTTTAAGAGCCAGTATTAGCTGTATCTTCGCGTATGTAAATTGCGAGGCGTATTATAAACCGATTAAGAGTATATGTAATTGTGGGATTTAAATAGAATGCGCGGCGCCTCCACCTCACTCGCTTAATCGCGGACTACATTTTATGTGCCTGCCTTTATTTCAATATTACGGATTCTTTATTTAGTTTTTAGTTAGTTCATGTGTTAGCTAATAATATCTATGAAAGCATATATATTTTGATCTAACTAATATGTAAGGTAATGTAGAAATTGTTGTGCGTGGGAGGAGCTACAAGTTTGCTAAGAATGTTTCTGTGTGATGAAATGAAGAGATTCGTATAGCTCAACTAGCTGTAAAGCTGATGTGCTAATAGGTGGGGTGCATAGAAAATAATAATCCGCCAGTAACAAATTTTTTTATTACACTCATTTATTTATTTACAATTTTTAAAAATGCTTATAAAATTATAAAAAAAAAACACTATTAAAAATTTATAAAAAAATTCATTCCGCCTGCTGCGGGGCCCGTGGGTCCAAGCAACCGGTGGTCAGGGCTCCAGAGTGAGGAACCTCCTCACAATACGCGCCGTTTCAAGAATTACTGCCTTCTGTATCCGACTCTGGATCCAACAATTAAGCGAAAGCTTTTTAAGATGTTCGTCAAAGCTTTTCGCTATAAGACCATTGACTGAAACGACTATAGGAACAATCATTGTTGAATCAACATTCCACATGACGGTAATCTCATGAGCAAGGTCCAAGTATTTTGATACTTTTTCTTTTCAGCTTTCACCAGATTATCGTCATGTAATATCAACAATCATTGCACGGCGCGTTAATCGATCAATTATCACTATATCAGGTCTATTGGCTACAATATACCTATCAGTGATTGTTACGGACAGGAGCTACATGCCCTACGCGGCGTCAGTGGTGACTGACGCTGATTGGTCGCCCGCTGACGCCCCCCACTCCCCGCACGCCCCTCAGCCCCCGCGATCACCCTTCTCCCGGTCGGCACCCATGTCGACGGTGCCGGGCGGGGGAATCGCATAAATACCGGCTCCCGCGCTGTCGCAAATCACTTCCGCTACGACAGTTGAACCAACAAGAACACCGGAACCTCTGAAGTAGTGCGAAGTGACAAGAACCCGAACCCTCAAGAACCCGAACCCTCAAGAACCAAGAACCCCGAACCCCTGAACTTGCGCTACGAACCTCAAGAACTCTAGCGACAAGTACCAAGAAGAACACTGAACCCTGAAGAACCTCAAGAACCAAGAACCCCGAACCCCTGAATATCGTCACAATTCTTGTGAATTGTGATAATTGAACTGAAAAATACAGTCCACTAAATCGACGGAGGGTTATTATTAAATCCCTCCCCAACAAGTGATAATTGTTCGATCCTAGTAGAGCAACGCACTGCTATTTTCAAGAACTGACACTGGGTCGTACCTATAGTAAGGCACCTCAAAATCGAAGAGCAAGTTGTTGGTGGATTATCTTGGCTACTTGATTATGTCTGTGCAAGTATTCGCCATTAGCAAGATGATAACACCCGGAAACTATATTTTGTGTTTGAAGCAGACTGTAAGGTATTATTCAGAGCGACGAACACCGGTGTATGCTTGCTTTCTAGATCTATCCAAGGCATTTGATCTGGTTAATTACGACATCATGTGGCAAAAGCTAAGAGACACCGGTATGCCCGAGGAACTGATAAGAATCTTCACATTTTGGTATCAGAACCAGGTCAATGTCGTGCGATGGTCAGGAAGCTATTCCAGGCCGTATAGGTTGGAGTGTGGAGTGAGACAGGGTGGCCTAACTTCACCTAAACTCTTCAATCTCTACGTAAATGGCCTGATAGACGAGCTCAGCAACACACGCGTTGGATGCCATATTAACGGAACCTGTATAAATAATATCAGTTATGCCGATGACATGGTGCTGCTGAGTGCGTCTATCTGTGGTGTGAGAAAATTGCTGAGCCTGTGTGAGAAGTATGCCCACAGCCACGGTCTGATCTATAATGTCAAGAAGAGCGAGTGCATGGTCTTTCAGGCCAAAGGAAAGCCACGTCCCACTGTTATTCCTACAATAAAATTGTATGGAATTCCTCTTAACACAGTTAATCAGTTTAAATACCTAGGGCATGTGGTTACCTGTGATTTGAAAGATGATGCAGACATCGAGAGAGAGCGTAGGGCGTTGTCTGTAAGGGCGAATATGATCGTCCGCAGATTTGCTCGCTGTACAGTGCTAGTAAAAATATCACTTTTTAAAGCCTACTGCACCTCATTTTACACGAGCAGTCTGTGGGTCGACTATACGCAAAAGCAGTACAATGCCCTGCGTGTACAATATAATAATGCGTTCAGGATGTTGTTGGGGCTGCCTCGATCCTGCAGCGCATCAGGGATGTTCGCCGACGCTCGCGTAGATTGTTTTTACACGACTATGCGGAAGCGGTGTACGTCCCTGTTGAGTAGGGTCCGGGCTAGCTCTAACGGTATTCTGAAGGCGTTTTCTGACAGGTTAGATTGCCAGTATTTGAATCACTGTTCTATGATTCATATGCTGGCAAATCGGTCCTGTCGTAGGTTAGGTAAGATTAGATTATAAGATATTTTGTTACTAACACTAGATTTTTTAAGTTATTCGTTACTAACACATAATATGATCCATTGATGGTCGATATAAAGAATTTATTATTATTATTATTATTATATGTCTGAGGGATTCCCCAGGCTGATGACACCGGTAACAAATATTATTACGCCTCAGAATCGTTATAGAAGTCTCTTTAGAAGGTCTATGTCTAGCAGTGGACGTCCACTGGTCTTCAAATTGGCTGATAGGATAACGACAGGGACGAAATCGTTACGATTTACTATAACGATTTTGGACTAATATAATTTTTTTTTAGTTTTTGCGAACATTCAGTAATCATCTACATTGTACATCTTCTAATTTCAATGGTTAAAGCATGCGGGTCAAGGACACGTGCTCATATATAGACTCGTAATAAAGACGTGAATATTACGTTCGACAGGCGAGTTATTGCGAGCGCCGACCGGTCTACGAAGAATTCATTCCATATCTCATAATGCTTTTATGATACGCTTCTTATTTGCGTACTACACACTAATATATTTCGCAATAGATTTTTTTCATATGTATAAAAAAGATATTTAATACACTGTCGCGGAAAATTTTTAGGGTCAAGTGGGAACATCCTTGGAAATAAATCATATACCTTAATTAATATGCCTTTAGAAAAGATTATGACTGTATATATGTTAGTGTAACTTTTTGAATATTTTAGATCCTTAACGTACCTCTGAGTCAATCGTCAGCCTATGAGGCTGAGGCGATGATTGCCTTCATGCACCAAACAAGACAGGGTAGAAGGAGACGAAGATATACGCATCTACTCTCGCTATAATTTGAGCTGCAATTCCAAATCATAAGTAGATCACGTGAGGACAAACGTCGGGACGTCACTGAAGAATACGAAAGCGATCCTGTGGCGTCTTACCCAACATGTGGTTGGGCCTGTTGGATTTTTGTAGGACTTCCGATCATCGGCCAGTCCCACATACCCTCCAAGAATGTATTGATATTTATTGTTAATAAATGCATTGCAAAAAAAAATTCTTAATGTACAATGATAGATACCTTTTAAAACACTTGGAACGGGTTTCGTGTTTTATTTTTGAGACCCAATTTAACACATGATATAAGAGTATCATTTTTCTAATTTATTATAACATAACACGCAACGCCTGACATTTTATTATTGCCCCTTTGAATCAGGATTCTAAGCTTTTCTTTCCTCTAACAAATTTACAGTAAATTCTAAATCCGTCAGCAAATTGGTCCCCGACCGCCTAATCACACTGGAGCAGCGTGTTGCGCCTACGCTCAATATCCTCTCTTCTATAAGAAAGGAATGATACAGTTACAGAGTCAAACATTATCACCATAAACATACAAACAAGCATTGCCGTAGCATGACGGATATAAGCTCCAAATTCTTCTATCTATAGCTAAAGTGTGTTGTAAGACATTTAAAAATGAGTTGATACTAATTCATTATTAACCGACGAAAAAAAGCGGAGGAGGTTCTCAATTCGACACGTACATTCTTTTTTTTTATATATGACCACGCATAACTTTTTACAGAGTTGTCCGATTTTGATAATTCTTTTTTTATTAGAAAGGGCATACTTCCAGGTGGTTCCTTTGTCATCATGTTAGGATCTGATGATTATATCCTGGGAAAATTGAAGAAACTCTTCAAACTTTGTAGGCACACTTGCAGCGAGTTCGATTTTTGTGTAAGTATCGGTAGCTTTTAAACTACAAGTGCCGTATAATATACTATGACATTATAGTACGAGTATGTTACGTGGCGTACGTTGGTGGCACCGACTTCATAGATATGCTTAAGTAAATTAAAGCAACTAAATGACACAGTTACTTTTTAATGCGTTTTGAGTCGGTTCTATTTTTTGTTAAAAAATTTTTTACATATTTCTTCATAGTTATTCACTATTTCACAGGTACATTACCAGATTGCAAACAATTTAAGTAAGCTGTTTCACAATAAACAAGAAGAAAATATTAAAATATTAACACTTAAATGTCGGAAATAGTCAGTGAGAGGGCTCTTATTGCCGGAATCATTGCAGTTTCTACCAATAACTTACAAAGTTAGCGCTTTTGTTGGCGGAAGCACGCTACGAATATCTTCATAAACATGATCTCAATAAGCAACTTAGAGAACTTAACTAAGTTATACTACGGTACTTCCTCTTTAATCTAGTGGTTAGCGTAGGTCCTGGCTTCGAATCCTGCATCGGATCATAGAATAATTTTGAAATTTTCAATACATTCCAAGCCCGAAGTCAGGAAGTTGATTGTGTTACACCCCCGTGCGCCCCATCTTGTTTATTTAACCGAGAACCGGTTTTGTTTGGAATTATCGTAATAGTTCGTTCTCGAAATCTAGAAAGTTCCACCCTCTGTTTAAGTAATGATGGTTCTAGTGAGAGATTAAGGGGTTAAAAACCGACATCTGTCGGCCGGAACAGTTGTACTGGGAAAGCAAGTGAAAACACACCTCGGCTATCATCTTGGACTACTATTGGTAGTGTACTTGGATCTTCGTATAGAAGAACCGAATATAGTCTCATCAGAGTCATCAGATGATCTCATTCCAAATCAACGAATCCCAGCACGTAACAATATGATAAGTAATTTTCATCAAAACCCTTCAAACAAAGTGTTTAATCAATTACTGCATGATATGAATAAATTAATATAATGTGGAGTAATTTTCACACTAATCATCAACCGCTATTTATATCGAATATTCATTCGATTTTCCCATTTCCGATATATTCGTCACTGCAATTAATATTGTAAGACTTTACTATAGCGTGTAATTTAACAAAATGAAAACATTATCGGGGCATTATAAAGTGGTTTGATACAACGACGTGCTTTAATTATAATTAAGTGGGGAGCGTAACTAAGTGGGTATTCTGTAATATCTAGAGTGCTTCTTATATAGCGCTACATGCATCCATGTAAAGAGGAAAAACTATACTGTAGTAAAGTTTGAACTTTTTTATTCACTTCAGGGTAGCCCTTGACTACAATAATCATACCTGTAGGTACTGGTTATACCTGAGATACGCTCGGAGATATACCTATGTAGAGAAAATGTCATCCGGTCACCCAGTAAGGCGAATACAAAAATATCACGGTCTTCCGATTTCACTGCTATTGGCCGAATATCTCTGCCTCGTTGGTCTAGTGGTTAGCATATGTGGCTTCGATCACGAGGGCCTGGGTTCGATTCCTGGGTCGGGTCACGCAATAATTCTGAGCTTTTTCATTCTTCTATGAAATGTTCAGTACATTCCAAGCCCGGAGTCTGGAAGTTGGTGTTGTTACACCCCTGTGCCTCGGAGAGCTCATTAAGCCGTCGGTCCTAGTCACTGTCATCAACATCTGATAGCGATCGTTAATAAATGAAACATTATCACCCTAAACACTCCAAGCCGCATTGGAGCAGCGTGGTGGGTCTATACTCCATATTCCCTCTCCTATAAGGAGGGAGATAATGATGATGGCCGAATATCGGGATGCACGACAAGCGCATCTTAAGCCTACTGGGGTAAGTGATGATGCTATATAAGATGAAAGCAGACTAACTTATTGGGAGTTGAATGACATCCACACCCTTTCCGTTTCTACATGAAATCTTATCAGAACGCTAAATGGCTTGGCGGTACGTTTTTGTCGGCGAATGGTAACTAGCCATGTCATTAATGTTTGTTTTATTAAAATTCATTGCTTCTAGTTTATACATCCCGGTGAGTGTTCTCGGTTTTTCTATCACATACCTATCACTTTTAATTAATCACACAGTCGTCTTATTGTAATGAGTAAGAATGAAACATTCTTATTCATAGAATCTTCATTCCTCTTTATCATCAACTGAGCTTCAATTCTTTATGTTATCTATAAAAACAAACTATATAAGAACACAGTGATATACAGAATACTTAATACTTCAGCCTCAGGTTAAGTGTCTCAGGGAAGCGTATTTTGACGCAATTTTCATCGAATACCCTGCAAAGTGTTATTGTTTAACACGTGTCTGGGGTCAATATAAGGAATATAAAGCTACGAGTGGAGGTGAGATCTCTGTGAGCTAATTAATTAAATATTATGTTCAACATCATCCTATTTAAACAGCGCACTAAAGGTTTAAGTCACCCTATTTATGGAATAGACTAGCGATCGCGTAGGTCCTTTTCCTGTGGGAATATCTGGATACAAATTACCCTATGTCACTCCTCATGGGTCTGGCTATCATATACAAAAGATTTTTTTTCAATCCAAGTGGTGGTTTCAGAGATTAGCCGGAACAATCAGAAAGCCAAACAAAAATTGTCCAATTTTATTTATATATATAGATGATATGAAACTTAGACCCAACATTGCTTCAAGCGAGTTGTCAGATCAACAGATAAACTATTTCTAATCTAACTAGCAGATACTAGTACTTCATCTATAAACCGAAAACCCAGCATCGTAAATGTTCCACATTCAGCAGATATTGAATTCCGATTAGCATTTTATTGGTTTTATTTTTGTAACTACCCACGTATCCGTATCTCTTTGTGTCATTTGCTCCCTTGCGGAATGTCGTAAATGTTATTTAAACTCGGTTTATTTACTCGAATGTAAATTTTAATTAAAATAATCCGAACCACGCGTCGCTTCACATTATCAACTAGAATCCATCCAACCGTGACATTTCTATGAAAATGATATTCCGGAATGAATTTTCACATGAACATTACCCCGCCTCCTATCAGTATTAACACTCGCCAGAGATATATTTATATTAACGGGCTAATTTCACAAAATTACGTATCCACCCACCTAGCCAACATGTAGACTGATATTAAATGCTTTTATTATTTATATTATTTAACTGAGTCCACAGTCAAACCCAAACGTTATATTGCACCGTTTGTAGTGACTCTACTGCTGGTTCGAGCTCAGCCACGTTTGGAGTTATTCTGTGTTTCTCAATTTGAATATGATTCCAGTCTTTGTACCTGCGTCGAAAAGATGTCGCCGCTATCCGACATATTGTATTGTCTATGCTAACAAATTTCAATATTTTAAAATGCTAACAATAGTCTTTAAATAATATTATGTAGTCTATTAAAGTTTAAGTCGATAGAGGTCCGATATAATCTTCTTGCCTCCCCATGGCGAGAAGGTATGCATGGGGATTCTTCCACTTAAAATAAGACTATAAATATATAGTATACTTTATCAATTAAAAACCATCAAACCATCGTAATATCAATAAATTTGTCCAATTATATTAAGCAGATATAAAACTAAGAATGAAATCTTTTCTACTAACTTGGTGGCTGGTTTTTGTTGATACAGACATACTTGCAGTCAAACGACGAAAGCCTCTCATACCAACACACTCTCGAGATATGCAATCTCTTTATCCACCGCATTGCAAAGAGCTTCACGACGTTCATGTAAATACAAACCGGCCGTTTAACTGAAGAGCTGTAGGTATGCAGGATATTTAGTTACCGAGACGTTGTTCAACCCTTTGTTAAAACTTGAAGGAAATTCTGCAGGAAGTTACAAGTATATATATTACACCTACTTAGTTTGCACAATAGAACAAAACGGGCAACGTGCCAAGAAGGGAACATTATATTTGAGGCATTTGATGTAAATCTCAACAGTAAAAGTTAGTATTCCATACTAAGAAACAACACGTGTTTTCCTCGTTGATTGTAAATGCCAATTTAGTTCTAAATTTCTAAATTCCAATTTATTCAGTTTTCTATTAAAGTATCTCTATTATTCTGGAATTTTTGATTTGATCCTCTTCTAGCTGGTGGGAGACCTTGTTCATAGCTAGAGACGAATATCTTAGCTTCACGGTGCGGGTGCCGGGTCCATTGTGAATACATCCTGAGAGAAAAACGCCGAACAAAGTCTGAGACTTGCGGCACGGATGAAGTATGTTATGTAAGTTTTGGGTACCTTTTTTAATCGGTTAGCGCTCGCTTTCTCTGCTCGAAATTTTCTCCCATTCTTCTGCCCAACCTAATCTAGTAAAATCCTGCTAAAGCAGCTACCAAGGACAAAGACGCACCATCTAGTGAATTAGCGTTCCGGTACGATGTCGTGTGGAAACCGAAGGCTAGGAGTACCTAGCAAATTAGTCCGCTTCCATCTTGGATCGCATCATCAATTACCACCAGGTGTGATTACAGTCACTATTTCTTTAGGTATGGAAACTGGAAGGCTGCTCAGTGTGGGAAACATTAATGGAGCTTTCACCTAACTGCTTATCCTTCTGAGGATCTGTACAATATAGTAATGCACTATTACTATACATTCTCTTCTAAATCTTTTAGGAGAGATTGCTAAATTAAAACAGATTTTAAACTAATATTTGTGAAATTAAAAACGAAATAATTATATTAATTAAATTTTATTAAAATTCATTGATTCTACATAACAGGATTTATATTGTTACAGACAGAGAATGTTGTAATCGGAATAATAATTTGGTCAGCGAATTAAATAACGTAGTATATTGTCACGCACTTTAACATTATTTTCTTCTAAACCACCTTTTACACAACAAAAACTACATAAACAACTTAAAAGCTACATTTAATACCTATCATCACAGCCGTAAATGAGTTACTAACTATATCTATTAACTTTAAGAATATCTTTCCCGAATTTTAGCAAATATTTCCGTCGTGTCCACTTTATTGGGTTGCTCGTGTTTGCCGAAGAAGGTCATCTTGGTAGTCTTGAGAACTTTGCCTTCCTCTGCCGTTCGCCTGAAGTAAACTGTTTGGATGGCGTGCCTTCCTGGGATGTAGCGGGTGGCAGAGCGAATCAGACCTCTGTCCATTTTCTTCTTCTGTTAATTCTTCTCTTTTTTTAATTGAAGGCTTCTAGATGAGCTACTAAAGCTCTTACTTATAGATTTTTTATTAAAGCAGACGTCAGTAGCAAATTTCTCAAAAAAATCTTTTGCAAATCTTACGAAGATAGAGAAAAGCACCACAAAAAATAATTACTCTTGATATTAATTTCGTGTTTACTTCTTAAGTCCTTTTAAAGAAGTTCGTAAAAATTGTCAGTTAAAACACTCTTTCACGAGATCACGATATTTTGACAAGGTCTAGAAGATTTACTATAATGTTGCTTCTCGCTTGTTTAGATTGTAATGTGCGATATGAATTTGCGCTGTACTTTATATAGGAGCTCAATATGACGTGTATACGTGAAGGTAATTCACTTCAGAGAATCTTTTCACTGTGCCGATGCGTGGTTTTTATAAGGATTGCCCACATTTAGCTGGTACGCTTAAATTGTGTTTAACGCTAAGGGGTTAAACACAATAACGATAACATTTTCAAAGAAAGAGTCAAAGTTATTACACTAGGTTAATTTTAACCGACGAAAAAATCGGAGGAGCTTCTTAATTCGACACCTATATTTTTTGTTTTTTTTTAATGTATGACCACGCATTACTTTTTACAGAGTTTTTTATTAGAAAGGCCACACTTTCCAAATGGTCTCATAGTCATCATATTACGATCTGATAGTGATATCCTGGGAAAATTGAAGAAACTCTTAAAATTTTATAGGCACAACTGCAGCGATTTCGGTTTATGTGTAAGTGTCGGTAGCTTTTGGGCTACTGCTGCCATATAATGTATTATAATACGAGTAAGTTACGTGTCGAAAAATCACTAAAAAGTAAGAAACAAAAATTTTTAGCAAAAAAATTGAACCGACTCTAAATGCACTAACACGTAAAAAATAACTGCGTAATTTAGTTGCTCTAATTTACTTAAGCATATCTACAAAGTCGGTGCCAGCCAAGTTTAAGAAACATTTATTTAACGTAGTAAAGCAGTTTGTGGGTTCTAGGTAACGTCCTTAAAGTAAAAACCTCGGCAATTTGAGTCGGTTAAATTTTTTTGCAAAAATTTTTATTTCTATAAAATTTTGGAATACATCTATAGTTGACGTTTTATAAACTGCTACTCTAGCTACCAAAAATTTTTCTTTTTTATGTTATCATCATCAGCCTAATGTCAAGGCCTACGACTGGGCTCACAAGTTATAGAAGATGTTTTAGAATTTTTAAGACGTGCCTACCACACTGCTTCTATACAAATTGACGATTTTAAGTTAAGATTTCAGAGTTCAGATTTGATTCTACCGATTATTATCACCTCGCCATCCTTAATATCCATTAACACACCACGTAATTCTATAACTTGTGATTTTATCTCAGTACCTACTCTCCAAAACTGCTATATTCCTACCATTTTCATAAAACATATATTAAATGTGGGTATAACGTAAAGATGTGATTCTACCTTTACTATTTACTTTAGCAATAGGAAAACACTTGGTAAAAACAGAAATGCTCTTCTGTTTTTCCAGGAAAAGTACCTCTTTAGGTATGTAAATTATTATTTTTCCTGGCCCTTTAACACGTTCACGCCTTTCTAAAAATACCGTTATAGATTAAACTTATAGGGTCTTTAGCAAAGGGTTTTTTTTACAAAACTAAGTGATTGCCGATACGGTTTCTTATCTAATATATAAAATTCTCGTGTCACAGTTTTCGTTGCCATACTCCTCCGAAACGGCTTGACCGATTCTGATGAAATTTTGTGTGCTTATCCGGTATCTGTGAGAATCGGCCAACATCTATTTTTCATCCCCCTAAATGTTAGGGGTAGTCTACCCCTAAATTTTTTTTTTATTTTTTAGACAAAATTTTTAATTTCTATTTTTTTATGATACAACATACAAAAATACATACAATCCTTAATTTTCACCCTTCTACGATCAACTCTTATTTTTTAATAGCCATTAAGCTATTTTTTGTCTACACTAGAAATTACTAGGAAATTATTTATATGGCAAAACAACGTTTGCCGGGTCAGCTAGTACTCGTATATTATCCCGAGAAAAATATTTAAAAAGTTACGCTTTATACTTGGGCACTTGAAGATCTAGATCTTTGAAACCTGGTACAAAGCATTCATGTTCCAAACTGAATACTTGACTGCTTGTAATACGATGTGGCACATCCTCGGTATGCGCAGGTCCTGACTTAGATTCCCAACTTGGCAGACAAAGATCTAAATTGACCCAAGTCAAGCTGGTAGGAGGCTTCGGCCGTGGCTATCTACCCTACCAACAAAGACATATAGCCAAGCTTTTTAGCTTTCTGGTATTATGTCGTGTAGAAACCAAAAGGTTGATGGATTTCATTCTACCATCAGATGTGATTGCAGTCAAAGTATAACTTGTAAAAAAAACCCGTCAAACCACCTCTCATGAAAACGAAATATAAAAATTTAGAATATTCGTTAGATAAATATTTTATAAAGGTTTATCTGCTATAGTAATACTGTAATTTCTGCTGTCATATAATTTAGTAGCTTTTTGCAGTGCCAAAAAATTCTTTCACCGCGCCTAATTGCCTCAATTGGTGACCGAAGGGCTGGCTGATGTTATTTAGAACTAGAGCAAAGCACAAAAGTAATTACGATAGTTTGAATAAGCGTTCATAATTCTAAATTAATATAAATAATAATTTTCGCAATACCTGTGTATCGTGAAAATTATTAATTATTACCGAGCAATACCTATATATTTGCACGTAAATCGATATTTAACAGTAAGTAAAATGGAAATAGAAATTGATTGAATGATGATTGAAATCGTAAACACAAGCGAGTTTAGTTTGCGTATTTTTTGGGTTCCATACCCAAAGCATCTAAAGTAAAAAAAAAGCCGGAAATCGAACCCAGGACCTCCGTTTTATAAATTCACTACGCATGCCACTGCGCCATTCAAGTTTGTGCTTGATCTGGTCGTAAGTAACGACGGTAACGACACTAGGGTACCTAGCCAGCAAATAGCTTATTACTCTATCAAAATCGTGTCATTGTAAAGTAGAAAATTATATAAATTTTTCGGTGCTTTAATTTTGAATCACCTGGGAATTTATTAACGCGCCACCAAACAATTTTTGGTAGATACCTCTGTGGTTTGCGGTCAACGAATTTTAATTAATTGTATTCATAAGTGTATATAATATCTCTGTTTAATTATGTGGTTTGATTAAACAATGCCGGACTCAACCGCACCAGGAATAGCCGTGGGTATTGTCGAATTATAGCCGCCGAAATTTTAACACACAATGTTATGCGTGAATAAATCATTCTGTGTATTTCATTATTATAATGTCCCACTACTCGTATATGGCCAGGCCTCCTTGTAGGAAAAGAGATATAGTGCTTGGACCCACCACGCTCCAATGCGTGTAAGCTTGCGGTGATTATGTTTAATTTATTAACGATCAATATCAGATGTTGATAATAGTTGGCGGGGCCAAAGGACTCAATTTGCTCTCCGAGGCACGAAGTTTAACACTACCAACTTCTCTACTCCGGGCTTAAAATTTTACTATTATTCCACTTGACGTCCTCCGCGGCGCAGTGGTATCCGCGGTGGATTTATAAGAAGGAGGTCCTGGGTTCGATTCCCGGCGGAGCAGATTAAGATTTTCCTAATTAGTCTTGATCTGGCTGGTGGGAGGCTTTCGCCGTAGCTAGTTGCCACCCTACCGACAAAGTGTAGCTGCCGCCTCTATCTTAGATTGCATCATCACTTAACATCAGGTGTGATAGTAGTCAAAGACCAGCTTGTAGTCGATAAAAAAATGATGATGATTTAATTCTTATTACCTATTCAATACTCTCTTTACCTACTAAATATATTAGGTGCACGTACATTCCAAAACCTCGTGAATTCCCATAACAAAACGTTATCTAACAGCCCACTTGAGACGTTTCTGTTGACAAATCAAACAAAGTGAGTCATAAACGAGCAATATTTACTGTTGAACTAGGATTATCTGGATTTGACTTGACTACACCGGATCTTTACGTACTGAGTTCATTCAACATTCTGCCTGGAGATAGAGAATGATCACTTAGTTGAGACTGATACCTACTTTGATTGAATTGAAATCAATTCTGATTCTTTTATTTTTCCACACAAAAAATAATTATCATCATCATTATCAGTCTTTTTAATAGCCTGCAGCAGACCCATCACCCTGCTCTAATTCAGGTTGTCAAGTTCATGTTTTATCGCCATATTTTCAACTTTGTAATGATGGTAAGTGGGACCAACATGTTAGCGTATATTTCTTACAAAGAAGGAAACGTATTATTTCATACTTAACTACTCAAACCTAGCTCCTTATGATCTACTGCCATACAACCTAACCACTAATCCAACGAGATGATAACTGAGAAAGATAAATAGAAGCAATCAAATCAGCAAATCAGCTCAAAAAGTAATAACGTTTTAGTAAAAGATTTATACGAAAAATGATGTTTTTTTTTAAAAAAAAATTATTACCATCAAGTACTCATATAAACTGCTATCCTAACCTGCGGTGGATTCAGTAAGCCTACTTGAAATAAACGAAATTACATGCTGAAAGCCTGGAAATAATTTGAAAATACGAGTAAAATATGTTTTATTAAATTTTCTAATTTATGGCTTCATCGGTTTGACTTCATCCGCATGGAATTTCAATATTGCTGCCGCTTCAAAATATTTTCCCAGATAGGTATTTCCATGAAAATGTTGTAATAAAAATAGTTTTTTCCATGAAAAGGAGGTTCAAGGACTGTAGTTAAATAAATTAGTCTTCTCTCGAATATATTCAATCCAATAAATTTTTTTCCCAAAAATACGATAAATAAGTGCTTAAAATATATATTCATTTTATCATTGCAAGCCTAATTAAGGGTCCATTACAAAGCCAGGCCTTATTAAGGTAAAGGGGATAATGAGCATAGAACCGCCACGCTTTTTTAATGTTGGTTGACGGGCATAAGATGATAACGTTTTATTCTTTAACATCCTCAGATTTCAGAGAAGAAAAGAAAACACAGTATAATTAATTCCACAAACCTACCAGGCACCCAACTCGTGATCGAAGCCTACCCAACCACTAAACCACAGAAGCAGCAGTAAATTTTTAAAATTTTTCTTGAATTTTTTTAGGAGAAAGAAAAACACAGTAGGTATTATTTCAAAGACGCTATCTCAAGATCTAAGCTGCATAGTGTAACTATTGTATCAACGAGGCAGCAGTATTTTCTTTTTACTTAAAAAAAAATATACTAAATTAAGTGTAGGAATAATAAATTTTCGAACGAGATAAACATAATTACAATTTCGAAAAAGCTACACCTAAAATTGATAACAGAATTTAAAGTCCCATTGGAAATAGCGTTATCTGAAACGACACAATTAAGTAGAGAATTCCAAAAACACAATGGAAATTGAATAGAAAATTACTGTGTTCGAGATATATTAATTTGAGTTTACTGGAGAGAGATATGAGGCGATAAAGAACAAAGCGTTGTGCTACGTATTCTCCTGGGCTCGGGGCTAACACTGGTCTATCACTGACGATTCCTTGGTAGAATATGGATTATATGGGACTCGATGGCTGAGAAGCAACTCGAATACCATACCCAGATATTTCCTTTGGGATATGAAGACTAAACCCACAACGCTGCTCCAACGCGGCTTGTGAGCTTTGAGTGGTAATGTTCAGACCATTACCAACCACTATCAGATATCGATGATAGTAACCAGGAAGTTGAGAATTAACTCATATACGATGGTTATTAAAGTAGGCCATTTGTTTGTTCAGACAACGAGATAAAAAAGTAATACCTACATAGCCACATCACAAATAACTATAAGTACAGATAGCTGATAGATAGAGCTAGCGAAGTAGAGTATAATCTAGTTAATCCTCGTTAAATATCAGCTCTTTAAACTTTACTCGCACTATTTGCTTAGCAAACAAAGTCAGACGCGTGTTGATTGTTGGTTAAAGAAAAATAAATACTTACTTCCGGAGTAGATATACAATTTTTTGGCTTCGAGATTGGAATTTTAAACCATCGTTATAATTGTTTAAACTAAGAGTATAAAAATTATATTGTACTTAGTCATACCTTTCAAATTAAAGTAAATTAATAGTTTTAAATAACCAGTGCCGTGAATTATCTTTGACATTTTTATACAATGTGGTGTAATTGTCTGGAGAAGATTATTTGCAGCGATAAAGTAGACTTTGTACGTTTTGGTTTTAAATTCTTTATTATTTTGAACATAACTAATTCCTTCGAAAAGGTTTGGCGAAGAATACAACATTAACTCTGCGTAGTAGTCCATGGATTCTAGATCCATCTTGTGGAAGAGAAAAGAATTCGAACAGTTGTAGGTTTAAGGAGAACTTTTGTGACCGGTCAATAGTCGCCTTCTCTGCTCGACTTTTTCTGCCCGCCCAACCCAATCGACCCTCAACCAGGTGGACTGACGACATCAAACGTGTCGCAGGGAGCCGCTAGCAACAGGCGGCTCGGGATCGTTGTGTTTGGAAGTCCCTAAAAAAGGCTTATGTCCAACAGTGGACGTCTACAGGCTGGTAATGATGATGATGATGAACCAAATCTGGTAATATCCTACTAGATAACCATTGGATACCCAAATGCAAATATTATCGTGTTATTTTTTTAATATCTTTATTAAACATATTAAGTACAGACATGACCCAATTACAGTTAATGTAACAACAGTAGGTATAGAGATTAAAAACGTAAATTATTAAATACCTAACTGTTATCACCGCTGACTTTTGGACTTGCAGCAAATATTGTGACACCATTATTTTAACTTATTTAAATTTAATAATTTCACATGTAAAAATATCTGTCAACTGACTTAGTGTCAGTGATTCTCAACCTTTTTTTGTTGCGGCACACATTTAATGATTTCAAAATTTGGCGGCACACAAAGAAAAAGACAAAAATTATTTACTTACTACAACACACTGCATAAATAAATTATGACAAAAATTTTAAATACACCAAGACCCCGCTTTGAGTCGCTAATGCGATCCTGAAAAAATGCGACGCAAAGTTAATCACAAATTTGGTAAGCAAATAATAAAATAATTTTTTTTGTGGATTTAAATATTCATGTTAATAATATTTTTCTTTTTAAATAATATAATTTAATAATATTAACATTATTATATATTTGCAAAATTTGGCGGCACACTTTTGAAATTTGGCGGCACACAAAAGTGCCGCGGCACAGTGGTTGAGAATCACTGTACTAAGTTAAGCTTTCTCTTCTATAAGGAGGAGGCCTGGCCCTGTAGTGGGCCGTTAATAGGCTGATTATGAATGAATGATTGAAGTAAGGTTAGCTAAGTAGTAGAAACTGCGAAAAAAAATATGTTTGAAATAAAAAAATCAATTCAAATCTTACTCAAATTGCAAGGGCTTTGTTTACAAGTAAATTTGCATTGTTAAGTTTACTTATTGTAGCGACTCTACCACCGATTTGGGAGATAGGTTCTGCTGAAATGAACCGGCAACAAATCAACGTATCATTTAATTATGTCAAATTACTTTTATTCAAAGACTAATAAGCGATTTCATCTGACCTTAAGTGACGATGGATTTTAAAATGGTAGCACGTTAATTTGGCAGGGTACAGTTTCTTGAACCCATAAACATACTGAGTTCTTCACAGAATTAATTGTATCGGAACGCTAAATTGATTAGTCTTTGACTTTTACCAGTAGTGATAGCCAGACCCAATTTTCAAAATAAATGCCTAAAAATAACCAGACTCTACTAGTGATAACGCATGCTTGTTGTTACAACTGTTCAAAATAAATTTATAAAAGTGAAAGTACACTGCAAAACAATGGTCAAAATTAAATAATATATGCTTCTATTAAATTTTTTTTTATCGAAATATTACTATAATTCTAAATGAACTATAAAATAAATAACATGGTGTTTTTTTCCTTTACTTAAAGGTCATTTTTTCTTCACTCTCTAAATAGATAACTTGATAAGACGAGTACCTACTACAAAAGGCTGGAATAGAACTTTTTAACTTTGGAATAGAATTTTTTAATTACCTACTTACTTTCAAGTAAAATATTTTCGTTCAATAATTATTTTCTCATTTATTTTATATACGTGTTTTTTTTTTCATTCATTCTATGATTTGGTTATAATTTTTTTATAGACAATGTTGATAGGCTATAAATAATTTTATATATTTTTTATTTATAAATATATTTCGATTAAGTATAATATATTTATAGTATACTTAGTTCAACTTTTTATTTCGTAGGAGTTTGTAAAAAGAAAAGAGAAAAAATATATTTTTTGAAATTGTATTATATTTTGTACTTCACAGGCATAACACAAGTTGTCAGTATTACATTCACAGAAACAACAACTACAATTAACAATACTTTAAAACACGCTTCTCATACAAATTGTCACTTAAACCAATTGTAACTAAAAATTTACTACATTTTTAATGACAATCTCTTAATACGAGGCGGTGAATTACATAAACAAGAACTTAACCTATTAATAAATATAATTTATCTATCACAGACCACAATAAACACAAAATAAAGAAAAAAGATGAACTAGAACTTTCAAATGAAAAAATTGTTACCCGGTGTAAATTTTGAAGAAACAAACCAGCGCTTACGTAAATTTTAAATTTTGAATGGAATACAAATTGTCATGAATTAGGTTCTTTACAAAGAAAAAAATATATTCCATTAAAATAAAAATACTCTGCTGCCTTAGTTTTTCAACTTACAACTACACTAGAAACTCTGCTTTTCTTCACAGCCTATGCCATCTTCTTAAAGCTTAGATGGTAAATGATTTCTTCCTGAACGAAGATCCTCTGCGTCTTTGCTTCATATACTTCTAAGTTTTTCTAAATTTTCTTGTCCATCATTTTTATTTAATCTGCGTTATACAATTGTACTAAAAATCTAAGCGTATCTTTCTCGTACTTTGGCAAACATCTCCGCCGTATCAACTTTGTTGGGCCCTTCGTTCTTGCCGAAAAAGGTTGTTTTGGTAGTTTTCAGCAGACCCTTCCCATCAGGCGTAGCTTTCCTCCAGTATACAGTTTGAACTGCATGCCTTCCAGCGATGTAGCGGGTAGCGCTTCCGATCAGTTGCCTTTTGTCCATTTTCCCGTCTCCTCTAAACGAAAGTTGCAAAAAGTCAATACAGTAAACAATCGAGTTTACCAACGCAGCAATACTCTTCGAATCGGATCCAATATATCAGATAATGGAACTGTAGTTCAACAACAAACTAACGCTTCAATAAAATTGAAAACTCGATTTTAAAAGCCGTTAGAACGGAATATGTCCTATAAACTGTTCCGGAGCTTACTCTTTTTGTTTGTATGGTGTGGAATCGCTCGGCTCGCTTTATATAGCGGCTCGAGCGTCGGATGACGTATCTTTTATCAGTCGCTCCGTGTGTGAGTGCAAACTTCGCACTTTGCAGACGCGTGCTCCGTTAACAAATAGATTAGACGGGCAAAATAAACAAATGTTACGTCATATTAATAAATCATGCTCGTGTGGGATGTATCATGTTTATAATTGATGCATATCATGATATTATTTTAAAAAATCACTCAAAACACCCTGTTTGAGTGAAATTTCTCTTATAGCTCTAAACATTGGGTTTCGTTTCGAGTGAAAATGTATATCACCTAGACATGTTTGATTTTTAGTTAAAAATTTTAAATAGGTAGTTTTGAAATAAAACTAGGCTTTGTTTACAAGCACTTTCTAAACGTAAGTTTAATTGTCTATAATGACTCTAACACCAGGTTAAAAAAAAATTCTAACGTGTCCACTGGCCTCACGTAAAGCCGTAATATTATCATCAGAAGCCGTTTTATCAATATTATCATCAGAAGATACATATGCAAATTTTCTTAATTATTCATTCTTTTACATATAATTATCTTCCTATATATATAAATTTCGGTATAAAATGTAGCCTATGTGTTATTCTGATATGTAACCTATATTATTGTGAAGTTTCATCAAAATCCATTCGGTAGTTTTTGCGTGAAAAAGTAACAAACATCCATACATCCATACAAACTTTCCCCTTTATAATATTAGTAAGGATCTATATAAAATAGGTAACCCACTAATTAAACACCTCAAAAATAGATAATTTCTTAAATCAAAATTAGTTATTTTCAATAAGTAGATGTAATAAAATAAATCCATGTACAAAATCAGACGCGATAGCGCCTTTGAACGTTAATTTTTCTCGGCATACAATTTAGATAAGCCTCATATTTTTCGTCTGTTTGTTTTATGACGTAACATCAAATCACGTAATTTCAGCAAACAACGCTGTAAGTAAATAATTTAATATTATATTTGCGGAGCAAATATTAAGTTTTCCTTCGTACATGACGTGACTGCCAGACGTTAAGATTTAGATACATAGCGAATACTCGATAACTCTCGTTTGTACCGGGACGCTTTCCACAAATGTATCATGAAATTGTTCATTTCTTTTATCAACCTAGTTTACTTAATTTTGCATAGCAACTAGTGAGATTTCTTTTTTAATACAACATCCTATCGTAAACTCTAGAAAGATAGGAGTGTCGTCATTATCATCTGCATTATGTTAATGACCCGGAAAATATATATATAGCCTAGTAGCAATGCATTGTATTCTCTCGGAAACGGCTCCAAAAAATTTGTATGCATTGATTTCGGGGGCGATAAATCGGTCTAGCTAGATTTCATTTTTAGAAGTAGGTATGATTTCCAAAATAAATACCGAGCAAACCTAGGTCATCCAAGTACTCGTATATAATGTATAAATAACTGAACTAACCTACTAAAGCTAACCAATTATAATTTGGAAAACCATCAGTAGATACAAATTTTGTCATGCTGATTATTTGTAAAACAAATAAATAATTACTTTTTCAAGTTTTTTCTGTGACTTGAACTTCATTACATCGTGCACATAAAATACAAAATAAGTAGCCTAAATATTATTTTTCGCTTATACACACTAAAACACATTATGTAGGTCAAGACATTGGGAGCAACGACACAGTATCCTCAAACACGAGCCAGATTAAACTAATTTAAATAATGCTCTTAGATACTGTCGTATATGCGAATTTTAGTAATCATTTTTATAAATCGTCAAAAGTCTGGCAACAACAATGTCGTCAACCGAAATCGAAAAATGAGGGTACTTATAAATTCATACCTAGCTGATATTTTGCAGGATTGTTCAAAACACCGTCATAAATGTCAAATTGAAAAGTTCGCTTTTTAAAAATGTATTCAAAATGTCAACAGAATTATAATAGAAAGGAAAGATAGGAATATTATATTTACTTAACCCAGGAACTCGGCACGAGTAGGTAATATTTTCGAATAATATCTATCAGACGGACAGATGAAGTTTTCTGATCGCAAAATTCAATCCTTAAACATACGAATTTCTGAAGAAAGATATTACTTTTAGTTACTTTGTTCCAAGCAATTTTATATTTATAATTTCTATGAATAAATCTTCTGAGAGCTGGGACGCAGAAAAAAATCGAGTCGTAAGCTGGCACACTAGGTTAGCAACTATCTCCACCGTGAGGTATATTTTTTAAAGGTTGGGGAGCACAGCGCTACTTCCTACTGCGTCGCAGACAGATTTTAGGGGATTTTCAGGCGAATGCCGCTGGCTGAGTTGTGGACGATATGTGATGCTTTACCGGGACCAGCTCACACGAAGATCACTGGTATTCCGCTGCTTTTTAACATTTCCTTTCGTTACAAAAAGTTAACAATTGAGGCGATTGTGGATACATGGTAGTTAGCTTATGAGACCAGAACAGAAATATATTCAAGTTGTGGTAATCAAACCTTCAGCCTTGATTGCAATAGTCAGTGTTACTACTCGTTGTAACAATCGACTATTCATCAAGAAAGTTAAAAAAAATATTTGATAGTTTACTTAACCCTATCTGTAAAGTTGTTGCCATCCAAGTTTAAGGAAAATTTATTTAATGAAGTAGTAAAGCACTTTGTGGGTCCCGCGTATTTTCGTCAAATAAAAATCGGTCTCCATTTTTAAAAATGTTAAGTACCACAAAATCAAAATCTTTTTTTTTACAAAAGAAAAATTAGGAAATTTTGACAGGATTCATAAACTCTTGTGAACCTATTCTACACGGTCATAATTGCAGTCAACACCTTATGTCATCAGTATCAGAGAAAAGACAATAGCAGTTGTAACAGGCAAATCCCGCCATGGGATTTATTGAACGGAAACTTTCTATCGCTGATAAGATAGATATGATGGAAACAACGCTCTCGAGCATCAAGGGCTTGAGTGCTGTTATTTTCATATCGCACGTAATTGCACTAATTGTACTTTCCTCTTTTGTTTGCTAATTTAATGTTATATAGAAATAAAACCTATGAGTAATGAGCTATATATAGTATCCACGAGCGAAGTTTCAAGTTATTTTTTGCCAGTCTTACTCAAATCTTATAGTTTTTCCATTTCCACTCGTGCGTCGATCTGACAGCGATTTAATGAAATAAATAAATACCTCAATAATATATATAATTAGATAATTAGACCTCCTAGCTCTCCTTATACACGCCCATGATATATATCTTTAACCAAATAGATATAGATTTTGATCAAATATATCTTTAAATCGCTAGATATTTGATTAAAAATGTCCCCACCGCGTTGAGACTTTGTTGTTTGAAGTAACCTCAAGAACATATACAGATTTTTACACATTTTTTTTTCAATAGATAGATCAAAGACGATAAAGAATAAGGGACTGCGAAAATAATAATATATCTAACTAGATGAAGAAGTACGACTCTTTCAAAGGAGAATGGCGAGATTGTATGTACTTTTGGACCCGAAGAAAACGGTAGCATTCAAAATAGAAACTTATTAGCAGTTGTAGAACATAACGTAACTAAGAAAAAAACAAATGGTAAGTAAGTTTGAAAAGTTGGGAGAATAGAGATATGAAAGTTTTTATCTTATAACCTCAAATATTTATTGATCAAAAATGAGCTGCTAGAAGGAGTTACTGTTTAATTGTATCAGGATATTAAATATGTAGGAATATGTTAAACATATACTCGTTAATATTAACTAGATATTTAAGTGAACATGCGGCACAAGATTGAAGTAGTTATACCACAGTTTTTATTTCGCCAATATATCGCTATGCTGGCATTTTGATATAGGTAGGTAATAGTTTACTATGCATAACTTCTGCATGTTAAATGTGAGATGGAAGATATTTACAGAAAAATTACTTTATATTTAAATAAGCCTAAGTAAAAATCTTAGCCAAAAGGGTGAATGTAAAGTACAGTAGTTATAAATTAATAATAATCAAATAAAAAGGAGACAGTAAATCCCTTAAATACAAGTTTCCTAGCGTTTCGTTTTTCTGAAGTTACAAACTACTAATTCATTGCAGAGAAGAAAATGAAAATATTTTTACAACTTGGGTATTCTAAAAACAAGAGTGAATAGGCATTTTCTAAACGAGTGCGTTTCATCTTAGACCACAATATCTACACATACCATCAATAGAGGTTGTGATCAAGCGCAAGCTTATTTCGTATAAAAAAGAGATCTACATAGATATAAGACTAATTGTATAGATCCACTGAAAATTATAAAAAAATTACAGGAGTAGATAAATAAAACAGTATTGACATAATGAAGGCTCATATTATTTTGTTGCTCAATGTAGGCATCACAATTTGTCAAAAAGATTCTACTTGTGGGCCTTCAGTAGTAGAATAATTAGTCTGAACTTCTACGACTTCCTCTGTGTTAATTTGGAGTTATATTAACTCCCTGGCTTGTAGAGGGCACAGGAATACCTGATCTTCTATTGGAGATAGAACGTCTCTCTATGCTCGTAAATAACAAGTAACACAGATGTTAACTGAAACAATATTTTAATGTTGAACTTCTTATAGAATAAATAATATTAAAGCTGTAGGGCATATCAAGGGATTTTAATTTGTTTTATTAAACTACCCTGTTGTTCCAGTGGTGAGCTTATGTGCCTTCACATAACTAGGTTTTTGCCTGTTTTCCTTCCTACTATATAGAAATGATGATGTTTAATACTAATAATCACTACAGTTCATTGAGGCAGTTTAAATTATAACAACGCATTTTAATAGTTAACAAAGTCCAAATTGCTGAAAACCCGATGTCCAAAGGCAAAAGCAGTTGTCAGGGTCATAAAGCAAAATAATCAGTAAATCCAGTATATAGCTAAATCGTTAAGAGCAAATCACAAAAATGGCAATTACTTTCAACGTTTAAATCACTTGGAGTATATTAATTTAACGCAATATGTAACATTAAAACCCGAAAATGATTAACAATCAACATCAAACAATATTATTTATTAATATGACTGTTAGTTTTAAACACAATGACAATAGTGCTGCCAACATTTGTCTGTCAAAAAATAAAGTCTACTAAGTCAAAATAAGTATATTAAAAATAACAGATAAGTTCCTTTTTAAATGTCACTTAATTAATCAAAAGCCTAGCACCACATGAACTCAAAATATCATGTTATAGCTTGACACCCTATATAGTACGACAATAACGGTTTTGATACTTTGATTTAAATACAACTTTTAATTACGATTTCACCGACACACTTCCAAAATAGTAGGATAGGAAAATAATTAATGAAACTTCTGAAAGGATGGTAATGTATTTTAATTAGAAAATTTGTATTCATACAATTATACATATTTAGTCAGAATCAAAAATGCTTCCGTCTAAGCGAGCCAACTCCAGTTGCTGCTGCTATCTATCGGCTGCTATCAACTGCTGGCTATCTTCGGATGTGTCACTACTGATTTCATCTTGCAGTGTTTATAATTATTTTGTCAATATCATTATACAGAGATTGTCCCCTTTGGTAATAATCACTCTCTATTTTCATTACGGGTCCAATCGTCCAATTCTTTCATAGGTCGACCAGTTCTGTGTTTTCCTGGTGTGGAGAAAACACCTTTATTTCTCTGTACTTCCAGAGCAATTCGTCTTATAGTACTGACGATTTTACCTAAAAAAGGATATTTACTTAAGTATATACAGGTTTATTACCTACCGTTGTTACATAAGCGAAATCATATAATCCGCACATTTTTTTTCTGATTTATGCAATATCAACAAAAAAGTATCAAAATTATACAAACGCGCTATTTCGCAAATGCATTTTATAAACATAACCTTAGTTCCGGAATCTACATTTATATGCAAACAAGCATACTATGAGAGGGTTATTGTATCTATTGTTAATTAAGTCACTCACATATACGATTACTTTATTTAAACCACATTTTACCAGTAATTTCAGCAGTTCTTTTACAAACTTCGTTCAAATCGGACAAAATTTTTCTGGATTAGAGTTCTGCCAAACATCTCTTAAATACTTTGTAAATGATCTCTCTAGCCGAGCTGCGGATTAAAGTTCTGTACATTTTGAGCACAATATCGCCACAATAACACAATAACATTAAAAATAACATGAACAACGATTATCGATTTTAAGAAATGACACATCTACCGACTTGACATGGTTGACAACCCGCAAAAGGAGTGTTGCCAGTGAGCATATGTTTTACTACCGTTTCACGACTTTTTTGCCAAGCTATAAATATTTAACGAAAAAATAAAGCCGATTCTATAATAATTGTTTGAATAATTAGGTCATTCCAAAAAATTAAAATGTTCAATTTACACAGTAATAAAATATATAATGAGAATAATAATTGTAAATAGATAGTATTTTACATATAATTTTATAACTAGTAGGTAACTGTTATAATACACTTTTAAAACTAATACATAGTTATACGTTTTAAAATAATTAGAAAACTTACGTGATATTTTTTTACTAGTTTATTAGCCCGGACAAGACAAGCTACACTAATTAAGTAGATATAAATAAACATCTCTTCTAAAATAAAGTTTTGACTTAAAACTACCAGATTTACTAAGAAATCCACTAAGTTGGTAACCCTGGAGCTACTGTCTTGTGCTACCTTCTACCAGAGAAATGTTCCGGTTACTGCAGACGACTAATTTTCAGTCAATTATAATTTTTTTTCTTGTGATCCCCATCTTTAACAAATCCCAATTTCTTTATACAAGTATGATATAAAGTTGCAGTTTTAATTAGCACAATCTGGTATCTGAATGAAGCTTTAAAATTATGAGACCACTCTCGCCAATCTCCTTTGAATATTTTGACCTTTAAAAGGATAATTGAAAACAATAAAATGCTATCAAGATATTTTTAATTGGTCTATAATACACCAGTAACTTTGTTACAGCTTTCCAATCGTGAGTAATTTTATTTAATTTCAGATAGGTCATATGTTAATTATTTTAACTCTTAGAATAAAAAATAGGCAAAATACCAGGCACCTATTTTCTATTTGTGTTTTCCTTATATCGTAAGTAATATAGATATGTTTCCGCGTAAAGTGGGGAATTAATAATTGTGCTCCAATCATTTAGAAAGTTCTAGAATACTTGATAACATTTCGCATTAACTGGGATTTAGACCGCACTTAAATTATATAGGTACCTACTATAGTTTATATAGGTACTCGTACGGATACGTTGTATTTGAAATTATGTTCGTATTATAAAATGGTTGACACAACAAACTATCGGTCCATCTGCTCGTAAGTGGTAGATCATTATGAACCTATTTTTAGGCCCTAGATCATTGATTCAGGCTTCTCTAATTACAGGAGAACGAGTTTGTGTGGTACCAATACATATATGAAGTCAGTACCAACAATGCTTTCTACCTAAATGACATTACCTAAATTCACAAAGTGGTTTTTTACTTCGTTATATTATTATCTTTCCTTAAACATTGATGGCACCGACTTTATACAGAAGGGTTTATGTAAATTGAAGTAACTAAATGATGCAATTATTTTTTACTTTTTAGTGCGTTTTGAAGTCGGCTATATGTTTTTAATAATTTGTTTGTTAGATACTATTAAAGAAGGGGACCAATGAGTTACTTAAATAGTATTAGTATATAGATTAAAGAAATTATAATAATGGTTAATAATAACTTGGGTATCTTTAAAACAAGAGTGAATAGGCGTTTTCTAAGCAAGCGCGTTCCACCTTAGACTGCATCTACACTTACCATCAGGTGAGATTGTGGTCAACGCGAGCTTATTGCACATTTAAAAAATGGTGAAAATTATAATTGCTGTCAAAATAATTACTACTCATTACATATGACATAACAAAGTCGTTACGGATGTGTTGGTTAAACTTTCCGATGTTTTTCTCAATCACATAAACTTTTCCGAATAATGTGAACTTAACAGGGTTCACATGCGAAGTCAAATTGATAGCGGTATCTCCCAATGTCAATGCTCTATGATATTAATAATTTTTATCATTTGATGGCTAGGTAACGGTGAATTCGTTCGCGTACTAGTTTTATTCAGAATAAATTTTCTTTTTCGATCCCGCTTTCCCTCCACATGTTCTGTCAACAGGGGGTTGCCCGTAACAGATTGCTTGGAGCAATATGGCCGCCTTTGGATGTTAAATTATAATTCTGTATTAAAATGTCTGTATTATTTTCATCTTGTTTATAATAAAGTATTTCTTCTTCTCCTTTTACTGCGTCGCATAGATCTTTATATTGCTCCAGTCCTAGCTAAATTCAGAAGCAGCTAAAAATTCAAAGTTCATATCCAAAGCCACTTATTTTTGACCACACTACTACCTACAATAATGGTTCCAATAACCGTAGGCGCAGTAGTGTTTATGTAGGCACACCTACACCTGAAATTGATTGCCCTCAAACAATGAAAGTGCATCAGCTGATAAAATTATGATGACGATGGTGAAGATGATAGTATTCAGAATAAAGATACGATGTTTTAATGTTATATTAGATACTAGCTGACCCGGCGAACTTTGTTCCGCCTTAATGGCAATAAATAAGCAGATTTTTTTTTATTGGAAAAAAAATCCAAAAATAAAATTTAATAACTACATTAATCATTCATTATTATTTCTGTATTTTAGTAGGTACATAGGTTGCTCTTCACTTAAGCACCTTGTGATACACGACATTTTTTGTTTTATTATCAGGCGCAAAAACAACCAACGCAGATGGTCTTCCGACCCGTGAACATGCCACGTATAATTGACCATGGGAAAAACATGAATGTTCTAGATTTAAACCACAAACTTTTAAGGATTGGCCTTGTGATTTGTTGATGGTCATGGCAAATGCAAGACGTATCGGAAATTGAAGTCTTTTAAATTCAAACGGCATATCGGTTGGGATCATCGGGATCCTCGGAATGAGAACTTCCTCACATTTGAATTTTCCTATCATTATCGTAGCGTAAATTACATTGTTCATCAATTTACTAACCACCAAACGCGTACCGTTGCACAGTTTTGGTTGGTTTATGTTTCGAAGCATGATTACTACGGAGCCAACCTTTAGGCGTAAATTGTGCGGTGGTAAGCCAGGCACGTCCAAAGAGTTTAAAAATTCAATTGGATAGTTGGTGGCTTCATCTTCATTTGTGACGCAGTCAATAGATTTGAATGAATGCATTGTTGCAATGATCTTATTTTGAATTATGTAGTTCAGGTCATCTACATCTTTATTCTTAGCCGCTAAAATTGCTCGCTCACTCAACCATTCATTATTTTTGTAGTTAGAAATAATATTTGGAAATACATTGTTGATAAGTTCGTCTTTTGATGAGACAAAATTACAGAAATTATTTGGAAATGAAATTAATCCGCTCGATTCATCGACAGGTACTTGACCATTACCGATAGTCAGCAATTGCTCCGAGAAATCTTCAGCAGATGTATCATTAAGCAATGTAACTCTCATGTTTGTTGTCAGCTGCAGTTTCTTCACATAGCGCCATAGATTTGACGATTTGAGGCAAGCGTTTATTTCGTCGGCAGCCGTAGATCTTGGAATTACTGGCAGTATTTGGCGGAAATCGCCAGACAGTAAAATCATTGCTCCTCCAAAACATCTCGAGTCATTGCGTAAATCTTTTAATGTTCGGTTAAGTGCTTCTAATGCACGTTTATGCGCCATTGTGCATTCGTCCCAGATGATGATTTTCGATGCCGCTAAAACTTTGGCCATTGCTGATTGCAACAATGACGCAATATTACACGTTGGTTCTTCAATAGTTTGAAGATTTAACGGTAATTTGAATGCTGAATGAGCTGTACGGCACCCTTCTAACAATGTGGCTGCTATTCCAGAAGAAGCAACTGCAACCGCTATGTTGGATCTCGCCCGAACAGTTGCTAAAACTAATGACATAAGGAATGTCTTGCCAGTTCCACCAGGGGCATCTAGGAAATATAAACCACCATTTTCATCAGCGATTGCCTTCATTAAAGTATCATAAACTTCCTTTTGTTGGTAATTCAACAGGGGTACATTCCTTTGAACTACTAAATCTAATTCCTGGTGATCATATTCACGTTCCCGTTCCAATTCTCGATTAAATGCGTCATTCATTTCACGATTTGGCGCTGGCATTCCTAACCTGATTAATAAATTACCGCACATGAGGTAACACATATCTTCGATCAAAAGTAAAGCACCATTATGTATCTCCTCATTCATCTCAATATCGTGATTTCTGGAACTGACACGACTTTGATGTAAAATATCTTCTGACATACTATCCTTGTATTTGTGCCACAGGTTACATGGGTTTGATGGAAAACATGTCGAAATTATGATAGCGAATAATGTGCGTATCTGACTTGGAGATGCAGAAATAATGGCTTCAGCGATTGTCGTATCCCAATGGGTATCGTTTTCTAATAAGTTCAATTCTTCACATGCAGCACGATATGTTGGGAATATAACACCATTAACAGTTCGTAGTGTCTCAAATGAAGTTGGCCCACGCACATTTACCAGCAACAACCGCAAATAGAAACATTCATCATTCTTTGGATGAACTGTATACATACGACCAAGAGCATCAGTAGAACGCACATCTGGATACCCAGGAACAGCATCACCTTGCTTCCGTCTTTGAAAATTCTTGGATGAAGCATTCCAGGTATAATAACGTGGCATCTCCGAGTAAAGCAAAGTTCTTGCAAACTGATCGCTTTGGCAGATTGCAAAAAAACTGGTCAATGTAGTTGCTGGAGGTGTTTCAGCACGTTGCATAGCATTTGAAGCCGTGAAATATACTCGTTGACCATTCTCCAGATGCACTGCCAAATGTATAACAGTAGGATGACGTTCGTGAATGGGAAATGCGAATATACGCCAAATCGCTTCATTACAGTTCACATAACGACCAACTTGATAGCGTGAAATTTCATCCTTGGTATTCGAGGATTGCAATCCAAAAACCGCCATATCACTGCCTTTCGTGACATATTTGCAAATATATTTTATGGACTTAACTGAATTGCAATATTCAACGTTGCAATGTGTCTTGAACGTTTTAGAAATAAGTGGTGAATATGGAACAATCCAACTGTTATCGACAACGAAATCCATTCTTTTCACTTTCGTTGTGACAGTTCGACCGTTGTCATCTGGTGATCGACGCCGATACAGCGGATACCCATCGTTGCCAGTGACAGTCTCCGCCGTTAATTTCCGTGGATATCGTTTAGAGCACTTTCCATCGACCATGCAAGGTGATTGGGGGTTGATGGCACCACACGGTCCATGAATCATATTAGTAGTAACAACATCATGTAGGTCTGGATCGACTTCATGATCAGGAATCTCGGCACATATGATATCATCTATTTGGTCAGGCTGAATTCTTTCCACTAACCAAATAAGAATGTGTGCGTGCGGCAGGCCTCGCTTTTGCCATTCGATTGAATACATCCAGCATCGAGTATCTCCAAAGACGCGTTGTTTAACAATAAAGTTCATCACGGACCGAATTTTTTGCCTGAATATACGTGCTGTGATGTCGTGTCTATCATTTGATGTTTGTCCGGGAAGCAGCAATTGAGTAATTTCTATCCATTTTGGATTACAGGTAAAAGTAATAAAGAGATCTGGCCGGCCGTAATGACGCACATATGTCATTGCATCTTGTGCATATTCATGCATATGACGTGGGCTACCAATGTACGTCGCCGGCAGTATAGTTAATCGACCAATATTAGCTGTATTTCCTTCAGTACTAACTGCATCACGTAAATGGATGTACTCCTCAGAACGCAGTTTGGCTTGGTTCAACCTAATAAATGTTAAACGTTCCGTTTCTATTTTTACATACATGTCAACGCAATACTGCTGAAACAATCGACGAAACCGCAGCAAATAGTTGTCAGCATTTTGACGAATCATCAAACGATATGCATAATAATTCATTGAGCTAACTTTCTTTGTAGTTTCTTCACCTGAAATTAAAAATTTGATAATTAACCATTTCAAAGGCAAATAATACAGACATTAACCATTATTAAGATACTGATACTTTACCATTCAATGGATTTATCATTTTAATATTAAAATAATATCCATCTTCTCCTTGCCAAAACATCAGTGGGTATTGCAATGCGTCATATGATCGATGAGTTTCAGATATTTGTTGCAGTTGCCCAGTATCGCGACGTGTAAGCACAATATCGCGTTTTTCCAATTGTTCACCAACAATCAGGATGGCAACTTCGTCTACTGTTGGAGCATTAAATGTGCGTTCGTGTGTTCCAGATGGTCGTTTATCTGCTTTGATGACAACTTTATAGTCATCATTTGGCATGCGCTCTAAAGCACTCTTAAACAACCTGACCAACGTATGATGTTCATGAAGCAGACACTGCAAGTCTTGAAGAATTGCTCGCTTCATTCCTGCATTGATCCCTAGGCGTCGATCAAGTTGTTCTTCCATGTTGCCCATGAAATATATTTGTAAAAATTTATTCTGTGTATCTTCGAAAGGTAGTAATGATCCAATTCGATGGTGAATCTGTCCTTGTATCTACAAAATAAAAACCAGACAGTATTACCTGGGTTATAAACACTTTTTCTGTGGCAGAGTAGAGTTCAGTATTAGCAAATATAATACATACCAATAGATAAAGTAAGTTATTCTTTAACTACATTCTATGTAAGTACAAAAATAAATACCTTAAATGTCGGATTAAGTCCTCCTTCTTCGATAATGTCTGCCCCAAATGACGTCATTTGGAAAAAAATATTGTATTTTCGAGTATTTGCAAGAAAGTGGCGTGATTCTTGTGTTTCGCCACAAAGCAATGAATACAATGGCTCATGTGGCGGAATCAACACTGGCAATTTCACTTTACCATTAAGGCAGCATAATCCAGGCGTTTCTCCGGAAAACTTTAATGCACCACAATACTCGCAAACAACGTCCATTTGCCCAATGCAAACGCTAGGATGCAAGCTGTAATCATTGCTGCAATCGTATCGAAACGCTGCTCGATTCAAATCAGCTAAATATCTTGTTCTGCGTCGCAAATTATCTATTTGTTGACTTCTGTTGTTCGCTCGACGATTCTGCATTCCCAACCGAGCTGTTTCACGGGCTGCTTCACTTTGCTCTCGTGATTGAGAAGCACGAAGTCGAGCCATACTATCGCGGCGCTGTTCACGTGCAATTTCTTGTTCTTCTTCAGTCCTTTCATTTGCAGTATTTTGTATTCTTCTTGCATTACGGCTTTGTCGGGAAAGATTCGATCGTCTTGGTCGCGGCATTATTAATTAAACTTCACTTCACTTCAATCCACTTGTTAATTATTTATTTAATAGAAATAGTTTTAATGTTGATTTCTTACAAATATCAAATTGTCATCCATACGTCATTACATAGCTGTCATTTTACGTCAATTACATAGCTGTCATTTGCGTTTTGTTATTCCAAGTCTGATTCTTTTTTGTTATACCACGTTTTATAGTGACTGACGTTTCATGTCAAGTCACACGGGAACGCTGTCGAACGGGATAAAAAGTATCCTATGTCCGTCTCCTGGCTCTAAGCTACCTCCCTACCAATTTTCAGCCAAATCTGTTCTGCCGTTCTTGAGTTATAAGTGGTGTAACTAACACGACTTTCTTTTATATATATAATAGATTCCATACATATAATATTTATTATAGTAAAAAGAGTATACATAAGTGAACCATATTTAAATTTACTAAATAAAAATAGGACCTACTCAAAACGCACTAAAAAGTAAAAATTACTGAGTCATTTAGTTGCTTTAATTTACTTAAGCATATAAAGTCGGTGCCAGCCAGAGAGACGAATATCTTAGCATTCCATGGTTTCACCGTGCGGGTGCCGGGTCCATCGCGTGGCTGAGAGAATAACTCCGAACAGAGCCCGAGACTTGTGACACGGGTGTAGGTTTAAGGGTACCCTTAGTGACGGCCGTCAACACTCACCTCCTCTGTTCAAGTTATTCTCCCTGCCCAACCATATTCGGAAGGACCCTACTAGTGCAGCTTTGGACACTCGTTCCAATATGGAGCTTACTGCACTTCTAGTAAGGCCAAGGTCTTTTAGCAGGTTGTAGAGAGACTTCGCTGGTATACCCCTCGCACCCACTTCTACCGCGTATAAACTAACCACATAGCCATTTTTGGTTAGTTTATTAGTAAGGTCATAATATTTATTCACTTTGAATACATGGTCTTTAGGGATGTTTGTTTCCCACGGCACTGTAAGCTCAACAAGTACTATACGTTTGATTTGTTTGGAAAAAAGAAATATGTCCGGTCTAGATGTCGTAATAGCTAAGTCTTCCGGGATTTTATAGTGCTTTTCATACGTGTCCATTAATATAGTCCAATCAGGAGCAGAGCCCAGAATTGAATAAGGCTTGCTGGTGGAATTTGTACTTGAGCCTGCTTTAACGAAGTTAGTTTGTCTTTTATTCGTCGTCAATCCTTTTTGAGCCCTAGCTACTGAAAGGCTTATAGCTTCACGTATGATTTCTAGTACTCTGTCGTGGCGGCGTGAGTAGAGACCCCTGTCCAGGAGGACCTTGCATCCTACCAATAAGTGCCTTGCAGTGCCCACTGCCTCACCACAGGTATAGCAAGATTTTTCCGAGGCTTTTCCCCATCTTACTAGGTTACTCTGATCTGGGAGAGTCAGTTGAAAGGCATTAAGATAAAATTTCAATAAGGCAGGAGACCAATCGTACAGCAAGGCGCGCCACTTCAGAGCCAGAGGGATGCAGAACTCGCCTAAGTTTAACCACTCGTTTTGCATTTCTAGGTTCATGGCATGCACTTTGTAGTTGTCGTCCTCATCTTGTTTAAGAAAAGATTTTATTATGTCTTGGTCTTCCTTTTTACGTCTTGCACCCAACCCGGTTCTATTTACCTGAGCCCCTGCCATAAATTGTTTGTAAAATTGAAGCCTAGAGTCAAGTTTTCCGGCACCCTCGTCTTTAGGAAGTGATGCAACTAGTTCGTCCTGGGACTTAACTAGAATGTGCGTTCTGGTAACCCTGAGGTGTTTATAGAGTTCCGATGGCCTTTTTAGTTTTAACCCAAAATTATTGTAATCTCTGAATAGAGTTGAGGGGTCAGCCGAGAGTGCTAGACCAAACCAAGACTTCAATGTTTTTATGACATTTGCATCTAGTTTCGCCAGATGGGTTCTGCCAATATCATAAACGAGGAATGGCCAAGTCAGACGTGAAGTGAGATAGTTGTCATAGACCCACGCTTTTTTTATATTGTTAATGGGCTGTTGGTCTACCTTATTGAGGTCATTTATGAAGTTATCGACGACTACCTCAAGGGATGGTGTGCGTCCTTTGTAATCAATCTTTCTACCGAGGAACTTAAAAGGCAATGCTTCAGCAAGGAACTTTTAAGGAACATTTATTTTACGTAGTAAAGCTGTTTGCGGGTTTTAGGTAACGTCCTTAAAGTAGAAACCTTGGCTGGCACCGACTCCTAGATATGCTTAAGTAAATTAAAGCAACTAAATCACTCAGTTATTTTTTACTTTTTAGTGCGTTTTGAGTCGGTTCTATTTTTATTTAAAAATTTTTATTTCTTACTTTTTAGCGATTTATCGCCACGTAACGTACTCGTACTATACTGTCATAGTATATTATGCGGCACTAGTAGCCAAAAAGCTACCGATACCGAGACAAAAACCGAAATCGCTGTAAGCGTGCCTTCAAAATTTGAAGCGTTCCTTCAAATTCCCCGAATATCATCATCAGATCCTAACATGATAACAATGGGATCACCTTGGAAGCATGCCCTTTCTAATTAAAAAAGAATTATCAAAATCGGACAACTCTGTAAAAAGTTATGCGTGGTCGTATATAAAAAAATATATATATACGTGTCGAATTGTGAACCTCCTCCGTTTTTTTCGTCGGTTAAAAAGTAAATAGACTTTTAAATTAAAATAAGATTCACTTCACACATTAGCCGACCGAAGCATCAAACAAAATAAACCTTTTCAAATTGTGTTGAAGACATACCTGAGCCTATGCTTTGAGCTAGAGGATGTTCGATGATCCCATGACAGTGATCTGTCATCTATCAATAACTCCCAGTGCGATCGATCTATAAACTCTGTAATACGAGATGATGAAACATAACTATTGTCAGTTCGCTAGCATGTCAATTATTGCTTTGAACAGAAATAAATCTCTTCAATTTGTGTGGAGCACATACCTTAGCCCATGCTTTTAACTAGAGGGTTTTCGATAAATGATCCTATGACAGTGATCTGTCATCTATCAATAACTCCCAGTGTGTTTGATCCATAAATTCTTTAATACGAGATGATGAAACATAGCTATTGTCAGTTCGCTAGCAAGTCAATTATCGCTTTGAAAAGAAATAAATCTCTTCAATTTGTGTGGAACACATACTTTAGCCCACGCTTTTAGCTAGAGGGTGTTCGGTAAATGATCTCGTGACAGTGATCAGTCATCAATCAGCTCAATTGGCTCGTCTATCAATAGCTCCCGGTGCGTTTGATCTGTAATATGAGATGATGAAATATAACTACCCATTGTCAGTTCAAATGTCAATCACTAACACAAGAAATCAAAGACTTATATAACATCTACTGGTTGGAATACTGAGAATCTGTAATTGCCGGGCCTTTGTCATTATATTTATTTTAGCTTTTATGAATTAAATAGGGTTCGTAGCATATAGAAGCAGCGATGTTTCGCCGTGACACTGTAGGTTTGTATTTTGTAACTATTCCTACGAAATACACCTATCGCTAGTTAGATATTTCATAGAAATACATAAAAACCTTTCTGCGAACACTTCAAAACCCTGTATCCAAATATGTAGTAGTAGACTAGAATGAGTGTCCAAAGCTGCTCTACCAGATTTGGTTCGGGAGGTAAAATAATTAATAAAGGACCTGGCACCCGCACGGTGAATCCAAGCAATGCTAAGATATTCGTCTTAAACAAATTTTTGATAAAATCGCTTGTATATCTTTAGGTTATACTCATAATATAACGTTAAAATTAAACGATTTAATAGTGAACTCAACATAGCGCCATCGAGTTTATGTCACGCAAAGGACTATAATAAACACGCCATCACGTCACTTCACACCCTGAAATTGCACGCTGCAATTAGGAGATGTCAGTAACTCACTGTCAGAACCTTAAGCTTGCGCCTGACGACCAATTTGCCTACCATAGTTATGTCAGTATAAATCTTATAGATCGAGAGCCCGCGATAACCAGACCTTTGTCATTTTATAAAAGCCGATAAAATGTTAGCTCATGCTCCTACCGTAGTTAAGCACGATATGCAACTATGATGCTTGAACCACGATTCAGAAGGTAGTTTTATGGGTCCAGACACTCAACCATTCAAGTAGAAACTGTAAAATCCGGCGCTAGGTGGATTCACCACTGTTTGCTGAATGGTATCCATTTTAATGTTGTTTTTTCCTGTGTAGTGTTGTATCAAAATGGACACCACTAAGCAACTCACCTTCTTAATTCCTTGTACCGTCACCAGACCGTTGCATCGAGATTTAAGATAAAACTTTGACGGTCTCTAGCAAAGAATTGCCACGAAGCTGATTGCCTAGCGAAGGGGAGTATAACCTAAGTACTTTTTAAAACATTGCGTAAAAATATAAAAAAAATATTTTTATGCTTAGACAATTAAACCGAATACCTTAAACTTTACTAGCTCTCTAAGTAAACTAACTCCATAGTTACGTATCATACTCTACTTATGGTAGGAGCAAGCTGACAAGATATCGACTGTAAAATGACAAAGATTTGGCTATCGTGGGCTCTTGGTCTATTATCCCAGCGTTATATGGAGTGATTCATGATGGGATATTAAGTTTGATAAATGTTCTTAGAGACAACACTACTAATGTTCTGCTGACCGAATTACTATTAAGCTTCTTATTTACGTGATAAACTCTCTCTTAGAGACACGTATTACTATTGAAATTACGATTAGTTGTGCTCAGCAGCTTCTCCATATCCCGTAGGAATTCGTCCATCCCAAAAAACCCCTTGTTAGTTAGATCTATATCGCGAAATGAGTAACTATACTCAGTTTCAAGTCAATCGAGTGTATGGTTTTAGAGATTGTGGTGAGATTAATGGTATTTATATGTAAATTTTATAAATTGATGAACTTCTGAATTTATTAATGTTTAATTTATTAATTAATTTATTTTTTTATTTATTAATAGAGTTCATTTACATAAAAGAAACAATGTAGTTGTAAAATATGATAAATAATTTAAAAGACAAGTTGCTAGTAGTAGTACCTTGCCTTTTTTAGTAGAATCTACCTGCACATTTAAAACACGAATATTTTCCAGTTGCGAGAATTGGACCCACAGCCATTGTTGGTTTCACCAATAATAATTATAAATAGTTTTAATGTCAAAAGTGTTTCAGCTACATTATTCAAGGAAAATGAATAAGGTTGCCGCGTAAATTAAAACTCATAAAATTGTTAACAAACTGGTGCTTTTGGTAGAATTTCTCGCAAATTCAATTGCGAGAAAATCTTTCTTTTGACACAAAATTTTTTTTTTATAAAAAGCTAAATATTACTTGATACTTGACGGCCATCATGGCGCAACGAGAGATTTATACACGTAAGACGAGGCAGATTTATATTTTATAAACACCTGATCTGGTTGCTGAGAGGGTTCAACCGTGGCTAGTTACCATGCTGCTGACAAAGACGGCCTTAGAGGCGCAATGGTATGCGCAGTGGATTTATAAGATGGAGGTCCTGGGTCCGAGTTCCGGCGGGGCGGATTGAGATTTTTACTGCCGACAAGCGAATTAGCGTTCCGGTACGATGTCGTGTAGAAACCGAAAAGGGTGTAGATTTCATCCTACTCCAAACTAGTTAGCCCATTTCGCTTAGATTGCATCTCCACTTAACATTAGGTGTGTCAGTCAAGGGCCAACTTGTAGTAGATAAAAAAACACGTCTAGGGATTTAGCGTTCTGGTAAGATGTCAAGTAGAAACCGTAAGGGGTGTGGATTTACTACTCCTAACAAGTTAGCCCGCAGACGGAATCGCGGGTAGCAGCTATATGCTAATAAAACAAACAACACTATCATAGACATCGTAGTACTTAGAATGACCTTCATGTATATAGGTATGTAGTCTAATGGACTTTGATCAGTACCTAACTATCTTTATCGACATTAAGAATTGTTATGAAACTGGGTATTGCCAGTACTAACAGTCTCTTTACTTCAGTGGTTAGCATATGCAGCTTCTAGTCATAAAGCCATTAGTTAAAATCTTGAGTCTGCAACTAAATTTTTGAACTTCTCAATAAAATTTTTGACCGGTGTTGGGTAGCTAATGATATGACATCCTTGTAATTGACTTGTGTTTATCTCGTTCGTAGTAGATACTCACGATGACCTTCATATATATAGGCAGGTACTCTAGTGGACTTTGATCTGTACCTAACTAGCATTATCGATGTAAAGAATCATTATGAAACTGGGTTCTGCCAGTACTAACCGTCTCGTTAAACCAGTGGTTAGCCAGCTTCTGATCTTCAGGTCGTAGATTCAAGTCCTGGGACGGGGCTTGAATCACTTATATGTTATGTTGATGATAGTGACCAGGATCGATGGCTTAAAGTGCTTTCCGGGACAAGCGGATGTAACATCACCAACTTCCCGACCCCGGGTTTAAAATTTACTGATATTTATATTTTTGGACCCAGACCTTTGTGATCGCAAGCCTAATAGGCAAACTACTGATAGGACATATTCATTAACATGTATAAACTTTCCCACTCTAAATATAGTTACTAAGTTATATAGTTATTTATAATGACGCCGCTAAGTGCTAACTGTGTGTTAGTAAACACTTCACAATAAATATTTATTACCTGCTCACACGTAGCAGGTTTGCATTATGTATTCAAATTGTTGTTACTCATACATGTATTATATCAGACGCCATTAACAGGTGACTTAATGTCTAGGGCTCTCTCACTAGAAAAGATGCCGTTTTCGATGTTACAACCCAATCTCTACACTTGCTACTAAAATAACGAATAATGAACACATGAACAGGCTAATAACGACACAACACAGAGCCAAGTCTCTTTCCTAAGGAAAGACGCTGTATTCCTCCTAAAGAACGAGGTTGAAGTTACCAAGTGGTGCCAGACTGCGTTTACTTGATTTCGAGTCCTGAGTAGGGTTTTAATAATCAGTAAAATTCTAAACCGGGAGTCGGGCACATAGTGGTGTTATACCTCCGTGCCTCAAACAGTGTGTATACTGTTTGGACCTTACCGGGACCGACGGTTTAACTCGTCGGTCACTGTCAACAAAATCTGATGGTAATCTTTAATGAATTAAATATTATAACCCTAAACATGTCCGCATAGGAACAGCATGGTGGGCCTATATATTCCATATCCCCTCTCTAACAAAGTGGGAGGTCTGGGCCTGTAGTGGATCAATATTAGGCTGAAAAACTAGGCGAGGGTGTGTAGAGTAAGGTGCCTGACTCCATGAAATCAGATAATTTTTTTCATTGTGAGCAAGCATTCGGCTCATAACTTTACATGAAAATATTTTTCATTAGTTGGCAAAAGTCACATCCGCATTTGCAATATTATTCAACTTAAAATCGAGTTAAAAGAATAACTTTGTCACATCTACTTGGAAGGTTGCCAAAATACTTTAAAAGCCGCAATTCCGTCCTGGTGCTGATTTCCTTTGCTCATTAAATTAAAACCAGCCAGCCCTTCTGTTACCAGATAACGGTATTACCCACAGAGTAATTTTACTAACTAAATAACACTTAAAGTTTTGGCATAACTCCAAAGGCTTTGTACACTAAGACTGACTTGTAACTACGTGAACTTTAAAGGTTGAGGTTTGACGTCATCATGATTAGCAGCTGTTCGACGTCCACTGCTGCCTTTTTAAGGGCCTTCCAAACCTGGAACTGCTGGTCCTTGCGACACGCTTTATGTCGTCAGTCCACCTACACTGTCGACCAACACTGCGCTTACCGGTGCGGGGTCGCCATTCTAGTACCTTGGGCCCCTAACGTCCACCAGCTGTTCGAACCACGTAAATACGCAATAAGCAATAGTAACATATAATATAATACGTATTTGCAGTATATAATATTTTTACTATTGCAAACAAGATGCGACGACAATAATATTATTGTTTTGTTATCTGGAAAATTTATTTACATTCGTGTAGAAGGTTCTAGCAAATCAAATGGTGTAGGAATTATTGTAAAATACTGTAAATAATCTACCTCAAGTTTACATTTAAATGAAAGAAATGACGTTACGTAAATGGTATACAAAATGCGTAAAAAATGCCTTTTTCGAAAGAAAGAAAATTATATCCTTATTAGTGTTTAAATTCTATAAAGAGTAGGAGCATCTATCCTATTTGTAGTAGTAGTAGTAGCTGGTGGGAAGCTGCGGCCGTGGCTTAATTCGTTAGTTCCGGTAAGATGTCGTGCAGTAACCGAAAAGGGTCTGGCTTTTCACCCTACAACTATCAGTCAGCCCATTTCCATTTTAGATTGCATAATCATTTAACATCAGGTGTGATTGCAGTCAAGGGCTAGCTTGTAATGAAAAAAAAATGCTTTTTTATAAAGCTTTTTATAAAATGCACTCTAGAAACATTCAATTTCAAGACCCTCTCTCTAGTATTAGTATCTGCTAGTTAAAAATAGTTGTAACTAATTAAAGTTTTTGATTGCAACATCTACAAAGGTTTCATAATATTTTAACAGTGTTATATTTATTTTGTCGTGTTATCATACTGTAGTAGTATTTAGTATTTCAATATTTATGTTAGTTTTTATTTTCATAGTATTTCATAGTTTGTTAGTAGTTAATAGGCAGATAATAATGATGATATTTATTTTGTTATTATCATACTGAGCAGGTAGTATTCCAATATTTATATTGGTTTTTATTTTCCTACTATTTTATAGTTTACTAGCGGTCGCCTGCGACTTCATCCGCGTGAAAACCTCTTAACCTCTTTTAATTTTAAAGACAGGCCTTTATATAAAGTGTGTTCTTTTCCCGCTTCCGCTCTCAATTGAATTTTTTTATAGTTTCCCGCGAAGCAGTATCCTCCGTCCCGTCCCGTATACCTACTAAAGATCTGCATTTTTGTTAAACATTGTACGATATTACAGTACATTAACATTAACAATATATATTTATGGCAAGCTGATGTGTATAGCTTGTATTAAATAGTCTATTTCACTTTTGAGTCTAGCTTTCATAATAAACTAAATAATTTACAATCCGACTGGCAGATCTTGAGATTAGCCCGTTTAAACATTTATTTGTCAGTTTGGCTGTTATTACATCTTGATAGAGTAAAAGTTAAAAATTTGTTATTCGTTATATGTATGCATTATTATATTCTTTTATCTATTTGTTGTATCCTGTACTGTACGCAATATATTATTACAATTATTTTACTATCTATTATAATTTATTACGTAATGAAATGTTATTAACATATTATTATAGCAGTCTTTTAGGTCAACACAGATCATTTTATTTTGCTATTATTATGTAATTGTTATAGACTTCATTAATTAATGAATTCGCGTAGAATTCATTATTTAGGTGCAGAGAGAAAATAAAAATATGTCGTAGCAATTAAACACTATATAACTATAGGATAATTTGACTCGAAGTGCAACATTACGTACAAGTGTGTAGATATTTGCAATCGTTACACCGCTTTATAATACTTTTAAAAGTTAACGGTCAAGTGGCACAGTGGGTAGTGACCCTGCTTCTGCGTCCTAGGCTTTGGGTTCGATTCCCATATGGAAAAAATGTTTGTGTGATGAGCATGGATGGTTTCCAGTACCTGAGTGTTTATCTATACATGGTTATATGTATAAGTAATATATATATAAATATGTATCAGTTATCATAATACCCATAACAACCTACCTACGCTTACTTTTGGGCTATATGACGATGTGTGTATTGTCCTACAATATTTATTTATCTATTTATAACTAGCACCTACTGCAACGTCGTAGTACTCATTCACATTGACTCGCGGGCGCGGTGGCGGGCGCGGTCACGAAATATCAAACATATGGCGTTTATATCCAAGTGTTCACATACGAAACGCACGTGCGGTCTAAGTAGCGGGCAACTTAGCGTCTGTCGCGCGCGCGCCGCTCGCGGCAATATCAAACGCGTGAGATGTTTGTGTGTGTTCACGTCGAACTAGCGGCGAGCGCGCGATTCACTCGCTACGTCAGGTAAGTTCAACCAGTATGAACTTGTCGCTAGAAACGGTAGCACGTCTTCATCATGTCTTTCAATACAGAAGAGTTTATTAGTGCTGTTCAGGCTAGAACTCCGATTTGGCAAAGTAAACACAGGCATCATATGAACAGAAATATTCTCAATAAGCTATGGAAGGAAATTGCGAAATTGTTTCCGGATATGGAGGGTGAGTAAATGAAATATTGTGGGTACCTACCTATTTTAAACTTTTTATTTTTATATAGGAATATTATGACAGACTTCAAAAGATACAAAATGAATCCAATATGTAATCAAAACAGTTAACAGTCATCCTAGTATATCCAAAAAATCTTGAAGGATGTTCTCTCAAATTACTATATAAAGTATGAAATTCACCATACTGTTCTCTTTCTTTATTAATTTCGTGCACACCAATTCTAATTTTTATCATCTCCCACTTTAGATATGAATTTTCGGTTAAAAATAAAAGATCGTCGTCCATGTTTACAATATCTGACAACACGTCAAACTCGCACAAACGCCTGGCGGCTAATGTGAACACTAGTGTTGTGTAAGACATACAAGAGGCAGTACATTTGTCCCATACATGACGTCAAAATGTAAGAGCGGCTCACCACTATAAAGTGTACTACTTCAAATTTTATGTCCCGGCTACGTTGTGCGTCGCGGCAGACGTAATGTCACTCATCGTAAGCGCGAGAGAGATAGGAGCGAGGCACGCTACAACTGTACAAATCATTCAATGTACAGATGCGATGAACGAAACGAAACCGCGACCTGACACGTGCGCTTCAAATTTAAGTTTGAAAGCAAAACAGTGACCAGTGCAGCAGTGCTAAAGTTTTGTAAAGTTATCTTTTTTGTTTTTTTAAGCTAATAAATAGAAAAGTGAGTGAAACTAAATATTTATGTAAGTTTTAGTAATTATTCTTTTTATGAATGACTTTCAATGGCTTGCTTGTTCGGCTAGGTTGTGTTATTATTTTGGTGTGGTTTATTATTTTTATATTGATTTGAGTTGGTTCGTTTGTTTGTTTGATAATATTTGAATAATACCTGTACTAATAATTAGGCTGAAAGTATCTAAGAAAAAAATATCATAACGGAATAACGATTAATTATATTATTAATCGGATGGAGCGCCAGCACAACATTGCAGGCAATGGTCTTTTCGTCTGTACTGTGGTAGTTTAATACCTACGGTCTAATGTTGGGTTATAAATCTGTTTTTCCAGTATGTAATCCAATTGTTTGTCATGTTTTTAAATGTTGTGTTATGTGATATTTTTTCTTTTTGTTTTATGAATGCATAGTATGTCGGCTGACCGAAAATCTTCAAAAGCTTGGCAGTTTTTTACGGATTTAAGTAACGACAAAGCAAAATGCAATTTTTGCCAAAAAGAATTTTCATATAAAGGTGGTGGTGCCTATAATTTGATAAGGCATACTAAAAGCAAGCATCCGCATGTATTTATTGCTATTCGCGAGGGTCCGTTGCTTGACAGAGTAGCTTCTTCTGAAACAGAAATCCAGCAACCCTCAACTTCCACCGATTCAATTCCACGAGAACCAGAGGCACCTACAGCTTCCACATCTACTGCTTCAACTGCTTTTGTTTCTGTTAACCCTGAATCCTTACCAGTCACTTTTAAAGCTTCAGTTAACACCAAATTAACACAGTACTTTTGTAAGCCGCTTTCTGCAAAAAAATGTGATCTTCTAAATAAAATGTTAGTCAAAGTTTTTACAAAAAATTATTTAGCCTTCCATTTAGTGGAATCACCAGAATTTAAGGAATTTATAAGAGAGCTAAATCCAGCATATCAATTACCGAGTCGCAAGACATTGTCAAATGCACTGATGACAAATCTCTACAATTTGACAAAAGAAACTGTACAGTCAGAACTCAATCAGGCTGAGTATGTCTGTTTAACGACCGATGGGTGGACCTCTAGTCCCAACGACAACTATTTAGCAGTAACTGTCCACTTTTTTAATAAACAGACAAATTTGAAAACCTTCCTCTTAGAATGTATCCAATTTCCGGAAAGACACACAGCAGAAAACTTAGCCCAAGAACTAAAACGCATAACAGATATGTGGCAAATAACAGATAAGGTTGTGGCAGCAACAAGCGATAACGCTTTTAACATCAAAGCTGCTATACGCCTCAACAACTGGCGACACGTTGCTTGTTTTGCCCATACATTAAATCTTATAGTCCAGACTTCTCTTAAAGAAATTAAAAATATAACATTAAAAATTAAACGTATTGTGGAGGTATTTAAGAGAAGTCCTCTTGCATCAGAGAGGCTCAAAAATATGCAAAAAAAGCTGGATGAGCCTCAATTAAAATTAAAACAAGATGTTTCCACACGTTGGAATTCAACGTGTGAAATGTTCGAACGAATCTTAAAAATAAAAAATAGCGTCATGTCTACGATAGCAATAGACTATCCAGACACTGAAAACATGACACCGGAAGACATAGAGGTCCTAGATTCGGCAATACAAATTCTCAGCCTCTTCAAGGACGTTACTGAGGAGATGAGCTCTGAAAAGAATGTAACAATTTCAGAGGTGCAATGATATTTCAAACATATGTATTTTTTGTTTTATTATCCTATTCTTGTAGTGAATACATTTTTTTTATTAATTTCAGGTTATACTTATATCAAATGCGCTTAAAAAGAGTTGCCTGAATTTTTTATCATCTTCACACCCAGAATGTGTTCTGCGAATGGCTCAAGTGCTGTTAAATGAAATCACCACACGGTTTTCAGGTTTAGTAATAAAGTATTTATAGTTATATTTGAGTTTGCTATGTAAGAAATGATAATTTATATTGTTATAAATAAATTTCAGGCATTGAAGAAAATAATATTTTTGCCGAAAGCACAATTTTAGATCCAAGATTTAAAAAGTATGGATTCGAAAATAAGTACGCTTGTGACAGAGCGTGTAGTAATTTAAAAACCATGGCCGGACGAATCGAAATCCACACAGATCTTCCAGAGCCGCCATCTTCTTCGTCACCGCCCCGTAAGCTTAAACGAAGCATATGGGACGAATTTGACGAGCAAGTCGGGATATTATTGAAAAACACCAATCCGACTGCAGGGGGTATTATCGAGGTTGACAAATACCTTGAAGAACCCTTACTGCCAAGGTCTCAAGATCCTGCCAAGTGGTGGCATTATAAAAAAGAGGCCTATCCAAGGCTGTATAAATTATTTATGAAACGGCTTTGTATTGTGGCTACATCTGTGCCTTCCGAGCGTACTTTTTCCAAAGCGGGCCAAGTACTTACCGAAAGAAGGAACAGGCTTAGTGGCAACAAAGTTGCTAAGATATTATTTTTAAATTGTAATCTGTAAATATTTTTTCCTATTTTTGTACCTATTTTTTTTATATTAAATATTTCTAAATGTTTTTTTTTTACCTACAGAAACTCTATTTTATCACGTTAATCTATTCTTCATAATTTACGATGCAATACATTGTCATGTCATAAAAATCAAACAAAGTGTGATAGTATGACAAACTAACACAGTAACATCAAATATCCAAAGATTTTATATCCTATTATATTCGTACTAGTTATTTCAAATGTAGCGCCGGGCTTCAACGTGCCTCGCCTCATTTGAAGTGGGACAATGTACCGACTCAGTACAAAAAAGAGGCTACTCTTACAAACTCTTTTTCAAGTCCTGTCCTACCCAACACTAGTGAACACGAACTCGCCACATCTCCGCGCCCGCACCCGCCGCCGCGCCCGCGCTTTCCAACGTGAACAAGTACGTAGTCATTGTTTCGTATATTATTAAAGCACTACTTACGCTTGTCACCAAAAATAACTTTCCGTTTCTTGAAAAAGTAGAGACTTTTACAGAACCATAAACATAATTAAAGCTAGCAAGAAATTAAGACATTCATAATAAAGGTTGAGTGGTATCTAAATAAATGCGACCGATTTTATAATATTTAAAAAGTGGCGTCTAAATAAATACACGTTCGTAGTCCACAGTCCACTCGTGTAAGCTTATGCGAAGGATACACAGTTGAAATAACTTTTAAATGTACATAAATACGTAAATACATATAAATTGAATGATATAACATTTGCATAACATTACACATGTAAGATTGCGGTAATCTATGTAACATATATACAAATAATATGTATCATTCAAACGTGTAAGATCATAGTTCACCAAGCTAATTAATTCCAGTAGTTCCGATGAGTGTGAGTGTATGTATGGTGTATTGTTACTCACAGGACGTAAACACGTTTGAACTTTGAACAGTACCCATAATAATTGAGATGTATTGTTTCTCTCGGATGGCGGTTGATATGGAACTAGTGGTATCCCGCGATTTCACTCACGTTCCCGTGTGAATATTGGCACGAAAAGTAACATTTTCACGGCCGCCGTAACGCAGTGCGACGGCCTCAGTGGCGCAGTCGTGTGCGCGGTAGACTTATAAGACGGAAGTTCGATTCCCGGCTGGACCGATTAAGATTTTGTAATTAGTCCAGGTGTGGCTGGTGATACCACTCTACCAAAGACGTACCGCTAAGCGGTTTAGCGTTTCGGTATGATGTCGTTTATGTGTGGAGTTCACCCTAACAAGTTAGCCCGCTTTCATCTTAGATTATAAATAATCACTTACCATCATGTGTGATTATCTCGCGATTTGACTCGCATAAAACACAGAATATTGCGATAAAAGTAATCTTTCGACGCCCGTAACGCAGTGCGTCTCCGTGGAAGCGGTGATCGCAATTTTTAAGACGGAGGTCCTGGGTTCGATTCCCGATTAAGATTTTCTAATTGATCTAGGTGTGGCTGGTGAAGGCTTCGGCTGTGGCTAGTTACCACTCTACAGACAAAGATGTACCAAGCTATTTAGCGTTACTGTACGATGTCGTGTAGAAACCTAAGGGCGTGTGGAGTTCATCCTGCTCCTAACAAGTTAGCCCGTAAAAAAAGCCTTTTTAGCCAAATTTCATCTAGGCCTGTTCAGCCGTCGAGCCGTGATTGTTACATAATGATGAAATTATTTTTCTTCATATTATTTTATTGAATTTTTCGACTTTATACTTTTTTCTATTTTGTAGTTATTTTGGTAAAGAAAAATGTAACAAATGAGAGATCATGAAAATCTAAAAGTTCTCGAACTAAATATCGTAACTAACCGACCTTGTTTTATATGAGTTTGTAATTATGTAAAATTAGTGTTATTTTTGTAATCTGGAGAGACGAATTGTGAAACTGTAATGTCTCTCCGGGTTTAGTTAATAGGAATAAATAAATAAATAAGGCCTATATTAATGAATATCTTTTAACCGACTTACTGAAACGGGGGTTTTATTTTTGATCATAAGATCGACAGGTACCTATATATTTTTAATTGATGTTCATTGTTGTTTTAGTCAAAAATACTTGGAATAGTTTTTAAATTGAAACGCTCACGAGTTTAAGTTAATCGGATTTTTAAGGCTTTAAGTCATGTACCCTTTTAAACTCCCTATACATCAGGGAGTTTAAAAGGGTTGAATTTACTTAAATTATTATTTTTAAATGTAGATACTAGGGGACTTCACCCTATTACCATTTCAAAAAGTAGACGTTTCTGGTAAATTTTCCTACGTGATGTATTTTTCCATATAAATGAACTTATCATGAAGTCAGCAATGTTGTGAAATTTAGGGTTGCCGCTATTTTGTCTGTATTAATAGTACCTACACAATATCTATCATTTATTTATTTACATTATTTTTTAATTTTCAACAATGCTTATAAAAATTATAAAATAAAATTAAAAAAAAAACCAGTCTGCCTGCTGCGGGGCTCGGGGGCCGGTGGTCAGAACTCCATAATGAGGAACGTCCACACAATACGCGCCGTCTCAAGAATTACCGCCTTCTATATCCGTTCCTTGATCCAACAACTAAGCGAAAGCTTCTTAAGACGTTGGTCGAAGCTTTACGATATAAGACCATTGACTGAAACGACTACAGTAACAATAATCGTCAGCTCAACATTCCACATGGCGGTAATCTCGTGTGAAAGGTCCCAGTATTTTCATACGTTTTCATTTTCGGCTTTCACCAGATTATCGTCTAGTGGAACCTACTACGCTATTAATAGGTGTCTGATAAAAAGATTTTTTTTCTGTTGACATAATACTAATTAATTATGAATCAAAACCGCTGTATACCAATTCCTATTCTGCATATACCCATACATCATATTCAGTTTAATTTGCATTGTATTTTAATTAACAATCTGTTGAATGATTTTCGATCTCTAAACAAAACAACAGTTTAAACACAATTATTTAGATTCTATATTATACAGAAAACAAACACCAATTAACCTTTACTAACTGCGATTGCATATTAATTTATTTAACTACATATTATAACCAGCTAAAACAGATGACCGTGTGTTGAGGAATGAACTATGGCCAACATTGTCCACGTATGGGGTGAGCAGCAGTCTGATCCGAGCATTGAAATCTCTTTATGACAATTCTAGTACCTGAAGTCAGAAGAAATAGGGCATACACTGAGTGGTTCCCAATAGAGTGGGGCGTACGACAGGGATGTGTGGCGTCGCCATGGCTGTTCAACTTATTCATGGACAATTGCTTGATAGATTTGAAAGAAAGTGTATGTGGTCTAAGAATAAATATAAAATATATTATGTAATATTTTGATAGATGGAGATAAATTGGAAGATGTAAAAGAGTTTTTATACCTGGGTAGTAAATTAACGAAAGATGGAACGTGTGAGAGTGTAATTGAAAGACGAGTAAATGCTGGAAACACGGAATGGTGCTCTACATGCATTTATGAATAGCCAGAAAGTGTCCCAGAAAGTAATACTGGCTGTGCATAGAGGTGTGCTGGTGCCCACACTTATGTATGGTAGTGAAACTTGGGTATGGCAGAAGAAGAATAAAAGTAAAATAAATGCAGTAGAGATGAGGGCATTGAGGAGTATGTGCGTAATAAAACTGAGTGACAGAGTTAACAATAGTATAATAAGAAAACAATGTGGTGTAAAAGACGATGTAACATGAATATCTACAAACCGCCTTTCGTGAATTAATTGACACTGCAGTAGAAAATGTCATTCGTAAAAGTATAAATACGAAACTAACTGAAATAATTTTTCAACTATCTAGATAATATATTTTATCTCCGTACTTCTATTTATCTAGCTTTATTGACACTCGAGGTAACCCTATAGCGGCGGGAAGAAACACCTAATACCTATGGTCTGGCACGAGGCGGCTGCATGCTGTCACTGTGGGTAATATTATTAGCTTTTGCCTATCCACTCGTTGGCCTAGTCATTATACATAATAATTATTATATAATTACTGCACTATTGAATGTCAGTGTTGTTTTACTTAATTTTCCACTCACTGGGTATGCATACTAATGAATGATGACTGGTTAACTTCGTGCTACCAAAAATGTATTTGATTATATAATTATGATGATCTTGTGAACTATTGAACGTTAGTTTACGTATGCCCAGGTTAGGTTAACTTGGAATTGTAAAAATCATTGAAATGTACCTCGACAGAGTAATGAGGGAAAAGGAGGGAAGAAGGAGAAAACTTGACCAAGGAAAGGAAAAAGAGTTCTCGTGTTTTAGACTATATGGCAGTTACAACTACGAAGTGACAGGAGTCGGCAAAAAACCAGCACTACCTGGTTCATAGCTGAGGATGAGGAAATCCCCTTCTACCTATAGAAATAAAAAAAAACTAAATAAGTTAGGTTATTTTTGTGATTTTATAATTTTAAACTTAAATTCTCTTAATGTTACCCTTAAAGTTTTTACTCATCATTGTTGTCAAGCTATTAATGCCCACTAGAGGGCCAGGCCTCCTTCCTTTTAGGAGTATAGAACCGCCTCGCTGCCCTAATGCGGACTGAGTGCCGCAAAGCTTTTCCCTGCCCATGTCGCGTCAAAAGAGACCATGTATAAATTCCCAAAAAGTTAAGATGAAACTTGAAAAATTCAATCTGAAAAAAATAACAATGTTAATACTGCAACAAATAACACCCATTTTTAAAAAATACAGCAATTGGTCTAAATTAATGTTACAAAATAATTTTTACCTCTTTCGCCTTTTCTGTTTCGCTCAGAGCCAGCTGAGCATAAAGAAAATGAAACATATTTTAACTGTTAAATTTGGCTAAAAGCAAACATAACTCGGAAAATAAATCGGAAAGAATAAAATACGAAATACCTTTTACATTTTTTTAGGTTTCCTTTAGCATTTTTCAATTTCCGGCGACGAAATTTATTTAAAACTTCCATTGAAGTTTATTTAAGCCCACTTAGTTGTGGGGTAGCTTTATAGATTTTGATTGTTATTTTTCAATACAGCAAGTATACTTGACCTACAAACACTGACTTTATAGTACAAGAGCCCACGCAGTAAAAGTATAATATTATGTACCAACAATGGCATAAGGTAGAAATGAATTAATATCAGGAGCGCTCTAGGCAAAGCTCATCCCCTGTTGTTATTTATAAAATTTAATTAGAACTAGTGGTAAACATGGATTACTGTAGCTGGCGTTACTGTCTATATTGTATAGGTTACTGCAAGTTGGTATTGACATTTACTTACTTAAACATTTATTTTAAGCTAATTATTTTACATTTATTTAAATAACTCTACGCGCGAGCATTTCGGAAGCATAGCACCCCAAGGCAAAGCTGGTTTGCCTTCGTTAGCCATTATAATGAAAAATGTAAAATAGAACATAAAGAATTTCCTGATGTAAACAGAAAATGAACAAAGTAAATGCTAAATAAAACAAAGTAAAATATACACTTAGTTGGACTTGTGGAACATTCTCACTGCGCTTAGATAGTTTACGTGCTAGGTGCGCTATTTCTTCAGAATTTCTTTTCTTAAAAAGCACGCTATGCACTCCGCAGCTCGAGTACTAAAACCCGACATTGTATCTTCTACATATTTATGTGCAGCCCATCTTAAGCCGGTATAATAAAGGAAGACTGCTCTCGATTATACACATATAAGACGCGATACAATGTACTGAGTATAATGGATATTTTATTCACGTATGCAGAGACAGCTTTGTCGTCCAAACAATAAGAGCAGTGAATAATATCCGCCGACTATGGCCCTTTCTAAATAGCTATTATGTGCAATAAAATGTAATTCTAAACTCGCGTTAAGTAAGATGAATACGGCTATAAAGGGATATGAATCTTAGAATTATAAACCTAAGAGATTAGTAGAAGTGATTTCATAAATACTCAGATTTAACTCGAGAAGTTACTGTATTTTAATCAACGCGAATATTTTGAGTTTTTTTAAGATTATGAACAATATCTACTTAGACACTACAACTACAACACTGAATCTGTATTTCTGTAACTTTTAATAATTATTTATCTGTGTAGATTGTCATATAATTATAGGTTATAGTGCTACAAACTACGGCCTGTGTGCACCAAGATTTCGGTTATCATAACCAACGGTTAACATAAGCTAAATGTAAATTTTACTGTTCACGGCAACTCGTACACCGGTTAAGGACGTAAGCTCGGTTAAGATAATCGCCCGGTTTACGTCCTTAATCGGCGTACGGGTTTATTATAAATAGTAAATTTATAGTAAAGTTATGTTAAACGTTGGTTATGATAACCGAAATTTTGGTGCACACAGGCCTTAGAGTGCTACAAAATTATCTGGCGCGGTGAAAGTATCGCTGTGGTTGCTGTAGCTGTCAACTCGAGTGACAGCTGCGACGTTAGTTCCAGTTTTGGCCGCCGGGTTAGGATAAGTTTATAGCACTGGAACTAACGTCACAGATCTAATTCAGTCTGGAAAACTCGATCCCCTGTTTACGTAAGGAACGTTCTAGTGAGAGACGACGGGTAATAGCTGACTTCTATCGGCCGTGGGCAATTGTACTTAGAAAGCAAAGGAAGAGACATCGAAGCGACATCAGCGATAAAAGTGTTCTACCAACGACATCTGCGACTACGATTGACTAAGATTGGAAGTGTACTTGGAGCTTTGTACTGAATAAAGTCTCATCAGAATCATCAGTTTCTTTTCGAAATCACCGAACTCCAGCACGTAACATTATTAATGTTCTCGTTAACGCATCAGCATGTAAAAACGAACATACACAGTCTATTGGAAAGTACTACGCTCGCGTTTCTTTTCTCTATCATTTATTTATTACATACAGAGATAAATGCTCGTGGGAAGAAACGTTGGTATTGGATCTCTTGGATACGAACACGTGATCGAAGTATGAATTACTTATCACGTGTTAGCACTTCTTACTTCGATCAGAGTAGGCTTTCTATTCTAACGCTATATCGTGCGATGTAAACAGCAACGGTATGTCGATTCTTCAAAAAAAACGTCACTATTGAAGCCGATGCGCAACGGTTGCAAAGCAGATGTAGCAGAAATCGGTATTCTGAAGGTGAGATGATCGATGAGATGTTGGTACGACGTATGTTTTTCAAGAATCGACACCGTTTCAATTTTTTAAGTGAATTACTATTTAATAAACTTATGAATTTAATATTATACCTAATAAATATTTGGGGCGTCTGGTACTTACTCGTATATTATTGGAGGTATATTCTCATGAGCTAATCAGTGCACAGTAGAATATACCCCTATGTCATAAAATGAAAATATCTATTACCTGATCGTCACTTCCACCCATCTACATAATTTACTTGGAAAAAAATACTAGTTAAATAGTGTAACTGGGGATATTTCAATAATTAAAACAAAATCTAACGAAAATAAAATATTATGGTATTTTTATATGGTTACAAATATCAACCGGCTCTAGAACTGCAGTCCTTGTCTTGTTGTTCTTTCTAAACACGTATAAAGCCATCTATGTACTTTTAACGTAATTTACTTAAAGTGAGCAGCAGTTTTTCCTACTGCTTTTTTCTACTAGTGACACAACCTAGCTTCGCATACGTACAGTTATCAAAAAAAAATTGTTAATTGTTAGTAAACTAACATAAGTTAAATTAAACCTAGAACTGGAACGTGAAGCTAGTGATCTAAAGTCACTTAGATTAACCATGGACCAACGAGGCCGTCAAAATTTGGCTAACTATATTAGCTAGACTATACAGCAAGGTCTTTTATCATCATCATCATCATCATTATCATTATCAGCCTATTAATGGCCCACTACAGGGCTAGGCCTTCCTAATAATAGGAGAGGGGATATGGAGACCCACCACGCTGCTCCAATAATTTTATGATGATCCAAAAATAGACGGACTTAGGGTGATAATGTTTCATTTATTAACGATCACTATCAGATGTTGATAGTAGTGACCGGAACCGACGGCTTAACGTGCTCTCCGAGGCTCAAGGGTGTATCACCACCAACTTTCCGACTTCGGGCTTGGAATTCATTTCATAGAAGAATGAAAAACTGAGAATTATTCCATTACCCGAATCAGGATACGAACTCAGGACCTCGTTATCGAAGCCACACAGGCTAACGACCGAGAATTTTGATGACCTCCGTGGCGCAGTATTGACGACCTCCGTGGCGCAGTGGTATGCGCGGTGGATTCAGGTTCTGGGTTCGATTTGAGATTTTTCTTAATTTCTCTTGGTCTGGCTGGTGGGAGGCTTTCGCCGTGGCTAGTTACCACCCTACCGACAAAGACGTATCGCCAAGCGATTTAGCGTTCCGGTACGATGTAATGTAGAAACCGAAAGGGGTGTGGATTTTCGTCTCACTCCTAACAAGTTAGCCCGCTTCCATCTTAGACTGCATCATCACATAACATCAGGTGTGATAGCAGTCAAGGGCCAACTTGTAGTCGATAAAAAAAAAACCACTAGACCAACAAGGCAGTCAACTGAGTCTTTATCACTTCATTTTTGTTTTAATTTTAAGATAAAGAAATTTTTAACCAAATAACATGCGATCATATCAAACAAAAGATACGATATGTCCAGATATACCTACTTGTATCTCTTACACGTAGGTACAGACCATTAGCGTTGATAGAATAAAATTTATCGTTTATTAACGTCATTCGGGGTTAATATGTGTGAACCTTGTCATCTGATGATCGTGTATCACTTTTATCTGTTCTCGTATCATAATACCTCAGTCACGAATTAAAAATACAATAATATCATGTCACAGATTGCTTGTACAATACGTAATTCAATTAGAAAAATAAATTATAGCTGCCACTTCTATACCGAAGATCTCATTACATTAATAAAAATTTTTAACAAAAATAGAACCGACTCAAAACTCAGTAAAATGTAAAAAATAACTGCTTCACTTAGTTGCTTTTATTTACTTAAGCATATCTAGGAAGTCTGTGCCAGCCAAGTTTAAGGAACATTTATTTTACGTAGTAAAGCAGTTTGTAAGTTCTAAGTAATGTCCTTAAAGTAAAAACCTTGGCTGGCACCGACTCCTAGATATGTTTAAGTATAAAGCAACTAAATGACACAGTTATTTTTTACTTTTTAGTTCGTTTTGAGTCGGTTCTATTTTTGTAAAAAATTTTATTTCTTACTTTTTAATGATTTATCGCCACGTAACGTACTCGTGCTATTCTGTCATAGTATATTATACGACATTAGTAGCCAAAAAGCTACCGATACCGAAACAAAGACCGAAATCGCTATAAGCGTGCCTCCAAAATTTGAAGAGTTCCTTCAATTTCCCCAGGATATCATCATCAGATCCTAACATGATGACAATGGAAACCACCTTGGAAGTTGCCCTTTCTAATAAAAAAGAATTATCAAACTCGGACAACTATGTATATATATATATATATATATACGTGTGGAATTGAGAACCTCGTCCGTTTTTTTTCGTCGGTTAAAAAATAGTGACTTCGACTGACCGAAAAATAATTGCGTTATTTATGTACTGGCTGTATAGTTGACGATACCACAGGCGATTTGACGTTTAAAGCGACGGCAAATTGTAGACTGAAAGCCACATTTGAAATCTATATAGAGCTTCTCCCGCTAGGGAAGTTGTCTCTGATCGCCAATTTTCTTTCATCGACTCTAGTCATAGTCTTCAGAATGATCGCATAAGTATAACAGCACAAAAAAATTTATGTGCTTTATAGGTGTCGGTGCTGTTAAACAAAAGTCTAAGATTTTTCCCTTTCTTCAAGTTGACATAATTATTACCCATAAGCACTATCACTAAACTGAATACGTATTTTCTTGCGATTGTCACCAATAGATAAAATAATTCCTGAGGAAGGTACCTATATCATTTGTTAGGCGTTTGTATATATTGGCTCAATTATGACGATAACTGTCGCACCAAGTGGGATCTTTTATTTAAAACTTACGAGGTTGTTAGGATATTTTCTCTTTATTAGGACCACAAAAAGTCCGCACGAAGAAATCTTTTAAGGATAGCTATTTTTAAAAGATAGACCACATTCTGGCAAAAATATTGAAAGACATACATATATAACAACACGTCTTATTCCCATGGGAGTGCAGAGACTACATCCTTGCCTTTGCCACGGTCCTTGCTATACCTCATTTCCTTAAAAAAGGTCAACGTAATTTTTTGTTATTTGGTGTTCTGCAATATGTGGCAAAGTCACAGGAACCTGCTAGTTGTAGTGTAGTAGTAGTCATAATTATTGCTAGTAATATTGACCATATTATAGAGTAGATATTTGCAAGCAACCACAGACTCCACATCCACACAACAATCCTGTCATTACTGTAGGCCGCCGAGTGGCGCAGTGGACAGTGACCCTGCTTCTGCATCCTAGGCTGTGAGTTCGATTCCTACGTCTGGAAAAATACGGTTTGTATGATGAGCATGGATATTTTCCGGTGTTTATCTATATATTATAAGTATTTATGTATAATATATATAAACACTAGCTGACCCGGCAAACGTTGTTTTGCATTAAAAATTAAAAAAAAATTAGATGAAAATTAGATAGTAGCCGATTCTCAGACCTGCTGAATACGCATACAAAATTTGGTAAAAATCGGTAAAGCCGTTTCAGAGGAGTATGGCAACGAAAACTGTGACACGAGAATTTTATATATTAGATATTCGTCAGTTATCAAAGTAACACAAGCTACTTACGCTTACTTTGGGGATATATAACGATGTGTGTAATTGTCCTATAATATTCAATATTTATTATTCATTGTGTATTTTCATCAATCAAGGAACACGTAGATACAGCCTTACCAATATTGAGCTCAAACCAATAAAACACCTGTTATTTGCCGTAGCCGTCGCTTCAACTAAATGGACTTGTTGTAAACTCGAGTACTTCCCGAAGTAAATTTCTTTCCGAACTCATATTAGAGAAACGTCCGCTCGACTTCAGTTCAAAAGAAACCGGCGAAATAAAAGATATTCACGACGTTCAGGGAGACCTTAGTAAGTGGCATTAGACGAAATATTTTTTTGAATATCCAAATAAAAGTTTTATAAAAAAATTATAGTCAGTCTAACATCGACGATCTGAATCACGCAATTAAGGTCAACCGTAGTTTTTGTTAATAACTAGAGGACGCCCGCCGTTTCACTCGCGTCGTTCTCGTCCCCGTGGGAATTTCTGAATAAAATGTGTATAGGCCTATGTGTTATTCTGATACGTAAACTATGTTATTGTGAAGTTTCATTATAATCCATTCAGTAGTTTTTGCGTATAAGAGAGCTAACAACATATGTACATCCATACATACATACGTATACAAACTTTAGCCTTTATGATTTTTTTTTCATCGACTACAAGTTGGCCCTTGACTGCTATCACACCTGATGTTAAGTGATGATGCAATTTAAAATGGAAGCGGGCTAACTTGTTAAGAGTAGGATGAAAATTCATACCCCTTTGGGTTTAATCGCTTGGCGGTACGTCTTTGTCGGTAGGGTGGTAACTAGCCACGGCGAAAGCCTCCCACAAGCCAGACCAAGATAAGTTCAATCAAAAGAAAAATCTCAATCTGCCCCGCCGGGAATCGAACCTGGACCTTCGTCTTGTAAATCCACCGCGCAAACAGCTACGCCACGGAGGCCGTTAATTAATGATATTACTAAGGTTAGCCATATAACACAAATTACGCATTACACATCGCTTGCCGATTAATTTCGGTCGTAACAATCTGATTTCCTAAGTGTAGCTTATGCCAGTTATTGAGTTATGCTATACTGCCGCCGGTATAAAGGTTAAACGCAAGAATGGTTGAAGGAAATTGAATTTCATATTTCGCGACATGTCCTCGCCAAAGGATTCAGTTGTGCAGAACTGAGGCGGGAGGTATTTTGTAGGATTCCGCTGTTCGAGTGACGGGTCTTTGCGAAATTTATTGAAGTCGATGAACTGTTAGTCAAAGAAGAAATGGCTTTACATCTTACGTTAAGCTGGTTAGGCACATATAAGTTAATTTTAATTGTTTAAAATACGTACTTGTTTCAAGGTTCAAAAGATCTATAGCTTTCTCATTGGTCCTAATGTTAAATTAGGTATACATAGAATTCTTAATGCAGACCTTATAGTTTGGCGGGTGGGAGGCTTTTGCCGTAGCTACCACCCTGCCAGAAAAGACGTACCACCAAGCGGCAGTAAAGCTTTCCGGTATTATATCGTGTAGAAAGCGAAAAGGGTGTAGATTTTCAACTCACTCTTAACAAGTAAGTAAGCCCGCTTCCATATTGGATTGCATCATCACTTACCATCAGGTGTGATTGCAGTCCAGGGCTAAGTTATAATGAATAAAAAATTGGTTGTCTGTAAAGTCGGTTTACTGACGATAGTTGAACGTGACAATGTCTTAAGAAAATACTGATGGAATGGTAGCATTTAATTGGTTATTAAAATTTTTAAGTATATTTTTATAAATATTAATTTAAATTAATAAAATAATTGATTTTGATTTTATAAATTTATATTTTAAATTTATAATAAATATATTCATTTTTAATTTAAAATTAATATATTTAATAATTATATTTAATAGACGGATGTCGAACGCTGCCGAACGCAAAGGCCTATGGTGCTTCTTTGTCGCTCGTTCCGCGCTCACGCTTGCACTTCAAGCCTTACATGGAACGCCTCAAAGCGAGATAACGCCGCATGAGTCATGTTTTTTCGTGCGTGCAGCCGGCTCTATCGAATTATAAGACGTTGTCACGTCAAAAGTAAGTGCTATGGGTGAACGTTATATATTTTGTCTAATATCCATCCGGTGATTAATCAGTGATTTTATTTACTTACGTTCTGTGCTTAGAGAGGATCTCCTCCCCCCTCTCCTGATATACGCTCATTTAAACAATCATTTAACGGTCAGCTTTAGGAGCAGGTTTCCCTCCAATGAAGTGCGAAAATGTTGACCTGCGAAGATATAAACTAACACAAACACTCTTCGAAGCATGATAATTTCTCTACATAGTATTATTGCGTCCAATTTACTGTAGGCGCTACTAGAATCAATAATATTCCGGGTGTGAAAGTACCAGACCCTTGAACCGAATCTAGGACCTCATGATCGAAGCCACTAGACCAACGAGACAGTTAACATCAGCTGAGTGTTATTTGAAGTATGTGTAGCGCAAGTACACAAAGCATCCATTAAGTTCTGGCTAATAGCACCCATGTTGGTGTTCCGCGTCTTTGCTATTTATTACTCAAACGGCGTGTTTGAATAAGCTAGATTAATGTTTCCATTTCGTGCTTATTTTGTTCAAAACTAGGAACACTTATCATGTTTCCAAATGTTTTATTTATTTATTTATTTTGAGTAAGACTTCACTGCAATCACAAGTTATGGAATGTGATGATGTAATCCAAGATGGAAGCGGACTAACTTGTTAAGAGTAGGACGAAATCCGCACCTCTTGTAGATTGTACTGAAATCGGTCTGGAACTTTACATACATTTTCAATACGTCTATGACGCAAGGGTAACCAACCACAGCCGAAGCATGCCACCAGCCAGACTTGGACCACGGTAGCTATGGATGGACGCATAAGTAGTTATCTCGCATCCCTTGTAGATTGTACTGAAATCGGTCTGGAACTTTACATACATTTTCAATACGTCTATGACGCAAGGGTAACCAACCACAGCCGAAGCATGCCACCAGCCAGACTTGGACCACGGTAGCTATGGATGGACGCATAAGTAGTTATCTCGCATCCCTTGTAGATTGTACTGAAATCGGTCTGGAACTTTAATTACATTTGCAATACGTCTATGACGCAAGGGTAACCAACCACAGCCGAAGCATGCCACCAGCCAGACTTGGACCACGGTAGCTATGGATGGACGCATAAGTAGTTATCTCGCATCCCTTGTAGATTGTACTGAAATCGGTCTGGAACTTTAATTACATTTGCAATACGTCTATGACGCAAGGGTAACCAACCACAGCCGAAGCATGCCACCAGCCAGACTTGGACCACGGTAGGTATGGATGGACGCATAAGTAGTTATCCCGCATCCCTTGTAGATTGTACTGAAATCGGTCTGGAACTTTAAATACATTTGCAATACGTCTATGACGCAAGGGTAACCAACCACAGCTGAAGCATGCCACCAGCCAGACTTGGACCACGGTAGGTATGGATGGACGCATAAGTAGTTATCCCGCATCCCTTGTAGATTGTACTGAAATCGGTCTGGAACTTTAATTACATTTGCAATACGTCTATGACGCCAGGGTAACCATCGGGGGTTGGAATGCACTGAATATTTAATATAAGAATGAAAAACTTAGAATTATTCCGTGACCCGACCCAGGATTCGAATCCAGGACCTCGTTATCGAAGCCCCATAGGTTAACCACTAGACTAGGCAGACTCAGTACTTGCTTATAACAATTTAAAATTGTTCGTTAATTTGATCAGCCTTGGTAACTGGTAACTGAAGTTCAACATTTTGTTTTCGAATCAAGACCGCGTTTATATTCGGCCGTCTGAATTATTTATAATTCGCTTTATGAAGATTTAATTTACCTATTTTGTTTCAGTAAATTGAATAATAAATCACGCTTTGAGGGTTGGTGATCCTTAAATATATTTTGCTGGAGTTTTCAAAGGAATATATTTTTCTTCAACCTTTGTTTGTTATTGATTTAAAAATAAATGAGTGACCTTTAATAGTGCATTGTCTTTTTATTTGTCTAAGTACGTACTATCTATACTTTGTTGTTTGTCAGACAAAAGTTCTTAATATTGTAGAAACCTTGACAGCCTCGTGACTCAGTGGTATGCGGGGTGGATTTACTTATAAGACGGAATTCTCTGGATCGATACCCGGCAGGGCCGATTGATATTTTCCAAATTGTACCGGGTCTAGCTGGTGATGGTGAGAAGCTTCGGCCGTGGCTAGTTACTACTCTACCGACAAAGATGTACCGCCAAGCGATTTAGCGTTCCGGTACGATGTGTAGAAACCAGAGGAGTATGGGTATCATCCTACTCCTAACAAGTTAACCCGCTTCCATCTGAAATTGAATCTTCACTTACCATCAGGTGTAATTGCAGTCAAAGACTAACTTGTAATGAATAAAAAATAATATCTGCATAGTTAGACACTCATCACTCACCATTATAAAAAAAATGTGTGCGTGTACTAGCGTACACTCGTAAGAAGTGAAACTAACTAACTAACTTATCAACTTTCAAGTATTAGAAAAAATTGATACCATAATTACACCCACGTGTTAGTGTATTGAAAAATACAATCAAAAACTGAGGTTAATTTTAAATAACGTGAAAAAATTAATACCATAATTACATCTAAGTATTAAAAAGAGATGTAATTACTTACTTTTTTTAGAAATTCACTGGAATTAGAATTAAAATAAACCCTTTGATTTTGCTGATCACTTCAATATAACATATATATCTATATATTTATCACGTCACTTCCATAAGTCAAAGATGGCGCGTAACGGAAAAATGTGACGCGTAACGAAAAAATGTTACACTAAATTTTTTTCCAACCCCGATAAAGAAGTTTCACTTCAAAAACTGAAAGTTTTTAAGTCCATAGGTATTCTTATCACAGGTAAGTATGACAGGCAGTTATAAAATTCGGACCATAGCTTTACTGCTTTAGTAGACAGTAGGCAGTAGGTCACATGTTATCTTGAATCATCCAAGTATTTGACATAATATTTTATATTTTCCTTGGCAAAACTATCTTTGTGACAACTCTTAGAAACCCAGCATAGCTCTAAGTCTAAACTATAAAGTCCAAATAAGAAGGGAAACGTGGCATCGTAGTGGGTCATTAAAATAGGCTTAAGATGATGAAATACTTACACTACCTTAAATGAAATAAATCAAAATGACACCTCATACCTATAATAAAACCTGTGAAACATATATAACAGCTGTATGTAGTGATATTTATCCGCTCCGCTGTAGTAGACGACGACCTCTGTGGCGCAGTGGTATGTATGCGCGGTGGATTTATAAGACAGAGGGCCTGGGTTCGATTCCCGGCGGGGCAGCTTGAGATTTTTCTTCATTTGTCTTGGTCTGGCTGGTGGGAGGCTTTCGCCGTGGCTAGTTACCACCCTGCCGACAAAGACGTACCGCCAAGCGATTTAGCGTTCCTGTAGGATGTCGTGTAGAAACCGATAGGAGTGTGGATTTTCATTCTACTCCTAACAAGTTAGCCCGCTTCCATCTCAGATTGCATCATCACTTAACATCAGGTGTGATAGCAGTCAAGGGCCAACTTGTAGTCATTAAAAAAAAAAAGACCGAGTGGTAGGAGACGCCGAAACGCGCACCGCATGTCATCCCTGTAGACACCATCGAGAGCAGCGACGAGAGAGTCGGTGCACTCAATGGCCTGTTGCTACAATCCTTTAAGGTAGGAACCAGGTGGTTCCGCCCATAAAATATGCAGTTCCAACCGGGATGCGTAACTAAATGTATTCCTCCCCAAAAAAAACTGCAAGTAGGTAGATCATAACAAATAATGAGACAAAAATATAGCCCTCTTTTGAAAGTCGGCTAGTAAAAATATGTAAATGAAGCAATATTTGAATTTGAATAATAGATATGAAGCAGTTGGACGGCGTGGTTGACGATTACTTACCGCTCGATAACAATGCCCTCCATAATTCCTTACTTTATAGATTTTGATCAAAAGACAACGCGATTGGAGAAAGGAGATGGATTGGGGAGAGGTTGCCAAAAGTTAAGTTTATTATCAGGCGCGCTGGTCCAGTAGGTACATTGGTCCCATTTTTGTCTATTTTAGCTTTCAACTGCCTGGAAAGAAAGGAAATACATAAATAAAGACTGCTTCGTTGGTCCAGTGGTTAGCCCATGTGGCTTCGATCACGAGGTCCTGGGTTCGACTCCTGAGCTTTTTCATTCTTCTATGAAATGTTCAGTACATTCTGGAAGTTATTGGTGTTACACCCCTCTGCCCTGGAGAGCACGTTAAGCCGTCGGTCCCGGTCCCTATCATGATAGTAATCGTTAAATAAATGAAACATTTTCACCCTCAGCCCACTAAGCCGTATTGGAGCAGCATGGTGGGTGTAAGCACCATATCCCCTCTCCTATAAGGAGGGAGGCCTGGCCCTGTTGTAAGCCATAGCCTGATAATGATGATGATGATAACAGACATGTCATAAATACAAGTATTTTTATTTGCTTACAATCTTAACAAACAATTCAATTATCTTATTTAAACAACATAATTAGTTTTATATAGTTTTAATTATTGTTTATAACAGTAGTAGTTATCCAATCTTATTCTTTGTTAGTCGCAGTTATATGCTTGTCGCAGTAAAACCCTCCTCCATATTAAGCCACTATACTCTATCTCTAGCTGTGCGTTGCCACATCCTCTCAGCCACCCGGGCAATATCGTCACTCCACCTTTTAGGCCTGTGTGCACCAAGATTTCGGTTATCATAACCAACGGTTAACATAAGCTAACTATAAATGTACCTACTGTACAACCCGTACGCCGGTTAGGGACGTAAGCTCGGTTAAGATAATCGCCCGGTTTACGTCCTTAACCGGCGTACGGGTTTTCGTGAACAGTAAATTTTACGTTTAGCTTATGTTAACCGTTGGTTATGATAACCGAAATCTTAGTGCACACAGGCATTAGACGGTCTGCCTCGCTTCCGTTTTAAAATAATACATACACATAGTTACGCGGATAAAATTCCTACATACTTAATTAAAAACAAAAGGTAAATGTGCAATGACGGTATCACTCAGTATTTGTCCAGATAACCTGTAGGTAAATATTGAGGTAAAATTAAACGGATAGTGGAATTAAAAATTGTTCTAATACTTAAAATTGCTAACTATTTACTTATGTAGGTACGATTACATGTAAACCACTTATATATGATTAAGATACGGGTTTACATAGTTCAAGGGTGAGGGCAGGGAAGCACTGAACAAGTAAAGAAACAAAAATTGAGAAGAGAAAGAAGAAAATATTCTTCTTCATATCAAAAATATGAAACTAGCACTTCATGACGTTTCTTTTAACATTGATGATAACTTGTAGGTGCGATGCTCTACGGGTTTAAATAGTTCAGAGTGCCTAGTGTGAGATTACTTCAAAACAATCGAAAACTTCACTTTCGCGTTAAGGGCAAATTTTATATGGAACTGAAGCAGCGCCCCTGGCGGGAGTGAGAGAAAACTCAAATGGGCGAGTGTCAGTTATTATCGACATTTACTTTACGCCGAAGTTACTCGAAGCGAAAAAGTGAATAACTCTGATTGGTTAAAACAAGTTTGTGGTTAAGGGCAAATTTTATATGGAACTGAAGCAGCGCCCCTGGCGGGAGTGAGAGAAAACTCAAATGGGCGAGTGTCAGTTATTATCGACATTTACTTTACGCCGAAGTTACTCGAAGCGAAAAAGTGAATAACTCTGATTGGTTAAAACAAGTTTGTGCTGAGTGTAAGTCACAAATAACCACCGATCGAATAGTAAAGTTTTCGAAAACGCGAAGGTTAGCTGTCACTTTAAATTTCATAGTGAGAGTGGACCGTGAATATGTTTAGAAGACTACACTTATTTATATTTTGTGTAAACAGTGTAAAATTAAGAAAGACTGGTTATATTTCACTTGGAAGAGGTCGCTAAGATAAGTCTATTGAGAAATAACAACGCCAAGTTTTGCCTTACGATTTACGGCAACGCAGTATAGTCATCGCTTTTCCATGAGACTGCTTGTTTTTATACAAAGTTACAACCGTTGCAATGTGCAAGTGAAGGCAGGCAGCTGTCCGCAGTCACCACAATTAGTGTCACCGGCGTCATTATCCTTCAACTCGAAGATTGTGCAAAGTTACAGCCATAGCAATAATCATGGTGAAGGCAAGCTATCCCCAGTGACTACAAAGGTGTCCTTGGCATCATTATTATCTTTGCAATCGAAGGACAATTAGAAGAATAATCATGATGAAAGCAGTCAATATGCAGTAATCACAGTTTGTGTCCCCGGCATCATTATCCTTACACTTGAAGATTGTGCAAACTTACAATAAACATGTTAAAGGGAGGATATCCACAGAGATCAGTGTCACCGGCCTCATTATTTTTAGAATAATTAGTGTGTTATATTTTTAATTTATTAATTAAAACAAAATACAAAGGACATTACTTTATATTTTCAGAAACAAAAGAAAATGAAATGGTTCACATATTTCTTTGATTTGCAATTACCCGTAAATAACTTTTGTCAATATTATTGTATTTATTCTAACAATCATGAGATTATATACATAGCTAATTTCAAATAAAAGAATTTATGAAAAGGTGTTGTTGTTTATTTATCTTTATCAATAGGTATCTTTCATTGCCCCATTACAGGACCAGGCTTTTTGACTCTGTAACTATATATCTTACATGTTACTAAATATGACTGAGGCTGATGATGTAATATACTGAGGCACAATGGTGTAATACCACCACCTTGCAGGCTACTACTGGAATTATAGCTCAATATTTTTTCGTTGGTTACTCCTAACTAAATCAGGAAATGACTCCAGAAACTCATGAGCCACTAAACCAAGGAGGACATTCTTTATTATATAACTAATCATAAATGATATATTACATTACTAAGTATTTTATGTTTAAATAAAAAAGTTTAAAGAGTTCAGTAATATTTTATTAAATAATGGTATTTAGTTAAATTTTAATATTTTCAGGTATAAACTTGTAAGTTTTTAAAACTGATAAAATTGTCCTATTATACTATGCTAACACACTTTAATTTTAAAATAAACTAAACAAAGCTTAAACATACAATACAGACAAATATCTCTTATAAATCTAATCCTTATTCAAACTTATTGTTCTTATTCCATTTATTATTAATTCATCTGTGGTTTCTTAATAATTATATTTGTTCGGTGAAAGTCTTGTATATACAGCGCTTTGTGCTGGCTGGTCTTGTTGTACTGCGATGTGAAACTTCATGTAATATACTAATAATGCATTATTGGATGTACTTTGCATAGACCAATTAAGCTCCGGCTAAACTAGCTGGTATGCAATGCCTGTAACAATGAAAAACTTATAATACAACTAGTTATATACATAAATGGATCCAATTCAGACTATTATGTTACTCAAAATAAACTGCAGAAGTAGTAAACACTAAAACTATTTGTAGGTGAACTTTGTTGACTTAATTTCTTAGTAAAAACCTCCCAATTTTTAATATTATTCTGGGACAATTACACACATCACTATAGCCCCAAAGTAACTGTAGGTAGGTATGATAACCGATGAATATTTTTATATATATTATATATAAATACTTATTATTATTTTTATATACATTATATATACATAGCTATTATATAGAACTATGTGGATGATTATATACCATCAATAACTAAAGAATGGCTACAGGTATCTTGATAAAAGTTGGTATTACATACATAGTACTCTGTTTTCCTGATATATTGATTGAAACAAGATGTAAGTCGGTCACTGGGCTCAGTAGGTATGTACCCAATATAAAGAATACCAATAATATATACTTATTTAAAAAATATTTATACAAACATATTCCTTACTATCTGTTTGTATATTACATTATCTATCTACCTCTCTGGAGAAAATATTTGTAAATATAAATAAATAATATATAGTTAATTAGGTATATGTAATTGATGTTAAGAAATTTAATATAGATTTGTAAGCTTAAAATAGTAAAAGTTTCAACTAACCTTTTTCTATGTAGTTTTTCATCACAATTCTTTTAAAGTATTTAAATTGCAATTGTTTCATAATTATACTCTTATGTCAGAAGTTTGGGAAGATATTCCTTTTTAAATTACATGCTTAGGTATGTAGATACTATTTAATAAACCAAAACGAATTTATATAATTCAGTTTTGGTAACACTTCCACATATTGTTATTAAGAAGTAATTGATGTTTTAATGAAACTTTTTCCAATTTTCCACGGTTTTCGTATCGCCACTACCATCACTGTTCAATATTTGCACCTGCTCTGCCAAATTTTGTATATTGCCCAGCCTTAAACATAAAAAGTAATAAATAGGTAAGTATTTGCAAAGTTCAATAATCATAACCTCACAGAAGCCGAATATCTTTTCAAATTCCACTAACTGCTTCATAAATGTGACCATTAGGTCGAATTGAGATGCACTAGTTCTCATTTTATATTATTATTTACTCTTTAAAACATTTAAAGGGTAGATTATTTAGAAGATGTTTAAAAATTTAAGTTTAAGAATTACGAAGTTATTATTTAAGACTTTGAAGTATGCCAAACCACAGCAAAACAATGTTATACGAATCACAGTTTAAAAATGCTAAAATGGAGACATTATGACCACCTCAATTTTAATAGATAGTTGATTCCATAAGTCTACTTTATAGAATTGTCATTTTTATTTTGGTTGGTTAATACAAATGATATTTCATTTTGATTGGTTAAAATATCGAAGCCAATTTTTCACTAGTGAACAAACCGTTCGAAAACGATTGAGCTCACACTTGACCACTTTTCGATTACGGCAGCGTAAAGTTATATCGATTAACGCGAATGTGAAGTTTTCGATTGTTTTGAAGTAATCTCACACTAGGCACTCTGAGTGTAAGTCACAAATAACCACCGATCGAATAGTAAAGTTTTCGAAAACGCGAAGGTTAGCTGTCACTTTAAATTTCATAGTGAGAGTGGACCGTGAATATGTTTAGAAGACTACACTTATTTATATTTTGTGTAAACAGTGTAAAATTAAGAAAGACTGGTTATATTTCACTTGGAAGAGGTCGCTAAGATAAGTCTATTGAGAAATAACAACGCCAAGTTTTGCCTTACGATTTACGGCAACGCAGTATAGTCATCGCTTTTCCATGAGACTGCTTGTTTTTATACAAAGTTACAACCGTTGCAATGTGCAAGTGAAGGCAGGCAGCTGTCCGCAGTCACCACAATTAGTGTCACCGGCGTCATTATCCTTCAACTCGAAGATTGTGCAAAGTTACAGCCATAGCAATAATCATGGTGAAGGCAAGCTATCCCCAGTGACTACAAAGGTGTCCTTGGCATCATTATTATCTTTGCAATCGAAGGACAATTAGAAGAATAATCATGATGAAAGCAGTCAATATGCAGTAATCACAGTTTGTGTCCCCGGCATCATTATCCTTACACTTGAAGATTGTGCAAACTTACAATAAACATGTTAAAGGGAGGATATCCACAGAGATCAGTGTCACCGGCCTCATTATTTTTAGAATAATTAGTGTGTTATATTTTTAATTTATTAATTAAAACAAAATACAAAGGACATTACTTTATATTTTCAGAAACAAAAGAAAATGAAATGGTTCACATATTTCTTTGATTTGCAATTACCCGTAAATAACTTTTGTCAATATTATTGTATTTATTCTAACAATCATGAGATTATATACATAGCTAATTTCAAATAAAAGAATTTATGAAAAGGTGTTGTTGTTTATTTATCTTTATCAATAGGTATCTTTCATTGCCCCATTACAGGACCAGGCTTTTTGACTCTGTAACTATATATCTTACATGTTACTAAATATGACTGAGGCTGATGATGTAATATACTGAGGCACAATGGTGTAATACCACCACCTTGCAGGCTACTACTGGAATTATAGCTCAATATTTTTTCGTTGGTTACTCCTAACTAAATCAGGAAATGACTCCAGAAACTCATGAGCCACTAAACCAAGGAGGACATTCTTTATTATATAACTAATCATAAATGATATATTACATTACTAAGTATTTTATGTTTAAATAAAAAAGTTTAAAGAGTTCAGTAATATTTTATTAAATAATGGTATTTAGTTAAATTTTAATATTTTCAGGTATAAACTTGTAAGTTTTTAAAACTGATAAAATTGTCCTATTATACTATGCTAACACACTTTAATTTTAAAATAAACTAAACAAAGCTTAAACATACAATACAGACAAATATCTCTTATAAATCTAATCCTTATTCAAACTTATTGTTCTTATTCCATTTATTATTAATTCATCTGTGGTTTCTTAATAATTATATTTGTTCGGTGAAAGTCTTGTATATACAGCGCTTTGTGCTGGCTGGTCTTGTTGTACTGCGATGTGAAACTTCATGTAATATACTAATAATGCATTATTGGATGTACTTTGCATAGACCAATTAAGCTCCGGCTAAACTAGCTGGTATGCAATGCCTGTAACAATGAAAAACTTATAATACAACTAGTTATATACATAAATGGATCCAATTCAGACTATTATGTTACTCAAAATAAACTGCAGAAGTAGTAAACACTAAAACTATTTGTAGGTGAACTTTGTTGACTTAATTTCTTAGTAAAAACCTCCCAATTTTTAATATTATTCTGGGACAATTACACACATCACTATAGCCCCAAAGTAACTGTAGGTAGGTATGATAACCGATGAATATTTTTATATATATTATATATAAATACTTATTATTATTTTTATATACATTATATATACATAGCTATTATATAGAACTATGTGGATGATTATATACCATCAATAACTAAAGAATGGCTACAGGTATCTTGATAAAAGTTGGTATTACATACATAGTACTCTGTTTTCCTGATATATTGATTGAAACAAGATGTAAGTCGGTCACTGGGCTCAGTAGGTATGTACCCAATATAAAGAATACCAATAATATATACTTATTTAAAAAATATTTATACAAACATATTCCTTACTATCTGTTTGTATATTACATTATCTATCTACCTCTCTGGAGAAAATATTTGTAAATATAAATAAATAATATATAGTTAATTAGGTATATGTAATTGATGTTAAGAAATTTAATATAGATTTGTAAGCTTAAAATAGTAAAAGTTTCAACTAACCTTTTTCTATGTAGTTTTTCATCACAATTCTTTTAAAGTATTTAAATTGCAATTGTTTCATAATTATACTCTTATGTCAGAAGTTTGGGAAGATATTCCTTTTTAAATTACATGCTTAGGTATGTAGATACTATTTAATAAACCAAAACGAATTTATATAATTCAGTTTTGGTAACACTTCCACATATTGTTATTAAGAAGTAATTGATGTTTTAATGAAACTTTTTCCAATTTTCCACGGTTTTCGTATCGCCACTACCATCACTGTTCAATATTTGCACCTGCTCTGCCAAATTTTGTATATTGCCCAGCCTTAAACATAAAAAGTAATAAATAGGTAAGTATTTGCAAAGTTCAATAATCATAACCTCACAGAAGCCGAATATCTTTTCAAATTCCACTAACTGCTTCATAAATGTGACCATTAGGTCGAATTGAGATGCACTAGTTCTCATTTTATATTATTATTTACTCTTTAAAACATTTAAAGGGTAGATTATTTAGAAGATGTTTAAAAATTTAAGTTTAAGAATTACGAAGTTATTATTTAAGACTTTGAAGTATGCCAAACCACAGCAAAACAATGTTATACGAATCACAGTTTAAAAATGCTAAAATGGAGACATTATGACCACCTCAATTTTAATAGATAGTTGATTCCATAAGTCTACTTTATAGAATTGTCATTTTTATTTTGGTTGGTTAATACAAATGATATTTCATTTTGATTGGTTAAAATATCGAAGCCAATTTTTCACTAGTGAACAAACCGTTCGAAAACGATTGAGCTCACACTTGACCACTTTTCGATTACGGCAGCGTAAAGTTATATCGATTAACGCGAATGTGAAGTTTTCGATTGTTTTGAAGTAATCTCACACTAGGCACTCTGTAGGTAATCGAATTTAAACTCGCCGTGTCAAGTTCCAAAAGGTCGGCATGGTCTACAATTGAGCCATCGAAACAAATACCTAACTGCATATACTCTTATTTAAAAATACGTAAAATCAAAAATTAATGGGAAAATTAATAGCAATATTTTCACCACAATTTGTATCAATATAGATAAGATAGATAGATAGAAGAGAAGATAGATTGTGTGTAGAAGAGTGCTACTTCCTATTTTTAAGACCAAACCAAGGTACCGAAGCAGGTTTTTTATTATTGCCGTTTTTAAAATAAAAATGTAAAAATATTTTGTCCATGGCACGGTAAAGAACATGTTGGCAATAATTAATATTATTCTTATTGTGACCACAGACAAACAATATGCTTACAATCATAGGTAGGTATCGGCTTCTTCAAAAAACTTTTCGTTCATTCTCTTATTTTTAAATATATTTTATGCATATTACATAACTTTTACTATATTATTATTATAATTCATTACTTTTATCGATTCATAGATTGAAATAGTTTCGATTCGCAATAAATCGAGTAAAATTTATAGTTCTACAAAATCGATTTGAAGCAAAAACCGGTAATCGGTAAAATGTTCTCTTTGGTCTTTGCCGCACAGCACTACTTTCTTTCTTCGCAATAATTTCCCACGCACTTGTTTTCTGCCAGGCGTCATTTGTAATTTGTATTCGTAAATAATAGTTTTTTCATATTTAAACGAAATAGACTGATATTTTAACATTTCATCATGAAGAAAGTAATATTTTTATGTTTGTTGTCGCTGGCCGTGTGTTTGAGCAAACCAGCTGAAAATCAAGGTAAGTTTGCGAAATCAATCTGGCGTCCGTAATTTTACTGCGTTCCATCCATCTGAAATTTTCTCATGATCGAGAATAGAATAGTATCTCGAAACCAGTTTCTACGATGACAAAAACTATACATTACTAAATATTTCAACACTAACATACTTTTACTAAAAGGAGTTCCGTTAGATATTCTAATTACATTTGTCAGTAGGTACATAATTCACGTTAAACGCCTAGGCCACTATTTTTAATTCGAGAAATACAAAAAATAAAGAAGTTACAGTTATTGCGTCACGTTTCATACTAATATGTAGCAACCTCGAACAAGTAAAAAACATGCATTTAATTGCTTACCTATATATATAGCTACCTACTTTTAAATAATGCCCAGCCTGTGTTATTCAGTAGAGATAAAAGATCTATGCTTAATTCATTGTTCAAATATATCATATAAATAGATCTGTTATATTATGCTACTCTAAATGTGGCATGTTGAAATTGAGCTAAATGTAACACTATTATTTGTTTTTATTTTGACGATTATTTAAATAAAATTAGATAATATAAGTATGTCATACTGTTATTAACTGATTGTATCCCCTCTCCTAGAAGGAGGGAGACCTGATCAAATCCACAACACAGTCAACTAATGGTTTATCTGAAATTTTGAGTTTTAACTAAAATCTTAAAGATAATGCCTAAGACTTTTTATACATAGTGGATGCAGTTTCTATTTATTACTAACAAAACTGGGCTGTTCTGGAAATATTACATACATATGGGTCTGATTTATGTCCTCCTTTTTAGATGTCGGTTTAAAAACAATGTGGATGTTTCTACCTCAGGAAAATTGAAAAACATAGTCCATGAAACAATGATACATTTATTTCATTACATACAATATTAGTCTAACACCTAAATAAACAAGAAGTTTAAGAATAATATTAAGTTCAAGAAATACATTAATATTTAAGTGTAGGCAACTTAAGTCTTTAAATTGTTACTGTACCTAATTTCTTTTCTTTGTTAATAAAAATATACTTTTCAACCAAAAGTGAGGAGGACAATATTGTTTTAAGTTCAACAACAGCATAAATATTTATTTTTCAATATCTGTTAAAAATGCTGCAAACATAACCTATGACTCTAGATAAGTACTAAGCTAGATGTCTGAAATAACACTTACTAGTGTTATTATTTATATAATAATATGTTGCATTTAATTACAATACTATTTTAAGTAACTAATTATAATAAGAGAGCCTGTGGTGAAATTTTGTCACAATACTACACTACAAGTTAGCCCTTTACTGCATTCACCAGGCGGTAAGTGTTGACGCAATCTGAGATGGAAGCAGGCTAACTTGCTAGGAGTAGGATGAAATTCGCACCGCTTTTGGTTTCTACACAATATCATACCAGAATGTTAAATCACTTTGCGATAAATTTTAGAATTTTTGCGGGCAAGCTTTACAACCTTAAGCAACCTTATCCACAACATGGAACCACTCACTTTGTCATTTAGAACACAGAGGTTCCCAAATTATTAACATAACAGAACACTCGATAACTTTTATTATATGCATCCTCTTACCAGCTTGGTACCTATAAAATAACATATTTTATGTATACGGGTTCCACTGGGCAACGAGCACGAGCTGAAACTGAATTCATTCATTTGTAAAGAATTCTTTTAACCTTTACAAGTCTCAGACTCGTATGTAGTTTTCCTTCTGCCACACAATGAATCTGGCACCTGTAGTGTGCAACTATGCAATATTAAGATAAGAAAAGAAATGACTACCAATCAATGATGTATGGTATTGATCCGTGTAGGCACAAATATGACTGAAATTATGACAGATTCTAATGGAAAACCGATTATTATTCAAAAGACAATGCTAGAGTTAACTAGAATTTGATAGGCAACCTAACAAAAATTCTGTTTTATAATTTTTTTCTTGTGACCACCAAAATACCATAGTCACCATAGATAATATATACCAAAGATGACATTCTACAAATTGCTATGCAAATTAATTAATTCTTCCATTGTAAAATCTTAGTTCTATTCTCCTAATACCTATTACCTAATAGAAAGCAATGTTGTACAAATTGACACATTACTGGGTACAAGTATTACTGGTTATGAATTATAATATTATGTTAATGGATTAAATTGACAGGGAAGCCCATACAATACGCATCTATGTTGTGTAAGCAGCTCTTTAATAAACTTACTCACAGAAAATTAACTAGTGGCCGTCTGCATCTTTGCTTGTGTGGGATTTAGGAAAAAATTGCATTTTTAAAATCTGTCAGCATAAATCTATTTTAATGGCCCTCTGTAGACTTGAGGCTTTCTTTATAGAATAGGGATGGGATCAGTTTGTTGTTATTCATTTCCACTATATATACATGTCCTATCAATTTTAGTAAAACATGTAATTATTAAAGTGGAACCTTGTAAGGGAGTCAGATTTATTGTTTTCCATTTAAGATTTCAGTTATATTATGGAACGCTTTCTCAATTATTTTTTTTAATGTTATAAAATGTTTAATTTTTTCCTTTTCTGGAATATATCTATGAATTTTTAAGATCGATATTAACCTGGCTATCCAACGCGAAAGTGATACCAGTATTCTTGCCACCATTCCACGTGGGCATGATTTGTATAGTTATTAGGATAAGTTAGCTTAAGTTCCTTATTGTATATCTTTCTCAATAAAAAAAAACTAGATATCGACTAACTGCATGCGCGCACGCATCAATATGTTTTGCAGTGGCATATCTCTAAAATATATAGGCTGGGTAGTGTTAGAACTTTTAAAGATTATCTCTTAGACAAGATATGTCTACGGTTGCAGCCCTATAGGTGGAAGCGTCCACTAATATAACGCAATTAAAAACATCGATCTCTCTTTCACTCCAACGCATCGAAAGAGTATTGTTTTAAAAGAGCTTTCATTCAAAACTATTAGGTATTGGTACGCAATTCTTATTTTTTTTCTCATTTATTTTTATTTACATTTCGTTTAAAATTTTTAAGAATGTTATATGCTACAAATATATAAACACTATTATAACTCTAAAGAAACTGCTTTTCCGCCTGCGGCGATTGGCAATAAGACCATTGACTGAAACGACTATAGGAACATTAATTGTCGACTCAACATTCCACATGGCGGTAATCTCAACAGCAAGGTCCAAGTAATTTGATTTTTCGACTTTCACCAGATTATTTATATTATTTACGTTATATACCGAACTCTTTATTCTCCATTCTAAAGTAGTTTCAAGTAGCATAGGCCGCGAACGCTTGTCTACGCTAGATCTATTCAATAAGTCGAGATCCAATTAAAGATAATAACATCGCCTTTGACCTTACAACAATTAGGTACGCGGAATTTTAATGTGATATTCGCACGTCATATACTGCTTTATGTCTATATAGTTATGTTTGCATACAATCTATACATTTAAACAAAATTAAATTAAAATTAATGCTTATGGAAGTATGCAGGTATATTATATGTTTATTCCGACTAAAGTACTTCTTAAAGTACGACTTCTAAACTTGTAACTTAACTAAAAATGATTTTGTATTTAATAGCCAGATTCATGAGTGATGGTGATATGACTAGATTTATCATCATCAACGTCATCATTATCAACCATATGAAAGGCCCACTACAGAGCCACTCCTTCCGTAGGAGATATGGAGCGTTAACCCATCACGCTGCTCCAATGCTGGTTGATGTAGGATAATGTTTATTTCATTAACGATCACTATCAGATGTTTTGATGATAGTGACCGGGACCGACGCCTTAACATGCTCTCTGAGGCACGGGGAGTTAGACCACTAAAATCCGACTTCGGGAAAAAAAACTTATTCCACAACCTGACTCCAGATTCGAACCGGGCATAGTGATTGGAACCATATAAGCTAATTACTGTACTAGAGAGACGAGACGAATATCTTAGCATTCCATGGATTCACCGTGCGGGTGCCGGGTCCATCGCGTGGCTGAGAGAAAAACTCCGAACAGAGCCCGAGACTTGTGACACGGGTGTAGGTTTAAGGGTACCCTTTGTGACGCGCGTCAACACTCACCTCCTCTGTTCAAGTTATTCTCCCTGCCCAACCATATTCGGAAGGACCCTACTAGAGCAGCTTTGGACACTCGTTCCAATATGGAGCTTACTGCACTTCTAGTAAGGCCAAGGTCTTTTAGCAGGTTGTAGAGAGACTTCGCTGGTATACCCCTCGCACCCACTTCTACCGCGTATAAACTAACCACATAGCCATTTTTGGTTAGTTCATTAGTAAGGTCATAGTATTTATTCACTTTGAATACATGGTCTTTAGGGATGTTTGTTTCCCACGGCACTGTAAGCTCAACAAGTACTATACGTTTGATTTGTTTGGAAAAAAGAAATATGTCCGGTCTAGATGTCGTAATAGCTAAGTCTTCCGGGATTTTATAGTGCTTTTCATACGTGTCCATTAATATAGTCCAATCAGGAGCAGAGCCCAGAATTGAATAAGGCTTGCTGGTGGAATTTGTACTTGAGCCTGCTTTAACGAAGTTAGTTTGTCTTTTATTCGTCGTCAACCCTTTTTGAGCCCTAGCTACTGAAAGGCTTATAGCTTCACGTATGATTTCTAGTACTCTGTCGTGGCGGCGTGAGTAGAGACCCCTGTCCAGGAGCACCTTGCATCCTACCAGTAAGTGCCTTGCAGTGCCCAGTGCCTCACCACAGGTATAGCAAGATTTTTCCGAGGCTTTTCCCCATCTTACTAGGTTACTCTGATCTGGGAGAGTCAGTTGAAAGGCATTAAGATAAAATTTCAATAAGGCAGGAGACCAATCGTACAGCAAGGCGCGCCACTTCAGAGCCAGAGGGATGCAGAACTCGCCTAAGTTTAACCACTCGTTTTGCATTTCTAGGTTCATGGCATGCACTTTGTAGTTGTCGTCCTCATCTTGTTTAAGAAAAGATTTTATAATGTCTTGGTCTTCCTTTTTACGTCTTGCACCCAACCCGGTTCTATTTACCTGAGCCCCTGCCATAAATTGTTTGTAAAATTGAAGCCTAGAGTCAAGTTTTCCGGCACCCTCGTCTTTAGGAAGTGATGCAACTAGTTCGTCCTGGGACTTAACTAGAATGTGCGTTCTGGTAACCCTGAGGTGTTTATAGAGTTCCGATGGCCTTTTTAGTTTTAACCCAAAATTATTGTAATCTCTGAATAGAGTTGAAGGGTCAGCCGAGAGTGCTAGACCAAACCAAGACTTCAATGTTTTTATGACATTTGCATCTAGTTTTGCCAGATGGGTTCTGCCAATATCATAAACGAGGAATGGCCAAGTCAGACGTGAAGTGAGATAGTTGTCATAGACCCACGCACAAGTAGTATTTGCAATTTGTTGTAAATTGTGATGAAGTACTATCGTAATAACAGAGTACCTACCTATACTAAAGCCAAACTCGATTGAGAATGCTTGTCAAAAAACAAATTTAAAATGAAGGTAGAAAATGCAACACATTTTATGCCTAATAAATTTAAAATTATGTTTTTTCATTTCAAAAAAATCGTATTTAAAAGATATTGAATATATTAATTAGTTTTAAGCTTACTAATCAAATTTAGTGTCATGAATTCGTCATTAAGTAGTTAATTAAAAAAAATAGGTTTAAAATGACTAGTGATTTCTACCTTCATTTTTAATTTGTTTGTTGACAAGCATTCTGAATTGAGTTTGGCTTTAGTGTAGATCTAAGTTCTGTTATCCCTTACTGTAACGAGAGACCTGTTTCTACTGACATTTCCACGCGTCGAAGAGCATGTTATGCCGTTGGTCCCGGTCATTACCATTAACATCTGATACCTACCTACTGGTCGTTACAAATGCAATGTACTATCGCCATAAACTCCACCAACCTACAATAGAGCAGCGTTGTGGGTTTAAGCTGCAAAGACCTGTAAGGATGGAGGTCTGGTCCTGAAGTAAGCCTTTAAAAATCTGATGATCATCATCATTGTCAGCTTATTAACGGCCCATTACAAGGCCAGGTTCTTCTTATAGGAGAGAGGATTTGTAGTGCACACCCACCACGATGCGCCAATGCAGGTTGGCGGGCTTAGGATGATTTCATTAACGATCACTATCGGATGGTAATGATAGTGACTGCGTCGGACGGCTTAACTGGCTCTCCGAGGCACGGGTTTTAACACCATCAACTTTCCGCTTCCGGGTTATATATAGCATTGTATATGAAGTTAGGTTATATGGGTTTTGTTGTTCGAAGTTTTATGAAAGAATCTAAAATTCCGAATTCCACGTGAAGGAAATCGTTTGCTCGCTCGATAAATGGTGCAATTTTCAAAAAATATTTCGAGCCATTGTATCTCTCTCTGCAGTCGTTCCTTCATGAGTTTATGACTGAAGATCGTGGTCCTGGTACAATCCAAGTCTCGCACGAGTCCACGCCTTCCACCTGCTCCTGTTTTTTGCTAGTAAATAGAATGACTGCATGGACTCGCTTAGCTGATCAGCCCATCGTATTGGGGAACGGCCTCTAGCTCTCTTTCCGTCCGTGCTGCTATTATTAGCTTTTATAAATTAGTGTCCTCCCGGCTCATGATGTGTCCAAAATAAGCCAGAATCCTTTGATGATGGGTAAGAGCTCAACCTTGATTCCAAGCTGCGATAACATAGATGCGTTCGAACGCTTAGGTGTCCAAGGAATTCTCAGCATGCGCCTCCAGCACCACATCTCGAACGCATCTATTCTTTGCCTTTCTCTTGCCTTTATGGTCCAAGTTTCAACTCAATACATAGAGATAGAGATAATTAAGCCATTATATAGTATAGTCGTAAATAATAAATTAGTATCTACGCCTTATGTTTGGTGGTGCCCGGTGACGTAAATAGTTAAGCCCTCCTTATAACAAAACACGCCATCAAGTCGATCGATAATAGCCTTCGTTCAATTCGGCATTCACGTACGGAAACGGGAACTTAAAAGGACACTGGGTCACAGTTAAATTATATTTTTTTTAAAATGACTCATTTATAGCCATAGCATCGTGTTCCGGAAATTAATTACTTAAATTGCATCACCACTTAGATGACCTCCGTGGCGCAGTGGTATGCGCGGTGGATTAATAAGACGGAGGTCCTGGGTTCGATTCCTGGCGGAGCAGATTGAGATTTTTCTTAGTTTGTTTTGGTTGGCGGGACACTTTCGCCGTGGCTAGTTATCACCCTACCGACAAAGACGTACCGCCAAGCGATTTAGCGTTCCGGTACGATGTCGTGTAGAAACCGAAGAGGTGTGGATTTCATCCTACTCCTGACAAGTTAGCCCATCTTATTCCATTCCATCTTAAATTGCATCACCACTTACCATCAGGTGCGATGGCAGTCAAGGGCTAACTTGTATTGAATAAAAAAATAAGTTTAAAGACAAGATACCCGACCACATAGCCGTGGGAAATATTAGATAAGCAAATCGCAGAAAATCAATGCTGCTACTATTTTTATGTTACTAAATCGAAACCAGTTATGCAAGTTACATGAATGTATAAATAAAACGCAGTACTACCTTGCTTATGTATTTTTTACGTCTTCATAGAGGAAAAATTTTAACTGAGTTGAAACTGATTTATTTACTGAGATAAATATTTAGTGTTTTAAGACCAAATTGCAAATCTGCATCTTTAGTTACTCATCTGCTAATGTAAACTGTTCTTTAGCTAGCCTAATTTACTTTTATTGACCTCGTATTTCGCAATCATAGTTTTACGTTTTTTTATCTATACCAAGTTGGCCTTTGACTGCTGTCACTCCTGATGTTAAGTGATGGTGCAATCTAAGATGGAAGCGGGCTAACTTGTTAGGAGCAGGAGAAAATCCACACCCCATTCGATTTCTACACGACATCGTACGGGAATGTTAAATCGCTTGGCGGTACGTCTTTATCGGTAGGGTGGTAACTAGCCACGGCGAAAGCCTCCCACCAGCCAGACCAATACAAATTAAAAAAAATTCAAACTGCCCCGCCGGGAATCAAACCCGGGACCTCCGTCTTGTAAATCCACCGTGCTACGGAGGCCGTCAAAAATGTTAAAAGATTGCACTCGATTTTAAATCGAGCTCAATGAAACAAAATTGAAGAAAAAAACTATTTCTAACAAGCCTTAACTGCCCGCGAAAAACGTATTTGATTCTTAAAACGCACAACGCACGCCATTTTGGACAGATTTTCGTCAAACACAGCTAAGAAACACCGCCAGGAAACTGTCTTTAAAAAAACCGTATTGCAATAAGTACATTCGTTTGAGCGCTGAGATTCCACGGACACACCCACCCACAGGCAGACAGACAGCAACGTCAAACTTATAACAGCACGTCGCAACTTTTTGCGTGGGGGTTAAAAATATATGGACCTAAAGTCCATTTTTTCTTTTCAGACACAAGAATGATATTTCTCGTGATCATTTACGTGTCCGTAAAGAAAAATCAAACTAGGCTAGCGTAAACTCATAAGCGAGTCAGAGTATTAAGACAATTTCCTTTATCTTCCAGCTGCACCCGCGGCGACAACAACCATCAAAGCGGCGAATGCCTCAGACCCAACACACCTAACTCCACTAGCCACAGAAGCGCAGCAGGCTCCAATCAAAGAGCCAGCATCGACAGAAAAGGCCACTGCGCCTCCCACAAGCCCCACCACTCAGAAAGAGACAACCATTACACCGACGAAAGAAACAGCACCGAAAGACTCTCCCAAACCCACAGACGATAACAAAACCCAGAACAAAGAAGAGGAAAAGAAAGAGGCACCAAAACCCAAAGAAGGCGTTGCTCCCACCAGCGCTTCTGACGCTAAACCAGTCACAGAGAAAGCGACCACTGACAAAGCTGAAGAAGGAAAGGCCAAAGAAGGGACCAAGCCTGCAAAGGACGCTACAACTAAAACCCCTGAGGCGCCTAAAACTACTGAAGCCCCTAAATCTGATAAGGATGCGCATATTGTGCAGTCAGGAGGGTAAGTAAATTAACTTTTTTGTTTAAATAACTGGCTTTACAGCTCTGGGAGCTAGCTATATTTTTTTAACACAAATTCCTATAGATTCATGTTATATTACTTTATGGAAGGAATTGGTGCACTGGGTTTCATTCCCGTAATTGTAAAATGTTGATATTATAAGTATTTATGTATATTATATATTGATATAATGATCTAATAAATTATGATTAGGTATACCACAATTAAAAACGAACAAAATAATTTAGTTACCATAAATTATAAGTATATTGTATTATAATAAAATTATATTGATTGAGATTCAACGGAAAGTTGAATGAAACATATGACATACTTCGGATGTTTGTTCTTTTTGTGTATGTTTGTATAATTGCAATACTAATACAATCTTGCGTGGGTTCTGTAACCTAACATTAACCAAGAAGTCCAGGGTTCTACGCTCAGCATTTATAGTATAGTATTTCAAATTTTCTGAATTACCTCTTGTCGGTTTTTTATTATTATTACCACATATTCGCTGTTCACCCTTGGGGATTAGTTACAATGTTTAATTACTAATTTTCGAATTTTCAACGCCAGCAATGTCAATAGTAGTTTGACAGTAACAGCCGCTTCGCCATGCCTCGTCAGGTAAGCGCACCGGGCCTGACTCAGGCCTTTCAACATAACACCTCCATTCCCATAATCATACATAATAAGCCTTTGAACGACCTGTGTCATCTATTTTTTTCTCCTCTGACTGAGAACTCCTGCTTTTAATTTACAGGTGTTCTATTCTTTCGGTTTATATTATTTAGGTATTTATTTTACATTTACTTCGTTTTGTGTTGTTACATATAGCGTTATATATATATATTTTTTTAATTTGATTACTGATTGTTTCATTACTTTATTTTATGCCCCATTAATTTTGTCTAAATTTTTTAAATATAATTTGTGTTCATGAAAAGATTCAGAACTAGTATTCTTTGTGTGCCATAGATTGCATATGATCCCGAGACTTAGGTGCTAGCTATGGGCCTTATAACACTTGAGAGTATATCTGCATCATGAAATCATAACTGAGGAAATCTTCAGAGTAACTAAAATTACTGGAATAGCACATGGGTGGTGTACATATATTAAAGAAATAATTGGGGTTCCAAGGTGCCTTAATGGACCAATAACATCAAACAGATCACAGAAAGCAGCTTGTGGCTCAAGAACACAGCATTTGATTGCCAAGCCCATGTCTAACTGTAGATTTCATCAGTTAATAATGATTAATTTGTATTAATAAAATGCTTAAAGGAATATTACTTAATGACCTATATTGACTCGTCGCAAATATAAACCATACCCTCAATCGTCTTGAGCATAGTTACTAAGAAAAGATTTCTCGTCCCTCCCGGGATTGGGTTTGATATTAGTAACTGATTTTTTTTTTAAATAAATCTTTGCTCTTCACTTTAAAAGCTATCACGACATTTTTTTGTTAATTTTACATATTTCACTTTGCATGTCAATATTTTAATATTATGTATCATTTTACGACAATAATCCGCTGCATCTTCACATACCATTATGAAATAATAATATATTTAAAAAAGTTTATATTATTATGAAATAATAAGAAAAGCGGGCAAAAATTGGATCACAAAAGTCTACGAGTGAAGGCCTCCTTACTTAACTTATTTTATTGGAAATTTCTTTTACTGAAATTTGTTTCTTGCATGCACATCACATCTATGTATCATCATATACCAATAAAAACTATATTTTGTAAATTTTTATGGAAATAAAGAGCCTAATAATAATATTATCTTAATCAAATTGTCTTGAAAATTAACTATCTACACTGTACAATAAGGATTAATATGACATGCCCAATAATAATAAAGTTTCATATCACTTTTTTTACTTTTTACTTATTATTCTTTCAGATTTAGCGGCCCCAGCTTCATCGGAGGCATCATACTAACCCTCGGTCTCTTAGCAATCGGGTTCATGGGATTCAAGTACTACAAGAACCAAACCGAGAGAAACTATCACACTCTCTGAATCTTATCACTACACTCGTAATTATTACTTGTATAAGTGCACAGAGCTATGTATATTGTTTTAGTAATTTTTAATGCTAAGTAATAGCCTTTGTTTATTTTTTTGTTAGACGGGAGATATATTTTATGTTCATTTCGTGCACTATGCATGTAATTGTATATGTATTTAAAAAAAAACTGATTCAACAGGGTTCCTGTAGTATCGATTTTCTAAATGTACCTACATTTTTACGGTGAACGGTCACTTATTATAATTTTCGAATTTATAGCTTAAAATAATATATTTTATGACTCACATAATATTGTAGAATTTTAGTGATTAAGCTCTTTTAGTTATTGGCATTTATCGCAGCTATTTTTTCATTTAAATCTAAGTGGTCTTTGTATATATGTAACTCGGTGTTGCCCTCTAAATATTTTTGTCATATTAGCTTGACACTTTGCTAATAATAATATAGTGAATAATATTTAAAAAAAAACTATTTTCAGTAAAAGAAAGTTGTTTATCACCTGTTTTGAGATGTAAAGTTTAAACGTTTTCAAGTGCAATTTAGTGTAAGCATTTAAATTTTATTTTACGTACTGTGCCATGACTTGGTCCTAAACTTTTTATTACAGTAGTATCCCGTAGATTATGCGATGTGAGATTGGTAATTTATATCAATAAATGTAACCAATAACCCGTATCTAGCTACTAGTATGCTTCCTACTACGTAAGTAGCAATAATATCAAGCTGAGATTTGCAACTCTGTCCATTTTCAATAAGACTAACAAAATACTTATCCTATAAAATTTGTCATTTGACAGTTATTAGTAATTGACAAACCAAAGAACACATGTAGGGCTCCGACAAGTTGAACTAATAATCAGTAGCTGTATTGCATAAGTCGGGATATTACTGGGTCAATAATTTCATACCACGTATACACAGAAATATATCCACACCAAAAGTATTTAGTTTTTAAGCAAATTGAATATAACTTAAGTAAGGAAAACATTGTGATGATAAAAGTATAGGACTGGTGTTTTTCTTTTTTTTTAAATAATAATATTGGTTAGGCACAATCAAATCCCGAATCTCACTGTATATAATTTTGCTAGAACCAAAACTTCAGCGTCATTTTGATTTAACATAACGTATACAACGTGATAGGTAAACGGTATACCATTCCGAAAAGTACTGATACATTACGATCTTGTTAACATAATTCTGTGCATAAAATAATTATTTTAATTAGAAAAAACTTCTTCACTAACTTTTAAAAATGAATTGTTTTACCCTAACTAAGCAGTTAGGGTAAAACAATTCATTTTTTTATTTTTAATACATTTTAGGTAAGAACCTACAAACATAATTATGACTACGAGCCCCGGTAGATAACTTCGTGCAAGTCTAGCTAGATTGCCACCTCAAAGTTTTTAATATAATCTTGAAGACCTCGTTTCTGCCTAGGAAGCTCATTTTTTTGGCTTGTATTTTCTAACCCTAATACCTAGTTGGTGGATAGATTTACCCAACACGTTGTATAAGCCAAAGTGATTATTGTAGCAATTACACAGTAGAAAATAATTTGTTTAATTTTATTTATTGTAATTTTTTAAAAATGGGACGGATTTGAATTTTTATTTTATAATATTATTTTGATGCTTATGATTTTTAGTTAAGTAGCTCTTAGATGTACGTAATTAATGTTTATCTCTAATGTATCACTTTGGCTGTATCAAATCGAATCTCTCGAATCTCCTTCCACAGAATCTTAGTAAATGCTTGTGCCGAACCAATTATTTCTCATTTAGCATGACTTGATTTTTGTAAACTTTGTAAAGTTGATTCCATCCTGAAGTGCTCTTAATCAGATCTATTTACGATTATTCAAGTTACGTTACTCATGTCAGGCAATAGTTGTGTTAATAAAGTATATGTACCAAAAACTTCATTCTTTTTTTATTTATCCATCCGTATACTTCAACTTTAAGTATAGATTAGTAATTACGAACTTGATTTGTTGAGTTCAAGTCCGTTTAAACCCAAAAGACTGCATTGTCTGAACTTGACGTTGTGGTGGTGTGCAAAATAATTTTCAGCGATACCTTTTTTATATACTATAAGCCCTCGACTGCTATTACACCTGATGTGATGATGCAATCTAAGATGGAGGCGGGCTAACTTGTTTGGAGTAGGACGAAATCCACATCGCTTGGCGATACGTCTGTCGGTAGGGTGGTAACTAGCCACGGCGAAAGCCTCCCACCTGACAGACCAAGACAAATTAAGAAAAATCTGTTTGCCCCGCCGGGAATCAAACCCAGGACCTCCGTCTTATAAATCCACTGCGCCACGGAGGTCGTCAAAAGTACTAGAAAGAGTAGCTACTTGAAAGTTTGGCTCACCTAAGTTTTCGTCACAAAAATATTTTAATCGAAATATTAAAAAATCTTTGCAAGGTTGGGGTTTGAAATAAAAATAAATATGTTTGTATAGTTTTAATGATAATATGCATTTTATAAACATTTATTCCAGCCTTATCATGATTGTTATTCTCAAAACGTAAATACTAATACTGTTTTCTACAATTTCTAAAACAATATTTTAATAGTAAATACAAAAAAAAGTAAAAAATTTTAAACACTACAAACTACACATAAAAAATATAAAATATTCCGACGATTTGAGATCCTCCTTTTAAGAAGTCGGTTAATAATGCAGGCATTCTGAAGTCAGAAATTAATTGCTGACAATAATATCAGCTATTCGTTTGTCTGACCTATAAGAGTTGTTCACACTATTATTTTTTGTATTCATACATATAAAAACTTTGCAATTACACCTGGTGGTAAATAATCATGCAATCTAAAATTAATGCGGACTAACGAGAAGGATGAAATCCCTTTCGGTTTTTACATAATATCGTACCGGAACGCTTTATGGCTAGGCCGAACGACTTTGCCGCCAGGTAACTAGCCACAACCAAAGCTTTCAACCAGCCAGATTAAACCAAATATGGTCAAGCCGGAAGTCGAACCCAGGATCTACTTAACATTTCTAAAAGTAAACAATTGATATATCGATTTACTGACCCCAGGTCCGACACTACGATTAAGTTCGCCATATTTCAAATTCGCTAGTAACATTTCCCCTTCTTTTTGATCACAGTTCTGGTACTTCTCTATCAAAGATCTTGGAGTTTTATACATATTGGTTATTGTCAAGGCCATCTCCACTGAAACTCCTTTCAACTGCAATAGTAGCTTTATAAACATGTCTGTGACTGACAGCGGTCTGCTCTTCACTGACGATTTATTAAAATAGTTGAATGTCATTAGAATCTCTGCTTTTGGCTCCCCGCTGTGTCCTTTTAGTGTTTTATTCTGAAATGAATAAAATAGTAATTGTAATATAATCTCTTTTCCAACAAAAAAGAATCATCAAAATCGGTTTATTAACGACGAAGTTATCCGCGATAGGTAAAAAAAGAAAAAATATATGGTCGAATAGAGAAACTCCTTTTTTTGAAGTAGTTTAAAAATACTAATAGTGTTTTTTTTTTATCGACTACAAGTTAGCCCTTGACTGCTATCACACCAGAGTGCCGAGTGTGAGTTTCTTACCGAGCGACCGCGTAAAAACGTAACGCAAATTTATATGGAATTGTAGTGCCATCTAGTTATAGCGAGAGTAAACGCTTTTTTTGCTATATAATTTGACGTTATGAGTGAATACGTCTTTACTTGTATGAACAGAACATGGAATACATAAAATGACAGCCGAGTGGCGCAGTGGGTAGTGACCCTGCTTCTGTATAATATGTTAAGTGATGATGCAATAACAAAGCTACCTAGACTTTAGGGCTATATAGCAATGTGTGTATTGTCCTAAAATTTTTATTAGTTCACCCAGGACTTAAATGGATTTACCACACCCCTTTCGGTTTCTACACGTCTTAATCGGTAGGGTGGTAACTAATGCCATCCACCAGCCAGACCATGACAAATTAAGAAAAATCTCAGTCTTATAGGAAAAGAGATGGAGCGTAGACCCACCTCTCTGCTCCAATGCGGGTTGGCGGGCTTAGGATGATAATGTTTCATTTATTAACGATTGCTATCAGATGTGTGATGTTATGATGTGACATGTTGCCTGCCTAGAAGAGGTATACCACCACCAACTCTCCGACTTTTTCATTATTATTATTAAGGCTTGGAATGTACAATAACTACAATACATTAAATTATATTATATGTTTAATATTAGGTTACAACAAGGTATCCATGGGATAGAGAAGTATAAATAGATTACAATATAAATAGCATTACCTTATATTCATACATCAGCCTCAAAGTCATTGTAACCAGAAACCGCACTGAATGGGTCAACGACTCCGTAACGTGGACTTTAAACCCGTCTTGGACACTAGTGTTGGCCAGAGCTTGCATCAGCGACTGTATCGGCATGCCAACATGTTTATTACTATCATGATTTTCCACCAAATAAATAACATGGTTCAATCCACACTTCCTAAGCCTAAACTTCTGTTCATGGAACCTCCCATCTTTTATACTACTGCCAAAGTCGTCCATTCTTTTGCGTTCAACCACATACGGTAACACTAATTCCTGATAGTTATTTCTTTTACTCCGAGCCACCCAGGTGAAATCACCCACTTTTAAGCTCCTATACTCATGTTTCAGTTCTGGGTATTTGTTAAATAGTGAGACTGTTGGGTCATTCTTCTTTGTTACTCTGAAAATAAATATTAATTTATTGTTTAATGCTTTACCAGGTTCCTTAAAAATCTATACAGACATTATAAAGCTAAAGAGTTTGTTTTTTGAACATGCTAATTTGAACTACTGGTTGTGATTGAAAAATCATTTGTGTTGTCCATTTATCAAGGAAGGCTTTGACAATATGAAAGAAAGAATATAATATAATAAGATAGTTATAAAGAGTAACTTAGGCTATTTTTATTTTCGTAATATTATATATTTTATTTACACAGACAAAGTTGCTAGCATCCATCAATTTAAAATAAGAAAAATTTAACATATTTGACATACCCACTGGTTTCATTCTTATCTATAAGCAGAATAATATCAAAAGAGTCAGGCTCCAGTTCCATATAACTGCTGTCATCAACATGATTTTGTATTATATCAGAATTTATATTATCAAGTAACGCAGTTCTAGTATCACCTTCTTGAACGATACCATTTGTAGCTTCAATATTTGTATTTGCATCATTAATTATATTTATGCCTTTTACTTGACTATTTTGAGTGCTTTTATCATTCAGTACGCCATTAGTAATATGAGTTCCTGTGTTTGCTGCAGTAACTTTACTTATACAATCATTGCCATCATAGAGTAAGTCATTGGAATCAAGAGCTGTTTTCTTTTGAGCAACACGATGTTCTGCGACAAGAGAAAAACCTTCATCGGTTAAAGAAAACTGTATTATTTTAGTGTTGTTATTACTTACAACAATTATTTTCTTAGTAACTAAACCCTTTTTTATTAATTGAGTCATATTTTTCCATTCACTAATTATATCACTGTCAGAATATTTCTGAGCAGCTTCTGTTAACTCATATTTAGTCACTGCATTACTTTTACCTATATCTGCAAGAGCCATTAGCAAGGCGTAACTTCCAGACCTAACTGCAGGCATGTATTTTCTTTTATTACCATTTCTAATTCGACCGGTTTTTGGAACATTTGTGTCTACAGATGAGGTACTTGGTGTATTCTCAGGATCGGTACTTGTATTAGATTTTACATCATCCTCATTAGGTTTATTAGAATCTACATAGTTTTCATCATCAAGTCTGTCAGTTTCAACATTATTTTCTTCACCATTATAAGGATCTATATCATTTCCTGTATCAAGTCTATTCGATTCAACAACGTTTTCTTCACTAGATGTGGATGAGACTGAACATGTTTGTACTGCACACTGATTTTTAAACACCTCCAAACGTTTATCGAGAAATAAACATAATCGTTTGTCGAACCCATTTAAGACGGCGCACTCGGCACCTGATTCCAAAGATAAGGGGTATTTCGTGATGGAATCAAGAGCTACCTTCAACATGGGTTCGAGCTTACTTTTCTTTTCTTTTGCTTCCTCATATAATTCTTCTAACCAATCGTGAAAAAGAGGATTGGGTCGGGTTCGCTTGAAAGTTATTCTTTTGCCGTTCGCGACACTCATTTCGCAATGTACAATTATAGAATATTGATAACAACTACACATTAGTATAATAATTGAAACATGATTAAAAATTAAAATTTAAAATAAATAAAACATGCAGTAGAAATAAATTTGAAAAATACGCTATTTTCTATTTATTATATCTGTTTATTTACATCACGTTATCCACAAAAATATGAAATCGAATAATATAATCTGTACTGTAGTAGGTATTGATTATTAGAATCGATTTCTTAGTCAACAAGAACAAATATCGTATACATTTAATCGTGCCGGTTTTTATGAAACGCCTATAGACTCCCTGTAGCATTTCGATAGAATACTTTCTCTAAGGTTATCCCTATTAAATTGGCAATGAGACAAAGAAAAGAAAACTAAGTTTCTGGTAATATACTAATCTCTCTGTAAATTTTGTGTAGGTACTTATGCACGGCTCTCTTCTTCTATCACTCTTCTACATCTCAAACTCAAACAAATGTTCATTATATTATTCCTTCATATCTCGTCTATAGAATATGAGGTCTATGGCTAAAACGAAGTATGTGACAGAATTATTATATTACCTGTGAAAATATTTTTTTTTGTTTTATGAACTGTGTTGTGGCTGTGTTGTTGAAAATAATTAAAAATAATATTGATATATTTCATACTTTACGATGATTTCTATTTAACCAAGTGAACAGTGAAAAAAAATCCCTCAAAATGTCGCTCGAAATCCCGTTGATGAGCACCGATGAGGTAATTTACTTTGCCAAAAATTTATGAAGTGAACGGCGCGATTTTTGTTTCGTCTCAAATGTCAATCTTGTAATAAATTTTCTTGTAATATAAACAGGTGATAGAACTTGATCCTGAACAGCTACCGTCGGGGGATGAAGTGCTTAGTATATTACAACAGGAACGCTCTCAACTCAACGTTTGGATCAATGTCGCCGTAAGTAGCTGATAACCTACAAACAATCGCTAATTTTCTATATTCTCATAATTCCGTTCATACATTTCACCATAATTAACAATAACCAGTCTCTCTTTACTTCCTATTAAAATACTAGCGGACACCCGCGACTAAGTCCGCATGAAAATTGGCGTACATTTGTTCTCATTTTAGCTCGCATATTATAAACAAAAGAAGATTGATGACTTCCTCAAAATATTGGAGGCCTCCCGGGTGGATGCCAACATAGACTATCGGGACTTTGAACGGGATCAAATGCGAGCCCTCGACATGCTAGCCGCATACTATGTGCAAGAGGCTAACAAGGAGAAGCTGAAGGATAAGAAGAAAGAACTGTTCACAAAGGCTACACTGCTTTATACTATGGCTGATAAGATTATCATGTATGATCAGGTAAATAATATTTGTATATCAATGTCAGGTAAATAATGTTATAATTTGTGATAAAGTTTTTTTTTTTTTTTTATCGACTACAAGTTGGCCCTTGACTGCTATCACACCTGATGTTAAATGATGATGCAGTCTAAGATGGAAGCGGGCTAACTTGTTAGGAGTAGGATGAAATCCTCACCCCTTTCGGTTTCTACACGACATCGTACCGGAACGCTAAATCGCTTGGCGATACATCTTTGTCGGTAGGGTGGTAACTAGTCACGGCGAAAGCCTCCCACCAGCCAGACCAAGACAAATTAAGAAAAATCTCAATCTGCCCCGCCGGGAATCGAACCCAGGACCTCCGCCTTATAAATTCACCGCGTATACCAATGCGCCATGGAGGTCGTCAAAAAGTTCTGCTAGTTTGAAATGCTAAAGCTAATTTCTACAGCCAAGTAGAAGGGCTGTGTTCCAGTTAGAAGAATGGTTCTCAGACTCAAATAAGAAAAGTCTAGGGTTTTATTGTCAGTCATTGGACTATTTTTATATGCAATCCTATAATAAGCTTATTGCAAGAGGAATACTGGTAATAGTAAATTCTATTATGTAAATTAATTTTATCTTGATTATTATTTTCTTCCCTAAGAAATCCTATAAAATTTATTAGTAGTATTTACCAATTTATAAGCAAAACTTTGATGCTTTATTTTAATCGCAAAGTTATGATAACAAGAATAAAAAAAATGTATGTTTTAAGAACCATCTACTTGGACGTGCATACTTCTGCCTTCTGGAGGGCGACAAGATGGGTCAGGCTGACACACAGTTCAACTTTGTGCTCAACCAATCACCCAACAATGTCCCCTCTCTGCTCGGCAAAGCTTGTATAGCATTCAACCGCAAGGACTATAGGGGAGCCCTGGCATTCTATAAAAAGGCTTTGAGAACTAATCCAAATAGTCCAGCGGCACTGCGTCTTGGTATGGGACATTGTTTTATGAAATTGAATAACCAGGACAAAGCCAGGTAAATATTTTACTTGCTAATTTCTAAACCCTAATGTTTATTTTTACTCATAAATAATAATATTTATAATAACCTAGGAATCAATAAAGTAATTATTATTAAAATTTATGGTAAAAGTAATTTTCAAAAGTAGAAATTTTAATGTAATAATTACTTATTGATAGTTAAAATTCATTTTGATAATTAAAGATTTTATAACAATGGCTATTATTTATTGATTTCTGCCATATTTGAATTATTTTTCATGAATCAAAAACTTTTTGTAAAAAAGACTCATGAATTTGGACATGACAATTTCTGATAGTGAATGTTTTTTCTAGAATGGCATTTGAACGAGCCCTACAGTTGGACCCACAGTGTGTTGGTGCACTGGTGGGACTGTCCATTCTTAAGTTGAACCTGCAAGAGAGTGAATCCAACAAGATTGCTGTAATCATGTTGTCCAAGGCCTATGCTATTGATCCAAAGAATCCTATGGTTTTAAACCATTTGGCCAATCATTTTTTCTTCAAAAAGGTTAGGTATTCATTTACTTATCAAACACAATTTTGGTTTAAACTTTACTGAACTAATTTGTACCTGAGTTTGTTAGTAGGTACAGCTTACCACTCCACTCAGTACTGGTAGATAGATAGATATATAAAATCTTTATTGCACACATTTAAAGAATAACGAACAGAATAAAATAAAAAACAATGATTAAATATGTACAAGGACAGTCTTATCGCTGACAGCGATCTCCTCCAGACAACTCGCACAGTTGGAATAAAATGAGGGAAAGCGGATAGTGCAACACAATAATAAATAGACTACATACACTTACATACTAATAATACATAAATAGTAATAAGACAAAATATATAGAAAATGTATATATACAGATATATAAACCTACATAAAATAATACATATTCATAATGGAGATAAATAGTATTCTCTGAGTGGTACTGAGTGGAGTGGTATTGCAAACCTGTAGTTTAGACAGCACATCTAATCTCCTATACTGGTTACAATCATTAACGTCACTGAAGTGATTCTTATTTAGCATTAAAGATTTTATCTATACACTAAGGCCTGAATCTGAATATCGGAGAGTGCAGGTGCTAATGCAGATGCATGTAGTTTTAAGTATATGTAGATGTGTGTGAGATCACTAAACACAAGCAGCTTCTATTTACATCTGAACTACACACACGCGCCCGCCATTGCGCTGCACTCAGAGATACCTAGAGCCTAACGGGGCCTTTTATTTTTTGTATTAGGATTACAGCAAAGTGCGACACCTCGCTTTGCACGCGTTCCATAACACGGAGAACGAGGCGATGCGCGCTGAGAGCTGCCACCACCTGGCGCGCGCCTTCCACGCGCAGGGCGACTGCGTGCAGGCCTTCCAGTACTACTACCAGGCCACGCAGTTCGCGCCGCCCAACTTCGTGCTGCCGCACTACGGGCTCGGACAGATGTACATCTACAGGGGCGACACAGAGAATGTAAGTTGTCATACAAAAGTATGCACTAAACACAATAAAAAGAAAACATATTGTAATAAAATAAAATTCTGATTACCTGTTATTATCATTATTGTTGTAGGCAGCACAATGCTTTGAGAAAGTGCTAAAGGCTCAGCCCGGGAACTACGAAACAATGAAGATTCTTGGCTCACTGTACGCCAACTCGCCGTCACAGTTACAGCGCGACATAGCGAGACAGCATTTGAAGAAGGTCACTGAGCAGTTCCCTGAAGATGTGGAGGCTTGGATTGAGTTGGCTCAAATATTGGAACAAAATGACTTGCAAGTGTGTATGAGAACGAAGTATTGTCTACTTAGTGAATATACTTTCCTTATATTATTATTATAACTCTATTACGAGTTTGCTTGTACGAATTTCAACATTAATAAATTGATTCAGAGACCAATTCTAATAGGTAAAAAAGGAACACATTCCGTTGGCAAAGATATCTAAAAAATTTTTGCGAAATTGCTTGAAAAAGGTGTCCAATCTTTAGATTGGACCCAAAAAGTTAATTGTTAATGCCAAAAAAATAAAATGATATTCACAGGGCTCACTAAACGCGTATACGACTGCGATGAAAATCCTGAAAGAAAACGTGAACGCGGATATCCCGGCCGAGATTCTAAACAACGTAGCTGCACTGCACTACCGCCTGGGGAACCTGCCCGAGGCCAAGAAATATCTCGAAGAGGCTCTAGAGAGGTACGCGAGAGATTTTTGTGATAGAACTTGTTTAGGGAAGCACCATATTAATTGTACTGCAATCGAATGTTTTGGTCCTGAAAGGTCCTAATTTCACCGGCAACCATTGCTGGTGTAGTTACAGTTAAATAAGCCTTAATAGATTAATCTCATATTGACAAATGCAGGGTGCCATTTTTAAATACATTTTAAGCATTTCCTTTCCAAATTGATGTGTGTGCAATCTACCAATCAATCAATTATTTATTTGCTGATACAGTGTAAGTATAAGTACATACAAAAAGGTGTCAAAATATATTCATAATAAAGTCTATGTCCAACTTACATGTTCTATGAGTCATATTAATTACCAATAAACGTGTCAAATCGCCCGCTCCGCTCGCATTTAAGACAAACTCATGCCTGCTCCCTCAGGCAGCAGGCGTGGGTGTGATGTCCGGGTGTCACTCGAGTTCCGACTCAATCTTGTCAGTGTTCGTTTCGTGTACCACAGATTCTGCGTGCGGCGGTCGTCTATCGTTCAAATTGTTGTCTAGCTGTAATCGAGTCGACGCCGGTTGAACGGCGAGGCGGCGAGATCCCTTTCTAGTTGATATGTTTGCTGACTCTTATACGCGTTAGACATGGACTATGCGAGCTGTCGCTTAATCCATAAAGGCCGTAGTCGAGTCGAGTCCTAAATTGGCGCGCTTGATCTTTATACGTGCGTGGTGTTGTGTTAATCAGAGAGAAGGTGGACGCGGAGACGCTGGACGCGCAGTACTACAACTCGATCGCTGTGACCAGCATGTACAACCTGGCGCGGCTAAGCGAGGCGCTGTGCGTCTACAACAAGGCGGAGAAGCTCTACAAGGACATCCTCAAGGAGCACCCCAACTATGTCGACTGCTATCTGAGGTCTGTAACACCACTCGTCCAGTGCCGAATGTACGAAGTAGAATACATCACAAAGATCACAATAATATTTTTTTTTCTCCTTCTCAGTATAATGGCGATAATATGCAAATAATCCATTATTCCATGAATGCCAATGCTGTACTACTAATTGCTTTTGAAGCACTTATGTCGATTCATCTAATATATAAAATTCCCCTGCCAAAATGTTAGTTACCGTACTCCTCCGAAACGATTTTTACCAAATTTTGTATGCGTATTCAGCAGGTCTGAGAATCGGCTATTATCTAATTAACATCTAAATTTTTTTTAAATTTTTAATGCAAAACAACCAGTGCCAGTAAGTGCTGTCAACTTATCTATCAATATTCAAATCCAAACCGTCTTCCAAAAATATATTGAGTTAAAAAATATGAAGACACTGTGAACTTGCTTTTTCAAAATCCTTAATCGTCATCAGGTTGGGCTGCATGGCGCGCGACAAGGGTCAAATCTACGAGGCGTCTGATTGGTTCAAGGAGGCCCTGAAGGTGAACACGGAGCACCCTGACACGTGGTCGCTGCTGGGCAATCTGCATCTGGCGCAGCAGGAGTGGGGGCCCGGACAGAAGAAGTTCGAGAGGATCCTGCAGAACACCTCCAATTCCAACGACGCGTATTCGCTTATAGCTTTGGGTAAGCGGCACGGCAATTGTACAATTTTCAAGTATCTTGGCATATGCCAGAGCAATGATGCATCTGGCGCAGCAGGAGTTGACAGAAGAAACCCAACAGATGAAGTTCGAGAGAATCCTGCAGTACTAGTCCTTTTCCAAGGACGCATATTCGCTCATCACTTTGGGCAAGCATTTATTACAATTTCAAAACTGTCTTGAGGAAGGCCAGCGCATAACTAATTTTAGGTTAGGACAGAGCAATACTAATGACATCAAATATGTAATACTGTTCGCGTACAATTCTGACATCATTTCCGTTGGATCATTTGTCTATTGCAGTCACAGAAACATATTTTATACCTCAGGTAACGTGTGGCTGCAGACCCTACACCAGCCATGTCGCGAAAAAGACCGCGAGAAGCGGCACCAGGAGCGCGCGTTGGCGATGTACAAGCAGGTGCTGAAGAACGACCCCAAGAACATCTGGGCGGCCAACGGCATCGGCTGCGTGCTGGCGCATAAGGTAACGTGTGGCTGCAGACCCTGCATCAGCCCTGTCGCGAGAAGCGGCACCAGAAGCGCGCGCTGGCGATGTACAAGCAGGTGCTGAAGAACGACCCCAAGAACATCTGGGCGGCCAACGGCATCGGCTGCGTGCTGGCGCATAAGGTAACGTGTGGCTGCAGACCCTGCATCAGCCCTGTCGCGAGAAGCGGCACCAGAAGCACGCGTTGGCGATGTACAAGCTGGTGCTGAAGAACCTCCCCACGAACATCTGGGCGGCCAACGGCATCGGCTGCGTGCTGGCGCATAAGGTAACGTGTGGCTGCAGACCCTGCATCAGCCCTGTCGCGAGAAGCGGCACCAGAAGCGCGCGTTGGCGATGTACAAGCTGGTGCTGAAGAACCTCCCCACGAACATCTGGGCGGCCAACGGCTGCGTGCTCTCACATAAAGTAACTCGATTTCCCGAATTAACTGAATTTTCTCACCTTAACGATTCATCATTAGCTTATTACCATGCATAATATTCCCCAGAATATAACCTAAAGTCCTGCTGAAAGTTGCAAAGCGCTGCACCTCCTCAGGATATCGAACTCCAGCGTAAATCGCTTTGACTCAGCCTGCATTATTTTGATTGGAGCAGGATGTTCTTGCCACTATTTACCACCATTGTACTTCATGTTGGTGAAATCAACCTCAATGGCTCAGCAATACTTAAACAAAAGGTTCCCGCCATTGCCATTGCATTCTTGTCAGACGGAATTGAAAGATATACGCCGTCTTAGTTTGCCAATAACTGATCATCAGGAGTGCTAAGAGTTGCCAACATACAGCTATTTTCAATAATCTTTTAAATCCACAATCATTTATTTCAGGCTCAGTTTACCAACACCTTTGAAATGTCATGTTAAACTATTTCTGTCTGTAATAGCCTGATTAAGTTAAGCTTCTGATGTAGATGTGTACCCTCGCATAAATTGCCACGATAATTATAATTTAAATTATTGTCACCAATTGCATTGACTTTCTAAAACAGAAATACATGGGCAAAACGTTATAGGCGTTACAAAGAGCGCAATGACCGATACCATCAGAATCGGATATTTCAATGTGACCAACGGACAGTGTATAGGAACTGGGAGCGATCTATTGTTTGTGACTGATCGTGAACCTATGTCAGATTTATTATTATGTCAGTTTATGCATAACAACTTTTGTCACGTTCTTATTATACGAATCCGGAAGTACCACAGATCCCAAAATTTACCTACCTAATATGGATAATAGGACTACATGCTTACCTACCATCTATAAGCTCCTTACACCCATTCTGACATCAAACTAACAATGCATATTAATGCAAATAATATTTTGGCCCAACTCAAAACGCATATTAATGCAAATAATATTTTGGCCCAACTCAGAATGGATGTAAGGGCCGGTCTCATTGAACAAAGGAACTTCTCATTGATACTGCTATTAGTCATTTGTTACTGTGAAACAGAAAAAAATCTGAAACTGTCATCCTCAAATCACTTTCGAAGGAGAGACCTATTAATAAATTGGAATGTCAGAGGCACTTGGTATTGAGGCAGGAAATATGAAGCAGGTAGTGAAAGAACGCTTCTTTAGCCAACTGAAAAAAGTCGTAAATAGTATTTTCTCAGGTGGTAATAAGGTGCATGCGTTCAATGGCTGGGTCATGCCCATACACATATAGTCTTTTGGCATTCTAAAGTGAAATCAAAGTGAACTGGAATCTCTGTACTGTAAAGTTCGCAAACTACTGACGTCATACCGGATGTACCACTTACGTTCATTTGTAATGAGGTTGTATCTCCCACGCAAGTATCGTGGACGTGGATTCTCAAATGCCAAGAGCCTCCCTAATAGTGAGGTGTGCATTTTCAGGGGTTATTTCCTCAAAACAAACGTGATTATGTTGTTGATGATGGATGTTGTTACAGTGGAAAACGGTTTTACCCATCTATCGCTTAGCTAAAAGAACTGGCGTAAGCCTAAAGTAATTAATAACTCAGATGGTGTCGCGGTATGGAAGAGTAAGGAGTTGCATGGACGATTCTGCAAGGCTCTCACGGGGCCGGATGTAGATCAAATAACATCTATATTTTGGTTACAATTCGGTGACCTCTTTGAGGAAACCTAGGGTTTTTTCTATGCAATTATGGACGAAGTTATCAAAATAAGAAACACTTTGCTTGGCTATTGGATCATGGGTCGGACATAAAGTCGGTCACTTGCTCCTCCTGTTGCTTGGGCCCTCAAAGGCCCCGCTACTGGAAGAAGAAATTTTATTAGTGTTTTATGTTTTTGTATTTCATTGTTAAAATGAATTTATATAAAAATAAATAAGAGAAAAAAAAATTACACCAACATTAGGGACATTGTTATAATGGATGGGAGTCTCCTGAGAGGGAGAATCTTGAGAATGAGCTGGTGAACTTACCTAGTGCGATGTACGTGCAGGGGTGCATCATCGAGGCGCGCGACATCTTCGCACAGGTGCGCGAGGCCACGGCCGACTTCCCCGACGTGTGGATGAACATCGCGCACATCTACGTGGAGCAGAAGCAGTACATCAACGCCATACAGATGGTGAGAGTCTGTCTACGACGTGTTAGCATCGATGTACCGACGAGAGCCACTGCTCGCTTACTCACATGTACTATTTCCAGTACGAGAACTGCATCCGCAAGTTCCGCATGCAGCACGACGTGGAGTGGCTGACGTGGCTGGCGCGCGCGCAGACGTTCGCCGGACGAGCGCGCGCCGCACGCACCGCGCTGCTCAAGGCGCGCCGCGTGGCGCCGCACGACACCTTCCTGCTGTACAACACGGCGCTGGCGCTGCGCCGCCTCGCCGCGCACGTGCTCAAGGACGAGCGCTCCGAGCTCAAGGTCGTGCTGCGCGCCGTGCACGAGCTGCACGTCTCGCACAAGTGAGTAGCGCCACGCTGCGCCGCACGACACCTTCCTGCTGTACAACACGGCGCTGGCGCTGCGCCGCCTCGCCGCGCACGTGCTCAAGGACGAGCGCTCCGAGCTCAAGGTCGTGCTGCGCGCCGTGCACGAGCTGCACGTCTCGCACAAGTGAGTAACACCGCGCTGCGCCGCACGACACCTTCCTGCTGTACAACACGGCGCTGGCGCTGCGCCGCCTCGCCGCGCACGTGCTCAAGGACGAGCGCTCCGAGCTCAAGGTCGTGCTGCGCGCCGTGCACGAGCTGCACGTCTCGCACAAGTGAGTAACACCGCGCTGCTCAAGGCGCGCCGCGTGGCGCCGCACGACACCTTCCTGCTGTACAACACGGCGCTGGCGCTGCGCCGCCTCGCCGCGCACGTGCTCAAGGACGAGCGCTCCGAGCTCAAGGTCGTGCTGCGCGCCGTGCACGAGCTGCACGTCTCGCACAAGTGAGTAGCACCGCGCTGCCGACGCGGCACCCGACGCCGGTCTGCACGCCCTGTGTAACATGCGACACGTTGCAGGTACTTCACGCGGCTGTCGAGCGCGGAGGGCGGGGAGGCGGAGCGCGCGGAGGGCGGCGAGCGGCGCCCCGAGTCGTCCGCCTCCGCCGCGGCGCTGGAGGCGCGCACGTGCGCAGACCTGCTGTCGCAGGCGCAGTGGCACGTGGCGCGCGCGCGCCGCCAGCACCAGGAGGAGCTGGAGCTGCGCGACCGCCAGCGCGAGCAGCGCGAGGCGTTCCGCCGCCAGCAGGAGGACGAGCGCAAGCGGCGCGAGGAGCAGCAGGCCAAGAGCACGGTGGAGATGTCGCAGAAGCGCCAGGAGTACAAGGAGAAGACCAAGAACGCGCTGCTGTTCGCGGACATGCCGGCCGAGGGCAAGAGCAAGGGGCGCGGGCGGCGCCGCGACGAGTACGTGTCCGACTCGGGCAGCGAGCCCGACCGCCCGCGCGAGGAGGGGTACGTACCGCTACACACTACTACTGCGTCGCTGTGTGTCGCCTAGTTAACAGTAACCGCCTTGATCCCTAGCCGCGAGCCGAAGCAGCGCAAGCGCAAGCGCGAGGCGGGCGAGGGACGCAAGGGCGAAGGGCGCAAGGGCGGCCGCAGCAAGAAGCGCGACCGCGGCAGCAACAGCGACAGCGACCCGCCGCGCAAGAAGGGCCGCAAGAAGGTATGTGTGATGACAGCTCGTGCGTCTACCAGCGATATGCCACGGTGACATATCCTGACACTCACATAAGAGGTTCTGATCGCCTGCTTTTATGCGTGCTATGAAGTGCGCAGCGCACAGAACTCTGAACTGAACCCCGTTCAGTTAGCAAACCTAAACGGTTTGTTAACGGAACGGGGTATCTAAAGCTATACGTACGCATCATTTTTACAGGGAGAAAAAGGCATCGGTCGCCGCGAGAAAGCAAAGATGGCGGACGACAAGCTCAGTCAGAAACAGCGGGCGAAGATCGTCTCCAAGGAGACTATCTCGTCATCGGAGTCGGATTCGGACGCCGGCGGCCGCAAGTCGCGTAGCCGCAGCCGTAGCCGCAGCGGCAGCCGCAGCCGCAGCGGCAGCCGCAGTCCGCCGGCCAACAAGGGCCGCAAGAGAATTATGTCCGCTTCGGATAGTGACAAGTATGTACCAGCTCATCTCATACATTAGACAACTTAGAGTAAACAGTTACCATGGATTAATAGTGCTGTGAACGAATGAGATATAGATACATAAAACCCTTAAAGAGTGACAGAGCACGACGCTGGAGTTGGCTCGACTGGAACTCTGCCCAGTGAACCTTCTTATTGTAGCGAAATTCAGATTGCATTAGTCTGTGTTGGGCGATACGATTTTGAATCCATATTTACGCATAAATTTCTTGTTTTGTTTATAAAGTATGTGAAACTAGCCACTAGTACTTAAATTTTGCCCTGACTATAATGTGACTCTAAACTTAAAGGCCCTACAGTTTAACAAATCTTTTTAAAGTCAGAGAATTTTGGTATAGTCCATAATATTTTTTGAGGTTACGAGTGAATTTGTAAATGAGATCGTCATTCAATCATTCTCTGTTTTTAAGATTTCAAAACTAATATCTATTTTTGCAGATCTCGTTCCAAAAGTCGATCCAAATCGCGAAGTCGTTCTGGATCCGCCAAAAGTCGCTCCAGATCGAAGAGCCGATCTAGATCAAAGAGTGGATCACGATCCAAGAGCCGGTCTAGGTCTAGGAGCCGGTCCAAATCTAAATCCAAGAGTCGATCCAGGTCGAAGAGCCATTCAAGATCGAAGAGCAGATCCAGGTCGAAAAGCCGATCCAGGTCAAAAAGTCGGTCGAGGTCGAAAAGCCGTTCGAGATCTAAAAGCGGATCTAGATCGAAAAGTCGTTCACGATCTCGCTCAAGGTAAAAATTTGAATTTTAGCAATGATATTTTATGAAGAAATATTTTCGTTGAAATGACTTTTCAATTTGACCTATTGGCGTATTTAATATCAGCCCCCATCTGTTAATTGATCCTGGACTTGACTTGATCAATACGTTTGACAGCTCTAATTGACTTAATTTAAAATTAATCACTTAACATCAGGTGACTCGCATGCTCGTTTGCCCGCTTAAATAGCGATAAAAAAACGCGCACAAACTTTGTTCTTTATACTATTGGGTGCATCCCAGTAGTACCCCATTCCGTAGTTCTATAGAACTGTTGGGACATTTTCCGCGCTGTCAAATTATATCCCAATAGTTCTATACAGTACTGTAGTATAGTTTTTGCTCTTGACTTTACTTATAGCATATAAGTTATAAACTTTATATTGTTTTAGTTTATATTTCATGTTGTTAAAACCAAGTAGTAGTTTTGTCTAAAAAAATATTCTCTTATTTTAGGAGCTACAGGGGGACACACATTTTGAAAGTATCTTTCGCGCAAACTATACGTTTAAAATAAATTATATTAAAAACCTCAATACCATTTTAAAGACGTTTTGTGCAATTTCAGCAAAGCTGTATTCAATATAGTATGTTTATAGATACACTCAAATTTAACTGGACATTTATTATTGCAATCAAAAGAGATTCCATATTAAACTTATAAAAACTATAGATATTTTACATATAAAATATGTTACATATACAAACAAGATGTTGTGATCGACATTTCTATAATTTTGTACACTAAGCACTAATGTGGTGTATCAACAGTTCTATAGAACTAAAATTAGGGGTAATACTGGGATGCACCTATACTATTAGTAAATTTTTGTTTTCAGATCAAAAAGCCGTTCCCGATCAAAATCCAAAAGCGTATCCCGCTCTCGCTCTCGGTCAAAGAGCGGTTCCCGCTCCCGCTCGGGCTCCCGCTCGCACTCGGGCTCGCGCTCCCGGTCGGGCTCCAGGAACTCGCGCCCCGCCACCCCGGAGTCGAGGAAGTCTGTGTCGGCTAGCGAAGACGAGAACTAGTTACTATTGTATATATGTTCTACGTATTGTACAAGGCACAACTCACAGTGGCGCAGAGTCGAAGCGCCGCGACTCGTCATGTTATTTCATCAGTATCAGTGAGTTGAGTTTTATGCTGTGGTATCCCGTATCCACTAGGCAACATATTAGGAGGGAGGCTGGTTGTGTAATAGGCCGTTATAAAGATGATGAATTTGAATGAATTAATTTTTTCGTGCCGCAACTGCATCATCAGTTAACATCAGGTATGTAGCAGTCAAGGGCCAATTGACAACATTTGATGCTCATCGTTATTGTGGTCGTACACTGGGCGTCACGTATTAGGCGTCAATTGTTGGCGAGTGAAAAATAAGCAGCTGATTCTTCCGAAAATTGAATATCTGTGACAAAGTTTAGTCGCGCCTGCAGGTTAGATGCGCTCGAAGAGATATCTTGTGTAGAGAACATGACATACGGTCGCCAATAGCGTACAATCGAAAATATAGCTCTCTATTTTTGTGTTGGGGCTAAAGACAAAAGCTTATGGTTACTGATTTAGTAACTGGACGACGGTATGTTATCTTATTCTCTCATATATTATATTTACAGTAGCTTTTGCCCGTGGAATTAAAAACTTTCATGAAACTTTCATCCCCTATTCCTATTTTACTCTTTTAAAGGTATTTTTTTTACAAACTTTGAATGTATAAATAATACCCTTAAGAGAAAACGTATTTATCAGGCATATTTCATTGCGTGATAAATACGTTTTAAGTTTCTAGCTTTAATAAAAATTTTTAACAAAAAAATGGAACCGACTCAAAACGTACTTAAAAGTAAAAAATAACTGTCATTTAGTTGCTTCAATTTACTTAAGCATATCTATGAAGTCGGTGCCAGCCAAGTTTAAGGAACGTTTATTTTACGTAGTAAAGTAGAAACCTTGGCTGGCACCGACTCCTAGATATGCTTAAGTAAATGAAAGCAACTAAATGACATAGTAAATAAATAAATATTATAGGACAATTACACACATCGCTATATAGCCCCAAAGTAAGCGTACTCGTAAGTAGCTTGTGTTATGGGTACTATGATAACTGATGAATATTTTTATATATATTATACATAAATACTTATAATATATAGATAAACACCCAGACACTGGAAAACATCCATGCTCATCACACAAATATTTTCCAGATGTGGGAATCGAACCCACGGCCTAGGACGCAGAAGCAGGGTCACTACCCACTGCGCCACTCGACCGTCTTATTATAGTTATTTTTTATATATTATAGTTATTTTTTACTTTTTAGTGCGTTTTCAGTCGGTTCTATTTTTTGTTAAAAATTTTTATTTCTTACTTTTAGTGATTTATCACCACGCAACGTACTCGTACTATACTGTCATAGTATATTATACGGCACTAGTAGCCAAAAAGCTACCGATACCGAGACAAAAACCGAAATCGCTGTAAGCGTGCCTCCAAAATTTGAAGAGTTCCTTCAATTTTCCCAGGATATCATCATCAGATCGTAACATGATGACAATGGGACCACCTTGGAAGTGTGCCCATTTCAACAAAAAAGAATTATCAAAATCGGACAACTCTGTAAAAAGTTATGCGTGGTCATACATAAAAAAATATATATACGTGTCGGCTTTTTTACGTTGTTTACGTTTTTCGTCGGCTAAAAAAGACGATACTTTCACACAACATTTCATCCAACTTTTAACCTCTTTTTCGCAATTAAATTAGCCCATGTCCTTTTTCAGTCTCTAGACTATTTGTGTACCAAATTTCATTTAAATCGATTCTGTAGTTTTAAGCAAGCAAAGCAAAGCAAAGCAAGACAAACAGACAGTTACTTTCGCACTTACGAGTATAATATTAGTTAGGATCTGCTTCACCGCTTGCGTTGCATTTGAGTGTTCAGGCAACTGGTGGTCAGGGCTCCAGAGTCAGGAACTTCCTCAAAAAACGCGCCGTCTCAAGAATCACCAGCTTCTGTATCCGACCCTTAACCCAACAACCAAGTAAAGGCTTCTTAAGATGTTGGTTGAAGCTTTTCAATATAAGTCCTTTGTCTGAAACGACTATAGGAACAATAATAGTCGACTCAACATTTAACATGGCGGTAATCTCATTAGCAAGCAGTGCCGTAACTAGGGCAATGTCATTGTACTGAGGGCGGCCACCGAGGGGGTTTTAGTGTATAAATTTCCACATAACCCGTCTTCTCTCCCTAGAAGGCAGGTATCTCCGAAGAGATTTCCCCTCCGATACCAAAAAAAAGGCAGTGCCGGCGGTGCCCGGGCAAAAGGCGCAGACCCTGGAGGAGCGCAGAAATGACCAGACCATAGACAAACAATACCTTATTTAGTCAGTTACAAGTCGGCTATATCATTTTCGGCTTTCACGTTATTATGGTCATGTAGAACAGTAATAATATATGTCATTTTCTCTACACAAGATATCTCTTCGAGCGCATCTTAGCCTACTAGTAATATGGCGGCTCGAACACTTATGATTTGTATTACAATTAGTTTAAACTTACCTTTGCGGTATCTAAGTTTGTTTAGTGTTTTCTTGCATATTTTCTTTTAACCGACTCCGAAAAAGATATTTTCAATTCATTGGAATCTATTTTACTTTTATGTAGTTCAAGTTTATCTATTCGTAAAATATTTGTACTAAACTGTTGAGAAAATCTTAAATTAAACCCTCTTAAGCATACGTTATGTATATCTGGGAAAGCAAGAAATGGGATTTGCAATAAAGGGCGTTGACCCCTAAAATATATATACATAGGTAAGCAGTGCACAATGTTTTAACTACGGTAGGCATTGTAGGTTCAATCTACATGAAACTAAAAATTCCTCTCCAATCATCATCATTATCAGCCGGTGGACGTCCACTGCTGGACATAAGACTTCCAAACACAACATTCCTGAGCTGCTTGTGGCCAGCGGCTCCCTGCAACATTTTTGATGACGTAAGTCCACCTAGTGTCGACCAGGGTCAACCACCTAGGGTCGACCAACATAGCGCTTTCCGGTACGGGGTCGCCCTTCTAGCACCTTAGGCCCCCAACGTCCATCAGCTGTTGGAACTACGTGCCCCGCCCGTTGCCACTTCAGTTCTGCGACTCGCTGAGCTCGGTTACTTTGTTCTGCAGATCTCATTTCTGATTCGATCACGCAGAGCTACTCCGAGCATTGCTCTTTCCAACGTTCGCTGAGTGACTCTGAGCCTTCTTACGAAGCCCACTAATACTGGTTCGCAATGTATCTTTAGGGTAGGCAGTGCGTTTTTTTCATTTGTTAGAGATAGGCAGTAGTTTGTCCACTCCTTTACTCTCTTAGCGACTTTCGGGGGTTCAACGCCCTATATTGCCAATCTATATGGTTCCGAGTACAATTTTCTTACAAAATACAATTTGGCCACTTTAAATACTTCAGACGGTACGATGACGACTTACTCTTGAGTGAAATGCTAATATTTTACGAGTACGTAAGCCAGCTTTGAGTTGAAATTAGCAAAATGTAACTTTTCATCTAATTTATATATATGACCAATTTTTAATCTTAAATCTATTGTCTATCAATTATCTTCCGTTTTACTCTTCACTGTATCATATACTATTGTGAAATATTATATCAAATATAATTAGTTATTCTTTAATTTGTAAGATAATAAAGGTATTACAAGCAAAATACTGTGTTATTGAATATTTATATCCACATTAGCAATTCTACTAGTATTATGAAGGCGAAAGTTTGTGACAATATACATCCTCTATGTAAGTTTGTTGCCCTCTCAAGCAGACATTACTGAATAGATTTTGATGAAACTTACCTATAATACAGCGTATACATCAGAATAACACATAAGCTACTTTTTATCCCGAGATTTTTACGGGAGCAGAAACTACACGGGTAAAACCGCGGGCATCCTTTAGTAGTAAATATAAACTACATACATCTCTGAACAAAAAAGTCCTCACTAAATGAGCGCCAAAATTAGGTTTTGGGTGGACTTTGTAAGTAGTTCAACCCTTACGGGTCCTAAGGTTGAATTTGAGGTTTTATTGGAAACAGCTTTAATATTGAATTAGGATAAGCTCAAAGACTCGAGTCCTTTTGATAACTAATGTTTACCGAATATGTTTAAATAGGACATAAATGAAACTCACGTGATTAAAAACATTGTATATTTCCAGAGCCTAGACAGTAAGAGACATACAGCATTATACAACTCCGTAACATGAACACCAAGTAGTATTTCAAGTGAAAAACGAATAAATATACAATCAAATCCGTTTATCATCAATTCACATCAGACATTACCACAGTTTAGTGAATGTACAGTTCGCAATTTTTCTTTAATTTATATTATTTTAAACTGCAAATATATTTATTCTAAATAAATTTCGTATCTACGTTAAGAAAGGATAGCCAAAATTTGCCCCAGGCTGTCCAAATGTATGCTCACATTTTAGCTTAGTATTTTATTTAAATACACAATGAATTTTAAACAACTACCCATGTTTCATAGCAATCGCTGAAAATATATCAAAAAATTAAGAGTTTCAATTGATTTTTGTATTCTGAATCACGTGACCGTCGTCAAAGTATGAAAAATCAACTTTTTTCAACCTTTATAACTTTTATCAGCGACTGCATAGTTACATGTTACTTTGTTATTATGTAAATAGAAGATCTGTACTATTTAACGTTATAGATATCATCTCTGGACATCTCTGGGGCAGACTTCTATACAATTTTTGGCTATGTCCTTTGGTATTTTGATTGAACTGTGTACCTACACTAAGGGTTTCGTGCCGACTGTAGTTCCACATGTGAAATCTCAATCGTATATCAATTAGCATGTACTTAAACGTTAAGTTATAAGTATTTTCTGTAAGCAACCGCAATATAACACATTAACACAGCACAGATGTTGTATTACGCGTACAACACACAAGCGTCGACACAACCATACGGTTTTGGAAGATCAAAATATTATACACTTTACATACCTACCTATACTAAAGCCAAACTAGATGGAGAATGCTTATCAATAAATAAATTAAAAATGAAGGTAGAAATCACTAGTCATTTTACTCCTCATTTTTTTAATTAACTTGTTAATGACGAATTCATGACAATAAATTAGATAACTAAGCTTAAAACTAATTAATATATTCAATATCTTTTAAATAAGATTTTATAAAAAAATTAAATATAATTTTAAATTTATTAGGCATAAAATGTGTTGCAATTTCTATCGTCATTTTAAATTTGTTTGTTGATAAGCGTTCTCCATCGTGTTTGGCTTCAGTATACTTACATTTACATGTAGATATTTACTTTTTTCAACGTCTTATAATTCGATATGACTCATGCGGCGTTACCTCGCTTTAAGGCGTTCCATGTAAGGTTTCCAGCACAGGGAAAAGGCAAATGTAGTATTAAATATAATTATAATATATTAATTTTAAATTAAAAATTAATATATTTATTAAATCAAAATCAATTAATTTAAAATATAAATTTATAAAATCAAAATCAATTATTTTATTAATTTAAATTAATATTTATAAAAATATACTTAAATTAAAAATTTTAATAACCAATTAAATGCTACAATTCCATCCGTGGGGTCTTAGCACTTAATATCGTCAGTAAACCGACTTTCAACAACCAATTTTTTTCTTTTTATACACAATCTTGTTCAATTAACACAGGTCACAGTATAGTGTACAGTTGGGAATAGGCCGCACAACGCATGTTAACTGTTATACAATATTATTTAATAAAGACCTCATATCTCGCAGTAGATGTTGCCAGATATGCGCCGACTCTAATTGTACATGAAGACTTCATGAAAAAACTATATTACTTACTAAAATTCGTCTTTATTGCAAAGTGAGCTATGTCAATAAAAGTATTATAAAAAATCGTTACTGCTGCTTCATAATACTGTCCGCAATTCACAAAACATTATGACATAAACGATTTTGATTTTTGACTTACTTAAAATAACTTTGTTATTATTATTCTTAAAATATTTTAAATATATATTAACATCGCATTAAATACGTAAATTAGCATTTGCAAGTTTATCAAGTAAACATCTGAATCTTTTTCAAAACATTATTCTATAATCAACATTTTAAACAGGGACTTTAGTTTAACCAAGACGTTATTTAATTTAAAATTTTAAAAAAGTCTTAAAAAATAACCAACAACATTACAAATACTGAGATCATGTACATTTATTGTTTAAAAAATAAAGTCATCATAACACTGAGTCGGAAAGTTTTCTGTTTCAAAAGATTTAATAAAGTACGTATTAAATATACAAAAAATTAACAATACAAAAAATGGTATTAAAATAATATTATTTTAATAACATTTTTTATAAATTTATTTTTATTTATAAATATATTCGATAATTAAAAAGCACGCGAGATGTAAAATATTAAAAAAAACGATTTTTTTTTCTTACAAATTAAAAATTATTAATGAAAAATACGTAATGTCGACCGGAATTTTTGCTAGCTTGTGAGATGAAAATTTTCGTGTTGCGTATGGCTGCAACTTTATTCAACAATGCATGTAATGAAATGCCAAGCTTGATCTACGTAAAATTTGTTTGCATTCAATCTCAGCATTGCATACATTTGAGAAACAACAATTCGAAATAAAAAATAAATATCATAGGTATTTGTTATAGAATACAAATTCATATAAATAAATCACAGATTATTTACCAAATTTAATACATATTTTGAGCAAGCATAATATAACATCAAAGTTAAAATATAAAGAAAAAAAAATTTAACAAAAAATAGAACCGATTTAAAACGCACTAAAAAGTAAAAAATAACTGTGTCATTTAGTTGCTTTAATTTACTTAAGCATATCTATGAAGTCGGTGCCAGCCAAGTTTAAGGAACATTTATTTTACGTAGTAAAACAGTTTGTGGGTTCTAGGTAACGTTCTTAAAGTAGATACCTTGGCTGGCACCGACTCAGTTATTTTTTACTTTTTAGTGCGTTTTTTAGTCGGTTCTATATTTAGTTAAAAATTTTTATTTCTTACTTTTTGTTGATGGTGATTTATCGCCACGAAACGTACTCGTACTATACTGTCATAGTATATTATACGGCACTAGTAGCCAAAAAGCTACCGATACCGAGACAAAAACCGAAATCGCTGTAAGCGTGCCTCCAAAATTTGAAGAGTTATATAGGATATCATCATTTGATCCTAACATGATGTCAATGGGACCACCTTGGAAGTGTGCCCTTTCTAATAAAAAAAGAATTATCAAAATCGGACAACGAGTCGAGCAACGAGTTATGCGGTCATACATAAATATATATATATATGTGTCGAATTGAGAATCTCCGTTTTTTTCGTCGGTTAAAAAAGACTAGCTTTTTGAAATACGTGTTGCATAATATTATATTGTCATAATGAAATACGAGATCGTTTGCAAACCGCGCTAAATAAAATAGATTTTTTTGGTGTTATAAGAAGCTTGAATACCACGCGGGCGAAGTCGCGCACTGCTCCTAGTTTTTAATTAGAAGAACTCTTAAATATTTGGTATGCCTTAATATATGATTAGACTATATTTAAAATTTCATATAAACACTTTCTAAGTCTAGGTATTCTAGATTAAAAATTGAGTAAAAATTCGAGTATGGCAGTTTTCGTTTTCTCGTCATTTCAATGTAACACGTCATAGACCAGTATTACATAAAATTGTAGGTATGTACATATTTAAAAAATTGTTTAAAATTTTTATATCTACGTAAAAATTATGAGAATTTGTAATTTGCTGTAATAATATATTATATGTCACGTAGGGTCAAATGTGCGTTAACTTACTAAGCACTATCGGGCTAATCGCTGTAATACAATTATGGGGAAAATACAACGTGAACTAGAATTTACATGTATGAGTTTATTCACTCAGTAGTACGCTCAGATCATTTTAAATTGTAGTATAGCCTGAACTTGGAAAATGAAAACCTGGTTACTTTTAGCAGTCTGTACAATATACATAGATAGTATCTGAAAAATAGTTCCTTTTTACGCAACAAAGCGTGATTTTTCATATTTATGGTCAGGCAAAAATTTATTTTCAAATAAAAAAATATAAAACAATTATCAAGTTAGTAATTGCTATGGCCCTATAGCTTACTCGGAAAAAGGATCTTTTATTTAACTTTAATAACGTTTTTATGTTTTCTTTAATATACTTATGAGATTGTAAATGTATATAGAAAAAAGGCAAATAAATAGAATTTAAGATATTTTTTTTAGGAAGATTTGCTGTTTTTTAAGTATGACCAATGTGCCCCTGCTCCTCCAATTAATCGTACAGGCTACAATACGATGATCGTACATTAACAGGAAAGGGGTCCAACATACAGGTTTCTAATCCAATACCTTTCGATGTTATGTCTACTTTGACCCCTTTACCGAGGAGCTACTGACGCTAAAAGGATTTAATTAATGACCACATTTAAAATAACACCATGCGTACTGCTGAGCGAATGATTTTAAATATATTTCAAATGCATTAAATTCTACTACTATATAATTAAATTTCCTAAACATTTTCCTATGAAAAACTTAGAGAAATTCTATGAATAATTCGTACGCATTATCGCTAAAGGTACCTCCCCATATAGCCATAAGTAATCGTTATAAGAGTATGGCATGTGGAGAAGCACCCCAATACATATAATCTTTGATAAACACAACTTCAACTAGCAATGCTAAACATGACATTGATTGTATCATAACCAGTCTTAAAACAATTGAGTGAAGACCACAGGAACGTGACCAGCCTGCGGCCGCTTGGACCTTGCGTCTAACATCTGATCAAATGTTACTGTCACAAAGTAACAAAACAAGAAGAAGACAACGCAACGCATCTACAGTCACAAAGCAGAACCACTAGTAGTAGGCATGACTACTGATGTCTAGAGTGTGGCGAAAAGGTGACCAGTTATAATTTCATAGTTGAGTGTCCCATGTACGCGCTGGTAAGAATAGAATTAGTTTAGCAGACCTGACGAACCGCACCATAGGAGGAATTGTTAGGTGCACGAAGGCTACACCTAGGTTTGAAGGCCTGTCGAGACACCAGTGAACCTGTATCTTACATCACGGGAATTGGGTGGAATGGTTCTGGTGAGGACTGATCACCCGTCTGGCCTTGACAGATGTCTATAGAAATAATAACGTCCGATCAAACGTAAAGGAGATGGTCAATTCCAGATCAGTCCCCTGCTGAACAGGGGGCTGGTCTATGTATTTTCATACCATTAAAATTTAAAATACGCAACGATTTTATATAAATTTGCTAAAGAAAAATATGCAATCCCAAGTGTTTGTTATTACAACATAGCGTCTTCCCAACCTTACACCAAATGTCAAAAGGAATCAGTCCACCCAGAACCTATTTATTAGCCATAAAGAAGAATTGAATTGAATTGATCATTATTTGGAGAGAATAAATAATCTAATCTTGCTAATAAAAGTTGATTCGTAGATATGAATTATTAAAAATAATAACAATTTTTCTCATTGTGTTTTTTCCTGTTACAAAAAGCAAGTTGCACTTCACTTTTTTTTGCTAGTTTGTTTTTTCGTTGACGTTGATCAAAATGGACGCAAAACGCAAGTGAGTTGACGTTGGTGTGGTCTTCTCTTAACAAGGCTTACTCGTTAATATAAAACAACTTTTTTTAAAGTGAAAACATAGATTAAACTATTAATTATCATTTTAATTAATCATAATATATTGTTAAGCAACATTTACAATATTATTATCTCTAATGTCTAATAATAGTATAAAACAGAAATAATTGTCCATGTATGTTTGAGCTTAGTTTTAGACTAAGAAAATTAATTTTATTTTGATTTTCACACATCAAAAATTTCTGATCTTCTAATAAATTCAAATAGATTTTTTAATCTACATGATCTATAACATCCGATAGCACGTTAAGCCGTCGATCCTGATCATTATTATTATTATTATTGGCAAAAAATATTCAAAATAACCTTATTATTGGGGTTTTAATTTTTAAGAAATTTTTAGTAGCAGTCAGGCCCCTGAAAGTCAATGTTGGTAGCTCCTGTGATTCAAAAAACAATAAAATAATGAAATGGTATTGCCATGATATATTTCCGATAAATGATTAGACCCGAGCTCGCTAAAATGCATTGGAGCAGCGTGGAGGGTCAACGCTCCATATCCCCTCTTCTAAATAGGTAGAAGATCAGGCCTTGTAGTGAGCTGGTAATGGGCTGACAATAATGAAATGATTTACTGTATAAAGTATTCTAGTCTTGAGCCGTGTCTTTGTCGTTATCATTAGCTGTACCGTTCGTGTGACCAAACGTGAGCGTGCCGTTGGGCAGGCCCGGCACGTTGGTCTGCGGCCCGCCGAGGAAGGAAGTGAACGTGGTGTCTCTACTCATGGGCGGCTCCAGACCTTCGGAGAGCGGTATGCAGTCCAGCGTTGGTACTGTGTATTCCCTGAAAAATTATACAAAACATTAGTCTTGTTGCCTTCTATAGAACCTGCCTTGTAGGAGACAGGATTTGGAGTTTGGGCCACTGCGTACATAGCTTGTATTTTATGTTAAGGACTTAAATTATCACAATTACTAACTACGTACTTTCCTACATACTTTTTCTTCAATTTTAGGTCATAATTATCATGGCCCAATTGGCTTTCCCAATTAATTTCGTGACAAGTCAACTTCAACTATGGACAGGGAACTGTGAAGTCTGATTCTACTTATTCTATGAACTGTCAGCGCAGATTCGAAAGTGAAATATGTTTAGCAAGTTTTCTAACCCCTGGAAATCTACTTTGTCAGAGTTGCTGCGGTCGCTTAAACCTGTGGTGAAACTGCTGCAGTACGACAGAATTGCAAGAAGTACAGCGCGTGGAACTGACGGTGACAAATATTAACTCACATAGAGACGTTGTCCTGCGACTGCACGGAGTCGTGGACGAGCTGCGGCAGTGCGGCGCGCGCGGGCGGCGCCGTGGAGCGCGCGCTGAACAGGAACACGCCCACCAGCGCCAGCACGAACGACAGGAAGTACAGCGCGTGGAACTGACGGTGACAAATATTAACTCACATAGAGACGTTGTCCTGCGACTGCACGGAGTCGTGGACGAGCTGCGGCAGTGCGGCGCGCGCGGGCGGCGCCGTGGAGCGCGCGCTGAACAGGAACACGCCCACCAGCGCCAGCACGAACGACAGGAAGTACAGCGCGTGGAACTGACGGTGACAAATATTAACTCACATAGAGACGTTGTCCTGCGACTGCACGGAGTCGTGGACGAGCTGCGGCAGTGCGGCGCGCGCGGGCGGCGCCGTGGAGCGCGCGCTGAACAGGAACACGCCCACCAGCGCCAGCACGAACGACAGGAAGTACAGCGCGTGGAACTGACGGTGACAAATATTAACTCACATAGAGACGTTGTCCTGCGACTGCACGGAGTCGTGGACGAGCTGCGGCAGTGCGGCGCGCGCGGGCGGCGCCGTGGAGCGCGCGCTGAACAGGAACACGCCCACCAGCGCCAGCACGAACGACAGGAAGTACAGCGCGTGGAACTGACGGTGACAAATATTAACTCACATAGAGACGTTGTCCTGCGACTGCACGGAGTCGTGGACGAGCTGCGGCAGTGCGGCGCGCGCGGGCGGCGCCGTGGAGCGCGCGCTGAACAGGAACACGCCCACCAGCGCCAGCACGAACGACAGGAAGTACAGCGCGTGGAACTGACGGTGACAAATATTAACTCACATAGAGACGTTGTCCTGCGACTGCACGGAGTCGTGGACGAGCTGCGGCAGTGCGGCGCGCGCGGGCGGCGCCGTGGAGCGCGCGCTGAACAGGAACACGCCCACCAGCGCCAGCACGAACGACAGGAAGTACAGCGCGTGGAACTGACGGTGACAAATATTAACTCACATAGAGACGTTGTCCTGCGACTGCACGGAGTCGTGGACGAGCTGCGGCAGTGCGGCGCGCGCGGGCGGCGCCGTGGAGCGCGCGCTGAACAGGAACACGCCCACCAGCGCCAGCACGAACGACAGGAAGTACAGCGCGTGGAACTGACGGTGACAAATATTAACTCACATAGAGACGTTGTCCTGCGACTGCACGGAGTCGTGGACGAGCTGCGGCAGTGCGGCGCGCGCGGGCGGCGCCGTGGAGCGCGCGCTGAACAGGAACACGCCCACCAGCGCCAGCACGAACGACAGGAAGTACAGCGCGTGGAACTGACGGTGACAAATATTAACTCACATAGAGACGTTGTCCTGCGACTGCACGGAGTCGTGGACGAGCTGCGGCAGTGCGGCGCGCGCGGGCGGCGCCGTGGAGCGCGCGCTGAACAGGAACACGCCCACCAGCGCCAGCACGAACGACAGGAAGTACAGCGCGTGGAACTGACGGAGACAAATATCAATTTCAAAGGTGTTTCTCTTTACAGGAAAGGGAGGTTGGTGGGCTTACAATGTTGCTGTTGTGACTTGCGAGTTGTATAGTTATTTTGAAGTTATTCAGTACCGTACTTTATTCAATACTCTCAGTAAAAAGTAGTTTATACCATCGTGAATAACTCATACACGATTTACTAGGGAGGTCTTCAACATTTTATGTAATCTTGTAATTATACAAGTTAATGTTTATTAATTTGCACAATTACAAAAATTTGCATCTAATTTGGTGTAGTTTAAATGTAATTGTAACTTAATATGACGGCCGAGTGGCGCAGTGGGTAGTGACCCTGCTTCTGCATCCTAGGCAGTGGGTTCGGTTTCCACATCTGGAAAATGTTTGTGTGATGAGCAAGGATATTTTCCAGTGTCTGGGTGTTTATCTATATATTATAAGTATTTATGTATAATACATATAAAAATATTCATCAGTTATCATAGTACACATAACACAAGCTACCTATGCTTACTTTTTAATATTTATTTATTTTTATTTATTAATATAATTCACTAGTTAGCACACTAGCGGGGAAGACCTGTCGTGCTAAACTACGTTGTGACGCCACTTAGAAACCAGTCCCCTGGTTGAAATCAGTCCTCTGCCTGGTATGGGTACAAAAAGCCTCTACTTATGCCTTTTTAGGTTTGCCATCACATTGATGTTTAACTGACAGATATACTAAGGTAAATTATTTAAACACATTATTTTTTTTTATTTTTAACCAAATTCCAAAAATGAGATGTTTGTTTGTTGTAATGGTCATGTAAAGACAATTTTTTCTTAAATTAAATGTATATTAAATAAGTACTAATATATCATGAAAAAAATGTAATTTAATGGTTTATAAAAAAGCCATACCTTAAACTGAAAGATGTACATCCCAGCAATCAATGTATAATAGTCAGCCGACAAGAACGACAGATGCAATATAATAGAACCAGCTTCTCTCAACATGAAGCTCTGCAATATCTGGAACACTGTCTGAACTCCACAGTAGCTTCCTAGTTGAGCGATAGAATCAAACTCATACCAGTTAAATGTCAGAAGCTCTTCAAAGTCTAGGAAAAATGTCTGAGTAGCCGATAAGATACTGCCAATAAAGCCAAGGAAGGCCAGGTATTCAGCACACGAGTGTGTCTTGAGCATTATTTCTTGGAGTACTGTGACTACTGCATACAATAGTGATCCTCCGAGACATAGCATGTCTCCAACAAGTTGGTTTTTGCCTGTAACAAAATATTTTTTGGTCAAAGAGACTCAAATCTCAAAAACCTCATGTCTACTATGTTTTTGATATTTCCTTATTTATTTATGCTTCATTTAGCCATCAAAATTTTTAGGGAGGTAAATTTTCTGCATTTTTCTATTATATTCTCGAAATATATAAGGCCTAAATATTTTATTTAATATGCTATAATAATAATTTATTCCCAGTGGAATATATGAAAAATTTATATTAGTATTGAAATTTCTTTTTAATCAGTAGTTAGTATCACCTAGTAGTCAGGTAACATACCTGCCATATACTAAAAAAATCACTTACCATCAGTAGGAGCACCCTCAACATCTGCCCACACCACACAGACAACTGCCATCAGTCCCAGTGTAGCACCGGCCACATGCGCCACTCCCAACCTCTGCCCTCTCCATGCGCCGCCCACTAGTGCTGCGCCCACTCCACTGCATGCTAGCAGCTGTCAGCTCAACACTGACGTGAAGCGCTGCGACAACACTAGCAGCCAACTGGCTTCTACATCTAGTGTACAGGCTATAAGCACTAACCACCATTTTCTGTTGACAAATAAAATTGGTATCTTTGATGTTTATAAAAGACTTGCTTATAGCTAAAATTATGTCTCAATAGTTAATAAGCTTGGGTCAGATAATGGTTTTCAGCTGTACACACTCCGGCATTTCTGCTACACTATGCCCTGCCGAACCCAGGGTAAAACTATTATGTCCCTAAGCCCGCCAACCCACACTGGAGCAGCATGGTCAGGAAGACAGGTTCTGCTAGTAGGTCCCAGATATAATGAAATTATTAATTCTGAATTAATAATTTGATTACTGTTACTAAGACCTTTTTCCAATGACCTTTCCAACAAAAAAAGAATCATCAAAATTGGTAGATCACTTGTATAGCTGATATTGTTTTGATATTACTGAAGTAGATGATTCTGAGAATTCAAAACAAAAGATGTTTTCTTCTTCTTATTTAATTGTTATGAAGGATACCATCATATAACTTTCGAGCTGGTAGTAGTCATTACAAATATTCTAATTACATACATCTTCAATTATTCATTCACAAGTACTGCAGTGGCTGAAATACACAAGCACACTGCACATTTGCATAAGAATTTATACTTACTTAGATAATTTTTTCAGCCCGCTACACAGTAAAGATGGAGTAAACAATATGAACAGTGCTACATATGGAACTACAAGTTGTGCAGTTGTAGGGAACTGCCATGTTGCACTCTGCAGTAGGGTGGTCAGTATGCATTTACCACTGAGCAGGAGTGACAGCACTTGACCCAGGAGGATACTGCGCCACACTTTCCTGCAAATTATAATTATGTGTATAGTTTGTCCATCTTATTAAGACTAAACATCAGCAAAGGATAGGTATGTGAAAGTTGAGGAGTATTATCTCTATCCTTAGCTACCATAAGTAACAATGTTGTCAGTTTCTCAAGAAAGATTAATTTAATTTCTGTTGTTTTGGTTTTGATGGCTCAGTTGAACATTATTATGACATGGTAGGAACATAGTTCTAAGAACTGATTTATGTTAGGGTTCCAAGGTGCTGCAATAGCCATTGGCTACAGCGAGCAAGGCAACTAAGTGCTCATTTCATACTATTTCGACTGAAAATATCAAACATGCTGTAGGAAGACACTGAATGAAGGTGGCTCAAGATAGCTATGTTTTAAAGTCCTTTCAAGAAGCCCATGTCCAGCTGTAGGTTTGTTTAAACCGACTGTTCTGGTAATTTTTCTTAATAAAATCTAATATTGCTACAGCTAAACACAATAAACATTAACATTAATAAATAAATAACAAATATGTAAAATATTTTAATTTACTACATATTTATTTTTCGTAGTTTTTAATAACATTTTGAAAGCAGAAATAATATGCTACATCATTCCAAATATGATAAATTAGTAAGTACAAACCATCGACCCAGTTCCGAAAAATAATTTTCGACTTTTTCACTAAAAGTTAAGCTCTCCATGATTAAACTGTTAACCTTTTGTTTTTACAAAATGTTTAAGACACTGTGGGAAGAAACAAATTCCAATTAAAAGTAAAGGAAATATTCAAATAATCCATTTTAAACAACAATGGATCTTGGGCGTTCAAAAAGCATAACATTTATTTTATTCTTGAATTGGGCATAGATTGCAGATTTACTCTCATCGTATACTCTCAATAAGGCTCTATCACGGCTCTATGGTGAAACCTAGGGACATCCCTATCTGTATTTTCGTATCCGATTCCAGAGCATCAGATGATAGACCGATTCAGATTCCGATTTCAACTTTTTGTTTGGATCATTTTGAATCGAGCTTTTAACGAAAATGGAAATGAAATAACGAAATGACATGGTGAAATCACATATTATACTGTGTATTATTACATTCGCAGGGTATTTTCAGTATTGGTGTTTTTCGTATTTACTCAGCATTATTTTATCGTAATAACATTTCTTCAACAGGTTTTAATACAGATCATAATATTTTTTTTGATTATTTCACACCTGTAGCCAAAAAGCTACCGATACTTACACAAAAATCGAAATCGCTGCTAGTGTGCCTATAAAATTTGAAGAGTTCCATCAATTTTCCCAGGATCTGATGATGATATCATCAGATCCTAACATGATGACAATAGGACCCCGTGGAGTTGCTGTTAATTTCGAATTCGAAACTCTGAAAAGTTAACATGGTGATACAAAAAAATATATATTTAAAAGTGCTAAATGGGTTTTTTATTATTACATTCGCAGGGTATTTTCAGTATTGGTGTTTTTCGTATTTACTCAGCATCATTTTGTCAAAATAACATCATAATAATTCTTTTTTTTATTACACACCGACCCCAAGGTTTCTGTTAAATCCGAGCAGACCTTTTGTCAATCGCTTCTTTAAAGATTAAATCAACTGTCAAATGTCAATGTGAAGAAATATAAAATAAACCATAAATAAAACAAAGTGTCCCTTTTTGAAATTATAATTTTCTATTTTTCGAGTATTCGTTAAAATATAATAAACTTCAAGTATAAATCACAGTATACTTCTTTAATAAATTCAATCGTTAAAGCCCAAAGCCCAAATATGGGCGATGGTATGTTTTGTGAGAATATTAATTTGTATACTTGTTTGTTTACATACTTTACGTAAGTAATTCTAATTTACTTTTGCTACTTTCAGAGGATGTGATACGCAGAAGACTCCTCATTGACGGTGATGGGACGGGCGACGATCGTAGACTAAACGTTTTACTAAAAACATTCATCAAATGGTGCGCAGACGACAAAATGGAAGAGAGGTTAGGATCGGCTTACTTATTTACCAATCTAAACTAATATTTTTGATATTTTTCCCTTAACTTTTTTTATTATGTTATTAGTAAATTGCTTACGGGGTTACTGTGTATAGTAGAAACCCATTAAAAGTTGAGTCAAATATATAGCATAGTTTTATTGAATCCGTACACATACATCTGCATTATGGCGTTTTATACTGTTCCACATTATATTCTCCATAAAGATCCATTATTCAATTTGGAGAGGATATACAAATAGGCTATGCCAATACTAAGACCGCAATTGATATGAAATGTTTATCAACATATTGCGAAATACAGTAGGGTAATTTCGCCTGTTCGCGTCCACTTAGTGCAGTTGGTAAGTTTGATGGAGAAAATAAAAATGTTCAAGGACTCATTTCAATAAGAAGTTTATGTAATGTGTTTATAATAATAGTCTATTTTAAGGTCACTTTTATTATTTTTGGAAACATCAGATAATATTTTCTTAAAAATAAAAGACATCCGAATTAGGTCTTTTACCCACTTTGCATCCATAAAATCCAGTTCGCATCCACCTGCTGGACCACTTGGCGTCCACTAGCTTTAAAAACGAATTCAGGGGATGATATTTTATGATAATGTAAAGATAAGTTGGATTTTAATAACTTATTTATCAAATAATAATGGCTATTTCAGAATCAACATCTTAACTATAACATATATAACTATAAAGAAAATAATAACACCGATTTATTCTTCTGAACATTGACAAAACTTAAAAAATAAAAACAAATTCAGCACTTATATAGTAATAATTAAAAATAAAGTAATAACCATTCAAAATTAACAATAATCTGCTGTTTACCCGAAAATCAGAAGAATTGTAAGTAAGCTAAAGATCAGCCTTTATTAATTATAAGTTTTTGGCTAAATTATAGCAAAACATGATATAATAATTTAGTTTATTCTTACTACTAAAATAAATGTTAAATCTTAATAATTATGACATAAAATATGATTATTCCAGCCCATTCTAGCCCTTGAATTTTAACTAATGACAAAAGTCACATTCAAAAGACTTATTTTTAGCCTCTAAATAACTTAATCCTACAAATCATGTAAATTTCAGATGATACCATCTAATACACTTGTCACAGCCAATGTTTTTCTCATCACCATCTTCTACATCTGAAATGAGTACATCATTACATTCAGGACATTTTACATTAATTTCCACATCCACCGTATTATTTGAGACTTCTTGAAGAGGGTGTATTTTCTTTTTTTGTTGTGAAGCACTTTTACGAACCATTTGTGAGTGTGTTAGAGAGAAATTTACATTTGGAAATGTTAAGAAGCCATTCAACTACCTTCTTTTCACCATCTCAGTCAGTCAGTTATAATTAATATGATTATTTTTATCATTATCAAAGTCTAAAAACAGTTACTTTTACCAGTTTACAAAATACACATAAAACAATAAAATACTTACCTTCAAATGCACCGTTGCTCACTATTTTTTTCTCTTAATATCGCGCGTCCGGGCTCTTTGGTTGAACACCCGTCTCTTAACTATTTTACTACAGAGGATTGGTTGGGCGCACGAAACTTCTGCCTCTTATACATTTAGGTATTGGCAGAAACGACTTTTCGACTTATTTCTATGTTAGTATACCGAATTTCGAGATATTTCTAAAGAAGATCCCTAAAGTGGAAGCGAATTGGGTGGTGGACGCTAAAAGGCGAAATTACCCTATATGATATTTCCAGAAATGACCTTTGTCATATTTTATATTCTTTAATTTTATTTCACAGCAAAGCTACACATGACAGGATGCTGGCACAACTAGCACAATGTGAATTTGCAGTCACAAAATCTCAACTCGGTTCAGAAATGATGGCCGCCGAACTCAAAAGCTATGAAGCCCTGTCCAAAATACTGGAAAATGGGATTGAAGTTGCCAAAGGGAACATAGAAAAGAGTAAAGCTGATTTTGCTCAAGCAAAAACAGTGAGAAAAAATCGCATAGAATATGATGTTCTAGCTAAAGTTATAAGCGAGCAGCCTGACAGAAAAGAGACATTAGAGCGACTTAGCTTGTTAAAAACTGAGCTCAGTAGTTTAGAGGCGACAAAACAACAGCTTGAAAGCCGTCTGTCATTAAGGAAAAAGCAGTTTCATGTGTTAGTGACGTCAATACACCAGTTGCAAGCTCTTTTGGATGAACCGGATGATACTGAGGGTGTTCCTGAAGATGTGGAAATGAAATGAGAAATGTGTTAATCAAAAGCATTGAGAGTATTTTTGTAATCTTTTGAAATATAAGGAATTAAATTTATATCTGTTGTTGTTATTGGCCTTTACTCCTGAGGATAAAGCTGTATGCTGGCATATTCTAGAGCAGCCATACTCAACTTATTTACCTACCTATCTAACATGTAAAACTGGCTATTGCCTACAGTTGCACCTGTTCTGGTGTTGGTTATCGTGCATAGTCTGTATATTAATTTAACAGCCCTTAACTTGAATCTGATGAGAAGATTGAGTGTACTTATGTATTAGCATGTGTGACCCTTTTCAAAATCATCATTTAGCCGGGAAGCTACTTGTATTGTTGACTTAAGATATGGTATGGGCGACCTTTTCATTGCTGGCAAAGACGCTGTGCAAACAAAAGCAAGGTTGGTAGGTATGTTATTTTTATTTTTTATGGCTAGATCTACTAAAAGTTTATACATTAAAGCCTATGGATGATGCAGCCAGATGGAAGTAAGTTAACTTGTTGAGTAAGATGAAATCCATACCCCTTTCGGTTTCTACACCAAAGCCACCTTGTGTGGTAAGCGTTTTTTAGTTCGGTGCAGAAAGTCGCTGAAATAAATTGTCTAATCAGCCGGGTAAAGGAAATAAACCGAAAAGAATATTCACTACGTATATAAGAATATACCATTTGTTTCCGTAGTTTATAATGTTCCTTCTCATTGAGACTTTGCCGACTACCGCCATTTCTGTTTGCAGTGTAGATATATTACTATAATATCAGGAAGAAAGGATAGGTTTAAATAATTAGTATTATGAAACAATGAAAAAAATAGAAAATATACAGATAGATAATGTGATGTTAATGTGAAACTACTATGAGCTCTACATGAAACGACTTATCGTAGAATCGTTATAACTTGTAGCTGACGTAGTTCTGGTTTTCAGTCCCCAGTGTACGAGTCTGCGTAAGCAAAAAGTGAACGCACCAAAATGGCTCATAAAAGTTACATTCCATTTTATAGGCAAAGTGCCGTACATTAAGGTTCTCTAAGGACTAACAAAACATCGTGGATCCGTTATGGACTGCGCGTAATGTTAGGGCAAGTTTGCTCAAGGCTTTCGTGCCGGGTTTTTGCCTCTCAAATATGTACATTCCTTGAATTATTAATATAGCTCGTTCAGCACGCTATAGCGACCCGGCGGGAATTTGGCGGCAATGTTTGCCGAGCCATTAGAAATATTGCAAGACCTCAAAATGCTTAGCGGTGTTCAGCGCCTAACTAAATGGGTTGAATGATTCTAATTAACCGACTTTAAAAATAGGTTCTGTATTTAACCCCTTTGATGTGTGCATGTTTTTAGGTCAGCCCTTTTCTTTAAAACTTGTGATCTGATTTGGATAGGGTTTTAATTGTTATACAGTACAGGTACCAATTTACGTTGTGCATAATTTTGAGAGAAGTAGGATGAGCTTTTGGTGACAAAACTTCCGGGAAAGTTCTACCAACCACCAAGCTTAACCGTAGAAGCATAGCTGTATTTCGGTCTGTAGATCATAGTCGCAGGTGTGGGCACTACTCGTGATTTAAGCCATACGAGGCTTAAAATCTAGGTACGTATCAGGTTAACGAACACAGGGCGGCACTTTATGGATTTCTTGCGTGTAGGTAGGTACCTACTGCGAAGTGATCCTCTGTTAATGCAACAGGCAGCAGACTTGGTAAAAATGGAACTGAAAACGTTACTCAGGTGCCTTTCGAGTGCTCATTCATCGATAGTTTACCACTTACTACCAGTTGGATCATGTACTTGGTCTGTCAATTACCTATTACTATAAAATGGAGAAGTTTTAAAAATTATTGTTTACATTCACGGCGTGTGAAATAGCGGGCCACTGCTAGTAAAAAGAACCTTGTAGATGTAGAATGTATAAAACGTGTCATGTTTTATTTATAGGTTCATTGAATACTTAACTACATGCTATTTAACAATCAATTACCAATCGATCTATTTTTTCAAGAAGTAACGTATAAAATATTTACAATGGTTCCTATTATTTATGTTCGTGGGAAACGTATAGGTATGTTTTAGATTCGAATCCTATAGGTATCTTTTTCTAGAGTGCTTGAAAATTTTCCGAGCCGGTAATCGAACCTTTAACCGCGTTTTCGGCTCGATCGATCGTATAATTGTTGTTCTAACAAACAACGAATGGTCTGTCTATCACTGAACTTTTTTACGTCGAAGGCTATTATTATACCTCAGTATATCTACTTATTTGATCAAAAAACAATTTTCTACAGGTTTCAAATGCCCAGCGCTTCTATATCAAATTGTTGGAAAGCAATAATTACTTTAAGTGTATAAAGCAATTTACTATCCACACACGCAAACGAGTTTTCTGAGCAGTAAGTAATGACTCGTGACAGCAAAGTAATTCTGCTAAAAGAAAACAGTATGGAGCCTCATTTCATATGTAAGATAACAATGCATACGAAAATATTCCCAGTTGATTTTTAGGGGTAGAGTAATAAACATTAGCGTTAACACGTTACTTGTCACTAAAGTTTACCGCGCAAGTCCATTCCATAGTTTGTAGCGTTCAAAGTGAGATATCCACTCGAAGCGAACGCACGCCGGTCTTTGAGTAGTTTTTCGGAACTTATTATTTACGTTTCATAAAAGAAAATGCCGTCGTGGTGGGACTATTTGCATTTCAACCGCCAGTACAATAACAAGAGGAACTTGGAAGAGGGGCTGTTCCAAATCGCATCCCAAACATGCAATATTCTTGTAAAGGTCAACAACACGAACAATATTAATTTGACCAGGAACAACAGGAGTGACGAGTATGGCTGCGCCGGGCCCCCCAAAGGGAAAAGTTCCATGCAGATCTGCGTGCCCAAGTTCAGGAAGAACTCCATAACTTCGGGCTGCAATCCTGGACTTTCTGTGAGTAATTTAACTTTTGCTATAACTAACGTCGATAAGCGAAAGTCGAAACTTAATAGTGCTTCAGTTTAACTAGAGTAGGTTAATAACTTTTTATAGGTACATCTAGTATCAAACGATTATTTTGTTTGAGCGTACTTCACTAATTTAAATACAATATAAAATAAATAACAAAACCTTGATGGCTATCTATTTAAGTGAAAGAAAACATATAAATAGTTTGAAAAATTAACAGGACAATTTAACTGTAAACAAAATCGTCCCTTGTAGGTATCGTTGTTAATTATTACTATTTATTCTTTTGTTGTTCACCACAATGAAGAAAAAAATTGAATAGAATAGAAGTCCGCTAAGTCTACGGCGATGGCATATCGTAGCGCCGCTACGACTGCTACACCTTTCTGAATTTTGTTAACTGTTATTGTAGAGGGGCCCAGAGGGATTTTTGGAAATACTCGAACGCGGCTGATAGACATATGGACCCCTATATAGCCCTTATATAGCCTGTATAGCCACTATACACATCTTTGTACATAAGGGCGCACGTTAAGGGCAACCCGTTAAAGTATTAAAAAATGACGATAATCAGAAATACTCATCTAGCGCGTTTTCAAGTTTTTCATTTTAATCTTGGAAGACTTAATATCGGTTCAACGTTAAGAGGCCGATTAAATCTAAAAAAGTTCGAATCCCACTCCTGTTTTGTTCATAGGAAATTGTCACAGACTTAATGAGTCCGTGTAAACGTAGAATATTGAGATAATAGAGAGTTCCATATTTCATAATATGGAATTGTTAAAATTATACAGATGTAGGTATCTAAGAAGGAAGAGCAGGGACTCTGGGATACGGGTTTGTAAAACTTACTTCAGGATCCCCAACAAAAGTTGAAATGACTTATTTTGATAATAAATTTAATTTCAATAGAATTTTTAATTTTTTTTTTAATTTATCCGGGCGATACTGCGTACTAGTTTTGTGTATATTGGGTACGGAGTTACGAGCTACGACAAAGTGCCACCCTATCGTGCAAGATGTACATAATTAGGTTATTGACGTCCGCCTCTGGTACGGCGCGGAACAAACATCGTTAATGCTATGGCAGTTTTGTTACGACGAAACTCCGAAATTTGTGATTGATTCAACGCCTACACGCAACCGTTAAGTAAGCTTAGCGGGGGATGGGTTTTCTCTCTTCCGGAAACAAATGTCTCCTGAAAAAATAAGGAGTTGCAGTGTTAGAGCATTATTTTCGTCATCAGCCTATTTTTAACGACTCACTGACTCGTTCTGACATGTATTAGTACAGCCTGTGGTTACGAGGTCCTCAGTCTTCCGAGCCCGAAGTCGAGAGGCTGGTGGTTTCCCACACCCGTGCCTCGGAGAGCACGTTAAGCCTTCAGTCCCGGTCACTATCATCAACATCTGATCAGTAATCGTTATTAAATAAAACATTATCACCATAAGCCCGCATTGGAGCAGCGTGGTGGGTCAAAGCTCGTCCAACTACTGCCGTCATGTTTAATTCAGCCGCGAAACAGCATTGCTATGGCAGGGATGCCTGTATACTTACAGATACTTGAGGCTATATCAACGCCACAGCACAATAATAACGACGGCCGAGTGGTGCAGTGAGCAGTGACCCTGCTTCTGCGTCCTAGGTCGTGGGTTCGATTCCCACATCTGGAAAATATTTGTGTGATGAGCATGAATGTTTTTCAGTGTCTGGGTGTTTATCTATATATTATAACTATTTATGTATAATATAAATAAAAATATTCATCAGTTATCATAGCACCCATAACATAAGCCTTACGCTTACTTTAGGGCCATATATAGCGATGTGTGTAATTGTCCTATAATATTTATTTATTTATTTATTTTTATAATTGGTCTCAGGTCAGATAAACACAGTGTTCCGTGTATGGTTTGCTTTGTTCTTAGGCGACGCTTTTTCTACAATCATCCTATAACACAATTTTAGATACTAATGATAAAAATAAAAACATAGGTAGTTATTTAATAAAAAAGTAAGATAAAAACGAACGTAATTCAGTGTGGACATGAATAAATAATAATATATAATTTTTTAATCAAATACCTATATAAAAAAATATTATAAAAAAGTAAGATAAAAAACGAATATTCTAGCGACCAAAAAAATGAAAAAATATTTTATTCTGCAGTGGAACAGGTGCATTTTAATTACAAAAACCAATTTATTTAGCACAACTCGGACCCGACATGGCAGCTGTAAGCCCGCAGGGATATCTCCTTTTCCGTTGAAAATTCTGGCTAAAAAAAAAGTGAGAGAAATTACGGCGAAAATGCAAACCGATTTAAAGCTCGCTTGAGGATTCACACGTGGATGTTATTTAAATTAATGATAGTCATTTACATAGAACACGCTCTACCAAGTACCTAACATACCAATCTATAGATAGTATAGTGAAGGTAAAGGGATATTACATTATTTAGCCGATAAAAACCATATAACTTTACCCAGGCGCTTTACGTCCTTGTCTTCCGTGTAAAAGATGCAACACCGCGCTTTGTAAGTCCAGTCCACTTTGAATGTCCATCGGAAATAAACGATATACCGGATACTAGTGATAGCCTGTAAAAGATAAGACGCGAGTGTTTTCTTCTTGAGGCTCGATGTTTAGTCTCTAGTGTTGTACCTGTGTACAAAGGTGCAAGCTGGTTCGTCTCGAGGTGAATAACCTGTTCGATTATTTTTTTAAGTTTTTTATGTTTTTTGTCGTGGCGTGCCGCGGTGCCGTTGCCGGTATATCGATTTTATACGTAGAGTAAGACATCGCGGCCGCTGCATACGCTACGTCCCAGCCGTTTGACCTTGTTCCAATTATTTTCGTATTAGACGTGCCTTTTGTGTTCGTTTTTTGGGTATCTCGCGATGTTCCACCCATCACTGCCACTGATATACGAAATCCAAAAAAATATACGAAAATGTAACCAATTTATTTCCAAATAGCTTTGTGTTCGAGCTTTGTCCATTGTGGGCGAATACTATTACTACTGAACTAGGGGTAAGTTACTTACCAATGATTGACAAAATATAACGATTGAACGCTGCTAGTAAAATTTAAGGTAATATTATAAACAAAGTGTGCGTTAGTAGTTATTTAGTACACCTTTTAGCTAGGGAAGTAAAATAATTATCATAAGTTTAAGCAGTTTTTTTTAGTAGTAGTTTAGTTACTTTAGCAGTAGGAAAAACTTTGTTTCGATCGAAAGTATATAGATGTCGCCAAAAGTTACTCTGCATTGATACTAGGCACAAATATTACGTCAGGATGAGGGTGTCACAGCATCAGTTCATAGGACGTTATTTATTGATTATCAACCTATTAACGGCCCACTGCAAGGCACCTGTGGCCCACACAGGGCAATGTGGGTTAGCGGGCTTCCCATGATACTGTTTAAAAATGTTTAACAAAAAATACAACCGACTCAAAACGCACTAAAAAGTAAAAAATAACTGTGTCATTTAGTTGCTTTAATTTACTTAAGCATATCTATGAAGTCGGTGCCAGTCAAGTTTAAGGAACATTTATTATTACGTAGTAAAGCAGTTTGTGGGTTCTAGGTAACGTCCTTAAAGTATAAACCTTAGCCGGCTCCGACTCCTAGATATGCTTAAGTAAATTAAAGCAACTAAATGACACAGTTATTTTTTACTTTGTAGTGCGTTTTGAGTCGGTTCTATTTTTTGTTAAAAATTTTTATTTCTTACTTTTTAGCAATTTATCGCCACGTAACGTACTCGTACTATACTGTCATAGTATATTATACGGCACTAGTAGCCAAAAAGCTACCGATACCGAGACAAAAACCGAAATCGCTGTAAGCGTGCCTCCAAAATTTGAGTTCCTTCAATTTTCCCAGGATATCATCATCAGATCCTAACTTGATGATAATGGGACTACCTTGGAAGTATGCCCTTTCTAATAAAAAAAGAATTATCAAAATTATCAAAATCGGTAAAATCGCTATCAGATGTTGATGGTAATGACTATGTGCTCTCCATGGCAGGCAGGAGGGCGTAACATCAGCAACTTCTCGACCCTCGGACTTCGACTTGACTAAAAATTTCTTAGTGGAAAGAAAAAATCTCGGCATTATGCTACCTGACCGTGGATTCGTACCTCGTGATCGAAACCATGTAGCCTAACTACTTGACTAGTTACAATATAAGTGATAATACTTCCTACTGACATCGACATTGAAAACTAGATGGGGTTAACTGTTTGGTCTATCGAATTTTATAAAAAAGTCCAAGTTCAGGTGAGTTTTATATTGTTTTATTTAATAACGTCCTTATAAAAACCTGGTTTATTTTACTTTTAAGCTAATATTAATATTTGAAGTTAATAAGTTTAATCTCTTACGAAATGTTTATCTTTGGACATCATATTATAGCCAGAGATGTACAAAATGGTTCCATAAAAGCATTTAAATACAAAATGCAAAATACTTTTCAGATTTACTATTTCAAATGCAAAATACCAAATACTTTTGCGTTTTGTATTTCAAATGCAAAATGCAAAATAGGTATTTTCAAAATAAAATACCTTTTGACCAAATCGCATGATATTTTTATTTATTTTAGAATACCTAGTCACTTATAACATTAACCTTAGTTACTTATAACATACTGCCTCGTTGGTCTAGTGGTTAGCCTATGTGGCTTCTATCACCAGGTCCTGGGTTCGATACCTGGGTCGGGTCACGGAATAATTCTGAGCTTTTTCATTCTTCTATGAATTGTTCAGTACATTCCAAGCCCGGAGTCTGAAAGTTGGCGGTGTTACACCCTGTGCCTCGGAGAGCACGTTAAGCCGTCTGTCCCGGTCACTTTCACCAACATCTGATAGTGATAGTTAATAAATGAAACATTATCAACCTTAGCCCACCTACCCGCACTGGAGCAGCGTGGTGGGTGTACGCTCCTTTTATATTATTATTTACACGCTCTGCTTACAATTTTCTTTTATCTCTAACAATTGGACAGGTATTGTTAAAAAGTGAAAAAAAATAAAAATCAATTTTTATTTATTATACTTTTTAACAATACCAGTTGTTCGAATACATCATCACTCATTTTTCTTCGGTGAGGTCTCATAATCATCCCACCGTACGAAAAAAGTCTTTCTACTGGTGCTGAACTTGGTAAGGATGTGTTGTATTTTAAAAATACGTTTTTTATTGTAGGATAGGTGTTCAGCATCTCCAGACTTGTGGACTCATCCTTTAAGTATTGTAGGGTTTCCAAGTCTATTGTAGTATTGGCACTACCACCCTCACTGGTTGCAGAGGAGTCTGAATCCTGGAACATGTAGTAAGACTCGCTTTTTTGGTTTTTTCGTTCTGATGTCTGTGATTGGAGGCCACTTTTTAAATTTTCATTTTTAAATTTCCTGACTTCTGAAACAAACAGCTTCTTAACATGCTCCTTCTTACTTTTAGGCACCCACTTTAATTTGAAGAATGGATATGATACTGCTGCCAGAATGCTGTCTTTGGATCTTGGGTCTTCTAAATCAAAATTGTTAAAACGCTTTTCAATACTTTCCTTAATTATTTCAATCAAAGGTCCACAATATACTGGGTTGTCCATTTCTAATGAAGCTAATATTTTTTGCATTCTTATCAATTCAGGTTGTAGACATCCATAATACATCTCTTTGTCACCTTCCAAACTCCTGATGGCCTCAGCTATGGGTTTGGAAGTTCTAACATATTCAATCAAGAACTGTATTTCTATTTCTTTCAGGACTGATAGTCCCAGTTTTCTTAGAACTTCATTTATGGTTTCTTGGACTTGTAATATATCTGTTATACAATTGTAAAATGAATTCCACCGAGTTGGACAGGGGCTAGTTGGAGACTTACCAGTAACTTCCAAGTAAATTTCAGATGCTTTTGGTGACCTAGAGCATATATTCCAAACAGCCTGACATTTAGTCATAGCTGCATCATGTAGTTTCCTGTATGAATTACTTTTATTTCTGGCTTTATCAATGTCCCGTGCCAGAATCAGATGCAAGGTATGGGTTGCACATCTCTCATGGTTGGGCAGTTGGTATAAATCATTTTCTTGAGGTTCAGGAAACTCATGCAGGGCTAATATATCATCATTATCATCATCATCATCTTGCTGATTGTTAACATCAAGGTTTTCATTTATGTTCACTTCAAAATTGTCTAAATTATCATTCAACTGGGGTCCACCACTTGTATCAGTTTCTAGATCAGGTTTCCCAAAAATTTTAAAAGCTTTTACCATGTTGGAGCCATTATCCGTTACTGTTTTAGTTATTTTGGACAATCTTAAGTCATATTCTTCATGTATATCAGTTATGACCCCTTGAATCTTCTGCAGGCAAGAGAAGAACTGTTCCTTGCAAATGTATCCGTATCTATCCAATGAACAGTCATACCTAAGTAACTGCGTCTTGAAGATGACCAAATATCGGCTGTAGTACAGAGGTATTGAGCAGCCTTCAATTTATTTTTTAGATTACCTTTATATTCTGTGTATGCATCAGCAATTTTATTATTGCATGTACGGCGGCACATTAATTTTGGTGGATGTGTAAGTTGTTGAGCTCCCTCAATTAAAGCTCTAAATGACTTATTTTCTACTATTGACATAGGTGACATTGTGTCAACAACAAAGTTTATTATTAATTTATCTAGATTTAATGACTTCTGTAAAGCATTTGTAAGAATACTTTGTTTCATTTTCTTTGCCGTACTTGCAGTACTATTGTTATCAGATTCTGCAAAACTAGACTTTCTTTTCTTTGTATGCTGGGGTTTCAATTTTTCATAATCTTCCAGAAGATCACTGTGGCCTTTTCTCTAAAGAAAACAAAACAACAAACAGGTTAATTATTTGTTAACACAGAAAAAATTACATAGTTACCTATACTTAATTAATTAAAAGGTATCCTATAAGGTGTCATTATATCATATCATATAAAAGCAAATGTTCATAGGTTACACTTACTTTAATATGGTTTAAGAAGTTTGTTGTTGCATGCAGACTTCCCTTCAATGTTTTCAAGCATTTCTTGCAAACAGCACTTATATTGTTTTCACCCTCCTTCTTCACGTCTTTAAAACTGTGCATTAATATAAATGGTAGATTAGGGTTATCCCTGAAATAAAATCATATATGAATTATTTATTGAATCAAATACTATAGCCACTATTCATTTTACTGGTTTGACGTGCATTATTTTGTTGGTGACAGGTGACACTGACACAAAACAATACTTTACCTTCCAACTAAAAATGTTAGTAGGCTTTGCATGTTGCTACTTGTATAGTAGATATCAACACTAACTGAATTATTATAATTTATAAAGCTTAAAGTCAATTTAAATTAGTTGACGTCTTTTCTTTTTAGTATATATTTGTTTATACTATTTACCTATTTTATTTGAAGACGTACAAGTACTTACATTTTTTAGCTAGGGCTAGGACACCAGCACCACACCAAATTCACCACGGCACACACGTCTGTTTATAGACTTTCCAGTATAACAACACTTCAATATCATAAAAAAGGTAATCAAATCAGTAACCACTTCACCAAGCACCATCAAATAATAAATTCGCTGAAATTGAATCGCCGGGATAACGTTCGTCGTCGTTCGTTTTCGTTTGACTTTAACACTAGTCAGTAGTCAGTATCAAGTAGTGTTGCCAACTGCTACCAAAGACTTATAGCTAGAAATTTAACAGAAAGTTGTCAGATTGAGTATTTGTGTCTACATAAAAGTAGCTAGAAATAGCTACCTAAATATCTGGATGAAAATAAAAACGATTGACTGTTAAAGGCTTGAATATTCATTGCATTTAAAATGTGGTATTCAGAAATAAAACCCATGTATTTAATCTAAATAAACTTTAATAAAATTATATTATATGCAACTAATATACAATATCTATACCTATCTAACCTAGTTTAAACAAACTTCAGAGCTAATTTAAACTTCTTATCCAACAAAGAAAAACACAAAATAACATAACATCGACGACCGATTCCGTTAACATCGATGTTACCATATTTTTCGTACAGCAACATCGACGTTTTTGCTTACAACATCGATAATCATCGAACATTCCCTAATCTCTACAGGCCAATAATCAGACAATCGAGGGAATCCCCAAAGTGATTTCGCACGGATTTCATACGAGTAAGCGAGTCGTATGAAATGTTATCTCACTCACTCTTGTAGGTGTACATTGCTACTAACATTTTATTTTCGGGGATTCCCGCACCATTTTTATTATTGCTCTTCTAAAAAAACATCTCAATATACCAAAAGTTGCTATAAAAAGTAGCTAAAAAGTATAGCCACAAGTTAAAAAAATTGTAGCTGCCCGACATCGGAATATTGCTAAATCTAGCTATAAAGTAGCTAAGTTGGCAACACTGTCTCAGTACACAGTAGTTAGACATTATGGAGAGTAGAGGTACCTCTACTCTCCATATTAGACATAAGGCGCACACTCTGACCAAAGAAGAAAAATTGGGCACGCATGGGTAGCAGGCGCCACTATCGGTCAAATTCAGAAATACAAGCGTCATTTGTTCATTTAACCCCTGGGGGCCTGACAGTTGACAACTGCTGTCAGTGTCAGTTACGGGCGTAGTGCCCTCCCGCTCGCGCGCTGTTTTCTATTTCGGCCTGATACGTTACTCTACAAAAAATTAATAAATAATCTTCTTTTAAGCCATATTTTGCCATTCTGTAAAATGTAATGACTTGATTGATATATTTCCTAACTTTTATCTATCAAAATGTTGATATAATCAAAGCTTTATATATTTGTTTTACGGGTACAACATTTTGGAACTATGTTGTGCGTTGGATTACGAAAAATAAATGAAAATACAAACAAAGTCTAAAGAACTGGTGTCTATGCTATCTATTTATTGTAAACAACATAACAAAAACAATTGGTATGATCACCATAAAAACACTTGAAACACGATCCACCCGACAATTCGAAATATAAAAACAGCTAGGGATGTGTTCTTTTACTTTTGGTAATTTTATCGACAGTTATCCTTTTTGTAAGGTATTATTATATAATGTAAATAAAAATAAAATGATTCCAATTTTTATTAATTTTTACTTTTAACTACCTAAAGTATTTTCGAAATGTTAGTGTAGAACTCATTTCTCTTGTTATTTAATTTTACATTTTTTTAATACACCGTCATGACGGAGCAGGTCTTCGTCGGCGCTAATCTCAGCCTCATCGTCATAAATGAGGATGAGGATATCGGCCGGCGGGTTTTTGTCCTCTCGCCAGTTTTCTGCCATACTGTAAAATAAATAAATGAAAAGTTATTGTCATCATGTGAGCACACGGATCTTTTGATTTTTTTTTGTTAAAAAAACTCTAAACATAAATTTTCAAGTAGCTTGTATTTGCTTTTTATAATTAATTTATACAAAATACAAATATAAATTGAACCAAATTTATCGACATCTTTTACACACGGCGATGTATCGATACATCATTATGTCTTACTTTACAAACAAACGGATTCTTATTGGTTACCGGTAAACCGTCCTTAGCGCTTCACAAATAAAGACCAAAATAGCTCGTTTTACCAATACCAAACGAAACTGTTTTGTTTGGTATTGACAGACCAAAACGGTCGCTTTGAACTAAAGAAACGTCAAATTTTAGTTGCACAATAATAAATAATTTTCTAATATTTTACAATAATATGTTAGTAAATACTTATGTAAACTACTTCCAAGTAAATTTTATACATTTTTAGTAATATTTACTATCATTCACATGCGTAAATAAGTCGTAATTCGGGAAGATACGTATCAGATGTTTTCATGATTTATTTAAAATTTTCGATGTATTTCTTAAAACAAATAACGTGAAAACAATCACTGTATGCAAAATAATGAGTTTTGTAATTTCACTTTCGAGCACTGTCCAATAAGATTAAAAATAAACACTGAATAATACCAATTTCAATGTCAATGTCTTGGAAATTTATCACAGAATATGAAACAATTCTTTTTTTAAACTAAAACTTAGTTTTTAGCGCCTAATAAAATTAAACCTTCGTTTGAAACTTTAAAGTTTCACAGCCCCGAGGGGTCCCCTGGCAACCGTCAGGCAAATAATGACAGCTGTCATTATAGCTCCGTCGCTACCCGGGTAGCCGCGGGCTGCCGCGGGCCTCAACGAAGGTTTAATTTTATTAGGCGCTAAAAACTAAGTTTTAGTTTAAAAAAAGAATTGTTTCATATTCTGTGATAAATTTCCAAGACATTGACATTGAAATTGGTATTATTCAGTGTTTATTTTTAATCTTATTGGACAGTGCTCGAAAGTGAAATTATAAGAGTGTTTTTTCGTGATTTGTGCAAATTTATTGAATGTAAGTACAATTTTTATTGCAAAAGTAATTATTTTGCATACAGTGATTGCTTTAACGTAATTTGTTTTAAGAAATACATCGAAAATTTTGAATAAATCGTGATAAAATCCGATACGTATCTTTTCATATTATGGGCGATTTATGCATGTGAATGATACTGAATATTACTAAAAATGTATAAAATTTACTTGGATGTAGAGTACATAAGTATTTAATAACATATTATTGTAAAATATTAGAAAATTATTTATTATTGTACAACTAAAATTTGACGTTTCTTGAGTTCGAAGTGACCGTTTTATCTTGACAATACCAAACAAAACAGTTTCGTTTGGTATTGGTAAAACGAGCTATTTTGGTCTTTATTTATGAAGCGCTAAGGACGGTTTACCGGTAACCAATAAGAATCCGTTTGTTTGTAAAGTAAAAAATAATGATGTATCGATACATCGCCGTGTGTAAAAGATGTCGATAAATTTGGTTCAATTTATATTTGTATTTTGTATAAATTAATTATAAAAATCAAATACAAGCTACTTGAAAATTTATGTTTAGAGTTTTTTTAACAAAAAAAAAAATCAAAAGATCCGTGTGCTCACATGATGACAATAACTTTTCATTTATTTATTTTACAGTATGGCAGAAAACTGGCGAGAGGACAAAAACCCGCCGGCCGATATCCTCATCCTCATTTATGACGATGAGGCTGAGATTAGCGCCGACGAAGACCTACTCCGTCATGACGGTGTATTAAAAAAATGTAAAATTAAATAACAAGAGAAATGAGTTCTACACTAACATTTCGAAAATACTTTAGGTAGTTAAAAGTAAAAATTAATAAAAATGAGAATCATTTTATTTTTATTTACATTATATAATAATACCTTACAAAAAGGATAACTGTCGATAAAATTACCGAAAGTAAAAGAACACATCCCTAGCTGTTTTTATATTTCGAAGTGTCGGGTGGATCGTGTTTCAAGTGTTTTTATGGTGATCATACCAATTGTTTTTGTTATGTTGTTTACAATAAATAGATAGCATAGACACCAGTTCTTTAGACTTTGTTTGTATTTTCTTTTATTTTTCGTAATCCAACGCACAACATACTTCCAAAATGTTGTACCCGTAAAACAAATATATAAAGCTTTGATTATATCAACATTTTGATAGATAAAAGTTAGGAAATATATCAATCAAGTCATTACATTTTACAGAATGGCAAAATATGGCTTAAAAGAAGATTATTTATTAATTTTTTGTAGAGTAACGTATCAGACCGAAATAGAAAACAGCGCGCGAGCGGGAGGGCACTACGCCCGTAACTGACACTGACAGCAGTTGTCAACTGTCAGGCGCCCAGGGGTTAATTTCGTTTGACTGGTAATGGTGGTTAAACTTAATCACAAAGTATTTTGCATTTTGAAATGAATTTTAAAAATGCAAAATACATCTCGAAAGGTATTTCAAATAAAATACAAAATGTTTTTGTTAAAAAGCATTTAAATGCAAAATACAAAATAGGTATTTTGCATTTTGTATTTGCATTTTAAATAGAAGTATTTCAAATAAATCACATCTCTGATTATAGCTACGTTATATTTGTGAAAATCGGACATTTTTCTGCTTCACCACGTAAATTAACAATGGAGCGAACGTATAAATTGGCCAATTCTTCTTGCCTCCTCACACTTAGTATTTTCCGCGAACCTATAAAGTTAATTGCCCGCTTACATGAAACTGGGTTCTTAGGAAAATTATTATGCACGATTTCTTGGTCATGGAATTTCCTACGCTAAATTAGGCTATTTTGGTTAGGTAACGATTTGGTCCGTATAGCCCCTATAGAGTACTACTGACAGTTTACATATCTACCTGATCATGTTGCTGCTATAAGAACGGCAGTCTTAGATCCAAATGTCAGCCCAGGTCAATTAAAGTATACTTACTAATATTATAAAGGCGAAACTATACAATTATATAGTATACATATCAGAACAACACATAAGCCACATTTTATCCTGAAATCCCCACAGTTTTATTTACAGTTAAATATCTACATTGAATAAAAAAGTAAAAGCTTAAACACTACAATATCCTAAACTATATGTGATATATTAAACAATTAAAAAATAAAAAAACTTAGGCGTCATAATATTTCTCCGAATCGGTGTCGAGCGGTAAAGTGCCCAGAAGGCTGGCAGCATTGCCACGTTGAATGGCAATGCTGATCCTCTGTCCTAAAAAGAGACCAGCCCTCTGGTCACGGGAGGCGTCGATCAAACGCAAATATCTTGTTCTAAGCCTAGGAGTGATTCAACAGTCATTGACGGCCGAGCGACACATGGTTAGTGACCCTGCTTCTGCATTTTAGGCTGTGGGATCGAATCCCACATGTGAAGAAATGTATGTGTGATGAGCATGGATGTTTTCCAGTGTCTGGGTGTTTATCTATATTTATGTAAAATATATATAACTACTTATATTCACACTTATTTGGGGCGATATTAGCGATGTGTATAATTGTATAATAATAACAGAATTTCCTTTCAAAATCGAAACCAGTTTCACTGAAACTGTATAGTTTCATTCCATTCCCTTACTCACTTAAAATATAAGCGTGAATGGTAGAAATATTAAAGCTTTACCTAAAGATCACTTTTAAATAAAATGGCTGGCCATTTGTTCGATAATAGTACAACATTAGAGTCTTACAAAAATATACTACATTTTGTTCCTTCAAGGTAATATCATAAGTCTTTTCGACTACAAAGGCCATATAACCTTTCCTTCGATAAATAATGCGCTCACGATCTAAACTTTTATTCTATTATTCAGTTTTGCTGAACAAAGAATATATTATTCAGCATTTATTCAGCGTGTGCGCGTTTTAATGCGATTTAACCTTAACACGTCGTTCTTTCCAATAAAATATTAAACGGGTGTAGTATAAAATACGATCTAGAAGAATATCAATATCAATTTATTTTGTCGGTCCCCACAGAGCCAGCCTCACTCCTTTTAAGAGTGAAGATTAAGCTTAGACCCCCCATGCTGCTCAAAGGGGGGTTGGCGACCAAAACAATAAATATATAAATTACATATATAAATAATTATTAATAATTTCCAATGCGGAAATGCAGCCAGTATTCTTGCCACTACTCCACGTGGGCATGATTTGTATAGTTATTAGGATAAATGGGCTTAAGTTCCTTATTGTATTTTTTCTTAATATAAAAAAAAATCTGAAAAAATAATTTCCAATATATACATTTTTCACGATTGTGTAGCACCATTAACGGTGAAAAAGAAACGCTCGATATTTCAAAGCCCGACTCAGGATTTGAACCTAGGACCTCGAAATCTAAAGCTACAGGCGACCAACAACGTGATACTATAGTAATTTATAAATGCTACTAAATATAAGAAATTAATATAAAATTAATATTAATTAAATTGTATAAAGTCAAGACCCGCATAGTGAGATACTTTGATTACAAACCTTTGTCTAAGATTCCAAGAGGTCTGGAGCGATCTTATTGTCATCTCAAAGCTCTTGTCATAACAAATAAGTACACCCCCCTAGCATTAAACTTTACATTAGTACTAACGTACGCCCGCAGCTTCATTCATATATATACGCATAGGTACTTCTGAACTTTGAACCGTGATTTTTATTATTGCAAAATCATATAAAATGTAAATCAAGAAGATGTAATGACTAAAATTGAGAAAAAGATGCATAGATGGTTTTGGCATGTAGAGAAAATGGATTAAAGAAGATTAACAAAAGAGATTGATGAGGCGAGAGTGAATGGAAATGTTTGAAATGGAAGGCCTAGGCGAATGTTCCTGGATACAATACAAGACATTTTAAATAAAGGCCAAGTCAAAAGTACCCTAAAGTGACGGACTTGTATCAGTGGATTAATGAGAGTGGAAGAAGCTAAGGAAGTATGCAAGGACCGCGGCAAATGGAAGGATGTGGTCTCTGCCTACCCCTACGGTATATGGCGTGATAGTATTTATGTAGGTAAGTATCTAAAATCTTCATTGTATAAAACCACCTTCATATAATTGCACTACATTTTAAACTGGTTGGATGGCTGCATAGATCCATAAAAATACAACATTGGTAAGCTTCATAAACTCTTTCATACAAGAAGTGAGACTTGCATGTCAATTCTGTAACGAAATTCGATAATGCGATACTCTATGTAGAGAGATTTAGAGATGAAGCCGAAACTTCCACTGTCGGTTGTCGTTACAGTATCGACATGCTGGGAGGGTCCGACCGCAGTTAGTTATCATCCTATTGGCTAAGACGTATCTCCAAATGACTTAGGACTCCGGCACGATGTCGCGAATGAAGTAGAAACCGAAAGGGCTGTGGATTTCATCCTACTTCTAATAAGTTTGCCCGCTACCATCTTAGATTCTGACGACCTCCGTGGCGCAGTGGTATGCGCGGTGGATTTATAAGACGAAGGTCCTGGGTTCGATTCCAGGGATTAGGGCAGATTGAGATTTTTCTTAATTTGTCTTGGACTGGCTGGTAGGAGGCTTTGCCGTGGCTAGTTACCACCCTACCGACAAAGATTTAGTAGAAGAGATTTAGTATTCCGGTACGATGTCGTGAAGAAACCGAAGGGGTGTGGATTTCAACCTACTCCTAACAAGTTAGCCCGCTTCCATCTTAGATTGCATCATCACTTAACATCAGGTGTGATAGCAGTCAAGGCCCAACTTGTAGTCGATAAAAAAAAAGATCGCGCCATCAATTACCGTGTGATTAGAGCCAAGGGCTAACTTGTAATTAGTATAAAAATACAGTGAAAATATTTTAGTAATGATGATTATTATAGTATCAATCTTGTAGCAGAGTTAATTCGCGGAATCGTCATTATTATTTTTGCCTCCAAGTAGCATTGTGTTCCGGTTTGAAAATTTTGTAGTTATCGCTTAAATTACGGCATGAAGATTAACAGTGCATTCAAAAATAGTTATAGATTTTTTTTGTAGTATTTTATTTAATCCATCAGCATATTATATAACAGAATATTACATTATTATTCTAATTTATTCATAAATTAAATAGCTATGTATATTGGCCTTAGGTATAACTTAATTTATTTTTTAATAACTATGTATTGTAACGCTGTATTACAAATAAATAAAAATTTATCATTGCTTCGCCACAGTCGTCGTCGTGGTAAAAAATATGCACGAATTTTGTTTAAAAATTCAATGTTTAATTTTCGTTCGGAAATGACATTTCTGTCGGAGTTTGCTAGTTAAACTTGACAGTCAACATGCTTTGCGGTCGGTACGCTAATGCAATACAGTAACCTACTTTTCAAAAGCAATTTGTAACTTTGTCTTAGCGGTTTAATTCTATGACCCAGTTTGTTAGGAGCATCGCAAAGTGCTACGAAATGATCGTAGCTGCTACGTAATTGTGTAGCACTAAATATCCTCTACGCGTTTTCCGCTTTGTTGTAGTTGGCAGAACTTTATGTTGGGTAGTGTTATCTAACAATAACTTTTAATATTAAAAATAACGAATAAAATATTTATATCATATTTATATTATTAATTGATATAGAAATAAAAAAAAAAACATTTATTCGTATAACCAATTTTACCAATGAACCGCATTTTTATAACTCGACAGCTTTCTTTGCAGGCCTTCCTGATGCAGTGGTATGCACAGAGGATTTATAAGACGGAGGTTCTGGGTTCTCGGTCTATTAAGATTTTCTAAATTGGTCCAGGTATGACTTGTAGGAGGCTTCGGCCTTGGCTAGTTACCACCCTATCGACAAATATCGTCAAGCGGTACGCCTTTGTCGCTTTTGTTGATTTAGCGTTCCGGTACGATGTCATGTACAAACTGATTCGGGTGAGGATTTCATCCTACTTGTAACAAGTTAGCCCGTTTCTACTTTAAATTCCATCATCATTTACCTTCTGGTTTGATTGCAGTTAACTAACTAACTTGTTATTTATAAAAAAAATAGTTACGGAATAGGACTAGAACTAAGTTCTACATTGCCCGAGATCGGACACAAATACAGGACCTCTCTGTATGACGTAAGACAAACACTTGAACGTTTATCACATTAAATAATTATATTTAGTCATATAAATAATTGTCAGTACGATTGCTTTTTGCGTTTATTCATTGATGAAAGTACTAAGTACCCAAGCAGACTATGTCAAGGTTAAAATAAGCTAAATTAAAATAATATATAATTTTCATAATTATACGTATTGTTTACACAGTTCCAATGCGGTGTAGTTTTCCTAGTAACTGTACTAATAACCTACAATTCTAAAGCCGGTGTAGCTCAGTAAGTCCGACTTGAGGTCTTGAGCGGCAGTGTAAGTGTTGTGACCTAAATAAGGCATGTAATTAGTGTCTTGTTATTGCCACGAAAATTAGTAGTACCTACTTGCTACACTCTTACAGTAGCGTGTTGAGTTTACCACGTGTACTTTTTATTTACTTTAAATGTTAACGAGTTTAAGCAATTTGTTTTAACCATGGATTTATGAGCCAGTTAGTCATTTTCTGTTCTGTGGTTTTACATGTATTTAGTCGAAGTCATTATAACAATATTATCATAATTATCAGCATATTAACCAGGCTTCCCACATTGTAGGAGTTTGGCGACCTCCGTGGCGCAATAGTATGCGCGGTGGATTTATAAGACGGAGGCCCTGGGTTCGATTCCTGGCGGGGTACATTGAGGTTTTTCTTAATTTGTCTTGGTCTGGCTGGTAGGCTTTCGCCGTGGCTAGTTACCACCCTACCGACAAAGACGTATCGCCAAGCGATTTTGCGTTCCGGTGCGATGTCGTGTAGAAACCGAAAGGGGTGTGAATTTTCGTCCCACTCCTAACAAGTTAGCCTGCTTCCAGTGCATCATCACTTAACATCAGGTGTGACAGCAGTCAAGGGTTAACTTGTAATCGATAAAAAAAAGAGACCAACCACGCTGCTCCAATGCGGGTTGGCGGGCTTAGGGTGATAATGTTTCATTTAGTAACGATCACTTTCAGATGTTAATGACAGTGACCGGGGCTGACGGTTTAACGTGCTATCCGAGGCACGGGGGCTTAACGCCTTCAATTTTCCGATTCCGGGCTTGGAAAATACCGAAAATTTCATAGAAGAATGAAAAAGTTAGAATTATGTGACCCGAACCTTAATTCGATCGGACCTCATGATCGAAGCCACATCAACGTGATCTATAAAGCAACGAGGGGACGAGGCAGTCATTAGACCAACGAGTTCAAGTCTATTAACGGTCCAATGCAGAGCTAGGCGTCTCACCTGGTAAACAAGTGGATTTGGAGACCCACCACCCTGCTAAAATGTGTTGCAATTCCATTTTCTACAGTATTCTTTTTCACAAAAAGATGAACGTTGTAGATATCATGTATGAAAATTTAAATAAAACCATTCTTATCTACCTATTTCATATTCAGTCGTACCGACATTCCATACGAAAGTAGCCACTAAGCTGAAAGGGTTGCCAGCATTTGCATGTGAATGCTTTGCATTATTCTCACGTTTCTATTTAGATATAATGGTAAGCGTTCACATATTTTCTTAGGTAACTATTTTTAACCCCCGAGGTAAAAAGAGGGGTGTCGTCGTCGACACACAGACCGACAGACGGTCTGTTTGTGTGTGTGTGTGGCGGCCTTCTTGGATTTATCAGTTTCTATAGTATATAGTATCTCGTCAAATTATAGCCCAATTATGGCTTTAGATAATTATTATTTTTTATCTGTATTTTTTTTCTATTTTTTGTGTCTATGTTTTGTTTCTATTATGTCCTATACTATTTCTATTATGTCTATGTCCTTATGTATATAAACAGAAGCAATAAAATAACGGACACTCCGCAACCAACATTCAAGCCTTTTTTTATAATGTACCTGTAACTTTCTTGTATGGTTCCATGGCGGTCATTAGAGAGCCCTTTCATTTGATACCCACATTCTTATTATACAGATTTTTATAATACACATCTAAGAAACGCCACCAGGAAACTGTCTTTTAAATTAAAACCGCGTCGAAATCAGTCCATCTGTTTGAATGACATAATGCTACGGACAGACAGACAGACATTGCCATCAAACTCCCTTTTTTTGTGTCACAAATAACAGTTGAAGGGTTGTCAAACTTAAGTAACTCAATGAATAGTCAAATTTTACAGACAAAGCAATTAAGATTTGTTATCCATTGTTCTTCTCGCGGCTAAGGACCCGAGCACAAATTCGAGAGGGCTTTGGTTAAATTCTCGCTTGTAGGACTATTTTTAAACGACTTCAAAATTTTAACAAAAAATAAAAACGCTTTCAAAACGCACTAAAAAGTAAAAAATAACTACATCATTTATTTACTTTAATTTACTCAACCACATCTATGAAGTCGGTGCCATCCAAGTTTAGGTAAAAAGTAAAAAGCTCGGGTGGCACCGACTTCATAGATGAGGTTAAGTAAATTAAAGTAACTAAATGACGCAGTTATTTTTTACTTTTTAGTGCGTTTTGAAGGCGTTTTTATTTTTTGTTATAGTACCTACACTACATACATACCATCAGACCTCATTCCTATAGGGGTAGGCAGAGAACACCTCCTTTCACTTGCCACGATTTCCTTCCATATCACCCACTTCTTCCAATTTCAATAAACCTTTTATACATGTACGTTGGTTTAGGGTACCTTTTACCTGGTCTTTAATCAGAATATCCAGACTGAAAGGAGACTTACGAAAGGGATTTATAAGGCGAGAGTAAATAGGAATGTTGGAAGGGCAAGACCAATGACCAAGACTTCCATTTTCTCTACATGACCAAACCATCTCAGCATACCCATACATAATCAGAATACTGCTCATCCCATACGTAGATAAAGTTGACTAAAATTCTTTCCTGACTCGGTCAAAGGCTTCTAAATCGATGAAAGCGCAATAAAGTTTTTTTAACCCTCACTAACAGGAAAAAAAATATTGTACCTATTATAAATGCAATGTTGTAACCAATCAAACGGGCGCCATTACTGATGTAAATTACACGTGCCCTTTTCAATGCTAGTAAAGAAAGCGTAATCCATTTGTAAAGATTATTAGCTGTAAGTAGTTAGTTGATTATACGTTTACATTTTTATAAGGTCTCCGCCGTGAATGCCGCCAGAGCCTGTAGGTCGGGGTCAAGGTTGGACACGGGGTGTAACGGTGTACGTGCTAGTACTGCTTGATAGTTCGTTGTGTTAATTAGCCGACTTCAAAAATAGGAAGAGGTTCTCAATTCAACGCATATATTGAAGTGATAACTTTTGACGACCTCCGTGGTGCAGTGGTGTGCGCAGTGGATTTATAAGACGGAGGTCCTGCGAGTAGGGTAAACCGCTTCGGTACGTAACGCATTACGATGCCAGTTTCTCTGGCTTCTCTTTCGTTCACGCATACTGCAGTGGTGAAAGACTCCTACTCTCTCACTCTAACCCACTTTGCTAGCCGTATTTAAGTTATCACTTCTGTCGGGCGTCCCAAAACACTCGCTTTTTTAAAATGTTTATTTACCTTATAACTCCCTAATTTTTCAGCCGATTTTTTGACTAACAATTACGTCTGATTTCCATTGAGAGAAGATCTCTTTATCATTTATATTAGTCAAGATAATAGATCTAACAAAATATGAATTATTTTGTTATTGAAGCTTTAATAACTAAAACTTCATAGTAAAAAAAGAATAAGTACATACAACAATCATTTTGTAACAATCACTCTCAGAATAATTCTCTCAGAGTAATGTTTGGGACCAGGTTCAACGTTTTCTAAAACAACTTTTTATATCATGTTGTTTCTAACAATTTCTGGGTAAATGAAAAAACCGATATTATATAGCCCGTGGACATGAACCAAGGTCTTAAAATCCGTAACTAAATACCACTGGATCACCGAGGTTGTTAATGAAACCATAAATAAACATAGGTGTACGAGTACCTATCATGTAAACTTATTCTTAATTGGTTACTTAAATAAAAAAGAACTTACTACTTACTAAAAGAAGGTAAGACAAGAGAACTTAAACTTACTTAACTCTCATCAATAAGACAGGCGATACAAATAAAATTTACGTTTCAATTTCACTCAGTAGTCGGATGCTTATCCAATTTGTTGTACATTGATCTCAAATTCTCGACATTCGCTCGTATTCTCTCGGAACTCCCCGAGAAAATACTTTTAGTGCCAACGTGGAATGATATTTCTGCTATAAAGAGATGAGATCTTAAAACAAATATGTTATTTTTATGTAGCTCTTGACAGCGATTACTTGATTTTAAGTGTATGAGTTGGCAGTGTGTTTATTAAAGAAAACTTTAATTTCATATTGAGCTCTTTTCAAAAGCACTTTTGAAAAGTAAATTGTCTTATTTTAGTGACTCGGTCTAGGATCTAAAATTATGAACATTTTTATTCAAAATGTTTTTAAAACAGTAAGTAAAGTCCGTTTCATTTTGAATGTAGTGATAAGTTGATTAAACTATCGCCTTTGTGTGTATAATGTAAATCACATACATTCATTATAGAGGAAGCCCGCGGTTTCACCGGTGTATTTCTCGTTTCTGTGACAATTTCGAGTATATTTTTTTATGGCCCTTGACTGCTATCACACCTGATGCTAAGTCATCATGCAATCTAATATAGATTAAATGTAACTTAAGTATTATTTTCATATATAAGCTATATTCCTGTGAAGTTTCATCAAATCTCATTCAGTAGTCTTTGTGTGAAAGTGTAACAACAAACAAACATCCATCAATACATATAAACTTTCGCCTTTAAGATACTAGTACGATTCAATTATTTTTAATTAAAAAAAAAACAATGTACGTGTCGAATTGAGAACCTCCTCCGTTTTTTTTCGTCGGTTAAAAACTAAAATATTGATCAGATTTTTATAGATATTTCTATATTCTGAATATACTAATATTCAGAATTTTTATGGTATATGTATGTATGTTACCCTTTCATGTAAAAACTACTGAATGGATTTTGATGAACCTTCATAATATAGCTTACATATCAAAATCAAATAGGCCACATTTTATCCCAAAATTCCCTCGGGAATAAGAACTATGAAGGTGAAATCACGGGTGCCCACTAGTCACATATAACGCTGTGCAATTGGCGTGGGTGAAGTCAGTAAGTAAGTCATTAATTAGTCGACAACTTCCATTTTTTATTGTTGAGTAATGAACCACGCTGCTTATATGAAGGTCAATTGCCATTTAACTGTAATACGCAAAGTGCAGTGAAGCGTGTACACGTGCAATAAACTCTTTACTTTATTTACTATACCTTCGTGGTTTAACATGCTTAAAGGAGCCAGTTCGTAGCCGACTGCAGACGACATGTCGGTGCGACACTACTTTTTTTATGTAGTTGTATGAAATCAAATTCATGGCGAGAGACGTGTCGTTCCCACATTGTCTGTTGTTGTCGTCTGCGGTCGCCTACTAACTAGCACCTTTGTTTCCTTTTTTTTTTTTTTAAATAATAATAATAATAATAAATATTATAGGACAATTACACACATCGCTATTTAGCCCCAAAGTAAGCTTAGGTAGCTTGTGTTATGGGTACTATGATAACTGATGAATATTTTTATATATATTATACATAAATACTTATAATAAATAGATAAACACCCAGACACTGGAAAAAGTCCATGCTCATCACACAAACATTTTCTAGTTGTAGTAGTTGTAGGAATCGAACCCACGACCTAGGACGCAGAAGCAGAGTCACTACCCACTGCGCCACTCGGCCGTCTGCCTTTTACTCGGCAAAGTGAAACATGACTGCAAATTCAAATTAAAAGTTTATTGCAAGTAGGCTTACATGTGCTTTTGATAAGCCAAGAGTGACTCTTTGTCATCTATCTACCACTCTTCTCTAGTTCGGAAGGCAAATTCCTACTGAGGAAAGCCGCCAAGAAACTCAGCAGTTGCTATTTTTAAACAATAATAATACACAAATTAAATTAACAAAATCAACTAAACTATTATTTAGTTTGATGTCTAAGCAGGATCTATATGAGCATAGGTAGGTTCATGAAATGCTCGAGAATTTCATGAAATGGCCGCGTTTCATGATGTGGCCAACTCAATTTGACCAGATCGTTAAATCGTCTACGTTTCAGGATTTTGACATCCACGTTTGGCCAAATCATATAAATAGGGGCTAGGTAATGTTTGCCTATAGATTATATGCAATTTATAAATGCCATAACAATAATTGAACATAATATTTTATCCGTTCCACCCCTTCTCCTCCTATTTATAGAGCTCCTATTTATGGGTGGTTTTCAAAAAAGTCGGGGTACTCTGAGTCGGGGTGTAAATAGTTTACGATATGTTCAAATAATTTTGACCACTTCATGAAGTAATGAAGTAGTTGCGCGTTAAGTTGGCCACATCGAGAAAGGATTTTGGATCATTGATCTGCCCAGACCATATCATGATGTGGCCAATAGACAGGCAAACATTTTATGAAACGCGACCATTAAATAAATAAATATAAATAAATATTATAGGACAATTACACACATCGCTATATAGCCCCAAAGTAAGCGTACTCGTAAGTAGCTTGTGTTATGGGTGCCATGATAACTGATGAATATTTTTATATATACTATACATAAATACTTATAATATATAGATAAACACCCAGACACTGGAAAACATCCATGCTCATCACACAAATATTTTTCCAGATGTGGGAATCGAACCCACAGCCTAAGACGCAGAAGCAGGGTCACTACCCACTGCGCCACTAGGCCGCCATTTCATGATCTACTCAAACATTTCATGAAATTAGCAAATCTACGATGTGGCTACGACACATATACATGCTCACAAACTTTCGCCTTTATAATATTAGTATGATTTGACAAAAGGCATCAGACCGTAAGATCGAACCTTTTTTTGTGACGGGGGAAAATCTTCTAGAAAAATATCCAACCTTTGAGGGAAAAGTCATGTTATGTGGAATTTTTACTCACTAAAACCCCCTCGGTGGCCATCTCCGTACAATGGAGGAGACTCTGGGATATCTTAAAACCAACGAATACCAGTGCCTGCCTCCCTTGCACACTGCCTGTAAACGCTCTACTCGGGGAGACAGAGAGGAAGATAGAGAGGATTAGATCGAACCTAATACCTCACGGCGATGGGTCCGCTAAGTTATTGAGGCTTCAAACATTAATTTATTATGACAGTAAACTTGTATACAGCTTCTGTACAGTAGCTGGGGGTAGGATACTACTTTTAATTACCTGGTAGGTAGGGTATGGGGTATTGTATTGCGATAATAAAAGGGTTGGGTCTGGTGCTACGGTGGTCGCCCTTGACCGGCTTGCTTTGGCGTAACCTACTTATCTACATTTCGATATAAAATATACATGACGGGTAACCGCTCTGTACTTTACAGCTATTACGTAATGACTCACTTTCAGCCCAATCCACAGTAAGTTCACGAACCATCCATATTCATTTGAGACTTGTTTAATTGAGTGATGAATCGAAACTGAAGCGAAACTCTAACTCTACTCTAGTAAGCCTGGAGTCATAAACTGGAAAACGTTGCGGGTTTTGTACATGGCTAATACTCCGTCTCAAAATAGGAGTTTAATATCCTTCTGAATTTAGTGAGTGGCGATCACTGGATTTTTAGTTTTCGATGGATACACATTCAATGTAAATTTTTACCCTAAAAAGAACTAAAGTTGTTCGTTGCAGGCATCGAAGGTTAAGCAGTAACAAAGGACCGATATGTTAAAGTGGGCGAGTATTATCTCTGTTACCCGTAAGAAAAAGTATTGTCAGTTTTCAAGTCAGCAATTTTATTTATATGTAAGTACCTTAGCGATCCTATTACATCACCCACATAAGACGGGTGATGTTACAAGATCACCGTTTAATTCCTGGGCCGCTACAGAGATTTTCTTCGTAGGAAGAAAAATTCAAGAATCTAATTTTCGAGATCAAAAAACTCAGTGTTAAATATTTGTGATATTATTATCCGATATTACAACACTAACATAAACATACACATCCCAGCACAAACGTGAACATTCCTTTAAAAGATGGCCGACTAAGAAGAAAAATACATACAATAACACAATAACTCAGTAGGTTTACTGCAGCGCTGTGCAATATTGCATGCTTATCGGCTTTCTACAAGATCTATCTTTGTGAACGACTTTAGACTTCACAATTTCATATCTGCAACAGAAACGACCGACTGCGAAAGCCGACTTCAGGCTCTATTACTTCTCTTATTCTTGTTAGTTTAGTTTATGGACTTTTATTAAAAACAGTGAAGCTTTTTTTAACATGACTAATAATTTTTCTTAGAATCCAAAATAACTAAGTGCCGCAGGCACTAGGTACACTGTCTATGGTTAGCCTATGAGGTCACGGGTTAGTCGAGTCCTGGGGACAGGCTACGACATAATGAGCTTTATACATTATATTTTTTTTTGAAATTTTTCAGTAGTTACCCGGAATAAGAAAGTTTAAACTGTCAATCATCGTCGTGATCTTAATCTTAACATCATTATTGTGGAGGGGGTCTTTGAGGGGCTTGGTGGTCCTCCTGCTGGTGGTGGGAATCCGACTAATATTATTATAAACGCGAAAGTATGTGAGGATGTACTGAAGTACGTTTGTTACTCTTTTACGTAAAAACTACTAAATGGATTTTGATGAAACTTCACAATAATATAGCTTACATACTACTATATGTTAGACAATTATTTGGAGCAGACATACACACACATACATACACTCACACATAAATACACACCCACACCCACAACCACACACATCTGTATGCATGTTAGGCCAATTATTTTCTTTTTATTTCGTTCCATATTTCATATTGTTAAAACAATACAGATGTATCTAAGGAGGAAGAGCAGGAATCCTGAGACACAGGTTTTTAAAACTTACTTCAGGATCCCCAGCACGATTGTAAAATGACTTATTTTAGCAATAAATTTAATTTAATTTCATTTCATATCAGAATAAAACATATGCCATTTTATCCCGAAAATTCCACGAGAATGAGAACTACGGAGGAGTTAGTAATAAAATCAATCGATTCCTATATAAATGCAAGTCACCGTCAGCTGGCGCCAATGTCTCGATACTGATCTATTAATAAAATGTCATTTCACAGTTTCATATTTACTTATCAAGTTCGCTGAATAACCAAACTTAAATACGTGAAAGTTTGTTGATGCATACAAGGTGAAATTCAACTTTGTGATCTCAGAAACTTCAGGACGTTGCAACGAGATGTCGAAGGTTATTTCCAGACCTTTAAAATAACTTGTTTATTAGTTTGTTTTGAAGCGGACTGCATAATTTGTTTTTGAACGAACAGAATTTGTACAATGTTGATTCTGTTGACGCTACGCTAACAAAATAACTAGATAAGGGATGTGGATAATTGGTTGACGTGGCAAATCCGTAATGTAAATAAATATTTAAAGCTAGATTGGAAACTAAATATACGTATTATGTAGGTAGTAGAATAACCAAACAAATTTGTGCTTTCTATATCTCACAGTCGCGAAATACAAAGGCATTTGAGATTATTACTAGCTGTGCCCGCGATTCCATTTGCGCAGTTCCTGTTCCTGTGGAAATATTGGAACAAAAGTTACTTATGTTTCAATTTATCCCCAATCCAAATTACAGCCAAAACGGATCGAGAATTACGGTGTGAAGAAGTTACAAATATACATATTACACACACACACGCACGCACGCACACACACGCGCACGCACGCACCCGCGCACGCACGCACACACACACACTCAAATTTTCGCTTTTATAATACTAGTAGGATAATAAATAATAGATAAGTCATGTAATCGAAAATATAATTTAGTTTTTCACTTATTCTGCGGATACCATTAATTTTTCCAGGATAAAAAAGAGCGTATGTTTCAATTCTGGGTTTCACTTCTATTTATCTTTATCCTAAATTTAAATCAAATCGGATCTATAGTTACGGATTGAACTAGGAACAAACACACACACACTCGTACTATCTAATACTAATACTTTCGGCTTTAAAATAATAGTAGGATTTTTTAAACTTTTTATCAATTTAATGCAAATATTATGCTTGCGATATTTTCCTGCGCTGAGTAATAACAGAAAGCTTATCGATCATTTAACGTGTTCGTTCTAAAAACCTAGATTTAATCTTCTAAACGTTAAATTCAGTCGGGTTAACTTTAACAGCAGTCCAACTAAATAGGTCAAGCGATCAAGGTTAATCGATATTTAGATAGTTTTCCTTTGCGTGTCCAAAACCTTGTCCCCTTTGATGCTTGTTTAATTCCTTAATAGCTTTACGATTTGAATGGCTTGACCTAAGTGCTATCTGGTTTTTTTCCTCCATATCTGACCCCTGGATTACTGAAGTAGCCTAGAACGGCCTTTACGCTTACTTGCACGATGATCATCAGACTATTTGTAGTAACAATGAATTGAGCATTTGGAGCTTAAACCCACTACACTGTTTCAATACAGATTGGCGGATTAGAGTGATAATGTTTAACTCGTTAGTGATCGGAATTAGATATTGGTGATAATAACCGAAATTGACAGATTGACTTGAGAGCACGTCAATCCGTCAGTCTCGATCAAGCTCGGGGTGTAACACCACCAACTTCCCAAAGGAGGTCTAAGAATTACAGTTGGTAGGAATATGCGCACCTCCTGCCACCCCTGTTAACACCACTGAGAGCATCGAATTCCCTGGGTTTTAGTGGGTATTATGGCTGCGTCTTAGCTAGCGATTCCCCCATACCCGAACGTAAACTGCGAAGTTCTGTTTCTATGTAGTCACTGTCCGGGATTCATAAATTAATTTGCCAGCGATAAAAAAACACCTTGTTATCCAAAGTCTAACATTGGTTAACCACTAGATCAAGGAAGCATTTAAGTATGGATAAAAATTTTTTAACTGATTCTCCACATCATTGTACCGTATTGTTAATTCACAGAACAAACGTATAAAGATATAATCACAGACAATAGAAGGAAAGGCTGTAAAATGAGTGTGTTTGAGTGTGAAACAACGTATCGTCATTTCAATCTATGATTCAACGGTTGTTGACAATACCACAGTGTGCCGTCCACCCGCTCATCGCGTGCCGGCGTGCGATACGACGGTCACGAGGCGGCACGTGCGAACGCTACAGGTACCAGATATGGTACATAGGTAGTTCACTACATTATGTGAACAGGTAAACAAAGACATGACTCATGTGCATCTACAGTGACATAATAGATCCCTCCAAAACATTTTTATGTAAAGTGAAAACGAATACTAAAACGAATGCGTCTTGCAATATAATAAAGGTATTAAATCTCTTGGAGAGCAAAGCTCCTACATCCTTTACCTGAATTCATTAGCACAATTATAATGATTAAGTTTTTGTATATTAATGTATAGGGCATACATACATAGCATCGAGCCTCGTTCCCTTAGTTCCCTCGTTCGAAGGAGAGACTATTTCCTTCCACTTGCTACCATCCAGGCATATTTCCCTCGCTTCATGCAATTTCATTGATCCTTTCTTACAAGTTCGTCAGTGTAGAGTTCTAGGGTTTTTGTTGAAACCACAGGGATGTGAATATTATCCTATTCCTAACAATTTTGGCCTGTTTTTAACTTAGATTGCATAGTCATTTACCGTCTGGTGTAATTGCAATCAATGGCTAATTTGAAATGAATAAGAAAAAATCACTCATCTGACCCTTTACTGGAATGTTTTGGATTAAACCCTATATATATACTTAGGTCTCAATGTAAAGTTTGGCTGTTTCTACAATAGCAAACTCAATAAATTCTGTATCCGATCATTGATTCAACAGACAAGCGAAAGCTTCTTGTTATTATCCGCGATAAACCAATTAGTAATAAAATCGGCTGTAACCCGACGGCGAACCTTCTACGTAGTATCTACTCTACTATAACTACAAAAGTAGAGTCAACATTTCCTGAGAATGCTCCAATTTCTTAATGACAAAGATGCTTAAAAATTATCTTAAGTGAATAAATATAAATCTAGAATAACTTATTTAGATTAAACCTGTGCATTTTTCATGTGAATTTATGGAATTAAGGAAGTCCAACAAACTGTAACGATATCTCAACATAGGAAGAAAGGAGGACTTAAATAACCAAAATCTCCTTACGTATTAATGTGCTTGCTTGTGGTTGCTCCTTAATTAGGTTGCAATGTTAAACTTATTTGTATCATTGTCAATCAAGCCCTTTTTACTCAATTCTCTGAAAGACGCCAAGATAGCGAACAACCAACCAAAGCAACGTCGTAACCTACAGCTAGGTATTGAGTGAATTTAATTCAGTGTTTCACCTATGACCTTTACTTTTAGACGTCGACTAATGAGTAATCGTAAAAAGAACAGCCATTCGAAGCGCTATAAGGTTTTATGAGGAATATACAGTCAGATTTCGCAATTGCCGTTATTATGATATCATCGTGAATCGTTTGATATTTCACGTCCATTACGCATAACTAACCGTAATAAATGTAACTAGTTCTTACTAATATTATAAAGGCGACTAAACGGCTGAAGCGATTTTAACAAAATTTGGTATCCAGTTATCCCCTCTCCTATATAGAGGGCAGCCTGGCCCTGTAGTGGGCCGTTAATAGGATGAAAATGATGATGCAGTTAGTTGGCAGTCTGGACTATCCCGAAATTCCCACGAAGACGAGAATTACGCAGGTGAAACCGCGGCCGTCCTCTAGTTATTAATAGCAATAGCACGGTTAAATAGTTGGTAAAAAATCCGAGATGTTTAAGGTTCAAATCCTGTTCGGGGTTGGACTGTTGTTGTAACTACAAATAACAATGTTTTTATATTTAGTATTAATAAGGATAATTAAGTTACGAATTCAAATTCAAAGTTGCAGTATAATAAATAATAAATAAATAAATATTATAGGACAATTACACACATCGCTATATAGCCCCAAAGTAAGCGTACTCGTAGGTAGCTTGTGTTATGGGTACTATGATAGCTGATGAATATTTTTATATATATTATACATAAATACTTATAATATATAGATAAACACCTAGACACTGGAAAACATCCATGCTCATCACACAAATATTTTCCAGATGTGGGAATCGAACCCACGGCCTAGGACGCAGAAGCAGGGTCACTACCCACTGCGCCACTCGGCCGTCAAAGTATCTTAGGGGATGGCTAATAACTACCTAACTATCTAACTGACTAAATTTACTTTATGAAAGTTTATATTAGTCTATAAGTCTCGAATGTTCTAAAGTATTTCAACCTACCTGGCTGTAAAGTTTTCTATGCATTTTTAATAAGCACTTTATTTCATTCATTTAGCTATGTAGTCCATTTTAACGCAAGAGCATTAAAGTACCTAGACTTTAATAACCAGAGGTTTTAAGAAATATTCTTATCCACATAATTCAAAATCTTTTTGAGTAATCTAAATAATATTGGTTTGGTGGAAGCAGATTTACTGAAAAGAGCGGCATGCGAAAAATGTCAGTAGTTCATTTTTTCAATCTTACTTAAATTACATCCATCAATAGATTTAGAGGTTTATGTAAATCAGCTTATACGAAGAGAGTATAGACCACATTTTTGACGGCCTCCGTGGCGTAAGGTATGCGCAGTGAATTTATAAGGCAGAGGTCCAAGGTTCTATATCTGGCTGAAACTGAAAGGGGTGTAGAGTTCATCCTACTTCTAACAAGATAGCTCGCTTCCATCTTAGATTGCATCATCACTTACCATCAGATGTGAAAACAATCAAGCGCTAACTTGTCTAGAATAATTCATTTACCGCTCCAATGCAGGTTTAGGGTGATATTGTTTTTTTTAATTAACGATCACTGTCCATGGCACTCCGAGGCACGGGGGTATAGCACCACGAACTTCCCGACTCCGGGTGGAAGAGTAATTTTTAGTAAATTTCAAATCATCATTATCAGCCTATTAATGCCCCACTACAGGGCCCAGCCTCCCTCTTTATAGGAGAGGGAATATAGAGCGTGGAGCCACCACGTTGCTCCAATGCGGGTTGGAGGGCTTAGGAAAACAATGTTTCATTTATCAATGTTAGATTTTGATGATAGTGACCGTGTTCGTAGGCTTAACGTGCTCTCCGAGGCACGGGGATGTAACACCACCAACTTTCCGACTCCAGGCTTCGAATGTACTGAAAATTTTATAAAAGAATGAAAAACTCAGAATTTTTTCGTAACCCGGCCCAGGATTCGAACCGAGGACTTCGTTTCGAAAATTTCAAAAACGATGTAGTAGAGTACTCATATTTACTAAAATATGAGTTCATTCCATTGTTACGTATTCTGTTATCAAACGCATTGACTTATATCAATGAGTTATATGATTTGAATGGCTCAAATCCAGAATAACGATCACGGAAACTTCTTATCGCGAACATCGTACTATTGATGGCTCCAACTTGCACAATAGACATTTCGAATTCGATAGTGGAAAGCTCTTCAGCTTGGAAGTCATTTTATCTCCGGCCACGTTTATGCGCCTGTCCAAATGTCATGTATTTTAAAGCAGCCGAGCTCTTTGTTACGGAAGTAGACAATGCCATTTCTTTTATTACGTTTTTTAGCACAATTGTCTGTCACTAACTAGTATTGTTACATTCTGGTTTAAAGAGTCTGGTTGCCAGTGAAATTTAAAGAGGATACATGCGCCTCAAGTTAAAAGCCCTATCGAGTATTTGGATAAATGTTTTTTTTACTAAACTTGAAACTTTTGATAACTTTCTGTATAGAAGGGTCTTAGAGACCGGTCAATGTGTCACAAACCCTGACTGTCGAATTAGGGTTAAGATTTTTGAGTGAATATTTCATTCTTTGCCACTAATTTGACTATTTATGTAACATATGTATGTAATAACATAAAATAGTTGTAATTGTACCTGATTGTTCACTTTATGTGTACGAAAGGGCGATTAAACGTAAGATGTGATTTTTTTGGTAACTGCCACCTTTCCAATTTCGGACAGTTACTAAGAATTTCTAAAAAGAAAACCTCAATTTATTTTTTACATTAGTAGGTCGACTCGATATGCCATCGCTACTTTTTACGTTTCAAATATCACGACGGATGTATGGAAACGGTCTTATTTGATGTTAACGACCTGCCCGTAAATCTTAGTACGGCATTTTAATAAACAATAGCATCTATTTGAGGTCATTGAACCGAGCATTGTTTATTAGGGTTGAAACTTGTTTACTTAGCCCTAATTCGCACAGTCGTCGACCCGACAACATATCGTTCAGTGTCCATCAACATGTGTATGTTTCATTTGTGTCTAATAAACGATGCTTTTATCTGATTGCTAGTTTTTCGCTCCGTGTTTTTTAATGTTTAAATTCTCAAAACATCCAGATACTGTAAACAATTTTCTTTATGTTGTTTTTAATTGTTTACTTGTTATATGTTTGTTGTCCTTTATTTAATTGAAATTTAAATGAAGTGAACCAGAATCTTCCCAAGTATCAGTTAAAGATTTGTAAAGTAGGTTCATGCTTACGAATCGAAAAAAACTCTTTTAAGCAAAGATAGATGCGACATATCGCATCTATCTTTGCTTAAAAGAGTTTTTTTCGATCCAAAACCAAAATTGATATATCTTGCATACAAGATATATCAATTTTGGTTTTGACTGGCACTCTCACGGCTCACCCGTCAACTTTATTGAGGATACAATACAGGTTTTGGTTGAAATTGAGTTACCAATACGCATGTCCTGGAAAAGGCCTGAAATAAATATAGCTAAGAACTCAGTCAGATGTCAAAACCCGCTAAAAGTGCCTAAGAACATACGATAGAAGCTTGGCAGGTTTATAAAATACAACTATTTTTTATCTTCTATGATCATAAAGTTTAGGCTGTTGGGAGGCTTTAGCCGTGATCAGTTACCACCCTACCGACAAAGACATACCGCCAAGCGATATAGCTTTCCAGTAAGATATCGTGTAGCAACCATCGTTATCAGCTTATTAACGGCCCATTACAGGGCCAGGCCTCCCTCCTTATAGGGAAGGGGATATGGGGCGTAGACCCACCACGCTGCTCCAATGCGGGTTGGCGGGCTTAGGGTGATAATGTTTTAATTATTAACGATCACTATCACTAGATGTTAATGATAGTGAACGGGACCGACGGCTTAACGTGCTCATCGAGGCACGGGAGTGTAACACCACCAACTTCCAAACTCCGGGCTTGGAATGTACTGAACGTTTCCTAGAAGAATGAAAAAGCTCAGAATTATTCCATGATCCGGCCCAGGAATCGAACCCAGGACTCGATCACTAGGATCGAAGGAACATAGGCTAACCACTAGACCAACGAGGGAGTGTAGAAACCAAAGGAGTGTGAATTCTACTTTACTCCTTAAAAGTTAGCCCACTTTCATCATAGATTGCATCATCACTTACTTTTAGGTGTGATTTTAGTCAAGGGTTTGGGTACTTGTAATGAATAAGAAAAAGAAAAATAAGTGCTACATTAATCGCTTCCGAGGTCTGATCCTGAGCGGCTGCCGACTCTACCCTTTCATTCATAAGTCGCCAGAGCCGACTAAATAAAGTCCACATACAAAAAAATACATAGTTATCTATAATCCAAACTTCCTTTTAGCTCTGTAATAAAAAAAACAAGCTCAAAATATCTGCAACAAACAGGCGTCTATAAAAGCTATCTCCACCCCACTCGTTTAACTTTCATCATTTTATGCCATTAAAGCTAGAATGACACGGGCGGGCAGGGGTTTTATGGCCGCAAACACTGCGCCGGCAAAGTAAATGTTTTTATTCTAGCTGTAATTACACTAAGTATCGCGTATCGGCACGAGTCTACCTACCTACTGTGAAATCAACGAGCCATATTGAATGAAAACACTGGCTGGTTAGATCGCTTTTTAATTTTTCTGTTACAACAAAGAATATCATTATTTATTCAATATACTAATATATAACATAATATATACAGCCTCCGTGGCGCTGTGGTATGCGTAGTGGATTTATAAAACGAAGGTCCTGGGTTCGATTTCCGGCTGGGCCGATTAAAAATTTCTAAATTAGCCAAACCTGGCCCACGGCTTCGGCCTTGGCTAGTTACCACCTTACCGACAAAGGCATACTGCCATGCGATTTAGCGTTCCGGTGTGATGTCGTATAGAAACCGAAGGGGTGTGGAATTGCATCACCACATACCATCAGGTGTTATTACAGTAAGGGTTAACATGTAATTAATAAAAAAAAAAAAAATTAACTGCCTCGTAGACCAGAGTGTTTAGTTCATATAGCTTGGAACCTTGAGGTCCAGGGTTTGACTCGTGGGTCGCGCTTTTCATTCTTCCGTCGTATTTTCAGTACGAATTTTCAGCTTGGAGTGGGAAGTTAGTGGCATTACACCCTCGGAGTATACAATAAACTGTCCAGGTATTTATTATACTTAAATATCAGATAATAATTAAATAAACATTATCACCCTAAGCCCGCTAATCTTCATTGAAGTGGCACAGTGGATTTAAGCAATTTTTTTTAAAATTCTAAAATATGAATCAAATCAAGGCTTGTACTATTCCGTGCTCATGTGTTTAAAGTCGGTTGCAGTATCCATACCCACCCTAGAGTACCCTTTTTAAATAACTGGTGTTGGCATCAATATTAAATATCCAAATATTGCTTAAAAAGTTTTAAAAAAGAAAAATTGCTAGTTGCAACACTACACCTAATCTATCGAATTACAGACTTTTGTTGAATATACTCTTGTAACCACCGAAGGTTATAAAAAACCGAATTCGCCAAAACGAGCATCAGAAACAGGTAAAAGTTTGGCCAAAACGTCCCATTGTGTTGGCGCACATCAATCAATCACAGTTATTTCGGAAACAGCAAGTCAGAGGCACTTTAGGCCGCAAGGTCGTATGCAAAGCTGTAAATATTATTAAAGAAAACGGTTGTCGCTCCTCCCGTTGCCATGGCGACGCGTTTAATAACAAATTTAACAAATAACTGACGGCGAACAAAAATTGATGAATAACGTGACTAATGGCTATATACTAATTTTATGATAAAGGTCGTTAAATTTAAGTACACAATAATCAATCTATTTTGACGGCATACTACAGAGTCAGGCCTCATTAGTTTTAGGAGAGGGGATATGGAACTTAGACCCATCACGTTGCACCAATGCGTGCTGGTGGGTTACCAGAAGATAATATCTCACCCTTAAAACAATCTTCAAATGTTAATGACAATGATCGGGACTGAAGGTTTAACGTGCTCTCTGAGGCACGATGATGTAACACCCACTTCTCGACTCTGGACTGAATGTTACATTGAGGAAAATAAACCATAGCCCGACACAGGACGCTAACCTAGGACCTCGTGATTGTAACTAATATGTAAATAGGCTTAGCACTGGGCAATAAGGTTGTTTAAAATAACTAAATAATTTGTAATAATTATTTTAATCTAGTAATCTACGGCGTAGCGAATTCGTAGTTCTCTTGCATGCATAATTAATGTACATAATTAATTCAAGTAAGATGTATATCACTTGTAGGTAAGTAATATATTAGTATTATAATCACAACTAAAGAGTATGTATACACATAACATTTTAATCTATTTATATTCAAAACTGAAAGAGCTCTACGTCGTAGCAAATTCGTAGCTCTCTTGTTAGCCAGTGATCACGCTGTAGCTTTTGCTTTGATGAACTCCGTGGAACAGTGGTATGCTCAGTGGATTTATAAGACGAAGGTCCTGGATTCGATTCTCGGCTGGGCCGATTAAGATTTTCTAAATTGGTCCAGGGGTGATTCGGCCGTAGCTAGTTACAATCCTACCGACAAAGACGTACTGCCAAGCGATTTAGCGTTCGGGTACGATGTCATCTAGGAACAGAAAGGGTGTGGATTTTCAACCAACTTCTGACAAGTTCGCCTGCTTCCATTTTAGATTGCATCATCACTTACCATTAAGTGTAATTGCAGTCAAAAACTAACTTTTAATTAATACAAAAAAAATATTACATTATATAAAATATACGGTACTTTGAAAAGCCTTCTTGGAATATTAAACGAGTTTACTCTTAACCCTTATACCAAGCTGGCCAAAATTATAGACAGGTAGCAAATTTAGTAAAGAAAATCTCATTACAGCAGCTGTAGGAGCCGGGGACGACTGAAATTGTACAATTTTCTAGCAGCCACCTGCTGTATTAAGAGTTATTCACACTGGACTTGAAACAGAAATCTAAAACAAACTCGGTCGAGTTATTTTGTTTGGTTTCAGATTTTCTTCAACTATCTTGCTAAAAACACCAATCAAAAGGCCTGCATCTAATTTAAACAAAAAATTCAAATTTAGTTGAAAATAGATAGTATATCGCCTTTTTAGTTAATATGGACGCATCCAACAGATAACCCACCTGTTGGCGAGCTAAAAAACTTAAGGAAGGTTGCTTGGCCAAATAATTAACGCGTTCGGTAGCAGGACTGTATTAAAAATGTATAAACAATAAAAATAAGTAACAAACAAACATTTCCACGACTCGCTGCTGGCAGTGGCTCTCGTCTTAATGCCTTGACATACATAATGAAAATCGTTCAATGATTCGAATATTATATTGTTCTCCTAAATTTTGACTTGCATCTTGCCAGGCAGGGATCTTGAAACCTTCGCCATAAAACTATTACCTCAATAACTCGAAGCTTATGCAAGGAAAGTCCTAAAAAGTGTCATCCTTTGTCCATCAACCTGATGCGAAGCAATTAAGCCTCATGCGTCTGAAATTACAGTCTGCTTGTGCTCAGTAACCGTTTGATCTCGTTCCTCCATCTCCGTTCTATCGTAGGATTGCTAGGCATCGCAGGGATCTACACCTCTAAGTAGTTTATATCTTTGGGCGCGTACTAAGCGGTTTGGTTCCCCATTCCTTATACGCATTGCTAAGGTATTGAGTGCCCTTCCAGCTTCCGATTTCCCTACCACCTACAATTTAGGTACCTTCAAGTCGAGAGTGAATAGGCATCTAGGCAGGCGCGTTCCATCGTAGGCTGCATCTTAGCTTACCGTCAGACGTGATTGCAGTTATGCGCTAGTATTAACATAAAAAATACACCAGCTACTATGACCTTCAGATAAAAGCCTAGGAAAAAGCATGACAGTAGTACTTTACTAAACGCTCGGTTACAAAAAGCTTTACTTTTTACATGGCTACGTTGAAGTCGTGCAGTGATTGCGCCCTTACATCTAGGTAACAGAACTATGAATACACTTTAAAATAAGGTTAAATTAAGAGTACACAAATAGAAAGCTTTCACGTGCCAAATGGAAAGCTCCGTTGCATCACAGCTCTTCCAGTTCAGTTTAAATTGAAATTAGGTCAACACATTAGGTAACTACTTTCGTTTTTAATGGTCACGTTTTGCCATTTATTTATAAACGTGAATTTTAAGTTTTTAATTTCTTTTATAAAATTAATATAAGACCGTTTCGATGGTCTACAATTCTAGACCTAGCCTAGGCTTCGGTAACATGAGGTTTTGGATTACGAAGGATTTGAATCCTGTAGGTCAATGTAATATTGATTTTTCCAAGAAATTCTCATTAAAAATTCTGAGGTTTGTAAAAAATTGTATGTTCCAATTGACTGCTTCGTTGGTTAGCCTGTGGCTGACATCATGAGGTCCTAAGTTCGAATCTTGGGTCGAGTCACGGAATAATTCTGAGTTTTTCTTTATTCTATACAATTTGCAGTACATTCCAAGCCCGGAGTCGGGAAGTTGGTGGTGTTACACCCCTGTGCCTCGTTGAGCACTGTTACATCCCTAAATTCTATATTAATAACGCTGACCTGCAACTATCGACTGATACAGACGTCAGTGGCCAGTCAGCGATATATTTGCTATAAAAACCCTAACTCTGCTTCAAACAGTCAGTCGTTTTGGTAATTAGTCAAATTGCTGTCAGACTACGGACCTGGTTTCTGCCCGCCGGTCTGGACTAGTAGTGAGACTAAGATCCTGCCCATCAAGTCGCCGTTAGACCTTTTGAAGGTCCTCGCGAATCGCGAAATAAAGTGATTTGAGTAAATCGTCTAAGTTGTGAGATTTATAGTATAATACAAATAATTAATAAATTAGTTTCTAGCCAGTGTTGTGTTTTTTTTTATAAACACTGAGGGCCCGAGACTAACAGCACGTTAAACCGTTGCGCCCGGTCACTATCATCAACATCTAATAGTGATCGTTAATAAATGACAACTTATCACTCTAAGCCCGCCAACCCGCGTGGTGGGTTTACGCTCCATATCTCCTCTCCTATAAGGAGGGAGGTCTGGCCCTGTAGTGGGTGATTAATAGGCTGATAATGATGAACTACCACTAATGATGAAGTATTTTTACGTTACGAAGATGTAGCTATTAACGTTGATCCACTCCGATGAAATAGATTGACGACATCAAACGTTACTTCTCTTTAGAAGTCCTTACAAAGCTCTATTTCCTTACGGTGGGTTTTTTCTCTGTCATACAGCTTACAAAGTAATCCAAAAATAATTTGGTAATATTAATAACACCCACGTCAAACGAAGGGATGTTTATCAGATGTTATCAGATATCTCAATTATGTAAACGAGTTTAGTTTACGTGTACAGTATAACGGCCTGTACTCTGTTTGTGCATGATGGCTCGATTAGAGGCAGGCGTGCCGTGTTTCAGCCGCATTATAGTTTTTACAGCCACATACCTATACTATAATACTATTATAAGCTAAGAGCCCAGCTGTAGATTATGGCCTATGTTTTTTAAACGTACGAGTATGTCCGTAATATGAAATAAAATCATCAAATGCAAAAGCAAACAAGTCTTTTACCGCATTAAAATGTAGTAAAGATGTAGTATGGAATTCACTCTTTATTTCACTTAGGCACCTCTTCGTAAGTAAAACTAGAAAGGCTTATATGAATTTTAACCTTTTATCCTCAGGATTAACACAGCTGCTTTTGTTTTGGAAAGCGTCTGCTTCTATTCAGAAATTATCCAAATTAATTAGCTAACAATATAAAGGAAATATTTATATTGAATTGTCAGGTACGTGTAAGGTGCCATTAACCTAAGATAAATAATAAAGTCTAGCTGCGCTCCACAGCAAAACCAATGTGTAATCTATCATTTATGTATGCCTAAAACGTTCAAACAAAGCGATGTAGTGAAATGCGATGCTTATTTTGATTGTGGGCTCTTAAGCTATGAACCAAGGGATGCGGTCGGCCAGAAATGAAAGTAAATGAATATGATATTTTTATCAGGGATTAACGTCACTATTGCACGCCAACATTATTAAATATGTAAAGATATCGCAGTTTGAAGTTAAACATTTTGCATGAATAGAATACCAAATAGCGCCATCTATTTTCAGTACTCCAAGAAAAAAAAACAAAATACCAGGTTTTCCTTTTGAGGAAAACCTGGTATTTTTTTCTTCTTCCTCGGGGAGAAAATCCTCATGGACATCCTCGTCGGACAGTGCCGGACTCTTACAGGCTGAAAACCCCTCCTATCTCCGTGGCACGGCTGTACCTGCCATTTTTTGACTTACCTACCACCAGTGCCTCTGTTTATTCTGTTCTTGTCTCGTTCTTTCGTCTTTCTTCTTAATTTTTATTATACTTTCTAAATAATTTCTTATATCTGAACCTCTGTCTGAAATTAGAAATCGTTTATATGCACGAAACATTTACACATAGGTCTTGTTACTTAACAAGTCACAATGTCTATTAAAATACATGCAAAAATTTAAATACATTTAAAATACAAAATTAAAAACTATTATATAATGTAAATAATAAATGTTAAAGATCATTTAAAAATCTCTGCTCTATAAAACTTATTTT